>BSBK01000589.1:2070000-3270000 GCA_027943335.1 Chamaecyparis obtusa
ATATATATATATATATATATATATATATATATATATATTATGTGTACACATGCATGAAACATCAATCATGTGTGTAGATCAAGTACTATAAATATGAAACATATGAATCAATCATGTGTCAAACATTCTATCAAAAGCCCATCTAGAAATAAAATATAACATCAAACACATCAATCGGTCATGTAGAGTCTAGAAATGAAATATAGTTCATCAAACACATGTGAATATATATATATACATAATATGAAATATGTCTCTAATCAAATATGAATGTGCCTATGACTCATCATGTCGACTCCTCACTAAGCAGTCACACCCAAAGTGACTATCATGCTCTGAAGGATGTGCAGATCCCTACAAAGAAAGAGATATATAAATTAAAATATATAAACATTGTACAAGAAAACATGTTATAAAGTGTGTGGAACATAGATAATAAATTAAAAACTCACCTATCCACTATTGATGTCATCATCAAGTGAGTCTCGATGAAGTACATGATCAGTACCCAAAGAAGGAGTAACAAGAGGCATATCCTAGTAGACAAAAAATAAATCAATTGATTGAAATTTTGAAAATAAATTTAAGTTTAAAATTGTACAACATTAAATACATGTATATAATCTAATTTATACCTATGTAGGTGGTGGAAACTGATAGTACTCGGATTCACTGGCCTCAATCCTATCAACCAAGGTATCAAGATTTTGTTGTGCCTGGTCCAAGCTCAAATCTGCATCTGCAACATGAGTAGACTACACACGCCTCTCTAATGATGAATGCAATGGACTAACCAGATGAGATGGCATGGAAGTCATATCATCACGTGTCAACAAATCTAGATAACCTGTAGTGGTCATGCTAAACTCAACATCATCAAGACCAACATTAGAGAACTGATGGCCTACACTAACTAAAGGGTCTGTACACTGTGCCTCTCCCTGTGTAGCAATAGAGTGGTCAGTAGGTGGATCCTCATGAGCACTGCCACTATGGCCATAGTCTAGGTGAGAAGGATGTGACTGAGTGTATCTGATAGTACCCACACAAGATCTAACCTCTAATATGGGGATATCATGCTCTGCTATTATAAATGCATATGCATCCAATAGATCCTCAACCAAGCTAGTCAATGTCACCCGTGTCATCTCCCCTGTAAGTCCCTCCAGACTAGAAAGTGAAGGGATGCCTACTGCAGTGTACATGTCATCTGCAGTCCTGCTAGTGGATGCTCCACTTGATGATCTGGAGTGTCATCGAAGCATCAGGTACTGACCAACCTGATCACTAGATATGGATGTGGCAGCTACTACAATGTCCCCCACACTATCAATCATAGCTCAAAGCTGGGTGCTACAAATAACATCATCTGCAACATGGCCCAATAAAGGAGCTATAGCAGGTGCCCTCTGACCAACAATGGCCCTTTGTACTAGTCTTTTTCAATCAGCTAGATGATAAGCATCTCTATCAGCAAGCTTTCCATGCCCTTGTCCTAGATGTGCTGGAAAATTAGTGTAATTAATAGCATGACCTAAATGAACCTCAAAAATTTTTTGTGCAAAGTATAGTGGAATTTGGTCGTTATTCGGATAATGACCATGGGCAGCTAAAAATCTAGGGTATATCAATGCTGATATAGTAGGATCTACACACTTGGTAACCTTCCACATAATTTTTATCTACATAAGAGGGGAAAACTTACCCTTTCAGGGTCACTTTAGGCACTAAAGCCTGTACCTCCTTAAGAGAAAGACCAGAGCCAGCCTCTTGTCTCTTCTTCTCAAGTATGGACTCTATAATATCTGGGGCATATGGAGTGGTACCATGAATGTCATCCCTAATGCTAATCAAGCTATTAAGGATGGACTGACATGTGCTCTTATAGATAGTAGAGCTAGATGGGTTATTTATAGATTCTTGCAACTGTTGAATCTCTCTATTAGTGCGTGAAAATAGTTCTGCAGGGGGAATCGGTGCATCTACCATGTGTGATGTGTAATAATGTTTGATAGAGAGAGAATTTGTATGTACCTGAAAGATTTTATTTACTACATCAAATAAAGTCTACATATATACATGTACATACGTTTTCCTAATTTAAATAAAAATAAAATTAAATACTATGCATGCATTTCACTACATTATTTGAAAGTAAAATCAATTACATAAATTACACATTTAAATGTACTAATTGGGTCTAATTAGGTACTAATAGGTCTAATTAGGTGCTTTAATATAGGTCTTAAGGGGTCATGTTACTCATAGCATGGGTCTAATGGGGTCATATAACCTGTCATAGGTCCTAATAGGTTTAATTAGGACATAATTGGTTTAATTGGACCTATTAAATTAGGTCCTAATAGGTCTAATTTGGTTGAATTAGGTCCTAATAGGTATAATTGGGTCTATTTAGGTGCTAATTAGGTCGTAATACATCTAATTGGGTCTAATTAGGTGAACTAATAGGTCTACTTTGGTCTTAAGAGCTCATAAATTTTAGCATGTATTAAGTCTAATTAGGTCTTAAAGGGTCATGTAGTGTACTCGAGTATATTAGGTGTTAATTAGTCTTTAAATTTGATCTAATTATGTTGAAAGGTTAAAAGGGGTGGACTATTACTCATATTGTATATATAGATAATTAGGGCAAGCTATTATGACTAATTTGGTCTAAGGGGTCCTATTAAGTTCATAAATATGTCCCTAAGTAGGCATTATTACTATTCAATTTATTAATTCCTATTACTTATATTAGGTATGTATTACTCACATGTATTTAAAGGTAAATTAAATAGTATAAAATTAGGTATAATTTAAAGGTATTGTTACATGGGTTAATTAGTCTAATTATGCCTAAGGGATCATATTGCTCATATTAGGTGTACTAGCAGGTCCTATTACTCATGATATTAGGTGTTAATTAGTCTTAATTAAAGGTCTAATTAGGTCTAATTAAATGTCTAATTAGGTCTTAAGGGGTTCTCAAACTCATATTAGGTATACTTGAGACTAGTTACACATGTCTTATTAGGTGTTAATTGGTCAAGTATTAGGTCTAATTATGTCTTTAAAGCCCATCTTATTAATGATATTAGGTCCTAATTTGGGTCTTATTACTCATATTAGGTTAGGTAATAGGTTAAAAATTAGGTCTTAATGGGTCACAATTTACTCAAGGGGTCTAATTTTAAGTATATTTAATTATGTCTTCTTAGTCCAGTATTAGGTAGATAATTAGTCTTATCTAGGTCTTATGTACATACACAATGTATGCATAAAAATCTATCTATATACGTGCATGTACATGTATGTGTACATGCACACATACATGCACACATATATATATATATATATATATATATATATATATATATATATATATATATATATATATATATATATATATATATATATATATATATATATATATATATATATATATATATATATATATATATATATATATATATATATATATATATATATATATATATCTGTGTGTGTGTGTGTGCATACACATGCACATGTACATATATATACATACATATACATGCACATGCACACATGCACACATATATATATACACACATGTGCATGTATATATATATACATGTATATATACATACATATTTGCACATGTGTGTGTGTGTGTGTGTGTGTGTATATATACACACATGCACACACACACACACACACACACACACACACACACACACACAGATATATATATATATATATATATATATATATATGCACATGCACATATATATATAATAATGAAAAATCTATATATTTAATCAATACATGTACATGTATGTATATCACAAACTTTAAATAAAGAAAAATCTATATAATTATATATACACATGTGCATATATATACACATATACATGTGTATATATATGCATATATACACATGTATATGCATATATATGTGTATATATGCATATATACAATATATATATACATATATACACATGTATATATATGCATATACATGTGTATATATGCATATATACATGTGTATATATACATATATACTATTTATGCATCTATCAAAAACTAAAAATAATTAAAAAAAACAATAAAAATACCTCAAAAATGTGTTTGATATTTCGGAAGCCGTCTCACTATTCCATTGTTTCACTGTCGCCGAAAGTGACAATGAAATAGTGGAACTTTTGTTGGATATAAACTTCTGCCAAAACAAACCCTAAATACATGACTTTCGATTGAAATTCATGACTAAAGGACTTTCGATCGAAACTCCCTTAGTAACTTTCGATTGAAAGTTACTTACGATCGAAAGTCCTTTATTTGAGGACTTTCGATAGTAAGTTTACTACTTACGGTCGAAAGTTGAAGCTAGTTTCTATCAAAAGTGGATAAATATTATTTTTTTGAAAATTCTTTTTTAGACAGATTCCTTCCTCCAAAAAATTGTAACTCAGTATTGTGGGTTCACCCAGATGCTGAAAGAGAAGAAACATTGATTAACAGAAGAGTCCTGTTGAGTGGTGAGAATGAACCTGAGCAAAGGAGGAGCATATTTCACACTAGATGCAAGTGTGAGGATAAATGTTGTGATGTGATTATTGATAGTGGAAGCACTGACAATTTGGTGACAGAAGAGATGGTGACAAAGTTGAAGCTCAAGAGATAGAAACACCCACATCCATATCGGATTGCCTGGGTGTAGGATGACCACAAGGTCATGGTTAGTGAATAGTGCCTAGTAAAGTTCAAGATTGGTGGGTACCATGATGAGGTACTATGTGATATCATACCTATGGATGCATGTCACATGTTGTTGGGTAGGCCATGGCAATTTGACAGATGTGTTGTACACGATGGTCATGTGAATACCTATTCCCTAACAAAGGATGGAGTGGGACATAAGCTAAAGCCATTGAAGGAGACCGAAGAAAAGGTATGTGGTAATGCAAGAATAACTTTTGTTGATGGAATAAAATTCCTAGATGGTATAAGGCATGAGCATGTGTGTTTTGCTTTAATTCCAAAAGCTGGTAAAGAGGAAGTAGAGGATGTACCTATAGAGGTTGCAGATTTGTTAAATGAGTTTCAGGCTATTGTATCTGATAATGCACCTGATGGATTACCACTGGTAAGGAAGATCAGTCATCAGATGGATTTGATTCCAGGAGCCAGTTTTCCAAACAAGGTAGCACACAGAATCACACCAGCAGAAAATGAAGAGTTGAACAAACAAGTACATGAGTTATTACAGAAGGGATTGATTTGAGAGAGTCTGAGTTCCTGTGCTATACTAGCGGTATTAGCACCAAAGAAGAATGGATAATGGAGGATGTGTATAGATTCTAGAGAAATAAACAAGATCACAATCAAGTATCGGTTTCCATTGCCACGAATGGATGATATTATGGACTATTTGAGTGGGGCTGTGTATTTCTCAAAGATAGATCTGAAGAGTGGATATCACCTGATTTGGATCAGAGAAGGAGATGAATGGAAGACTACCTTCAAGACAAAGGAAGGACTGTATGAGTGGTTAGTCATGTCTTTTGGGCTAACCAATGCACCGAGCACTTTCATGCGGCTCATGAACGAGGTTCTAAAAGAATTTTTGGGTATGTTTGTCATTTTTTACCTAGACAATATTTTGATCTTTAGCAAGACATTGGAGGAACATATGATGCATATTCGTATGGTGTTGAGAAGCTGAGAGATGAGAAATTGTTGATTAATTTGAAGAAGTGTAGTTTTTTGAAGGAGTTAGTATATTTAGGATTTTTATTTTCAGCAAAAGGTCTGAAAATAGACCTAGAGAAAGTACATGCTATCCTTGAATGGCTTACTCCAAGGAGTGCTACTAAGGAAAGATCTTTTCATGGTTTGGCTAGTTTTTACAGAAAGTTTATCAAAAATTTTAGCAGTATTTGTGGAACCTTGACTGAAACAATGAGAGGGGATAGAAAAGAGTTCAAGTGGACTAATGGGGTAGAAAAGAGTTCTAAACTGTTGAAACAGAAAGTTACAGAACAACCTATTTTACCACTTCCAAATTTTAATAAGGTGTTTCAAGTAGACTGTGATGCTAGTGGTACTGCAATAGGAGCTGTTATGAGCTAAGAAGGTAAACCTATTTCTTATTTCAGTGAGAAGTTGAATGATGCCAAGAGAAAATATTCTATTTATGATTAGGAATTTTATGCTATAGTTCAGGCATTGAAGAAGGGGAGACACTATCTGCTTCCTAAGGAGTTCATTTTGTATACTGATCATCAAGCTTTGCAATATTTGAATAGTCAAGGAAAGTTGAATCAAAGGCATTTGAAATGGGTTGATTTTTTATAGAGTTATACATTTGTTTTGAAAAATAGAAGTGGAAAGTCTAACAAGATTGCAGATGCGCTTAGCAAAAGGCAACTATTGCTAATAGAGATGCAGATTGAGGTGGTTGGGTTCAAGGAACTCAAGAATTTGTATTTACAGGATCTTGATTTTCGGGAAGCTTGGAAAGCTTGTATAGAACCTTTTACTCTAGACAGGATAAAGTGGTTGGATTTCATCATTCAAGATGATATGCTATTCAGAGAGAGTTAGTTGTGCATTCCAATAAGTTCTATGAGGGAGAATCTCATCAAGGAGAAGCATAGCAAAGGATTGGCTGGACATTTTGGTTGTGATAAAACCCTTGCTTTGGTTAGTGAGAATTATTATTGGCCACAGTTGTAGCAAGATGTCAAGAAGTTTGTATAGAGTTGCAGAGTATGTCAGATGGTGAAAGGAGTGAAGCAGAATATTGGGTTGTATCAGCCATTACCTATACCAGAGAAGCCTTGGGAGGATATCACTATGGACTTTGTTCTTGGTTTAACGAGGACACAGTGGGGACATGATTCAATTTTTGTGGTAGTTGACAGATTTTCAAAGATGGCACACTTTATTCCCTACAAGAAGACTAATGATGTTGTTCATGTAGCAGAATTGTTTTTCAGAGAAGTAGTGAGACTACATGGTTTGCCAAAAAGTATAGTTTTAGATAGGGACACTAAGTTCATTGGATATTTCTAGCGTACATTGTGGAAGAAGTTGAAGATAGATTTGAAGTTCAGTTCATCACATCATCCATAAACTTATAGACAGATAGAGGTGGTGAATAGGAGTTTGGAAAATTTGCTGAGATGTTTGGTTGGAGATAAGCCAACAGGATGGGATTTGATTTTACCACAGGCAGAATTTGCATACAATAATTTTGTCAACAGGAGCACTGGTAAATCACCATTCTAGATTGTATATGGGAGTAGTCCCAAAAATGCATCTGAGTTGAGAAAGATAGATAAAGGAGAAATAAGTAGTGCTGAAGCTGAGGATTTTGCAGAACATTTGAAGAACATCCATGAGGAGGTGAGGAAGCATATTACCAAGATGAATGTGTAGTATAAGGCTAAGGCAGATGAGAAAAGGAGGCATAAGGAATTTCAGGTTGGAGATGAAGTCATGGTTCATTTGTGGAAGGAGCGATTTCCGGTTGGTACATATAACAAGTTGAAAATAAAGAAGTTTGGACCATGTAAGATACTGAAGAAGCATGATTCAGGAAATGCATATGAGGTAGAATTGCCTACTGAGCTGAATATTTCACCAGTGTTTAACATTTCAGATTTGACAAAGTATCATGAAGGAGATGTTGAAGATGAGGATACAATAACACAGTGGAGTATTCCAGCAACCAGTTCAGATATCAAGGAGATTAAAGACATACTAGATAGTTGTGTTGGCATAAGCACAAGGAACAGGACATATGAAGAGTATTTGGTCAAATAGAAAGGATGACCTGTTGAAGATTCATCATGGCTAACAAAGGCAGAGGTTAACTGTCTTGGTTTTCCTTTGCACACCTAATTTGTGACTGGGTCACTTCTCAAATTACCCCGGGTGTCTGATGCAGGAGCATCTTGGGTGTAAGAGAAATCTTCCATCACCCAAAAAATATTTCTATTTGTGGATTCAGTAAGGGCTATCCTGTGTAAAGCTTCTATTTATGGAAAATTTCTATTTTTAGTAAGTTGGTCATACGATCTTAGAATGTTCTGAGTTTACATGTGGAGATTCATCTCAGTCATATCAGCCTGCCAGTAAAGTTTCATGGCTAGATCAGGTCTAGTTTTGAAGATATTGAAGATTTTTGGTATTGGCAACAGGGTACAGAAACTTTGAACTCAGTTTTGAAGGCTTTAGAGGCCCCGAATGAGGTCAAAAATTTGGGTGACAAGCGCTTGCAAAATTCAAGCCTGTAGAGCGCTTCGTGGCCTTTCTGAAATGGGGTTATAATAGTCAATCGAGTCAACTGGTGATGACTAATGGTCTCCGGAAGTCGGGCTAGCTAAAATGGTGAAAAATAATTTTCCTTCAAAATTTTTATTCAGGTTTCAATAGTTATTTTGAGCCGACTTTGATGTAATAAATTGAAAAATAAAATAATTCTAAGTTTGGTTGGCCCTACGAGTTAAATTTTTGAAACCTTCTTAGGCGGTGGAAAATGCCTATATAAAGAAGGCCCGTAGTGTTGTCTAGGACAGTTCTGGTAGTAGATCTGGGTATTGATTCGAGGCTTTTTCCTACAAAATATTGTAAGGGAATGCCCATGTGGCTTTGCATATTGTAATTCTGAAAGTTTGTAATTCCACATTTGTGGAGATAATAAGAAGCCAATTTTATGTTCTTGCATATTGTTGTTGTTTCTTTGTTTCTGTTATGTGTTTGTGGTATTAAGGGGAGAACCCTTCATCACAACAATAGAACAAGCTAAGGAAAAGATCCTAAAAGCTTCTATCTCAAAAGGTACAAAAAGTACAACAAGGTATAACATACTCTACCAAATGCAACCAATACACGTAGGAAACCTAAGATGCATACAGGAAGTGTCATCACACAAGCCAACTCTAAGGTTATCCTGGTAGTTTCTTCAAACCTCGGCGCCCTAGTGACTCTATGTGGATTTAGTAACCTCTTGTGTAGACAAGGTACTAACTGTAATACCCCAAAAATAGGCTATAAGTTAATTAATCTCCTATATCGACAATTCGAATGAAATCAACATCAAAGTCCTAACCTAAGGCACATTTGAACATCATCAAATCCTAATTGATTATCATAAATTCTGCATCAGGAAATATTCCTAATCATCATAATTATCTTTAATTTAATGATTATTCGGCAATAAATCTCATTTATCCTAAGTTTGATTAATTGAATATTCTAAATATTTAATTAATTAGATTTAATTCTGCCACTTAATTATTTAATTGAATTTAATTATATTTATTCCTAATTATTATTATTTAATTTTGACAATAAATCAAAATTCCTATCATTAATTGATTAAATTCTTATTTAATTAATTAAAGCAAGTTGTCATATTTAATAATATTATTTTTGGAATAAAAGTTTGAAAAAATAATTGATTAACCCATAAATCAATTGTTTTATTTTTAAAAGCAGTTAAGTTGGAAATAAATCACTTTATTATTAAATTAATTCATAAATAAAACATGCACAATCATAAAAGCAGACAACTATCAATTATCAATTAAAGCTAAACTCTATTTTGAGTTAAAACTTAACTTTTGCATATTTTTGTGAGTTAACTATCTTTTATTTAAAAATAACTCAAAAATCAACCTGAGTTATTTGAGTGATTTATGGATTTTTTTTCCATGCATCCCCAAAGCCCTAGATTTCTATAAAATCAAGGCTTTAGCTCTTCACAAATCATCTCTCAAATCCACAAGAATCTCATAATTTTGCAAGCTTACTTTGCCAAAGTCGTCTACTAATTGCACAACTATTTTGGAGAATTGGAATTTGGAGAATCAAAGCTTATTGCGAATCAAGGCTATTGTGAGATCAATTTGTTTTTTTTACATTCATTTAGATTCTTTTTCATATCATTGTTAGATCATTTAACATATCATAGATCAATTTTCATATTAGCATAGATTCATATCAAGTTTTCATATCATTGCATAGAAAATATCTATTAAAAAAAATAGATTAATTGCATTCATATTTCATATAAGTTTTGCATTCAAATCCTTCGTTTAGGTGTCGTCTAGGTCACTGATCTCGATTGCAATCTGAGAACATCAATCTTGCACCTATTAGAAGGCAGTAAATCGCTTGGTTAGATTAGATTTAATTTTGCATGATTTTGATTATAGCTAACCTCTAATGTTTTATTGAAGTGTTGTGTTTACAGATTAGGTACAATTTTCACACACACATTTTTGGCGTCCACCGTGGGGCAACCCACCTTTACATGCTAGTTTTGATTTTTTTGGGGAGCTAAAACCCTAAAGTTTCAAAGATTTAATTTAATCTCTCAAATAGATTGGATTTTTTCTCTAAAAATTTTTTTGCAGGTTGGACACATATCAGAGAAGCTACAGTTAAAAATTTAGCATTTTTTGAGATGTTTTGAATTTTTAATAATTTTTTCCTGAAATTCCAGAAAAAATTAATATCTGACGCAAATCAGCATATTTTTTGGAAATTTTTATATTTTTGGAAAGCTCTTTAAATTATATATGGGGTCCATTCTTGGTATTTTAAATTGGGACACAATATAATAGCTCAAATAGTTAATTTACAAAAACTAGTCTATTTTGATAAAATGTGTCTCTAAGGCACAAATGAAGAGATTTTTCTAAAATTTTTACATTTTTGGAAAGCTCTCTATTTTTTAGTAGGGGTCTCTATTTTTAATTTCTATTTTTGTGTCCAAAATCATAAAAAAAAATTAGATCTTGTTGACTAGGTCAAATGCAACAAAAAAAATGAAGTTTTGTGATGGGTATGCACTTATTTTTTTTACATGGTTCAATGAATGATATGAGTTGTCATTTGGGTTAATTGCTGGTTATTATTGTTGGAAATTTGGCTAATGTGGATGCATAGATGTTTTCATTATGGCAACATATGATCTCTATTGAGAGCGCAAAATCTGGAATGCAAGTATGGCAAGTTGAAGGAAGAAATTGTCTAAGTATGGATACAGTGATCCTGACAGAGCACCCGATGAAGATTTAGTTGGTGACATCCACTGGAGCAATATTTTTTTTTGCACAGTTAACTAAAGCTTCTATAGAGTATGAGGATACCCCATCTCAGTGCGCATAAATTTTGGAGCAGTACAAACAAAGTTATTCGAAGTTTACCGAAGACAGTTTTTGCAGACAGAACAGTTTTGGAGACAGTATTAGCGAAAGAGTTAAGGGATTATTTTTGCTTGTCAAAATAATGACTTAACATTATGAAGGGATGAAATCCTAGATTTTTACTCTTGGATAAATATTTTGGAAGTCGACCATGTAAATTTATTAGCTCTAATAACTCATATATTAGGCATACTTGAAATGTAATGAAAACATATGTGATGTGTAAAAAGAAAGAAAAGGATAACTTGCGATAGTTGTATATTATGATAGCAGAAAAGGCTATTGATGCGAAGTTGTAAGCAGTACCATATTATAGTTAGAAACATTTTTGTATTACCTTTTTGAGCAGTGAGCTCAGCTGGTGATCAGGTTTTGTAATCTAACTCCTAACAAGGTTAAGGCTTCTAGCAAGGCTTAAAGTCCTTTAACCAGGATAGATCTACTATATATTGTAAATTGACTCCTAACAGGGTCCAATATCCCTAACAGGATACATTTGATTAATGATCTTTGTGGGTACCATCCCCACTAGGGTTTTCCCTTGGCCAGGGTTTCCTCGAGAACATATCATGTGTTATGAGTTCTTTCTATTTACTGTTATGTTTGTTAATTAGCTTGATAATCTTTGTATGCACTAAATTAATCTGTTATATCCATAAGTGGGCAAAAGAAAAATTTTGTGAAATACTGATTCACCCCCCCCTCTCAGTATTTCCTATTTCTAACAATTGGTATCAGAGCACAGTTACTCAGAGAAGGAACATTCAGGGAAAGCTTAGCAGCTTGAGTGAGATCTCTATGGATATGGATCAACTTCAGAAGAATCTTGAAGAAGCTCTTGAACAGATTGATATGCTTACTAATGAAAGAAACTCCTTAAGAAGAAAATATGAAG
Source organism: Chamaecyparis obtusa (assembly GCA_027943335.1). Classification (NCBI taxonomy): domain Eukaryota; kingdom Viridiplantae; phylum Streptophyta; class Pinopsida; order Cupressales; family Cupressaceae; genus Chamaecyparis; species Chamaecyparis obtusa. The sequence continues at coordinate 2,082,100 of BSBK01000589.1, forward strand.
ATGCAAAGAATGCTATTGACAAATTAAAAGGTAAGATTGAAGATCTGAAATCTAAAAAGAAATTTGATATGCTTGTTGAAGATTGTGATGAATTAGAAAAAGAAAATGAGATTCTTAAGCATGAGTTGAAGATAGTAAATTTGAAACTTAGTATGAAAGATGGAAATTTAAGATCTGATAATGAAAAATTGAAAATTGAGAATGAAGATCTGAGATCAAGACTTGAAAAGGAAACATCTGAATCTAAAAAAGTAAAAATGTAGTATGTGGAACATGAGAAATATAATAAAATTGTGAAAGGTGAATTAACTCAATCTAAACAACAACTTGAAAGGCTATATTCAAATAGTGATAAGATTGGAAAACAAATTTCTTTTGAAGAACCATTCTTTGATAGGACTGGATTTGGATTTAGTATGTTTAGAACAATCCATGAAATTAAGAAGCCAGATCTAAAGACATCTGTAAGTGTGGAGGAAATAAAGCTAGATAAGAACACATTGGAAGATCCACCTAAAGAAGAACCACCTAGAGAGAAAGAAGAATCAAAGCAAGAAGAATCAAAACAAGAAGAATCATCTAAAGGTATGCAAAGAGAATTCAAAGGTAGATGTTTTGCTTGTAATACTATTGGACACATGAAGAGAGATTGCACAAGTAAGCAATTTAAACCTCTTAATGGACATTGTTATAATTGTCATAGTTTTGGACATAGAGCTAACGAATGTAAAAGACCTAAAGTAATTTTGAATAATTATGATAGAATGATTGGGAACACTAACAATGCAGATAAGAAATCTATTGAAGAAATGAATCAAAGAAAAGTGGTAGTATGTTTTAGATGCAACAAAGTAGGACATATTGCTAGAAATTGCAGGTCACAGATTAACCAGCAAGGACAAAGATTTGGAAACAATGGAATCATTTGTCAGATATGCAACAAGTTTGGACACTCAGCAAGAGTTTGCAGAATGAACAACGGAGGTTATCATTATAACCCTAACCCTAGGAACAATGCAAGAAGGAATGAAAATGCAGGAACAAAGAGAAAGGTTGTTGTAGCAGTAAAGATGAAGTAAAGTTTGATAAAGGCACAGATCAAGGAGGTATATTCAGCACTGAAAGTAGTCAGGAAGGTAATGTAACTAATGGTAAGGATGAATCTTTACCTGACCCTTCTTTAAATACTTAAATTATGTAAGTTTCTATAGTTTAGGACTTAGGATTAGTGTAGATTAGGAATTTGAATGAGTTAAGTTTTGCGCAGTTAGATATAGGTTTATTATGTTGTACTAATGCTATGGTTAAGTGCCCAAAAGAAAATATTGTGTTTTGCGAGGTCGCAGAAAGTTTTATGGTTGCAGGTTTGCAGAATCAGCTTTTTGAGGTTTTAGCGGAAAAATGAATGAATGCGATGTCAGATCAAGTTAATGTGAAGTGTTATAAGGTCAAAATCAAAGTTATCATGATTACAAAGCGATTGAAAAGAGATTTGAAAGAAGAAAAGGTGATTTGAGGATGATTTAAAGAAGTTTGGAAGCAGTTTGCAGCGACGATCATACCGGAACCCTAGATTTGCAAAGTTGAGGTATTTTTTGATCTTTAGTCATTTGATAAGATGGATATTTATATGGTTCATAATGTTAAGGATAAGAATAGACCTAAGATTAAGAAAGAACCAGTAGAACTAGCTGAAATTGATAACAGTCTTGCACTATCATCCGTGTACGAAGTATTGCACATTAAGAATGTTAAAGGATATTTAGGTTGCAAGTTTGAAACTTTGGGAGATGCAGATTTTAGTGATGATTACAGGAAATTGTATAATCAAGACATGTCAGTTAAACCAGCTTATGGGCACCTAGAGAATAATGAAATTATCAAATATTCCATGAAGTATGAATTTAATGATGAGGAATGTACCAAGATCATTTTAAGTAGAATCCACAATGGGAAATTTTGGATGGAGGATAGAGTTATTGATATAACTACCGACCTAATTCATGATGTTACTGGACTATCAAAAGTTGGAGAGATTCCACTGAATGAAAAGAATATGAGAAAGATTGTTTTAGACAACACTGGATCTAGTTATAATGGTAGAGGAATTGCGATAAGTAAGATTAAGCAAGATGATGTTAGGTACCTCTGCAAGATCCTAACAACTAAATTTTGTGGTAGTTCAAGGGAAGATGACATGGCTACAGGAATGGTTCATGTAGCTTATCTTATGTGTATTGAGAAGAAACAAGTAGACTTATGTGAAATTTTGAAAATTCAGTTATTTGAGAACTTAGAAAAGATTAAGAAGGCTAAGTACACACAGTTTAGGTTTTCATCTTTGATAACCTATATGTTTTTCCATATTTTGAGAAGATTTCCTTACACAATTGATTGGAGTGACAATGTGAACACAATGGAAACAATAAACTTAGTCTACATGAAGCACCTTTTTGATAAAGTTAATGACAGTGTGAAGCTTGTATTGAAGACTTTTCAGAATATTGTTAAGAACAAATCAAGGATTCCTCAATCCTTAGTTGAAAAGCATAAATATGACATTTGTTTTATGGTAGACACTGATTTCACCTACATTGAAGCAGTTGAGCCTAGAATGGAATTCATAGACCCTCTTGGCTATGAAATATCTGAAGCAAAAATAGTAGGATATGTGAATAGATTGTTAAAGTGTGAGTTGGATGGTCATGCAAATAGGTTTGGAACCTATGAAGAGAATTTCAACTCTGCAATAATTTTGAGAGAAAAGAAGCAATCTAGTAAGAGAGTTGAATCTACTATGAAGAAAATACTGAAAGAATCAGGTATGTCAAGTCATGAGTTTGACATAGCTAAGAAGACTGCAGAAGCCTTGAAGCAAAGTGAAAATCTTGTAATTCCACCTGAGGCATCTAGTGCAGACCCTGTTGATCCTATTGCAGTAAAGGTAAAAGTTGAAGTACCTGAAAAAGATGAAGGAGATAAATCTTTTTCTCCTATTCCTAGCAAAAGAGTAAAAGTGAGTGCAACAGGACCCGGCAAGAGACAGAAAGTGATTGTACCACCTGTACCTAGAAATGTAGCAGTAATTAAAGCTGATGATGTAGTTTCAATCAAGAAGAAAACTTGGAAACCAAGAATTGAAAGTGTTAATGAAGATATATTGAAGCATGGAGACTTCACTAAGTTAAATAAATTCTATGATCTATATGGATCATTTGACAGATTGAATTTTGAAAATGCAATGATTACACATATGATTGTGACAGATAAGAAACTTAGCACTATTCATGGTAAAATCCTAGAAGATTTGTATAACAGACTTGTGAATAGAAAATAGAGAGCACAAGAAGAGGACATAAAGATGAGAGAACATGTAATCAAATAGTTATGTGAAGTTGAGGATGAAGATCATTTGAAGAGATTCTTGAAGTCTCTTGGAACTTTATTGAGAACTAAGAGAAGGACAATCCTTATAATGGGAGGCAAAAAGGAGGAAGTACAAAAAGAGACAGAGAAAGTAGTAATGCAAGTTCTTGTAGATATAGTTGTAGGAAAGCATGTTGAATCAGACCCTCAGTAGAAGCAATCAGAGGAACTGCATGCAGAGGAAGTTGGTATTGAAGAAGTCCCATCTTCTTCACATATCAATATTGGCAAAGAATCAATGGACATTGAAGGAACCAAAGTGACACTAGAGTCAGATGATGTAGTATTTCATGATCTAGGAAACATTGTTGACAATTTGGCTTTAGAAGAGCAAGAGAAGATTACAAAATCAGAAAAGGATACAAAGGAAGTGGAAGCACCAGCAGTATCAGAATCAGTTCCAGCAGAGCAGACAGTTAAAGGTAAACAAATTTTGACAGAGGTCACTACCCCTAGTGCACCTGACAGTAAGAAGAGGCAAATTGGTTCAATTTTTGAAGACCTTGGAAAAGAAGTTGAAGATGATGATCAGCTTGAGTTCATCACATCTCTTAATAAAATTATTGGAAAGAATAAGAAGGTGAAGGACCTTGAACGCAAAGTTAGAGTTTTGACAGAGAAACTTGAGAGTGTGATGAACACTAAGTTATTTGAATTGGATCCACTTGAGAAAGCTAAAACAGTAATAAACTCTTTTGACTCTGAATTTTCTAACTTAAAGGATATTGCTAGAATAAAAGTTCAGGAACACTTTGAAGTAGAAATGCAACAAAATTTAAGTGTAAATATTCAAAATGATATTGGTAATCTGGATGAATGCATAAAGAATTTGAGGAAACATTTTGAGACTAGAAAGAGTTTGTATATTCAATGCACAAAATTAGAAATCCTAACAGTTGAAGAAGATAAGAAGATCAGAGAGAAGACAGATACAATTACAGCTGAAACAAACACCTTGTCAAGCCCAAATGTAAAGATAAGTTCTGTAGAGAAGAACATAAGGAAGTTAAATTATGAAATCAGAATGTTAGCAGAGGAGAAGAATAGAAAGATGCTCAAGATTAACATCTTGAGAGAGAATATCTCAATCAAGACCTCAATTGTTGAAGACCAAATTGAGCAGTGTCTTTCAGCAAAGACATCTTTTCAGAAGTTTAGCTTCAATTCCCCGCAAGCTTGTCAGACAGCAGCATACGGATTGAGTACTCTACTCAATGTTGTTGAATCCATTAGGAAGGTATGGGAGAAAGATTTTGAATCATGGAAGTCAGAGTTTGGTGACTGTGTTGCAAGCCTAGCGGCTTTGCAATAGCTGATAACAAGGTATAAAGTTTTTTTAAAATTTTTGTACACCCTATCTTTGTCATTGTTGTCAAAGGGGGAGAGATAGAAAAAAATTGAATATATCTTGAGGAAGGATACTCATGGGGGGAGCTACTCTATGGAGTACAATATTTTATATTTTTTGTATAACTTTTGGCCACAAATTTTGTGTAAATACTTTGAAGTTTTGTTTGCACACTTAGACAATTTTCCCATATGTTGCCACCAATGACAAAGGGGGAGATTGTTGGAAATTTGGCTAATGTGGATGCATAGATGTTGTCATTATGGAAACATATGATCTCTATTGAGAGCACAGAATCTGGAATGCAAGTATGGCAAGTTGAAGGAAGAAATTGTCTAAGTATGGATACAGTGATCTTGACAGAGCACCCGATGAAGATTTAGTTGGTGACGTCCACTGGAGCAATTTTTTTTTTTACATAGTTAACTAAAGCTTCTATAGAGTATGAGGATACCCCATCTCAATGTGCATAAAGTTTGGAGTAGTATAGACAAAGTTATTCGAAGTTTACCGAAGATAGCTTTTGCAGATAGAACAGTTTTGGAGACAGTATTAGCGAAAGAGTTAAGGGATTATTTTTGCTTGTCAAAATAATGACTTAAAATTATGAAGGGATGACATCCTAAATGTTTACTCATGGATAAATATTTTGGAAGCCGACCATGTAAAGTTATTAGCTCTAATAACTCATATATTAGGCATACTTGAAATGTAATGAAAACATATGTGATGTGTAAAAAGAAAGAAAAGGATAACTTGTGATAGTTGTATATTGTGATAGCAGAAAAGGCTATTGATGCGAAGTTGTAAGCAGTACCATATTACAGTCAGAAACATTTTTGTATTACCTATTTGAGCAGTGAGCTCATCTGGTGATCAGGTTTTGTAATCTAACTCCTAATAGGGTTAAGGCTTCTAGCAAGGCCTAAAGTCCTTTAACCAAGATAGATTTACTATATATTGTAGATTGACTCCTAACAGGGTCCAATATCCCTAACAGGATACTTTTGATTAGTGATCTTTGTGGGTACCATCCCCACCAGGGTTTTCCCTTGGCCAGGGTTTCCTTGAGAACATATCATGTGTTATGAGTTCTTTCTATTTACTGCTATGTTTTTTAATCAGCTTGATAATCTTTGTATGCACTAAAGTAATCTGTTATATCCATAAGTGGGCAAAAGAAAAAGTTTGTGAAATACTAATTCACCCCCCCTCTCAGTATTTCCTATTTCTAACAATTATTGCTGATAATAATTGATTTTTGGAGTTAACCCTATGGTTTTCATAAGTTGAATATATGTTGCATATCTTGTTTTCTTGTTTGCTTGTTGGAGAGTTCGTCACTTGCTTGCATGGAAAAGCTCAACAAGAATTTCTAAAAATTAGGTAAAATCTACTAAGCGCATTGTGAGGATCCCAGGTAGTCTCCTTCATCTAATAACATTTTGATTTGGACTTAAAATAAATCTCTTATGTGTCTGGCTTGTGTGCATCTTTTCATGCTTTTGTCTATTTCTACACACTTGCATAATTGATACTAGGTTGTGACCCCTTAAGGATTCATTAAGTAGTCTTAGATACTTGTGATTGATCTTGATTGCTATCTTGGGTTATTGGACTCACTAATTTGCTGACCCCTCATTCCACCCCGTGGTTGCAATATCAGTGCCACATTAAAGGGGAGGGGTCTACAGGAAAGAAGCATTAATTGTTCCACCAGGCAACCCTTTTGTGCTTTTTGGAACTCACTTGTTTTCTAAGTTGTGGACTCATTTTTAGCTTGTGTGAGGGGTTAATTGTTCCACCTTGTGGACTCACCTCATATTCTCTTTAAGTGTTAAGTGTTCCTCTTTCTTCTTTTGAGTACTTTTGGTAGATTTGCTTTTGGAAATATATCTATGAAAACATAGTAATTAGGCCCTATGAACACTATTTGTGGTTCTTGAGAGATTGGATTCCCAGTGAAATCCTTCTTGACAATGGAATCCTTGTAGGTAGGGAGGATACTTAGTGCGTCTCACATTCTACTTGGTCTGTGCATCTTCCCTTATTGATTGATACATTCTCTCTCTAGAGAGGTTGATAGATCACGTGGGGTTGATATCATAGACCTTGGTGAGATAATCTTTGTCTTAGCGTGTCAGATTTATCTACCTGCTTTGTTTGGGTTAAAAGTGAAAAGGTGTCAAACCCTTAGATCTGGAGCCAAGTCCCCTTGTGGTATACTATTGTGAGTCACCTTTAGAGAGGGTTAACCATAGCAGACAATCCCTTCACAGGGAAAACTACATTGACGGAACCTCAAGTAGTAATAGCCATTTTCACCGTGGTAGTGATAGCCACTATATAAATGTCCTTGTGGAAGAAATCTCCATGGGTATGGTTCATTGTTGGGTTGTCAGATCTCCCTAGTAGCTCCTGAAGATTAAGTTCTCGGACTATGTCAAAACCCTGGTGCGCTGGGATTGGAATTCACCCCTTTGGATCATAAAAGTTACAAAGTCAAATCATTACTAAAAACTCTAGCGAAGCCAAATTTTCATTTTCTAGGGTATATGTGCATTATTGCAAAACATTTTTGGAACATACACAATTAGCGCTTCTAAGGATTAGAATGAATAAGTCACTTGATTGTTCATGCGCAAGGTTTCTTTTTCCCTTGTTCATTATTTTCAGACATGCCTAAAATCACTTGCTTGCTATTTTGTGTGCTTGCTTATCTATCTGGTTACTAAAAATAAACAAATCTGTTACAATCCTCAAATCTAGACATTGAAATTTGTAAACAATTCAAATCTGAAAACTCAAAATTTGCAAAATTTGAAGTAAAATCCTTTTCTGGAGTCAAAATTCATCTCAGGAGGTCATAAATTCATACGAGTTTTCTCAACGTGTCATTTCATTATAGCACATCTGTCGTATGATTGAGTACCTAGTGTCATACAAGTTTTCATGCCAGCAAATTCTCAAAGTCAAAATCTCGCAACTGTCATATGAAATTTTCAACTGTCGTATGATTAGCTACCAACTGTCGTGTGAGTTTTTCAACTATCATTTCATAGTATACCCACTTTCGTATGAGTCTGCAGAGTGTCATTTGAGAAATTTTTGAAAGTTGTCAGAAAATTATCAAAATTGCCAAATATTTAGCTTTTTCAACCTATTTCCAGAATCTGTCATACAAATCACTGTGTCAAGAATAGAGCATTAGCTATTGAGAATTAGTACACATGTCTCAAATAATTAGTACACATGAGGAAGAAATTCTAATATCAGCTATGATGAAATAGATCCACGCTATGTAAGTCAAACTTAACAAACTTGAGAAAGAAAAGGAACCTAAAGAGTTCTCCATGGAAGCTCTGTGCCCTTTTCCATTTGATAAAGACTTGTACATGTCACCATGCCCCTGGATAGAATATGAGCAATGTGACAATCCTTATGATACCTCCTCCATGGAGAGTGACACATCCATCTTTGGAGACTATGATGACTATGATGATGGACAATATAATGATACCTATGACACCTCTATTCCTAAGAGTCCTCCTCATCATGTGTTCCTGCTTACTAGAAATGGGATGTCACATTGGATAGATTGTGATGGTGATCCATATGATTTTGATTTTGAAAGAGACTTTGATGGCTTTTGTGGACAATATCTAGATGATACATCTACTTCTATTGAGGAATATAAAATGTACCGTGCTGATTTGAAACGTCAATACTATAAGGATCTCTCCTCTAATAACTCTCAGGCTGAAAATAAAGATTACACTCTCAAGCAAGATAATTTTAATGTTGGACATTTGTCTTGTGATGGTTCCCTTCCATCCCCTACTTCCTCCAATACCCATACATTTCCTAAAGCTTCCAAGTCTTTCAAATCTTTCGCAAATCCTTCATCCAATGAAAGTCTTGAAACTTTTCATACAATTCCCTATAGTTATCCTCAAGGGCTACCCCTTGAAGAAACTAAAGCTAACCTTCACTTGGCTACCAATACTTTCAATAATGCTAAACCTAAAGAGCCTAAGCCTTCATATGCTATAATTCCTACTTCAACTAGTCCTCCACCATCTCTTCCAAAGTCTTCCATACAATCCCAACATGCTTCCTTGTCCTTAGAAGTGGCTCCATGTCAAGAGGACTCTAGAAATGATAAAGAAAAGAACATAAAGAAAGATCAAGATCAAGAACCCTCCATGTCATCCAATATTTTTCATGATGTCTCTTATCTGCTTCAGGGTTCTTTTGATCTTATACATCCTTTTTCATGCATTCCACCATGTCTTAAGTCTTCTCCTAAGCAAGATCAAGTTACTACTTACACCGTTGAGCTTATTGACAATCAAAATAACCTTACTACACTTGCGCTTTCCAAACATGATACTTTCATTAAGGTTGGTAAAAATGGTGTTGTTACTTCCGATGTTAAGCCTATTGAAAATCAAGAAAAAAATTATGCACTTATGCTATCCAAAGATCCTTGTCAAGATCAAAGTCTTCCATCTTCTTATTCTACCACTCCATGTTCGCTTCCACTTTCTACTCTTCCTAAGTCTTTGCAAGCTTTGAACAATCCTATCAAAGAAGGTGCTCATATTCAAGATGTCCATAATTCTATTGAAAATTCTAATGCTCACTCTAAAGATGCTGATATCCTTGGTTGTCATATAGATGCTGATGAACTTATTGATTATCCTTTTGCATCTTCCGTATCCATCCTTGGACCTCCTCCACCACTACTAAAGGCTTCACATATTCCTTCCATCTTGGGTCCTTATGTTCCTTCACTTTCCCCTCCTAACTCTCCTAATTTTCCATCCATATTGGGTCCTTACATCCCTCCATCTCCTATCGTTCCTCAAGATCAACATAGATGCATACCCTTGAATCCTTTTCATCTACCCACCCATCTAAACCAGTCATATCCTCCTTTTTCTTCCACAAGTCCCAAGTCCTTTGGAAGTAACTTGAATATTCAATATAAGAAAAAGAAGCAATACAAGAATCCATCAAAAAAAGATCACCATGTCTCCTCTAATAGACATGGAAACATAAAGTCAAAAGAGATATCTAAGAAAAAAACTACAAGACAAGTATGGGTTCCAAAATCCATCATTAAAGATATTCTCTCCAAATTACCAAAAAGAAATGAAAAGCCTACGGCTATATGGATTCCAAAGTCTCTCTTGAAAGAGTCTGGTGTTGAGAAAAAAGTGAAATTGACATTCAAGCTTCCAAAGGCTTCCACTTCATTTCCTTCCAAAAATATTCTTCTATTCCATGTGCCTAAACCACAACCTCTACTATCCATTCACCATATTCCTTCACGTATTCCTTCATTCACATTTCCTCCATCCTCTCACCACCCTTCAAGTTGTGTGTTGATGTTGATCTTGCCTTCCTTTCCACCTACCCTTTCACAATCCTTCCATTCATTATCCTTCTACCTTCTATCCTTTTTCCTCATTTGCCTATTCCTCCTATCTTCCAACCTCACTCACTTTCAATAAAACCTTATCCTCCATTTTTCTCTTCCATCTCCCTTTCCCTATCAGCATCTTTGAGCATATCATTTTGATTCCTTAGCATATCATGGCTTATCCTTTCAAGGAGCACTATCTAAAAAGCTTTCCTTCTTCCAAAAATTCAAAAAGAAATGAAAAATAAAATAAAATTGAAAATGTTCCTTGGTGAAAACCTGGAAACAGGTGCCTTGGTAGTAAAAGTAAAGAGAAATAAATTCATCCTATGGTGAAAACCACTCCCTTGTGGTGCCTTGGATAAGTACCATGATGAAAACCTGGAAATCAGGCATCATGCATAGTTCTTCTACATATTTCATCCATTCCATCTTCTCTCTTTGATCTTGACAATGTTGATCTATACATGAACATTTGGCTATCTTGTGAGCTATCTTATGATGATCTTGCTTTCATTCCCTTCCTGTTTAGCCTTCATGTCTATCTTCCTCCATTCATTTTCACCTATTGCTATCATTTTCCCCTTTGGTCTTGATCTAATAGAAGAAAGAGTAAAACACAGTGCTATGAAGCCTCTTGACATGTTTACTCCTTTGGACTACATCCTTTCCTTCTTTAGCATTGCGCTTTTGTGACTTATCCTATGCTGGCCTTTCATTGCTTGTCCAAATGTGCTTTACATGACAATTTTTCCCTAGCTTGGGTATTCTTGAGGAGTTTGACCTTTGAGGATTTCTTCCCTTCATTCTCCTTCATTCTCTCATCTTCCATCTCATCCACCAACTTGCTAATCCGTCTTGTTCTCCACCTTGCTAGACATTGGGACTACATGATATGATCTTGCTTGGGAGTTTGCAATGGAAAAAGATGCTATCAAGTATACCAAGTATCAGAACAAGTATTAGAACCAGTATCAGAACTAGTATCAGAACTAGTATCAGAACCATTATCAGAACAAGTATCAGAACCAGTATTAGAACCAGTATCAAAACAAGTATCAAAACAAGTATCAGAACACCTACTGGGGCTACACCTTTTTCTTTAGTTTATGGGTCTGAAGCGGTACTTCCTATTGAGGTTGAAATCTCATCACTCAGAATTAGAATGCATGGTCTAGTAACTGATGATGACTACAGAGTGTCTAGGTTGCAAGAACTTGAACTACTAGATGAGCGCAGATAAGCAGCGTATGATCATCTCAAAGTATATCAGAAGAGAATGTCTAGAGGTTACAACAAGAAAGTCAGACACAGAGAATTTCAAGTTGGTGATCTAGTCTTGAGAGAAAATCCTAAAAATCAATCACATCGAGAACGCAAGGGGAAGTTTGAACCCAACTGGCTGGGTCCCTTTGTTATCACTGCTACTTTTGGCTCTAGTGCCTATCAACTCTCAATGACTAAAGGAGAACAGCTCTGAGAACCAATCAACGTTCTCCATCTGAAGAAATTCTATGCTTAAAGCATTCAGTCTATGGTAAAATGTCCTGAAAAAATTTTAAAAATTGGAAAATGTCTTGAAAAAATGAACATCTTGGTGAAAACCTAGCAATAGGCACCTTGATGATTCACAAAAAAAATAAAAAAAAAATAAAAAAATTGAAAAAAAATTGAAAAAATGAAAAATACAAAAAAAATGAAAAAAAAAAGTGCCTTGGTGAAAACTTGGAAACAGGCGCCTTGGTAGCAAAAATAGAATCTCTGCCAAGATGGTGAAAACCCCGCAAATGGGTGCCACTTGTTTCAAAATGCTCCATCTATCAGTGCAATCTTGGTATTTCCTAGCTTTCAGTCTTGCTTTCATTTGTACATATCTCCCAGTTTGTTTTCAATAAGTTGGTTTGTACACCAATCAACTCAAGCATATGTATCCTATCAATGTTTAACAGTTGGGGGCAATCACAGTCATATCCTATGGTCTCTAGTATATCTTAGATGTATCATATCTAGTCAGAGTCCTTTGAAGCTTCATTTGAGTCAGTCAATTCTGTCTCATCTCCAGAAAAGATTTTTCATCTACAACAACAATCAAACACAAACTGAAAACAATCTGTGCTTTTCATGATTTTATCTCCTTGTATGATTACTGATTCGCATTGAGATTTTTCATATTGTGTCCCTTCGAGCTCTTCGATGATGTCCTTTATAGGATTTAGAGAGTGATGACTAGGGGCATAATCTTTTCTTTGTCTTCTGCTTGTATGTGAAAATCTAACAACTTTGGAAATTCTGGATTGAAATGGTGTCCGACTATAAGAGCCTCTATCTCGAATTGGATGGCCATGCGTACCTCGACCATTGATACCCAGAAAATTCAAAGAAGTTTGATCTAACTATTGTCTTTTTGAGTGAGTTCTTTCTCCCATTGTGAAACGCAATCTTACCTAAGGATGTGAACGATAAAGGGTCACTACGGGTAATTCACATTGGATTTAGAATAATCTCTTGGCTGTTTGATGTGTTTGTCAATGCAAGGCGTATTCCGGTCATTGCGATGTTTATGTTTTGATGCTTGTACAAATTAATATATCAAAATGGACATGATATTCAGGTCATCCTGGCATTTGTGCCTTGGTGCTTATATCTAATCCGACATTCTGAAAATAAAATCAATATTCATATATCCATGGTTGTTGACCAGTGGGTGTTGTATTGATTCTTGCACATACAAATCGATATTCATATGTCTATGGTTTCATAGCTAGTGGGCATTGTATTGATTTATCCGGTTACCTAAAAGTTCAATGATGATAACAAATCGACACATGATCAGTGACTAGATCCTAGGTCTTAGGTTGCATTTCATTTTGCATGTCTCTTTACATTTTGCATGTCTGCATGATCTCACAACTATTTGGAAACACTTCAAAGCTTAAACAAATCTTCATATCAATTCTTCACATCTACCAAGAGCTGAATCATACATGAAGGTTCCTCCAATGAAATAGCAAGTAGAATCCTTTTTCAGGATCAAAATCAAAATCTGAGATTGTTTATATTATTAACTACTTGCATAATCAACCTTCAATCATAGTAGAAATCCATTTTTCAACTTAACTGATTATCTAACATCAAACTATCAAAATTTCAAACTTGGTCAACTATGGTCAACTCATGGTTTAACCTAGTCAAACTTGGTCTCCAGGACCTCTAAACAATGCAGAACACGTTCCCGGACGTGTATAACCACTTTTCAAATCAATTAACATGCTTCTAAACCATTTAACATTGAGTTTTATTGTCAAATTTCAATTTTAATCCCGAAGGGGGCATGGTATTGCACATCATTCAAGTCTGTAAAAATTTTATCAATCTTTCCTCAGTAATCAAGACAACAACCACATCTAATTACTGATTCATCAAAAGTCCTCATCACTCGGGGCAAATCAATCATCACTCGGGGCATATCAGATTCATCAAGATCCATATCAATCTAGTATTCTCCTAATCTTGTAAACTATATCAGTTTTTGCAACCATCGGATCATAGTGTTCTTTCCTTGGTTCTTCGACAACTGAAGGGTTTGGATGTGATACCTGCTAGTTTTTCTAAGACAGTCGAGTCTAGAACCAGTCACTCACTTCTTCGCAATCATAAGGTTCAGAATCAGGCATTTTGACACTTTTTTTTGCAATCCTCAATTCATCACTGCTACAGTGAACATTATCTTTGGTCATTCAGGACCTATTATCTTCATATCAAATCAATATCAATCAGCTTCTGTCTCATATCAATTATCAATTTCGAATCTATTTCATATCTCTATCAAACACAGACTGTCTTTGAACCACTGCACTTCGCACAATAATTCAAAGAGGGGCAAAATGTAATACCCCAAAAATGGGCTATAAGTTCATTAACCTCCTATATCGACAATTCGAACGAAATTGACATCAAAGTCCTAACCTAAGGCACATTTGAACATCATCAAATCCTAATTGATTATCATAAATTCTGCATCAGGGAATATTCCTACTAATATTCCTAATCATCATAATTATCTTTAATTTAATGATTATTTGGCAATAAATCCCATTTATCCTAAGTTTGATTAATTGAATATTCTAAATATTTAATTAATTAGATTTAATTCTGCCACTTAATTATTTAATTGAATTTAATTATATTTATTCCTAATTATTATTATTTAATTTTGACAATAAATCAAAATTCCTATCATTAATTGATTAAATTCTTATTTAATTAATTAAAGCAAGTTGTCATATTTAATAATATTATTTTTGGAATAAAAGTTTGAAAAAATAATTGATTAACCCATAAATCAATTGTTTTATTTTTAAAAGCAGTTAAGTTGGAAATAAATCACTTTATTATTAAATTAATTCATAAATAAAACATGCACAATCATAAAAGCAGACAACTATCAATTATCAATTAAAGCTAAACTCTATTTTGAGTTAAAACTTAGCTTTTGCATGTTTTTGTGAGTTAACTATCTTTTATTTAAAAATAACTCAAAAATCAACCTGAGTTATTTGAGTGATTTATGGCTTTTTTTTCCATGCATCCCCAAAGCCCTGGATTTCTATAAAATCAAGGCTTTAGCTCTTCACAAATCATCTCTCAAATCCACAAGAATCTCATAATTTTGCAAGCTTACTTTGCCAAAGTCGTCTACGAATTGCACAACTATTTTGGAGAATTAGAATTTGGAGAATCAAAGCTTATTGCGAATCAAGGCTATTGTGAGATCAATTTATTTTTTTTACATTCATTTAGATTCTTTTTCATATCATTGTTAGATCATTTAGCATATCATAGATCAATTTTCATATTAGCATAGATTCATATCAAGTTTTCATATCATTGCATAGAAAATATCTATTAAAAAAAATAGATTAATTGCATTCATATTTCATATCAGTTTTGCATTCAAATCCTTCATTTAGGTGTCGTCTAGGTCACTGATCTTGACTACAATCTGAGAACATCAATCTTGCACCTATTAGAAGGCAGTAAATCACTTGGTTAGATTAGATTTAATTTTGCACGATTTTGATTATAGCTAACCTCTAATGTTTTACTGAAGTGTTGTGTCTACAGATCAGGTACAATTTTCACACATACACTAACTATGCCATATCCAATCCACAAAGGTGGCAAGCATCATCTCACTCCCATCCTAGTCAAACTCAATCAGAAACTTAGGCATGGGTGAGGCTCATAATATCTTATTAGGTTCATTTTAAATTCCCAATGTTGATTAATTATCACTTATTAAACTACTTGTAACAGGATCTCCTCGTAGCCACTTCTAGGCCCCGGCACCAATTACAAGCCACTTCCTGATATACACTCAGATGACCTACCTAGGGTTTCACAAGATCAAAAAGAACTTTGAGTTATCACAACTCATGAATCTCTACGACTAGATTCAACATGCAAGACCCGAAAACACCAAGTACAAACCCACCTAGGGTTAGAACAACTCATGCAGCCTATCAGAGTAAGCTAGGCAACCAAAAGATACAATTCCAAACACCTGATAAGCTCACCTCTGGTTTACACCCCAAAAGTCAACTACATTTCCCAAATGATCAAATCAAGACATATTGTCTAAAAGCAACAAAAGCCACAACGATAAACCATGTTTACTAAAGAATGCACATGCAAAAATTTACTAAACATTATAAATTCCAGTTAAATAAATAAAATAATCTTTAACATAAAAATTTCCTAATCATACGATAATAAATTGATTCACAAACTAAAATATAATTCCCTAATCGGAATGAATCCAAAAACTTTGAAATTCCTCATATCAAAACATGATATAAAAACTTAATCCAATATACAAACAAAAATAAAGTGTTTATTAATATTTTTTTTAAAATATTATCATTTAATTAAAAATTAATATACTAAATAATATACAATTTAGATTAATCCATAAAACAATAACCAAATGAACAAAACTATTAATAATTTATTAAAATTTAATAACAAAGAATTTTTTTTAATAACAACTAAAATTACTAATTAAAAACTTTACTAAAAAAAACAATAAATAAGAAAACCAAATTTATAAAGCAAAAAGGGTGGGACCTATGGCCCTATGCCCCTATCCTATGCACGCAGTTTGACTGACGTGCGCCAGTACCCTAAGGTACTGCACATGCAATCCTTAGGACTAAAGTGCATCAGTGATTTATGTACTGCACACGGCAGTCTAAAAAGGTAATGTCATTAGGTACTATGCACAACAGTCTAAAAAGGTACTGTCATTTATTTATTTAAAAAAAAAAAAATCATTTTCAATAACTTTTTCAAACTTATTTTTAAAAAAAACAAAGTTTAATAATTTTAATCTTTCAATTTTATTTTTTAATTATTTACTTTTAAAACCAAGGATAAAAGAAATATTTATATACATATATTCAACATATATATATTTATATTTCCAATAGATATATATATATATATATATATATATATATATATATATATATATATATATATATATATATATATATATATATATATATATATAAACATTTTTATTTAATCAAAAAAAACATAACAACAACTTGGTAAAAATAGCGAGTTGGATTTTAATCCTAAAATCCAAAGAAAAACAAATAACCTTCATTTAGCCAAGTTTATCGCTTCTAAAACTAGGGTTTCCTATTTGACGATTTTCCATAAAATTTCAAAAAGAAACCTTTTAACCAGAATAATCCATATTGCAATTCTGAATGAAAATATTCTACAATACAAAATCAAAGGATACATGTAGAAGGTTTTCCTATAAGACCAATTCCAAAATCGAGGGAGAATTCATAGAGTAAAAATTCTAAACAAGATAGATAACAGGCACGAGGAAGACACGCTTTACTTTCCTACAGAGATTTGAATAGTAATAACAAGAATAATTTTCAAAACCTACCTCAAATCAATTATACAGATTCGGTGATGTCCAGAACGAAGAAAATAGAATCCAAGCTTTTCGAAGAGCTCTCCCAAATCTGTCCCAAATCTGTCCCAAAATTCCTCCTCCAAAACTTGTGTCATCCCATAATGACTAAAACTCCCAATACATAAAGGAATCTCCTTTCACATGCATGAGTTTGAACTCGACTCCAAGAGGGCTTTGCATGAAAACAAAATTTAGTTTATAGTTCATTTTCAATCGAACTAGAGTCTCCTCTCCACTTTGACTTTTGTTGAAAAGTACTTAACCAAACTTTAACTTAAATCATTAATTCAATTTCATTCAATTATGAATGTGCAAATTAATGCATTTAATCAATTAAAAATTAGAACATTAGTTTAACATAATTAACACATGCTAAATTAACCCTTAATTTAATAAATACATTTTAATTGAACAAGGGTTAAATTTATGATTAAATATTTCTAAGGTGAAGTTATTTAATTAATTCTCATTAATTAAATATTTCAACCACAATCAAAATTGCATATAATTAATCTCAAATTAATTTATTGCTACCACTATACTATAAAAAATAATAATTAAGCTAAATAAATACATTTATCTAGTTATCAATTAAATAATATTCCACCGCTAAAAATAGAATGATCTAAAAATAGAAATCACACCAAACGCCATAAATCTAAGAATCAAAAAGACCTAAGGACCCACATTCATACTTAGGACATAGGTATAAATTCTTACCAATTGGATGAGTTTAGAAGGGAGGAAACACCGAATCTTGTCCCCTATTTTAGGACAATAATTGGTTTAGGTTAGGATTTGGAATTGAATATTATCTCCCCTCTTTTACCATTGAGATTAGCAATAGGGCACACTCATCCTGACAATTCAGGGAAGTCGATGCCCGGTACTTGCAAACCTGCATAAGAGACAAGCATGTACATATATGTATAGAGATATAACAGACAATGGTGGGGATCAGTCGATCGTGTGGATCTCGCAAGTAAGTAACTACAACTCTATCCCTCAACCACATCAAGCACATCAAATAGAAATATAAAACAAACACATCAACCATACACATGCAAGTATGGGGTCAGTAAAATCATAAGCATCAACAAATTCCTAACATATAATCTATCATCCTAGATTAATTACAACATTTATAAAATCAGACTAGGGGAGAGGTACTACAGAATGTCAGAGTTTATCTTGGATGCAAACTAGAGATAATCAGTGATAGTGATTTCACAAATGAATATCAGAAGATTTACAATCAGGATATGACACTGAAACAAGGTTTTGAATATTTGGAACATAATGAAATTGTTAAGTATGGATTACAGTATGAATTTGATAATGAAGAATGCACTAAGATTATCTTGAGCAGAATTCATAATGGGAAGTTTTGGTTAGAAGATAGAGTGATAAATATTATAGCTGATTTGATTCATGAAGTCACTGGATTATCTAAAAATGGAGCTATTCCTTTAAATGAGAAAAACATGAGGAAAACAGTCATTGACAACACAAATTCATCCTATAATGGTAGAGGAATTGTGATTAGTAAGATCAAACAAGATGATGTGAGATACTTAAGCAAGATCCTAACTACTAAGTTTTGTGCAAACTCAAGAGAGGATGACATGGCAGCTGGAATGATACATGCAACCTATCTAATGTGTGTTGACAAGGTACAAGTTGATATGTATGAAATTTTGAGAATTCAATTGTTTGAGAACTTGGAGAAGATTAAGAAAACTAAGTATACACAGTTTAGGTTCTCATCCTTAATCACCTATATGTTTTTTCATCTATTGAGGAGATTTCCTTACACCATTGGAAATGACTAGAATGATGGACAAAATACAATGGAAAGGATTAACCAAGTATATAGAAGACATGTTATTGACAAAGTAAATGAGAGTGCAATACTGGTAATCAAGACATTTCAAAATATTGTGTCTAGTAGATCAAGGATCCCTAAGTCTCTTGTTGAAAAATATAACGATGATGTATGTTTTATGGTGGATACTAACTTTACCTATATTGAAGCAGTAGAGCCTAGAACAGAGTTCATAGACCCTCTTGGCTATGAGATATCTAAGGTAGAGATAGAAGAGTATGTTAGCAGGTTACTTAAGTGTAAGTTGGACACTCAGTGTAACAGGTTTGGAACCTTTGAGGAGAACTTCAACTCCACAAAGACCTTAATTGAAGAGAAGCAGTCTAAGAAAAGAGTTGAGAGCACCATAAAGAAAATCCTAAAAGATACAGGGATGACAAAGCATGAGTTTTTAGTAGCAAAGAAAATAGTAGCAACAATCAGAGAGTGGACAAAAAGAAGTTTTGCCTATTCCACCTTTATCATCAATTGCAGTACAACAGAAAGAATCACAAGTGAAGGTGAAAGTGGAAGAAATTGAGAAGGATCAAGAACAAAAGATGTCCACTAGATCCACTTCCTCCACACCTAGAAAAAGAGTAAAGGAAAGTGCTACTGGACCAAGAAAGAGACATAAAACTTTAGTACAACCAGTTCCAAGAAAAATTGCAAAAATAAAAGATGATGTCACTACTATTAAGAAGAAAGCTTGGAAACCCAAAGTTGAGAAGCTTAATGAGCAGATCATTGAGGATGGAGACTTTACAAGAATGAACAAGTACTATGATCTTTATGATTATATAGATAGACTTAATCTGGAGAATGAAGTTGTAAAGAATATGATTTTGGCTAATAAGAAGTTTGATACAATTCAGGGTCAAATACCTGATGATTTGTACAATAAACTTGTGAATAGGAAAAAGAGAGCACTAGAGGAAGACACAACTATCAGAGAAAATATTGTGAGGAAGCTTTGTGAAATAAGAGATGAAACACATTTTTGTCAGATCATGAAAGCCCTAAGCACCCATTTGAGAACCAAAAGGAGAACTATTCAGATTATGGGAGGCAGATATGAAGAAATCAATTCTGAGATAGAACAAGCTATAATCAAGGTTATGATAGAAAATGTTGGAGAACCATCAATTGCAACAGAGCAAGTAGGTGAGATAGAACAAGAGGACATTCCCTCTCCTCCAGCCATTAACATTGAAGATGAAACCATGAATGTAGAAGGAACAAAGATCACCTTGGATACTGATGATAATGTATTCAATAATTTGGAGAACATTGTTGACAATTCGGCCTTTGAAGAATAGGAATCTACAAAAGAAGAAGAGACAACAGAGACAACAATTGTAAAACCACCAATAATAGAGGAACAAGTACACATTCCCACCAAAGAAGATATCAGTCTTACTCCTGAGACTGGAAAGAAGAATCAAATTGGATCTATGATTGAGCATTTGGGAAAGGAAGTAGATGATGATGATCAGTTGGAATTGATCACATCCTTGAATAAAATCATTGGCAAGAACAAGAAAGTGAAAAGTCTTGAAGGGTGTCTGAAGGAACTAACTAAGAAGCTACAAAGCATTGTAACTACACAAATTGTAAAAGCAGACCCTATGGAGAAAGCAAAGAAGGTAATGAGCACTTTTGACAATGAATTCACAAACCTATCTGATATTGCCAAAGTGAAAGAACAAGCAGCCTATGAGGCCAGAATGCTTTTGAACATTAGCTAGAATATCAGGAATGATATCAACAATCTTGATATTTGTATCAAGGACTTGAGGAAGCATTTGGAAACAGGTAAATCTTTGTACATACAGTGTACAAAATCAGAGACCTTGACAGCAGAAGAAGATTAGAAGATGAAGATGAAGGAAGCAAAAATTCTGAGTGAAACTAACCTTCTTTCTAGCCCCAATGTGAAGGTATGTAA
Organism: Chamaecyparis obtusa; assembly: GCA_027943335.1. Lineage (NCBI taxonomy): Eukaryota > Viridiplantae > Streptophyta > Pinopsida > Cupressales > Cupressaceae > Chamaecyparis > Chamaecyparis obtusa. The sequence goes on from BSBK01000589.1 coordinate 2,103,111, forward strand.
TGTTGAGAAAAAAATGCGGAAGCTATATGATGAAATCAGAGTTGTGCAAGATGAGAGAGACAAAAAATTGAAAAGATTCACCCTTTTGAGAGAGCACACTTCTATGAAGTTAAGCATTATTGAAGAGCAGTTGGAAGAATGTCTTTCAGCTAAGATATCTTTTCATAAATTTAACTTTGAAAACCTCCAAGCATGTTAAATAGCATCTTATGAACTAAGCGCAGTACTTAATGTAGCAGATTCTATTAAGAAATCATGGGAGAAGGAGACAGAAGCTATGAAGATTGATTTTGTAGATTGTGTTGCAAGCCTACCGGCTTTGCAATAATCGAATTGAGGTATAATCTTTTTTGTGATACAGTACTTTTTACTTGATACAATGCTCAAGGAAGACCATTCTGACAAATACCTATTCGCTGGTACCTGCACTTCATGCAATGAGAGAGACGGGTGGTAATGGGAGAAATATTTTACAAATGGTAAAAGACATTAATCTATATGGGGTGTATTAACTTGTACCTGACAATCCATGAGACTATGTGGGATACCTAACATAAGATAATAGTTATATAATTAGACAAACATAGTTCACTCCATAGTTTTCATTATATCTTGTGAAGGACATTATACATTGTTAAAATTATCTATTTATCCAACAATATTTTGAATATCTTAGCATTATATATAACTAAACATCTTAGCATTGCATGAGACACCACTATTGTGGCATTTTGTCAAACAGTTCTCATGCATTGTCAGTGCTTTTATTGCATATTGTGAAGGAATTTATACATTATTAAAATTATCTATTTATACTTTCAGAATTAGCTCACTCCATTGCAAGGAACAAAGAGAATCCCCTATGATTTAACATCATTGATATGCAAGGAAATAGAAAATTAGCAGAAGCAACTCTCATAAGATAGTATTTAGATTAAATGCATTTATATAAAAAAAATACCCCAAAAAATTATAAAGAAAGGTAATTTTCTTAATCACGTCACTAATTTGTACATGTCAAAATACTAGTGTCTTTCAAGTGATTTGATTCTTGTCATGCCCACTACAAATGAGAACAATCTTAACTAGTGAGGTTGTTTAAGCATATAGAGATTAAACACACTCTTTTGTAATGAAATTTCTCTTAACAAACGATCAAAGATATAAGTAGGACATATAAAAAAAGGTGAATAAGAGTAGTACATATAAAACAATTGTTAGAACATGCCAAACATCTGGCATAATTGTACATTTCATTCATGTCATTGATATTATTATTCATCCATCTCATCATCAAGATCATCGTCGTTAATGACATCATCACCACCACTATCATCATCATCGTCATCATCATCATCATCAGCATCAGCATCATCATCATCATCATCATCATCATCATCATCATCATCATCCTCATCATCATCATCATCTGTAGTAGCATCACCGTCATCAATAGCAGCATCATCCTCATAATGAAGCTACCCACATTCTATGTTCTTTGAGCCAATAAAATATTTATCATCATGATGAAGTAATAATGCATTAAATGTCTTACCGATGTCCCTATTTGATTGGATGGTGCTCTATTTGTTATATTTCTACTATCAAAATAAAATGGCATTGGTGATTCAATGTATCTACAACCTCAACAACATGGTGACATCGATCCGATAATAGAAAATACATTACAAATGTCAATCTCACGGTCTCAATGAAATAAATAGTGTATAAAACAATATATGGTGCACAACAGAAGCAAGCATGCAATGACAACAATAACATTGCATGATGCTCGAGCTCAAATTCAAAATAGTAAGTGGATTAATGTATGATCTAATAGCAGCAACCACATTGATCATTACCTTTGACTCCTCCATCATTATAGAAGAGATAACTACCTACAACTATAATTCATAATTCCTCCTTTGAAGTGTGTGTGTGTGTGTGTGTGTGTGTGTGTATATATATATATATATATCAAGTATAATTATGAGTTTACATCATATATTTAGTCTTAATAAAATCTTATAAAACAACATAAAACTAACCCAAAATACTTTGTCTTAAGAAAACAATATATTTAGTCTTAATAAAATAATACACTTACTGTTTTGAATTTGACCTCAGGCATCATGCAATGTTTTTGTTGTAAAAATAGTAAGTGTATTAATTATGATCTAATAGCAGAAACCTCATTGATCATTACCTTTGACACCTCCATCATTATAGAAGAGATAACTACCTACAACTATATTTCATAATTCCTCCTTTGAAGTCATAGCTTAGTTTAAAATGGAGAAAGTATACAAACTCACCAATTTAATCCCAAAACATCATATAACTAAAATTAATCACACATCACAAATGTATAGATTATACTACATACCATTGTATTATATATATCAAGTATAATTATGAGTTTACATCATATATTTAGTCTTAATAAAATCTTATAAAAAACCATAAAACTAACCCAAAATAATTTTTCTTAATAAAATCTTAATAAAACAATATATTTAGTCTTAATAAAATCTTAATAAAACAATATATTTAGTCTTAATAAAATCTTCTAAAACAACATACATTGTGTTAAGTGTTTGATCTCTCTTTATTTTTTTTGTTGATATTCATTGTTTATGAGCTCATTGTTTGATCACTAGCTAGTATTAAACAGTGAGCTCATGAACAATGTATGATGCCCTAGCTTGCAGCCCGCAAGCCATCAATGTATTTCCTCATGAAATGATCATAAATGGGGAGTACCACATAGTTAATATCAACACCAAAACAAATAAAGAGAGATCAAACCCTTCACACAATATATGTTGTTTTATAATATTTTATTAAGACTAAATATATTGTTTTATGAGCTCATTGCTTGAGCACCTCATGTCCCTATTTGATTGGTTGGTGCTCTTTTTGTTATATTGATGCTATTAGATCAAATAGGGATATTAGTAATAAAATAGGGACATCAATAATAAAATAATACACTTACTATTTTGAATTTGAGCTCATAAAGATTAAGATATCCCTATTTTATTACTGATGTCCCTATTTACATATTTTCATCAAATGAACCAAAAACATCAAGAATGTTCCTATATCGTCACTAATAGCCAACTTTCAAAAGAATATGAATGAATGAAAACATACATAAGTGGATGAACATAAATAATAAAGGTACCAAACATTGCCTAAAGTAATGAAGTGTTGATCGAGGGTTCACTCCAGTATGCTCTTGTATGATCCAAGACCTGCAAGGAAAGAAAAGATGGGGTTACATCCAAAGGATCTAAGAAATGCATGGCACCCTATTATTGATCCTCATCTACAATTATGCATGTGCATAGTCAATCCATACACTTCTAAAATGAACTATGCTACAGAACATGTGCACTCAGGAAACATATGCATGCAGTGAGTAAATCAAGACCAAAATGGAGCAAAAAGTATGATGTCAAATGGGTTATCAAGAAACACCTCATGGGTTGTGATTCAACATGGTATATATGTTGTTTATACAAGATCAATAAAAGGACACCTACAACCTCAACAACATGGCAATATTAATCCAATAACAGGAAATACATTGCAAATACCAAGCTCACGGTCTAAATGAAATAAATAGTGTATAAAACAATATATGATGCCCAAGCTTAAATTCAAAATAGTAAGTGTATTAATGTATGATCTAATAGCAGCAACCTCATTGATCATTACCTTTGACTCATCTGTCATTATAGAAGAGATAACTATTTACAACTATATTTCATAATTCCTCCTTTGAAGTCATAGGTTAGTTTAAAATGGAGAAAGTATACAAACTCACCAATTTAATCCCAAAATTTCATAACATTGCATTTTTGTTGTTGTTACGGTGCACAACAACAACAAGCATTCAATGACAACAATAACATTGCATGATGTCTGAGCTCAAATTCAAAATAGTAAGTGCATTATTTTATTACTAATGTCCTTATTTGATCTAATAACATCAATATAACAAACATAGCATCGGCCAATCAAATAACGACATTAGGTGCTCAAACAGTGAGCTCATAAATAATGCATGATTTCCTAGCTTAAAGTCCATGATCCATTAAGACATTTCCTCATGAAATGATCATAAATGGGAGTACCACATAGTGAATATCAACAACAAAACAAATAAAGAGAGATCAAACACTTCACACAATGTATGTTGTTTTATAAGATTTTATTATTTGACTAAATTTTTATTTTTTTTTATGACAAGCTTTTCAAAAGTGTATCATAATTAAAGGCATATGAATTCATATTGTTCTTAATCTGAATGCCACTATGTAATGTTTTTACTTATGATATTTTGAGACCCCTCTTATGGGAAATTACAAAACCAATAATATAGTATATGAATTATTCCTGCTAAAAGAGTTTATGGATACTCAAGTGAGTATACAAATTTGGGAAGGTGAATTCCAAAGCTGAACTCACATATCTCTAAAATATTACTGCTCAAAACCAAGAAAACTAAAAATAATCACTTGAATGAAACAAGGTTCAAAAGATGTACTCAACAGGTAATAATAAAGTTACCAGATTTACGTAGAGAATAAACTAAGTAATCCACAAAGACTATTACCCTTCACTCATGATGCCGCTAAGTCTGGTGTCTTAGCCTCAACAACCAAAACAATTGTATGGACTTTATCTAACCAATTGTCAATCCTGTCATTTAATGATTTGATTTGTGGGATTCCCAGCACTTTGGGTTGCACCCAAGATACATGCACAGTCCCTTCAACTTGATCAATTACCCCTTCAATCAAATGCACAGAAAGACTTTTCATAAGAAGATATTCAACATCTTCTACTGATAATTTGGTACATTCAGCAATGACCTCAATGGGATTGTTCGATCTTCTAAAGGTCGGTTGAATATGATCTCCATCAAACACAAGATATTAATCTTTTCCAACATTTTTTTCTCATTCTCAACAAGACCTGGTTGTGCATTAAGGGCTTCCATATGAGTATGGAAAAGTTCTTGATATTGGACAAGATCACCAGAATTGAAATCTTGCAAAATATAGTAAATCCATTCTACACTTGTTCCTAGAAGACTTTTCACTATTGGATGGCCCAATAATTCTCCAAAATTATATATATTATCTCCAAGAAGAGTAGCAAGAGATAATTCAAATCCCAGATCCAGTTTAAATGGTTCTGAAAGAGACTCCACAGTCATATAAGCCAAATAGAGAAGTGCACTTTTGTAAAACTCAACAAACCCTTGTCTTGATTTATGATATTGCGATGAGACCCAATGGTAGCTTGCATAAATAGTAGGATCAATATCTATCATACTATCTAGAGTTCTTTTTCCATCATCTAGAAACCTTTTTCACTCTTTCTGTTCACCTTGCTCAAGTTTGAATGCAACTATTTGCATTCTAACATATATGATAGGTTCATCAATCCTCATTTGCCTTGTGGCACGAAGCTTCTCAATTACTCCCTCCAAAAAGCTAATAGCAGCCTCTTTTTCTGTGTTCTGATGTGAAACTATAACAACAAAGTGTGCAAGCTTAAGCAGATTTATCTTTGTTTCAAATTCTATAATAAAATTGTGATATAGTTGAATAAGTGTATCACCACCCTGCAAAACCACAAGGATCAAGAACTAATCCAGTTTGAGGGTGAGTTGATGCCATAGCTTGCGCTCGTAGAGATCCGCCATGGCGGCATACCATTCTACAAGCTCTGGCTACAATGTCCTCTGATGCTCCAAATACTTCACACCGCCCTCCATTCCTATTTCCTTGAACCCTCTTTGGTTATCTCTCACCCTCTTTACCTTACCCACTCTTCCCTCTACTACAAAAAGTATATTTATAGCCTGGGACTTAACTAAATATATTGTTTTATTAAGATTTAATTAAGACAAAATGTTTTGGGTTAGTCTTGTGTTGTTTTATAAGATTTTATTAAGACTAAATATATGATCTAAACTCATAATTATACATGATATATATAATACAATGGTATGTAGTATAATCTATACATTTGTGAGATGTGATTAATTCTAGTTATATGATGTTTTGGGATTAAATTGGTGAGTTTGTATAGTTTCTATATTTTAAACTAACCTATGAATTCAAAGGAGGAATTATGAAATATAGTTATAGGTAGTTATCTTTTCTATAATGATTGAGGAGTCAAAGGCAATGATCAATGAGGTTGTTGTTATTAGATCATACATTAATACACTTGTTTTGACAGCAATAACATTGCATGATGCCTGAACTCAAATTCAAAATAGTAAGTGTATTATGTTACTACTAATGTCCCTATTTTATTACTGATGTCCCTATTTGATCTAATAGCATCAATATAACTGATGTCCCCATTGCAATTTTGGTAAATCTTCACTCGATACAATGCTTGAGGAAGACAATTCTGACAAATACCTATTCGCTGGTACCTGCACTTCATAAAATGAGAGAGATGGGTGGTAATGGGAGAAATATTTTACAAATGGTAAAAGACATTAATCTCTATGGGGTGTATTAACTTGTACTTGACAATCCATGAGACTATGTGGGATACCTGACATAAGATAATAGTTATATAATCAGACAAACATAGTTCACTCCATAGTTTTCATTATATCTTGTGAAGGACATTATACATTGTTAAAATTATCTATTTATCCAACAATATTTTTAATATCTCAGCATTGCATATAACTAAACATCTCAACATTGCATGAGACACCACTATTGTGGCATTTTGTCAAATAGTTCTCGTGCATTGTTAGTGTTTTTATTACATCTTGTGAAGGACTTTATACATTATTAAAATTATCTATTTATACTTTCAGAATTAGCTCACTCCATTGCAGGGAAACAAGAGAGAAGCCGCTATGATTTAACATCATTGATGTGCAAGGAAATAGAAAATTAGCAGAAGCAACTCTCATAAGATAGTATTTATATTAAATGCATTTATATAAAAAAAATACCCCAAAAAATTATAAAGAAAGGTAATTTTCTTAATCATGTCACTAATTTGTGCATGTCTAAATACTAGTGTATTTCAAGTGATTTGATTCTTGTCATGCCCACTACAAATGAGAACAGTCTTAACTAGTGAGGTTGTTTAAGCATATAGAGATTAAATACACTCTTTTGTAATGAAATTTATCTAAAAAAAAGATCAAAGATATAAGTAGGACATATAAAACAAGGTGAATAAGAGTAGTACATATAAAACAATTATTAGAACATGCCAAACATCTAGCATAATTGTACATTTCATTCATGTCATTGATATTCTTCTTCATCCATCTCATCATCAAGATTGTCATCGTCAACAACATCATCACCACCACTATCATCATTGTCATCATCATCATCATCATCAGCATCATCATCATCATCATCATCCTCATCATCATCTTCATTAGTAGTAGCATCATTGTCATCAGTAGCAGCATCATCGTCATAATGAAGCTACCCACATTCTATGTTCTTTGAGACAATAAAATATTTATCATCATGATGAAGTAATAATGCATTAAATGTCTTACTGATGTCCCTATTTGATTGGATGGTGCTCTATTTGTTGTATTTCTACTATCAAAATAGAATGGCAGTGGTGATTCAATGTATCTACAACCTCAACAACATGGCGACATCGATCCGATAATAGAAAATACATTACAAATGTCAAGCTCATAGTCTCAATGAAATAAACAGTGTATAAAACAATATATGGTGCTCAATAGAAGCAAGCATGCAATGACAACAATAACATTGCATGATGCTCAAGCTCAAATTCAAAATAGTAAGTGGATTAATGTATGATCTAATAGCAGCAACCTCATTGATCATTACCTTTGACTCCTCCATCATTATATAAGAGATAACTACCTACAACTATAATTCATAATTCCTCCTTTGAAGTATATATATATCAAGTATAATTATGAGTTTACATCATATATTTAGTCTTAATAAAATAATACACTTACTATTTTGAATTTGAGCTCAGGCATCATGCAATGTTATTGCTGTCAAAATAGTAAGTGTATTAATTATGATCTAATAGCAGAAACCTCATTGATCATTACCTTTGACACCTCCATCATTATAGAAGAGATAACTACCTACAACTATATTTCATAATTCCTCCTTTGAAGTCATAGCTTAGTTTAAAATGGAGAAAGTATACAAACTCACCAATTTAATCCCAAAACATCATATAACTAGAATTAATTACATCTCACAAATGTATAGATTATACTACATACCATTGTATTATATATATCAAGTATAATTATGAGTTTACATCATATATTTAGTCTTAATAAAATCTTATAAAAAAAAATAAAACTAACCCAAAATAATTTGTCTTAATAAAATCTTAATAAAACAATATATTTGGTCTTAATAAAATCTTATAAAACAACATAAATTGTGTGAAGTGTTTGATCTCTCTTTATTTGTTTTGGTGTTGATATTCATTTTTTATGAGCTCACTGTTTGATCACCAACCAATGAAATAGGGACATGAGGTACTCAAACAGTGAGCTTATAAATAATGCATGATGCCCTCGCTTGCAGCTTGCAAGCCATCAACACATTTCCTCATGAAATGATCATAAATAGGGAGTACCACATAGCGAATATCAACAACAAAACAAACAAAAAGAGATCAAACACTTCACACAATGCCTTGAAGCTAATAGAAACAATGCCCTAGCTCTCAAAGCTCGTGAGTCATCAAGCATTCCAAATGAAAAGATGTAAACAATGCCAGTATTAAACAGTGAGCTCATGAACAATGTATGATGGCCTAGCATGTAGCCCGCGAGCCATCAAGATATTTCCTCATGAAATGATCATAAATGGGGAGTACCACATAGTAAATATCAACACCAAAAAAAATAAAGAGAGATCAAACCCTTCACACAATATATGTTGCTTTATAATATTTTATTAAGACTAAATATATTATTTTATGAGCTCATTGTTTGAGCACCTCATGTCCCTATTTGATTGGTCGGTGCTCTTTTTGTTATATTGATGCTATTAGATCAAATAGGGATATCAGTAATAAAATAGGGACATCAGTAATAAAATAATACACTTACTATTTTGAATTTGAGCTCATAAAGATTAAGATATCCCTATTTTATTACTGATGTCCCTATTTACATATTTTCATCAAATGACCCAAAAACATCAAGAATGTTCCTATATGGTCACTAATAGCCAACTTTCAGAAGAATACGAATGAATGCAAACATACATAAGTAGATGAACATAAATAATGAAGGTACCAAACATTGCCTAAAGTAATGAAGTGTTGACCGAGGGTTCAATCTAGTATGCTCTTGTATGATCCAAAACATGCAAGGAAGGAAAAGATGGGGTTAGATCCAAAGGATCTAAGCAATGCATGGCACCCTATTATTGATCCTCATCTACAATTATTCATGTGCATAGTCAATCCATACACTTCTAAAATGAACTATTCTACACAACATGTGCACTCAGGAAACATGCATGCAGTGAGTAAATCAAGACCAAAATGGAGCAAAAAGTATGATGTCAAATGGGTTATCAAGCAACACCTCATGGGTTGTGAGTCAACATGGTATATATGTTAGAAATAGGGAATACTGAGAGGGGGGGGTGAATCAGTATTCTACAAACTTTATCTTTTGCTCAAATATGGATATAACAAATTATCTTTATACATGCATAACATAAGAAGTTAAACAACATGCATAACAATAAAGAACTCATAACACATTATTTATTCTCAAGGAAACCCTAGCCAAGGGAAAACCCCAGTGGGGATGGTACCCACAAAGATCCACTAATCAAAAGTATCTAGTTAAGGATTTTGACCCTGTTAGGAGTCTATTACAAACATATAGTGTATCAGTCCTGATTAAGGGACTATAGGCCTTGTTAGAAGTCTCAACCCTGTTAGGAGTTGTAGTACAAAATGTGATTACCAGATGAACCCACTGCCCAAACAAGTAATGTACAATATACACTAATTACAAAATAGGTTAAGGTATATAACCTTATACTACTTGCATCAATATCTCTTCACTGCTCTTTCACTATTGCTATTACATATGCTTCATATACTTCGCATCATATCACTTGTCCACACTTATTGTGTTCTTGCTCAATAATAATACAATTACAATTACATTTACATTTATACCAATAGATTTATCCAAGAGTTAACATTTAGGATGTCATCCATTTATATTGTTAAGTCATTATTTTGATAAACAAAATAATCCCTTAACTCTTTACTAGTTTTGTCTTCATATTCTGTCCTGTCGGCTTCACACTGTCTTCGGTAAAACTGTCATAACTTCTTTCGTACATGCCATACTGACTTGCGCTATGAGATGGGTGATTAATAGACATCATAGATTATATGTTCAAGTGTGCAAGCACTGAACTTACTTCAGTCAATGTCGCAAATAAAAACTATGTCCAGGTTCACTAGTAAAACACTGTCTCACACTTAGACAAATTTACAATGCGCTCTGTCATACTTGCTCTCTGACCTGTGTGATCTTCATGTGGATCATATGTTTCCATAATGACAACATCTATGTAATCAACTCAGCCAAATTGCCAACAATCTCTCCCTTTGTCATTGGTGCCAACATATGAGAAAATTGGCTAAGTGTACAACTCAAAATCTCAAAAATGTTCAAAATTGTGGCCATAGTATAAAATACATACTATCCTTATAACTCCTCAAGAAATTATTGTCTCTAATATAGTACTCCCCTTAAGAGTAACAACCCTTACCATATACTATCAATTTTCTTCTATATATCTCTCCCCCTTTGACAACAATGACAAAATAAGGTAGGGAGGATCACAAAATTGTATCACAAAAATTTATACCTTAATTCATTTATTGCAAAGTCGGTAGGCTTGCAACACAATCTACAAAATCTATCTTCAGCTTCTATCTCCTTCTCCCATGATTTCTTAATGGAATCTACCGCATTAAGTAGTGCCCTCAGTCCATAAGAAGCTATTTCACATGCTTGGAGGTTTTCAAAGTTAAATTTTTGAAAAGATATCTTAGTTGAAAGACATTCTTCCAACTGCTCTTCAATAATGCTCAACTTCATAGAAGCATGCTCCCTCAAAAGAGTGTATCTTCTCAATTTTCAGTCTCTCTCATCTTGCACAACTCTGATATCATCATAAAGTTTCCTAACTTTCTTCTGAACATCACATACCTTCACATTAGGGCTAGACAGAAGGTTTGTTTCATTTAGAATTTCTGCTTCCTTCAACTTTATCTTCTGATCTTCTTCAAATGTCAAAGTTTCTGATTTTGTACACTAAATGTACAAAGATTTGAATGTTTCCAAATGCTTCCTCAAATCCTTGATATAGATACCAAGAGTGTTGATATCATTTCTGATATTTTGACTGATGTTCAAAAGCATTCTAGCCTCATAGGCTGCTTGTGCTTTCACTTTAGCAATATCAGCTAGGTTTTTGAATTCAGTATCAAAGGTGCTCATTACCTTCTTTGCTTTCTCCATAGGGTCTGCTTCTGAAATTTGTGTAGTTACAATACTTTGTAACTTCTCAGTTAGTTCCTTTAGATACCCTTCAAGACTCTTCACTTTCTTATTCTTACCAATGATTTTATTCAAGGATGTGATCAATTCCAACTGATCATCATCATCTACTTCTTTTCCCAAATGCTCAATCATAGATCTAATTTGAGTCTTCTTTCTAGTCTCAGGAGTAAGACTGATATCTTCTTTGGTGGGAATGGGAACTTTTTCCTCTGTTACTGGTGGTTTCACAATTGTGGTCTCTGTCATCTCTTCTTCTTTTGTAGCTTCATGTTCTTCAAAGGCCAAATTGTCAACAATGTTCTCCAAATTATTGAATACATTTTCATCAGTATCCAAGGTGATTTTTTTACCTTCTACATTCATTGTTTCATCTTCAATATTAATAGATGGAGAAGAGGGAATGTCCTCTTGTACTTTCTCACCTGCTTGCTCTACTGCAACTGATGATTCTCCAACATATTTTTCCATAACCTTGATAATAGCCTGTTCTATCTCAGAATTTAGTTCTTCATACATGCCTCCCATAATCTGAATTGTTCTCCTTTTTGTTCTCAGATGGGTGCTTAGGGCTTTCATGATCTGATTGAAATGAGTTTCATCTCTTATTTCACAAAGCTTCCTCACAAGCTTTTCTCTAATAGTTGGCTCTTCCTCTGATGCTCTCTTCTTCCTATTTAGAAGTTTGTTATATAGATCATCAGGTATCTGTCCCTAAATAGTATCAAACTTCTTGCTAGTCAAAATCATATGGTTCACAACTGCATTCTCCAAATTAAGTCTATTAGTATAATCATAAAGATCATAATATTTGTTCATTCTTGCAAAGTCACCATTCTCAATAATCTGCTCATTTAGCTTTTCAACTTTTGGTTTCCAAGCTTTCTTCTTAGTAGTGACATCATCTTTAACTTCTGTAATCTTTCTTGGAACTGGTTGCACTAGAGTTTTATGTCTCTTTCCTGGTCCAGTAGCACTTTCCTTAATTCTTTTGCTAGGTGTGGAGGAAGTGGATCTAGTAGACATTTTTGCTTCTATGTCCTTCTCAGGTACTTCCAATTTCACCTTTACTTATGGTTCTTCCTGTTGCACTGCAATTGATGATAAAGGAGGGATAGACAAAACTTCTTTTTGTCCACTCTCTCTGATTTCTGTTGTTGTCTTCTTTGCTACCAAAAAATCTCTCTCTGTCATTCCTGTATCTTTTAGGATTTTCTTAATAGTTCTCTCAACTCTCTTCTTAGACTGCTTCTCTTCAATTAGAATCTTTTCAAAGTTGAAGTTCTCCTCAAAAGTTCCAAACTTGTTACACTGAGTGTCCAACTTACACTTAAGTAACATGCTAACATACTCTTTAGTCTCTACCTCATATATCTCATAGCCAAGAGGGTCTATGAACTTTGTTCTAGGCTCTATTGCTTCAATATAGGTAAAGTTAGTATCCACCATAAAACATATATCATCTTTATATTTTTCAACAAGAGACTTAGGGATCCTTGATCTACTAGACACAATATTCTGAAATGTCTTAATAACAAGTATTGTAATCTCATTAACACTGTCAATAAAATGTCATTTGTATACTAAGTTAATCCTTTCCATTATAGTTTGTCCATCATTCCAGTCATTTCCTATGGTGTAAGGAAATCTCCTCAAAAGATGAAAGAACATATATGTGATTAGGGATGAGAACCTAAACTGTGTATACATAGTTTTCTTGATCTTCTCCAAGTTCTCAAACAATTGAATTCTTAGAATTTCACACATATCAACTGGTACCCTGTCAACACACATTAGATAGGCTGCATGTACTATTCCAGCTTCCATGTCATCCTCTCTTGAATTTTCACAAAACTTAGTAGTTAGGATCTTGCATAAGTATCTCACATCATCTTGTTTGATCTTACTAATCACAATTCCTCTACCATTGTAGGATGAGTTAGTGTTGTCAATGACTATTTTCCTCATGTTTTTCTCATTAAAAGGAATAGCTCCAATTTTAGATAATCCAGTGACTTCATGAATCAAATCAACTGTAATATCTATCACTCTATCTTCTAGCCAAAACTTTCCATTATGAATTCTGCTCAAGATAATCTTAGTGCATTCTTCATTATCAAATTCATACTATAATCCATATTTAACAATTTCATTATGTTCCAAATATTCAAAACCTTGTTTCAGTGTCATATCTTGATTGTAAATCTTTTGATATTCTTCTATGAAATCACTATCATTCAATGTCTCTAGTTTGCATCCAAGATAACTTCTAACATTTTCTAAGTGTAACACTCCATTTGGTACGAATGATAATGCAAACCTAGGGTCTTCTTCCAAGGGTTCTACTGGTTCCCTTTTCAATTTAGGTCTATTCTTATCTCTAACATTGTGTATTACGGAAACATCCATGATTTCTTCAAAGTCCTTTACTGATTCAAAGATTTGTCAAGTAAAATACCTTAATTTCATGATTTTAGGGCTTGCATAGATTTGGCACAAAATTATCTTCCAAATCCTTGCAAAATTCTTTCAATCACTGCTCTTTGATCTCCTTGACACTTGAATTCACTTTGATGATCAAATAATACCAATCATAACCTTTTATTAATTCAATCTCATTTAGATCTGACATCGCATTCAATTCTTTTGCCGCTTCTTTCCAAAAAGTTGTCTCTGTTAACCTGCAAAACTTAAAACTTCTTGCAATCTCGTAAAACATAATATTTTTCTTTGCACTCTTAACCATAGCATTAGAACATCATAAACTACCTTGCATTAATTATGCAAGACTCAGTTCATCATATCTATACTTCTACACTAAATCTAAGTTCCTATTCTACTGTAATTTACATAAATTAAGTACTTTGAGATAGGTCCGGTAAAGATTCATTTTTACCTTTCAATACTTCACCTTCTTTATTACCTTCAATGTTGAATATGTCTCCTTGATCTATGCTTTTGATAAACTTCACTTCATCTAAATTACTATAGCATCCTTTATGACTATTACTTTCATCTTCATTTCTTCTTGCATGATTTCTGGAGTTAGGATTAGGATGAAAAACTCTATTATTCATTTTGCAAAACCTTGTTGTATGTCCAATATTGTTGCATATCTGACAAACAATTCCATTGTTTCCATATCTTGGTCCAGGTTGATTGATTTGTGATTTGCAGTTTCTAGCAATGTGTCCAACCTTGTTGCATCTATAATAGACTACTCCATTTCTTTTGTTCATATCTTCAGTAGATTTCTTATCTGCATTGTTAGTATTCCTAAAAATTCTACTACCATCATTATTCTCAATAAATTTAGGTTTCCTACATTCAATAGCTCTATGTCCAAAACCATGACAATTGTAACAATAACCATTAAGAGGTTTAAATTGTTTACCTATGCAATCTCTCTTCATATGACCAATAGTATTACAAGCAAAACATCTACCTTTGAATTCTCTTTGCATACCTTTGGGTGATTCCTCTTGCTTCGGTGATTCTTCTAGTTTAGATGTATATTTAGATTTGTTGATCTCATTAGGCTTCTTCTCATCTATTCTTTCAGATATCTTCAGATCTGGTTCCTTGCCTTCATCATTTTCTTTAAAAGTGTTGAAACCAAGACTAGTCTTATCATAGAATGGTTTCTGATAAGATATTTGTTCATCAATCTTCTCACTAGTTGAATATACCCTTTCAAGTTTTTGTTTGGATTGAGTCAGTTCACCTTTCACAATCTTATTTTATTTCTCAAGTTCATCATACTGCAAATTGACTTTCTCAAGTTCAGATGTTACTTTAGAAAGTTTAGATTTTAGTCCTTCATTTTCAGTCTTTAGACTTTCATTCTCAGATTTCAGATTTGCTTCATTCTTTCCATTTCCATCATTCAAACTAAGCTTTAGATTTTCTATCTTCAGTTCATGCTTAAGGATTTCATTTTCCTTTTCTAAATTGTCATCACAATCTTCAATAAAAACTTCGGATTCCTTTTCAGATCTCAGATCTTCCAATTTGTTTTTCAGTTTCTCAATGAGGTTCTTTGCATCATCATACTTTATTTTCAAAGTATCTTTTTCAATAGTAATCAAGTCAATCTATTCAAGAGCTTCTTCAAGATTCTTCTGTAGTTGATCCATATACATAGAGATCTTACTCAAGCTGCTAGGCTTTCCTTGAATGATTCTTTTCCAAGTAACTAAGCTCTGATACCAATTGTTAAAAATAGGGAATACTGAGAGGGGGGATGAATCAGTATTCTAAAAACTTTATCTTTTGCCCAAATATGGATATAATAGATTATCTTTATACATGCATAACATAAGAAGCTAAACAACATGCATAATAATAAAGAACTCATAACACATTATTTGTTCTCGAGGAAACCCTAGCCAAGGGAAAACCCCGGTGGGGATGGTACCCACAAAGATCCACTAATCAAAAGTATCCTATTAAGGATTTTGACCCTATTAGGAGTCTATTAAAAAAATATAGTGTATCAGTCCTGATTAAGGGATTATAGGCCTTGTTAGAAGCCTCAACCCTGTTAGCAGTTGTAGTACAAAATGTGATTACTAGATGAGCCCACTGCCCAAACAAGTAATGTACAATATACACTGATTAAAAAATAGGTTAAGGAACATAACCTTATACTACTTGCATCAATATCTCTTCATTGCTTTTTCACTATCGCTATTACATATGCTTCATATACTTCACATCATATCACTTGTCCACACTTATTGTGTTCTTGCTCAATAATAATACAATTACAATTACATTTACATTTACATTTATACCAATAGCTTTATCCAAGAGTTAGCATCTAGGATGTTGTCCCTTTATATTGTTAAGTCATTATTTTGATAAACAAAGTAATCCCTTAACTCTTTATTAGTTCTGTCATCATATTCTATCCTGTCGGCTTCACATTGTCTTTGGTAAACTGTCATAACTTCTTTCGTACATGCCGTACTGACCTACACTCTGAGATGGGTGATCAATAGACATCAAAGATTTTATGTTCAAGTGCACAAGCACTAAACATACTCCAGTCAATGTCGCAAACAAAAACTATGTCCAGGTTCACTGGTAAAACACTATCTCACACTTAGACAAATTTGGAATGCACTCTATCATACTTGCTCTTTGACCTGTGTGATCTTCATGTGGATCATATGTTTCCATAATGACAACATCTATGTAATCAACTCAGCCAAATTGCCAACAATATATGTTGTTTATACAAGATCAATAAAAGGACATCTACAACCTCAACAACATGGCAATATTAATCTAATAACAAGAAATACATTACAAATGCCAAGCTCATGGTCTAAATGAAATAAACAATTTATAAATCAATATATGATGCCCAAGCTAAAATTCAAAATAGTAAGTGCATTAATGTATGATCTAATAGCAGCAACCTCATTGATCATTACTTTCGACTCCTTCATCATTATAAAAGAGATAACTACTTACAACTATATTTCATAATTCCTCCTCTAAAGTCATAGGTTAGTTTAAAATGGAGAAAGTACACAAACTCACCAATTTAATCCCAGAATTTCATAACATTGCATTATTGTTGCTGTTATGGTACACAATAACAACAAGCATGCAATGACAACAATAACATTGCATGATGCCTGAGCTCAAATTCAAAATAGTAAGTGTATTATTTTATTATTGATGTCCCTATTTGATCTAATAACATCAATATAACAAACATAGCACCGGCCAATCAAATAGGGACATTAGGTGCTCAAATAGTGGCTCATAAATAATGCATGATTCCCTAACTTACAACCTGTGAGCCATCCAGACATTTCCTCATGAAATGATCATAAATGGGAGTACCACATAGTGAATATCAACAACAAAACAAATAAAGAGAGATCAAACACTTCACACAATGTATGTTGTTTTATAAGATTTTATTACTTCACTATATTTTTTTATTTTTTTTATGACAAGCTTTTCAAAAGTGTATCATAATTAAAGGCATGTGAATTCATATTGTACTTAATCTGAATGCCACTATGTAATGTTTTTATTTATGATATTTTGAGACCCCTCTTGTGAGAAATTACAAAACCAATAATATAGTATATGAATTCTTCCTGCTAAAAGAGTTTATGGATACTCAAGTGAGTATACAAATTTGGGAAGGTGAATTCCAAAGCTGAACTCACATATCTCTAAAATATTACCGCTCAAAACCAAGAAAACTAAAAAAATCACTTGAATGAAACAAGGTTCAGAAGACGTACTCAATGAGTAATAATAAAGTTACTAGATTTACATAGAGAATAAAATAAGTAATCCACAAAGACTATTACCCTTCACTCATGATGCCACTAAGTCTGGTGTCTCAGCCTCAACAGCCAAAATAGTTGTATGGACTGTATCCAACCAATTGTCAATCCTGTCATTTAATGATTTGATTCGTGGGATTCCTGGCACTTTGGGTTGCACCCAAGATACATGCATAGTCCCTTCAACTTGATCAATTATCCCTTCAATCAAATGCATAGAAAGACTTTTCATAAGAAGATATTCAATATCTTCTACTGATAATTTGGTATGTTCAGTAATGACCTCAATGGGATTGTTTGATCTTCTGAAGGTTGGCTGAATATGATCTCCATCAAACACAAGATATTAATCTTTTCCAACATTTTTTTCTCATTCTCAACAAGACCTGGTTGTGCATTAAGGGCTTCCATATGAGTATGGAAAAGTTCTTGATATCGGACAAGATCACCAGAATTGAAATCTTGCAAAATGTAGTAAAGCCATTCTACATTTGTTCCCAAAAGACTTTTCACTATTGGATGGGCCAATAATTCTCCAAAATTATATATATTATCTCCAAGCAAAGTAGCAAGATATAATTCAAATGCTAGATCCGGTTTAAATGGTTCTGAAAGAGACTCTACAGTCATATAAGCCAAATAGAGAAGGGCACTTTTGTAAAACTCAACAAACTCTTGTCTTCATTTATGATATTGTGATGAGACCCAATGGTAGCTTGCATAAACAGTAGGATCAATATTTGTCATACTATCTAGAGTTTTTTTTCCATCTTCTAGCAACCTTTTTCACTCTTTTTGTTCACCTTGCTCAAGTTTGAATGCAACTATTTGCATTCTAACATATATGATAGGTTCATCAATCCTCATCTGCCTTGTGGAACAAAGCTTCTCAATTACTCCCTCCAAAAAGCTAATAGCAGCCTCCTTTTCTATGTACTGATGTGAAACTATAACAGCAAAGTGTGCAAGCTTAAGTAGATTTATCTTTGTTTCAAATTCTATAATAAAATTGTGATATAGTTGAATAAGTGTATCACCACCTTGCAAAACTGCAAGGATCAAGAACTAATCCAGTTTGAGGGTGAGTTGATGCCATAGCTTGTGCTCGTAGAGATCCGCCATGGCGGCATACCATTCTACAAGCTTCAGCTACAATGTCCTCTACTGCTCCAAATACTTCACACCACCCTCCACTCCTTTTGCCTCGAACCCTCTCTAGTTATCTCTCACCCTCTTCACCTTACCCACTCTTCCCTTTGCTACAAAAAATAGATTTACAGCCTGGGAATTAACTAAATATATTTTTTTATTAAGATTTTATTAAGACAAAATATTTTGGGTTAGTCTTATGTTGTTTTATAAGATTTTATTAAGACTAAATATATGATGTAAACTCATAATTATATTTGATGTGAGGCCTCAACCCGAGCCTATCATAGCCATTCAATTCTGCATTCGAAATAAACATATTTTATGATTATATTTTGATGCTCTATGGACCTTACTGATACTTTATGTTGTGGTTTTATCACTTTAGTGGTTTGATGCACATTATATTATGATTGGGATGATGATTATTGAGACATCAGTTTGGAACTTGCATGTGTGTTCTTAATTTTTTTTAATGAATGAATTATGATGTCATGAGGATATTTAATTTTCAATTAGATTATATGTGCATGCAATGATTAAATTTCTAGTTAATTAAGTGATGAATTGTATATTTCATGTTGAGATGAATGTAGGTTATGGATGAACAATTATTGTCAAGTGAATTATGAATTGACAGATGAATTATCTTGATTATTAGTGTTATGATTTACATGTTTTATTTTCTTGGACTACTGATATTGGACTTGAGTGTGCAGGGAAATAGGCCATGGTAAATTCAGGGAACCATCACAGAGACTAATGTTAAAATCCATTTGAACTAAGGTTGCTTCTAGTGAGAAGCCAAAAACCTCATTGTAATGTATTTATTTTGTAAAAGTATGATGCATGAATGTATTTGATTTATTTATTAATTGTAAATGTGTTTTTGTGAGAATGCCCAAGTGGATATGCCACATTGCTTGTGACATGTCTCTTTTAGTTTGTGTCACTTGACACGTGTGTGTACTTGTGGCCATGACATGTCCACTTGGGGATTGGTTGAACACCAACCTAGGAAGGTACCCTTTAGGATCCTTATAAAAATCACTTGGGTAGAGAGCTTGAGGTAGTGTCTTATCTTTGAATTTCGAATTTGAGCTTCTTATGGGTTTTTGGGAGGATTAAAAGGTGCCTAGGAGAGTGTTTAGGTCATTTTTAGTTACCCCACTTGTTATACCATTGGGTGAGGGTCATTTTTCACCATAGGATAACCCTTGGTTGACCAAATGACCCATCCAAAATTTGGTTTACCAAGATGGACGAAAATCAACTTTTGGGAGCAAGTTTTGGAAAGATCACCACCCACTAAAAAGGTAGTCCTTATTCAACATTTTTAGCTTACCTTTGTAACAGACCAAATTTAGAAACCATGTAAGGGTCTTAGGGAAGACCACCCAATAGGAATGCAATCTTATCCATAGGAGGATGTGTGGAGGCCTTTTAGAGGGGACCCTTCTTTTGGAAGAGTTTGACACCCACTCTCTAGATTTGGAGACTTAGCTATTTTGGAGGACCTTGAAAAGTCGAAAGCTCTTCATCAACTTTCTTCCATTAGCTTGGATCAAGGTTGGTGGCATTCTTCACTTTGATTGTTTTAGTTTTCATGTTGAGAAGATGAGCTCTCTTGTATGTTATTTTCTTGTATGCAAAATTTAGTTATTATTTTTCTTGTAGTGTATGTGTTGAGAGCTTGATGTTTTTGTGATAATGGAGGATTTGTGATTCTTAAGTTGTTGTAGTTTCTTTTTCTTGTGTTGTGAAAGTGTAGTTCTTATGGATGTTATGAGAATCATGAGCTTGTTGTTGTTCATGATTTCTTAGCATTGTAAATGTGTAGTTTCAATTGTTGTTCTTAAAGTTTTTCTTGTATATGTGTAGTATTTTGTTGAGGGAGTTTTCAAGGCCATACTCGCCCTTGAGAGGGAAGAGTAGCCTTGAGGGTGAAGGGATTGTTGGGACATTCAAGGGTGTAGAGTTTCTCCTTGGATAGGAGAGGGATGAAACATGGATGTATGGGCTCCATGTAGCCATCTCTATTTTATGTTTTGTATATTGGGGGTCATAAGGAGTTTGTGGAGAGAGATATATGATGAGGAAGTCAAGTGATGGCTTAGCTCTCATCAAGAGATGTGCTTTCTCCTCTTGTATTTGGTTCCACCTTCACCCTATTTGAGTCATGTTGAGACTCTTTGTGATAACCTTGGAAGGGAGATTTCTTGTGATTTATGTTATATGTTGTTGTGTTTGTGGGTTTGCATGAGTGTTCTCCTGGTCTTTGTGATGGTTCCCCTAGCTCGGGGGTGGCTTCATAGAAGCCTAGGTTGGAAGGTGAGCACTCCTTTCCCTATATTTTGTTTATTTGCAGGTTATGGAAGCAAATGAAGTCTTCATGTTGAAGGACTCTTGAAGAAATTTGATGATGTTTTCCTATTTTGAGTTGTATCACTTTTGTACTATGTATAAAGTCATTGTAAAGGAACCTTATGAATCCCATGAGTCAAATGTATTTTTGTAATGGAGTCATTACTCCAAGCCTTGTGTTGTAATAAGTGTGTTGCATCAAGTTTTGAGGAAATGTATAACTCTCATTTGATAGATTTATGATCATAGGTGAATATATTATGTTGATCAAAGGATGATTAAAATGTATTATCACTATATTGAATAAAGGATGTACAATGCATTTTGTATAAAAAAGGAATGTAAAGATTTTATTTGATTAGTTTATGAGCAGTGTTTGTTTATAGAGGAATTCCTTATGTAGTCATGTTGTAAAAATTACAAGAAAGAAAAGTTTTTTGAAGTATCATTGTTGTTCATTAAAAAAATTTCATTGAATAGAAGCATTGTTGCAAGGAAGGAATTGCATAAATGTAACTCTCTCTTTCTCTCATGTAATGCAAGCTTACTGTTATTTAGAGGCTAGTATCTTGATTGAAAAACAATATATACTAGAGAAAAGTTGATAGTTAGTTGTAAGTTATTAAACTTAGATCAAATAAACATATTTTAAAGGAATTAAAGTGTTAGATTAGATCTCTAGATAAATCTAAATCCCATTGCCATTAGTGAAACAATAGTGAAGAAATGAGAAGAAACAAAACACCAAATACAAAGCAAAAAAAAAATGTGTAAATGAGACCTACAGGTCTTTGGAAAATGTATGGGAAAATTTTTCCATACATTTTCCACTACACAGTCAATATTTAATTCAAAAATAAGACCACTTGTCCTATTTGCCCTATAAGATTAAAATAAAAGTCAAACACCTACACTCTATTCTCCCTACTAAGCTTTGGTGGTGTGACCCATTTGGGTCTCCACCCAATTTTTTTCAAATATATAAAAAAATATTTTTTAAAATTAAAAAAATTGCATACTCTAAAAAAGTACGCATGTCCTAGTGTTAAAAAAAAATAGCTTACAAAAATGATTTATTAAAACAAATGTTATTAAGAAAAAAAAAAAAATTTAAAAAAAATTTAATTCAAAAAAAATAATTATAAATGTTTTGGGGGGGAACCGAGTGGTCCCCACGCCCCCTCCCCTTACACTGCCGCAGGGGCCCTGCAAAGCAGGTACCACCTGTGACACGACAGGTACGGGCCTGCAAAGGCAGGGGTCCGCCCTGCCGTGGGCGGTGGACCTGCGTGGGGCCCGTCGCCAGTCCCTTGCAAAGCGACTTTAAAAAAATTTTATGCGTGTTTTCTTTTGTTTTTTTATATTATTTTTTTATTTATTAATAATATTTAATATATTATTAATTATTAATTATTATTTAATGATATATTAATAATTAATATATTATTAATTAATATATATATTAATTATTATCTATTGATTTTTTTTAATTAATAATATTTAATATAATATTAATTATTAAATATTATTTAATAATATTTTAATAATTAATATATGTATTATTTATTATTTATTAATAATTGTATTTATAATTAATAGTTTTTTTATATTTAATATATATTATTCAATAATATATCATTAATTAATATATGAATTAAATAATTAATTATTTTCACTTGTTAATATTAATTTATTAATAATTGATATTTAAAGATTAATATGATTTAGCTCACCAATTGTTTATTAATCAATATTGCATATTGATTAATCTTACTATTTTTCTTATCAACTCTTGATGCACCCTAATCGTTAAATAATTGATATAATTAATTAATTGACTATATTATCTAGGAAAATATAATCTTTTATGGAGATTCATGAAGTAAGTTTTCATTCAGCAGAGTAAATTTGTAAATTAACCTTCACCTCTAGAATTTTTGCTGACACATTTAATCCAATTTATTGCTAATAGATGTCTAGTATTTTATTAACTCAAATTGATTATGATTTATCTCTCTATGCTTATAGTTATGCACATACAGTTTAGAGTTTGAATACTTCTTTAGATTGAGTTTAGGATCAAGTTAGTAAACCAACTCACCCTCCGGTCTAGTCTTGTGACTTTAGTTCCTATGTTAACCCTCAACATAAACTTAAACTTATTTTATCCCTTCAAAAAAAAAATTAGTGTGTATTTAGGGTGAAATTTTATGGGCATGACACTTGGTATCAGAGCCTAGGTTTCAACATTGGAACCTAAAACCCATTGCATTTCTTAGCTAACCCTTAACCCTTTTTGAATTGTTAGGATGCCTCCCCTTACGCATCAAGCTCAAAGGTGTATTAGAGGATGAGGGGCTAGGAAAGCTCCCTCGGGTCACGAGCAAGCTGAATAAAGGGCCGAGGTATCAGCTGTTAATCATCCGCCACCACCACCAGACCCTAATCAGGTGGTCTTATTAGCCTTACAAAACCTCATCAGGGTTATACAAGAGAGGTTGCCTCCATTTAATCCTCAGCCAATGTACCAGCTGTCCAAGGGACAAAGATCATAGGTTAGAGAGAAGACTAGGAGTCCTCCATGAGATTGAGAGGAAGGGTAGGGGGCACATGAGGTAGATTCAGTTCACATGCTAGAACCAACACCTGGTATTGTTTAGAGGGCACCCCATGATGCTGGGGATCATATTAGAGATCTCCCATGATTACAACCACCTTTGTATCATGGTTCTATAGAGGGTACAAATGTCGAGCCATGGCTTTTGAGCTTAGAGAGGTGCTTTGGGTTGCATCAGTATGATAGCAACGTCAAGGCTCATTTTGTAGTACTTCTTTTGAGAGGAGGTGCTTCCACATGGTGGAAACAGGAAGAATATAAGAATAACACCACTATGGACACCATGTCTTGGGAGACCTTCTTAGAAAGGTTCAGAGATAGATACCTATTAGAAAACTATAGACAGAGGCGTATTGATGAGTTCCACAAGCTCCAGTAGAGGGGACTCACAGTGCTATAGTATGAGACTTGATTCCTTGAGTTGCTACCCTAGGTAGACTACATGAAGGATGAAAAGCTACGAATCAACTATTTCATTAAGGGGCTCAATGATTGGATAGAGGGACAGGTTCGCATGACCTCACCAAAGACCTTTCGTGTGGCTGTAGAAATGGCCTTGGTTGTAGAAGAGATTCAAGGTAAGTCTAGAGATGCTCGTGACAGGTCTCAGAACTATAACTCTGCATCACAGTCACAAGGGCACCAGAAGAGTCACTAGAAGAATAATAACAAGAATTCCTCGGGGTCTTTTAACAAGAACCCACAACAGCAGACTCAGCAAAACCAAAAACAAAAGCCACCACAGGGACAGCAGGGCTCTAAGCCCAAAGAGTGGCATGCACAGGGATAGAGAAAGGATCAGCAACAATAGTATATAGATGCACCCCCAGCATGGACTCAGTAGTCCTCTCGGGGGGGTTTTAGTGGTTCTAGTAGGACCGGTGGTCAGCAGTTCTCTAGGCCACAGGGAGTACATACTTTCACACGAGGTCCTTACTATGCATGTGGTGCCATGGGGAACTTAGCTTGTGATTGTCCATAGGGTCAGATGTTAGGTATTCAGTGTGTGGAAGCTTCTAAGCCTACCATTGGAGACTTTGGAAAGTCTCACAGAGTATTTGCAGCGGTTGATAACCACCAGGCTGAGCACCAGGCCACAGTGATAGAGGCTGCAGGTATGATCAGCGGTAATAGTGTTACTATATTGTTTGATTTAGGTGCTACAGATTCTTTTAGATCTCCATTTGTTGTGGAGCATTGTGGGCTTGTGGCAGCAAGATAGGAAGTTAGTTGGGAAGTGGAGTTAGCATCAGGGTCTAGAGTGTCAGTCAACTCTTTAGTGAAGGATAGCAAGGTGCAAATTGGTGATTTCATCACTATAGTGGATCTTCGTATCACACGTCTTGATTCTTATGACATAGTACTTGGCATGGATTGGCTTTATGCCCATAGAGCTAAGTTAGATTGTCAACAGAAAAGGATTGAGTGCCTTGATGGTAATGGTACACCTATTGTGATTTGTGGGATTCAGAGAGGCATCTCTCTTCATATGATCTCTGCCATGCAGCTTAAGTGGAGCATGCGGAATGGATGTCAGCTTTTTTCCATTACCATTAGTGATAGAGAGGAGGATGAGGAAAGGGAAACATCTCTTGATGATTATCCTATACTTCAAGAGTATGCAGATGTGTTTCCTATTGAGCTTCCAAGCATGCCTCCTCATAGAGCAGTAGATTTCCATATTGATCTTTTGCTAGGAGTTGCTCCAGTTTTGAGGGAACCTTACAGGATGACCACTAATGAGCTTAATGAGCTCAAGATTCAGTTAGAGGAAATTTTGGAGAAGGGTCTCATTCATCCTAGTGTTTCACCTTGGGGTGCACCTGTTATCTTCATTAAGAAGAAGGATGGATCCTTGCGGTTATGTATGGATTACTGACAGCTTACTAAGCTTACCATCAAGAATCGGTATCCACTCCCCAGGATTGATTATTTTTTTGATCAGCTTAAGGGTGCTAAAGTGTTTTCCAAGATTGATCTTAAGTCAGGTTACCACCAGTTACAGATTGTTGACAGTGACATTCCTAAGACTACATTCTATACCAGATATGGACATTATGAGTTCACAGTTGTACCTTTCAGACTCACTAATGCTCCAATAGTGTTCATGAGTCTTATGAATGGGGTATTCCGCAATTTCCTAGATAAGTTTGTAGTTGTGTTCCTTGATGATATCTATTAGAAAGTAAAGTCCACCAAGATAACTGAGAGGGGGGGTGAATTAGTTATCAGATACTTATAACTTTTATCATCTTCAACAACATTAAACCATGTAAGCAATGCAATTACCAACCATAGAAAGGTATTCATACACAATTACACAATAACACAAGATATGTTGACTAGGGAACCTCTTGATCAAAGAGTAAAGCCCGGTGGGAATGATGCCCACAAAAGATGCACTAACATGAATATTCCTTGTGAAAGGATGGACTTTGTTAGGAGTCTTATGAAATACATTTAGTACATATAAATCCATGTTAGGAGATTTTGAATCCCTATTAAAAGATGCGAACCCTGTTAAGAGTTATGGAAGACAGAAGGACCCACTGCCCAAACAACTTCAGGGTAAGATCACCGAACTCACTGTCCAAATAATCTTTGCATTATTCAATAGAATAATATGTTACCTCTTCTTTGACTATGCCAAACCACACTCACTGTTACATCAGATCTCAATTTCAAATCTTTGTACTTTGCATGTCTTCCTTCACAATTTCACTCTCATACTTAGCTCTTTTCTTCACTTCATGCATACCGCATCACATCTCAACACTACAACAAGGAAAAAAATTCCTTCCTTTATATTACACTCAAATAATTACAAATGAGTTGACACATAATTACAAAATAAAATATTCCACACACTACACCAAAATTACATAAAACTGTCGGCTTCCAAATACAATAAATCTTCACTCATGTGACTTCAAAGTTTGCACGGTCATCCAAATCACTATCAATGTGTCTCTAACTTCCCTTTAATTGTGCAAAGCCATATTCCATCCCGATTAGGAGATATCATCTGATTGCCAAAAACCGCTACTTAGGAACACTGCCTGAATACTACTTCCACCAAAATGATCATAACTTTCATGAATAAAAGAATTACTATCTAGGATCTTTAACCATAGAAATATAACTTATCAAAGAGTATATCCTCAATGTCACATAGCTCCAACTACAATATCCCACGTGCGCTAATCAAAACACTATCTTCTTCTCTGCAAGTCTTCGGTAAACACTGTGTTGACATCACTGACAATCATAGTCATGAATGCAACAACAACTGCTACAAAATGAGTGCCAAACACTTTAGCATTCATTCCTAACAATCTCCCCCATTGACATTGATGGAAAGATAGATGAAAAACATCCAATGTTCCAAAAATCCAATACTGCAACACCGCTTCTTCAAATCCTCTTCATCAATCAAATCTTGCTTCGTTATCCTATTTAGTTCTCACATATTATTTTTCATGCATACTTGTCCCCCATTCACATCAATGACATAAATTCCATCACTAAGTCAACAACAACTCAATGTCAAAAGACACTATTCAGAAAATACATTTACTAGAGTCCTCATGACTCAGCTCAGATACACATACTCCCCCATAGAGGAAGTACCAAAATCCAGTCCAGAAGAAAGATAGGGCTCATATATTATTGGATGGATACAACCAACTGCATCATTACTCAAAAGTAGGCTGGGGCATAACCCCAAGCATTCCTCTCAGATACTCAAATGTATCTTTAGGCAAAGGCTTTGTAAATATGTCTTCTATCTATTCCTTTGTGCTTATGTACTCCAGTCTGACTTCTTTCTCAGCAACTTTCTCTCTTACAACATGATACTTGATCTCTATATGTTTTGTCTTAGAATGTAGCACAAGATTCTTAGACATACTGACTATACTGGTGTTGTCACAATTTATAACAATAGGTTCAACAAATTTAATTCCAATATCCTTCAGCATCTACTTCATCCAAATTATGTGATTACAATTGTTTGCTGCTGCTACATACTCTGCTTCTGTTGTGCTTTGTGAAATACAATTCTACTTCTTGCTTAGCCAAGAAACTAATCTTCCTCCAAGGAAAAATGCTCCTCCACTAGTGCTTTTCTTATCATCAACACTACCTCCCCAATCAGCATCTGTATATGCACATAGGGTAAAATCATCAGATTTTTCATAGCACAATCCATAGTCCATTGTGCCTCTTAAATATCTCAGTATCCTCTTTACTGTTGCATAATGTGATTCTCTAGGTTCAGCTTGAAATCTTGCTACAATTCCAATTGAATGTGTTATATTTGGTCTTGTGTGTGTCAAATACTACAATCCTCCAATCATGGATCTGTATTTCTTCTGCTCAACTGCCGGTGTTTCATCTGTGCTAGATAACTTATGTCTGGTTACCATAGGTGTTCCAACTAGTTTACAATCCTCCATTCCAAATCTTTTCAGCAAATCATTCAAGTACTTTGTCTGACTTACAAAGATACCATCATTGTTTTGTGTTATCTGTAATCCCAAAAAGTATTTCATCTCACCAATCATACTCATTTCAAATTTAGTCTTCATTTCATCAACAAATTTGTCACTAGCTTCATCTTCTCCTCCAAAAATAATGTCATCAACAAAAATAACTATAATCAACAAACCATTTTCAATTTCTTTTGTGTACAAATTGCTATCAGCTATTCCTTTAGCAAATCCCAACTTTAACAAATACTTATCCAGTCTTGCATACCAAGTTCTAGGTGCTTGCTTTAGTCCATATAATGCTTTCTTTAGTTTACATACCATATCTCCTTCTTGAGTCAAAGGAAAACCTTCAAGCTACTCAATGTAGATTTCTTCTTCCAATTCTCCATTTAAAAATGTTGACTTCACATCCATCTGATACACTTTGAATTTCTTAAAAGCTGCATAGGCCAAAAACATTCTTACTGCTTCAATTCTTGCTACTGGTGCAAAAGTTTCTTCATAGTCAATTCCTTCTGGCTGTGAGTAACCCTTACATACCAATCTTTCTTTGTTTCTTACAACTTCTCCTTGTTCATTCATCTTGTTTCTGAATACCCATTTAGTTCCAATCACATTCTTATCTTTAGGTCTAAGGACCAATTCCCATGTCATGTTCTTTTCTATCTGATCTAGTTCTTCTTTCATAGCATTAATCCAATGTCCATCTTCACAAGCTTCACTAGTAGATTTAGGTTCAATTTGAGAAATCAAACATAAAAGTACCCTATTCTGAGTCAGAACTCCTCTGTCCAAACTTCCAATAACTTGTTCAATAGGATGATGTCTTGATAAATACCTATTCAGTGTCATAGTCTCAAATCTTGCTTCAACTATAGATTATTCTCTAGATTCCTCTTTGGTTTCTTCAGCATGACTTTCATTCAACAATTCACTGTCAGTTTCATAGAATAATTTAGTAGTTTCAATGTTAGGCTTAGGATGAGCTTCTTCATCAGATTCATAATCAAGCATTCTTTCTTGAATTTTGAAATTTTCATCAACTTTAACATTTGCACTCTCAACAATAGTTTTAGTTCTCTTATTGTAACATCTATATGCTTTTCTCTTCAAAAAATATCCAAGAAAAATACCTTCATCACTTCTAGGATGAAACTTTCCAATATCATCATCTCTCTTTATATAACATTTGCTTCCAAAAATTCTAAAATACTTAACTGAGGGTGCATGTCCAAACCATAATTCATAAGGTGTCCTGTATATGTCTGCTCTGATTTGTACTATGTTCATTGTATATACGACTGTATTCACTGCTTCTCTCCAAAATGTCTTAGCTAAATCATTCTCAAATAACATAGCTCTTGCTGCTTCAGTCACTGATCTATTTCTTCTTTCTGCAATACCATTTTGTTCAGGTGTTCTAGGGGCTGAAAACTATCTCTTAATACCATTCACTTCACAAAAAGTGTTAAACTCTCTAGAAGTAAATTCACCACCTCTATCAGATCTCTCAAACATTTAATCAACAAGAATCATAAAATACCTTTCTCCATAGAATCCTCTAGTCCTGGTAGGACCGCTCAAGTTTGTATGAAAAATCTCCAACTTCTCTACCAATGTGAACTTCTTACTAGGAAATGAACTTCTCTTCTGCTTAGCCATCACACATTCTTTGCAAATCATGTTAGTAGGCTTCATAATTTTAGGAAAATCCCTTACTGCAAGTGTAGTACTCACTTTCACAATATTATCAAAGTTTATATGAAAAAAAATTCTATGCCATAACCAACTGTCATCAATCTTATTAATCAAACATGTCATCTCAGTAGGATTCAACTAAAATACATTACCTCTGGTTCTAGATCCGGTTCCAATCAGATTTCCATCTTTATCCTTTATCACACAAGTTTTCTCAGTAAACCAAACTTGATATCCCTTATCAACTAACTGTCCAACACTCAAAAGATTATGTTTTAATCCATCAACAAAGTAAACATCATCAGTATTAGTCTTTCCATCAAGAGTAATAGATCCTATACCTTTAATCAAATAAGGTGCATTGTTACCAACTCTAACAACTCCTCCATCATAATTGTTAAACTTTATGAACTTTTTCCTATCTCCAGTCATATAATGTGAACAACCACTGTCTATAATCCAATCAGCTTTCTTTTCAACTTGAGAAACTAAGGCTTTTTCTTCCTCAACATTAGTTTCAAAATTTTCTTCTTTAATTGCTACAAATCCTATTTCATCATTATTCTCAGTATCACTTTCACTTAAAGTTCTTTCAATACTAGCTTCAAGGTCTTCATCATTAGCATAATAACATTCCTTAGATCTTCTAGGCTTGAAATTATTTATGTATCTCTTAGGACATTTAGATGCAAAATGACCATATTCTTGACAAGTCCAACATTTAAAAATTTTCTTACCATCTGGTTCTCTTTTCACAAGCAAGGCAATACCTTCTTCAATCTTCTTGTCTTCTTCATTTCTAGATCTGCTGCTACCAGCATAATCTCCGCTCACACTGATGCTTCTTGATAATGTAGGATGAATACTAAGAGCACTGAATGTTGTCTCCATTCTAGGTAAGTCTCCTGATAACCTCAGGTTCATCTCTGCTACTTCCAATCTTCCAAGAAGAGTCTCTCTTGTAA
Source organism: Chamaecyparis obtusa (assembly GCA_027943335.1). Classification (NCBI taxonomy): domain Eukaryota; kingdom Viridiplantae; phylum Streptophyta; class Pinopsida; order Cupressales; family Cupressaceae; genus Chamaecyparis; species Chamaecyparis obtusa. Next base: position 2,134,343 of record BSBK01000589.1, read on the forward strand.
AGTTCATAGTACAAGGTATAACTTGTTCAATCATCTATGTTGTCTGCTTAAATACAAGAGTCAATGTCCTCAGAATTTCCCATATCACTTCATTCTCTTTCTTTGTTCCTCCATAAGATTTTATCCCTGCAACAATTTCTGACATTCTACTAATATAGCTTCTAACAGATTCATCTTCCAACATTCTTATATCTTCAAATGCACATATCCAATTATGTAATCTAACTCTTTTTGCATGTTCATCACCTTCAAAAGGAGAGTGCAAAGCTTTCCAAATTTCATGAGACTTTTTAAAACATTTTACCTGACTATATTCATTCTCTCGAAGTGCTATCAAAAGTGCTTCTCTTGCAAGTATGTTACACATGAATAGATCTCTATCATCATTAGAGCATGTCTCAAGATCATCTTCTTCAATGATAGTCTTATCATTCTTTGTAGTCAACCAATAACCTGGTCCTAAATATAGTAGATGTGTCTTCATCTTTTCTTTCTAGCTATCAAAATTTACTCCATCAAACTTAGGACTTTCTTTCTTGAAATTCACCATGGATCTCCTTAAGCTGTTAAACTTCTCTTTCAAGAATCTGACTCCGATACCAATTGTTAGAAAGTAAAGTCCACCAAGATAACTGAGAGGGGGGGGTGAATCAGTTATTAGATACTTATAACTTTTATCATCTTCAACAACATTAAACCATGTAAGCAATGCAATTACAAAGCATAGAAAGATATTCATACACAATTACACAATAACATAAGATATGTTGACTAGGGAACCTCTTGATCAAAGAGTAAACTCTGGTGGGAATGATGCCCACAAAAGAAGCACTAATATGAATATTCTTTGTGAAAGGATGGACTTTTTTAGGATTCTTATGAAATACATTAAGTACATATAAATCCCTGTTAGGAGATTTTGAATCCCTGTTAAAAGATTCTAACCCTGTTAAGAGTTATGGAAGATAGAAGGACCCACTGCCCAAACAGCTTCAGGGTAAGATCACTAAACTCACTATCCAAATAATCTTTGCATTATTCAATAGAATAATATGTTACCTCTTCTCTGACTATGCAAAACCACACTCACTGTTACATCAGATCTCAATTTTAGATCTCTATACTTCGCATGTCTTCCTTCACAATTTCTCTCTCATACTTAGCTCTTTTCTTCACTTCATGCATACCACATCACATCTCAACACTAAAACAAGGAAAAACATTCCTTCCTTTATATCACACTCAAATAATTACAAATGAGTGGGCACATAATTACAAAATAAAATATTCCACACGCTACACCAAAATTACATAAAACTGTCAGCTTCCAAATAGAATAAATCTCCACTCATGTGACTTCAAAGTTTGCGCTATCATCCACATCACTATCAATGTGTCTCTAACTTCCCTTTAACTGTGCAAAGCTAGATTCCATCCCGATTAGGAGATATCATCCGATTGCCAAAAACCGCTACTCAGGAACACTGCCTGAATACTACTTCCACCAAAATGATCATAACTTTCATAAATAAATGAATTACTGTATGTGCTCTTAACCATAGACATATAACATATCAAAGAGTATATCCTCAATTTCATATAGCTCCAATTGTAATATCCCATGTGCGTTAATCAAAACACTATCTTCTTCTTTGCAAGTCTTTGGTAAACACTGTGTTGACATCAATGACAATCATAGTCATGAATGCAACAATAACTGCTACAGAATGGGTGCCAAAAACTTTAGCATTCATTCCTAACAATATCTTGATTTATTCACAGGATGAAGGGGAGTGCGAAGAGCACTTGAGATAGGTTTTGCAGTGTCTTAGAGACAATCAGTTATATGGCAGTTTGTCCAAATGTGCATTCTATAAGACAGAGATTCATTACCTTGGGCATGTTATTTCCGGAGATGGAATCTCAGTAGATCCATCAAAGATTAGAGCCATCATGGATTGGCCTGCACCTACTTCAGTGACTGAGGTCAGGAGCTTTATGGGATTGGTAGGATATTACAGATTATTTGTAGAGGGATTTTCTAGAGTGGCTCATCCCATCACTTCTCTTCAGCGTAAGGGAAAGAAATTTGAGTGGACTGAGAAGTGTGAGAGGGCCTTCCAAGAACTCAAGAAGGCACTTACCAGCACACCTATTCTAGCAGTGCCTGATCCATTAGTAGATTTTGTGGTTTGCATAGATGCTTCCTTAGATGGTTTGGGAGTAGTTCTTATGTAGAATGGGTGAGCCATTACATATGAGTCTAGGAAACTTAAGACTCACGAGCTCAATTATCCCACTCGTGACCTTGAGTTAGCTACAGTGGTTCATGCCTTAGTGAGATGGTGGCATTTTCTTTTGGGTCATTGGTTTGAGCTCCATTCAGATCATCAAAGCTTATAATATATCTTTTCTCAGCCAAACTTGAATGCACGACAGCATAGGTGGATGGAATTCCTATGTGAGTACAATTTTGATGTCCACTACATCAAGGAGAAGGAGAATGTGGTTGCTGATGCTTTGAGTAGGAGATGCAATGGGGCCTACTCTATGACAACAGGTACTAAGTTGAGGGATAAGATATTGCATCATTTACATGAGGATGCTTGGTATGCAAAGGTTAGTCAGGTCTCAGAGTACCCTTGAGGGTAAATATTCAGACTATTCCCTAGATTCAGATGGGCTTTTATGCCATAGAGGACACATCTATGTCCCATCCTCTGGTGACTTGCGAGTATTCATCATGCTAGAGGCTCATAGGGCACCTTATGCAACACATCCTAGAGTCAAGAAGCTGCATGTAGATTTGAGATAGTTATATCATTGGCCAGGGATGAGACAAAATATAGCTAAGATAGTGGCATGATGTCTTGAGTGTTAGAGGGTTAAGGTAGAGCATTGTCACCCTAGTGGTTTGCTTTAGCCTCATGAGATACTAGAGTGAAAGTGGGATGTTATTTCCATGGACTTCATCATTGGTCTCCCTATGTCATCTCGATGCCATGATGCCATCATGGTGACAGTTGACAAGCTGACCAAGGTAGCCCACTTTTCACCCATTTGAACCACTTTCACAGCCCCAGCAATAGCATAGGTCTTCTTGCGGGATATTTTCAGACTTCATGGCGTACCCCATAAGATTATTTCAGATTGGGATTCTCTCTTCACATCATCTTTTTGGAGAGGACTACAGATGACTTTGGGCACTAAGCTCAATTTTAGCACTGCTTATCACCCAGAGACTGATGGTCAGACAGAGAGGGTAAATCAGGTATTGGAGGATATGCTTCACATGTATGTCATGGATCATTAGACTAGGTGGGAGGAGTATCTTCATTTGGTGGAGTTTTCCTACAATAATGGGCATCACACTTCTTTAGGTATGCCTCCCTATCAGGCATTATATAGCAGACCATGTAGAACACCATTGAGTTGGGACTATATTGAGGATAGAGTTGCTTTAGGTCTTGAGTTAGTGTGAGAGTTAGAGCAATAGGTGACATTGATCAGACAGTGTCTGAAGGAGGTACAGGATAGGAAGAAGTATGCAGATGCCAAGAGGGAAGACCATAGTTATCAGGTTGGAGATAGGGTCTTTCTGAGAGTGCGACCTCATAAGAGTCCAATCCAATTTGGAAAGGTCTCTAAGCTTGCACCTACATTTGTTGGCCCTTTTGAGATACTTGAGCGGATAGGTCTTGTCACCTATCATCTTGCTTTGCCACCGAGCCTATCACGCATCCAAGATGTTTTTCATGTGTTAGTGTTGAGAAAGTATATTTTTTATGAGACTCATATCATAGATTGGGATGCCTTGCAAGTGGATTCGGACGGCCAGTTGGCTTTGGAGCTAATCCACATTTTGGCTCGCTGGACGCTAGCACTTCGAGGCCGAGAGCTGGACTAGGTTAGGGTCCAGTGGGATTGCTATGATAAGGTTATAGCATCATGGGAGGACGCAGTGCAGATGAGAGAATAGTATCCCCATCTTTTTGATGAACTCTAGGAGGAATTTCATGCCTAGGGGGGAGGATGTGAGGCCTCACCCCTAGCCTATCATAGCCATTCAGTTCTGCATTCAAGATAGACATATTTTATGATTATATTTTGATGCTCTATGGACCTTACTGATAATTTATGTTGTGGTTTTATCACTTTAGTGGTTTGATGCACATTATATTATGATTGGGATGATGATTATTGAGACATCAGTTTGGAACTTACATGTGTGTTCTTAATTTTGTTTAATGAATGAATTATGATGTCATGAGGATATTTAATTTTCAATTAGATTATATGTGCATGTGATGATTAAATTTCTAGTTAATTTAGTAATGAATTGTATATTTCATGATGAGATGAATGTAGGTTATGGATGAACAATTATTGTCATGTGAATTATGAATTGACAGATGAATTATCTTGATTATTAATGTTATGATTTACATGTTTTATTTTCTTGGACTACTGATATTGGACTTGACTATGCAGGGAAATAGGCCATGGTAAATTCAAGGAACCATCACAGAGACTAATGTTAAAATCCATTTGAACTAAGGTTGCTTCTAGTGAGAAGTCAAAAACCTCATTGTAATGTATTTATTTTGTAAAAGTATGATGCATGAATGTATTTGATTTATTTATTAATTGTAAATGTGTTTTTGTGAGAATGCCCAAGTGGATATGCCACATGGCTTGTGACATGTCTCTTTTTGTTTGTGTCACTTGACATATGTGTGTGTACATGTGGCCATGACATGTCCACTTGGGGATTGGTTGAACACCAACCTAGGAAGGTACCCTTTAGGATCCCCATAAAAATCACTTGGGTAGAGAGCTTGAGGTAGTGTCTTATCTTTGAATTTCGAATTTGAGCTTCTTATGAGTTTTTGGGAGGCTTAAAAGGTGCTAGGGGAGTGTTTAGGCCATTTTTAGTTACCCCACTTGTTATACCATAGGGTAAGGATCATTTTTCACCATAGGATAACCCTTGGTTGACCAAATGACCCATCCAAAAGTTGGTTTACCAAGATGGACGAAAATCAACTTATGGGAGAAAGTTTTGGAAAGATCACCACCCACTAAAAAGGTAGTCCTTATTCCACCTTTTTAGCTTACCTTTGTAAGAGACCAAATTTAGAAACCATGTAAGGGTCTTAGGGAAGACCACCCAATAGGAATGCAATCTTATCCATAGGAGGGTGTGTGGAGGCCTTTTTAGAGGAGACTCTTCTTTTGGAAGAGTTTGACACCCACTCTCTAGATTTGGAGACTTAGCTATTTTGGAGGACCTTAGAAAGTGGAAAGCTCTTCATCAACTTTATTCCATTAGCTTGGATCAAGGTTGGTGGCATTCTTCACTTGTTTTATTTTAGTTTTCATGTTGAGAAGATGAGCTCTCTTGTATGTTATTTCCTTGTATGCAAAATTTAGTTATTATTTTTCTTGTAGTGTATGTGTTGAGAGCTTAATTTTTTTTTTGATAATGGAGGATTTGTGATTCTTAAGTTGTTGTAGTTTCTTTTTCTTGTGTTATGAAAGTGTAGTTCTTATGGATGTTATGAGAATCATGAGCTTGTTGTTGTTTATGATTTCTTAGCATTGTAAATGTGTAGTTTCATTTGTTGTTCTTAAAATTTTTTTGTATATGTGTAGTATTTTGTTGAGGGAGTTCTCAAGGCCATACTCACCTTTGGGAGGGAAGAGTAGCCTTGAGGGTGAAGGGATTGTTGGGACATTCAAGGGTGTAGAGTATCTCCTTGGATAGGAGAGGGATGAAAAATGGATGTATGGGCTCCATGTAGCCATCTTTATTTTATGTTTTGTATATTGGGGGTCATAAGGAGTTTGTCGAGATTATGTTTGTGGAGAGAGATATATGATGAGGAAGTCAAGTGATGGCTTAGCTCTCATCAAGAGATGTGCTTTCTCCTCTTGTATTTGGTTCCACCTTCACCCTATTTGATTCATGTTGAGACTCTTTGTGATAACCTTGGAAGGGAGATTTCTTGTGATTTATGTTATATGTTGTTGTGTTTGTGGGTTTGCATGAGTGTTCTCCTGGTCTTTGTGATGGTTCTCCTAGCTCGGGGGTGGCTTCATAGAAGCCTAGGTTGGGAGGTGAGAACTCCTTGCCCTATATTTTGTTTATTTGCAGGTTATGGAAGCCGATGAAGTCTTCATGTTGAAGAAGGACTCTTGAAGAAATTTGATGACGTTTTCGTATTTTGAGTTGTATCACTTTTGTATTGTGTAGAAAGTCATTGTAAAGGAACCTTGTGAATCCCATGAGTTAAATGTATTTTTGTAATGGAGTCATTACTCCAAGCCTTGTGTTGTAATAAGTGTGTTGCATCAAGTTTTGAGGAAATGTATAACTCTCATTTGATAGATTTATGATCATAGGTGAATATATTATGTTGATCAAAGGATGATTTAAATGTATTCTCACTATATTGAATAAAGGATGTACAATGCATTTTGTATCAAAAAGCAATGTAAAGATTTTATTTGATTAGTTTATGAGAAAGCATTGTTTGTTTATAGAGGAATTCCTTATGTAGTCATGTTGTAAAAATTACAAGAAAGAAAAGTTTTTTGAAGTATCATTGTTGTTCATTAAAAATATTTCATTGAATAGAAGCATTGTTGCAAGGAAGGAATTGCATAAATGTAACTCTCTCTTTCTCTCATGTAATGCAAGCTTACTGTTATTTAGAGGCTAGTATATTGATTGAAAAACAATATATACTAGAGAAAAGTTGATAGTTAGTTGTAAGTTATTAAACTTAGATCAAATAGACATATTTTAAAGGAATTAAAGTGTTAGATTAGATCTCTAGATAAATCTAAATCCCATTGTCATTAGTGAAACAATAGTGAAGAAATGAGAAGAAACAAAACACCAAATACAAAGCAAAAAAAAAATATGTAAATGAGACCTACAGGTCTCTAGAAAATGTATGGGAAAATTTTCCCATACATTTTCCACTACATAGTCAATATTTAATTCAAAAATAAGACCACTTGTCCTATTTGCCCTATAAGATTAAAATAAAAGTCAAACACCTACACTCTATTCTCCCTAATAAGCTTTGGTGGTGTGACCCATTTGGGTCTCCACCCAATTTTTTTCAAATATATAAAAAAATATTTCTTTTAAACAAAAAAATTGCATACTCTAAAAAAGTATGCATGTCCTAGTGTTAAAAAAAAATACCTTACAAAAATGATTGATTAAAACAAATGTTATTAAGAAAACTTTTTTTTTAAAAAAATAATTATAAATGTTTTGGGGGGAGAACCGAGTGGTCCCCACACCCCCTCCCCTTACGCTGTCGCAGGGGCCCTGCAGAGGAAGTACCACCTGCAACATGGTAGGTACGGGCCTGCAAAGGCAGTGGTCCGCCCTGCCGTGGGCAGTGGACCCACGTGGGGCCCGCCGCCAGTCCCTTGCAAAGGGACTTTAAAAAAAAATTATGCGTGTTTTCTTTTGTTGTTTTTTTATTATTATTATTATTTTTTATTTATTAATAATATTTAGTATATTATTAATTATTAATTATTATTTAACGATATATTATTAATTAATATATATTATTTAATAAAATATTATTAATTAATATATATATTAATTATTATCTATTAATTTTTATTTTTATCAATAATATTTAATATAGTATTAATTATTAATTATTATTTAATAATATTTTAATAATTAATATATGTATTATTTATTATTTATTAATAATTGTATTTATAATTAATAGTTTTTTTATTTAATACATATTATTCAATAATATATTATTAATTAATATATGAATTAAATACTTAATTATTTTTGCTTATTAATATTAATTTATTAATAATTGATATTTAAAGATTAATATGATTTAGCTCACCAGTTGTTTATTAATCAATATTGCATATTGATTAATCTTACTATTTTTCTTATCAACTCTTGATGCACCTTAATCATTAAATAATTGATATAATTAATCAATTGACTATATTATCTAGGAAAATATAATCTTTTATGGAGATTCGTGAAGTAAGTTTTCATTCAATAGAGTAAATTTGTAAATTAACTTTCACCTCTAGAATTTTCACTGACACATTTAATCCAATTTATTACTAATAGATGTCTAGTATTTTATTAACTCAAATTGATTATGATTTATCTCTCTATGGTTATAGTTATGCACATACAGTTTAGAGTGTGAATACTTCTTTAGATTGAGTTTAGGATCATGTCAGTAAACCAACTCACCCTCCGGTCTAGTCTTGTAACTTTAGTTCCTGTGTTAACCCTCAACATAAACTTAAACTTATTTTATCCCTTCAAAAAAAAAATTGGTGTGTATTTAGGGTGAAATTTTATGGGCATGACACTTGATATATATAATACAATGGTATGTAGTATAATCTATACATTTGTGAGATGTGATTAATTCTAGTTATATGATGTTTTGGGATTAAATTGGTGAGTTTGTATAGTTTCTGTATTTTAAACTAACCTATGAATTCAAAGGAGGAATTATGAAATATAGTTGTAGGTAGTTATCTCTTCTATAATGATGGAGGAGTCAAAGGTAATGATCAATGAGGTTTTTGTTATTAGATCATACATTAATACACTTACTTGTTTTGACAGCAATAATATTGCATGATGCCTGAGCTCAAATTCAAAATAGTAAGTGTATTATTTTATTACTAATGTCCCTATTTTATTACTCATGTCCCGATTTGATCTAATAGCATCAATATAACAAACAGATCATCAGCCAATCAAATAAGGACATGAGGTGCTCAAACAGTGAGCTCATAAACAATGCATGATGCCCTAGCTTGCAACCTGTGAGCCAACAAGATATTTCCTCATGAAATGATCATAAAGGGGAAGTACCACATAGTGAATATCAACATAAAAACAAATAAAGAGAGATCAAACACTTCACACAGTGCCTTGAAGTTAATAGCAATGATGCCCTAGTTCTCAAAGCTCACGGGTCATCGAGTATTCCAAATGCAAACATGTAAACAATGCCAGTATCAACATTCACATTTTCCATTAAATCAACAAATGCCATCAAAATGAAATTGAGTTAATGAGAAGACAAAGCTCAAATGCCTACCTCAATTCATGGCTGCCATATAAAGATCAGATGCTAAGGAACTATGTTATAAAATTTCATGCCAAATTTCAATATATTTAGTCTTAATAAAATCTTATAAAAAAACATATATTGTGTGAAGTGTTTGATCTCTCTTTATTTGTTTTGTTGTTGACATTCACTATGTGGTACTCCCCATTTATGATCATTTCATGAGGAAATGTCTTGATGGCTCACGGGCTGCAAGCTAGGGCATCATGCATTGTTTATGAATTCACTGTTTGAGCACCTCATGTCCCTATTTGATTGGCATGTGCTCAAATAGTAAATAATGCATGGTGCCCTAGCTTGCAGCCCACGAGCCATCAAGACATTTCCTCATGAAATGATCATAAACAAGGAGTACCACATAGTGAATATCAACAATAAAACAAATAAAGAGATATCAAACACTTCACACAATGTCTTGAAGGTAATAGAAATGATGCCCTAGCTCTCAAAGCTCGCGGGTCATCAAGCATTCAAAATGAAAAGATGTAAACAATGCTAGTATTAAATAGTGAGCTCATGAACAATGTATGATGCCCTAGCTTGCAGCCCGTGAGCCATCAAGACATTTCCTCATGAAATGATCATAAACGGTGAGTACCACATAGTGAATATCAATGACAAAACAAATAAAGAGAGATCAAACACTTCACACAATAGATGTTGTTTTATAAGATTTTATTAAGACTAAGTATATTGTTAAATTATTAAGATTTTATTAAGACAAAATATTCTGGGTTAGTTTTATGTTATTTTATAAAATTTTATTAAGACTAAATATATGATGTAAACTCAATATAACAAAAAAATCACTAGCCAATCAAATAGGGACATGAGGTGCTCAAACAGTGAGCTCATAAACAATGCATGATGCCCTAGCTTGCAGCCCGCGAGCCATCAAGACATTTCCTCATGAAATGATCATAAACGAGGAGTACCACATAGTGAATATCAACAAAAAAATAAATAAAGAGAGATCAAATACTTCACACAATGCCTTGAAGGTAATAGCAATGATGCCCTAGCTCTCAAAGCTTGCGGGTCATCGAGCATTCCAAATGCAAATATGTAAACAATGCCAGTATTACCATTCATATTTTGCCATTAAATCAACAAATGTCATCAAAATAAAATTGATTTAATGAGAAGACAAAGCTCGAATGCCTACCTCAAGTCATGGCTGCCATATAAAGATCAAATGCTAAGGAACTATGTTATAAAATTTCATGCCAAATTTCAAGGCATGAAATTTTATAACTACATATATTTTCTTTGACTCCCCCACATTGTAAACTCAATGCTAAGGATAAAAAAGTATGATGTCAAAAAGCATAAAATTTCATGCCTTGAAATTTTATAACATAGTTCCTTAGCAGCTGCCATATGAAGATCAAAAGGCTCCAAGCTTCCAAATTGAGCTCGAGCTTCACAACAGAAGAGCAGTGAAAAGTGGCAACTTTCCCATTTTACCACAGTTAGGGCCCTATTTTACCATGCTTTATGAGCTTTATGGTTTTTTTTTAAGTGAAGACAAAGCTTATCTTAATTTGTTATCTTTAAATTTTATTCATTTTATGATTTTAAAAATTGAAATAAAAAATATAAACGTTTAAGAAAATTTTACATCTTTTCATCAAATGACCCAAAAACATCAAGAATGGTCATATATGGTCGCTAATAGCCAATATTCAGAAGAATATGAATGAATGCAAACATACATAAGTGGCTGAATATAAATAATGAAGGTACTAGACATTACCCGAAGTAATGAAGTGTTGACCCGGGGTTCAATCCAGTATGCTCTTGTATGATCCAAAATCTACAAGGAAGGAAAAGATGGGGTTAGATCCAAAGGATCTAAGCAATGCCTAGCACCTTATTATTGATCCTCATCTACAATTATGCATGTGCATAGTCAAGCCATACACTTCTAAAATGAACTATGCTACAGAACATGTGCACTCAGGAAAAATTTGCATGCAATGAGTAAATCAAGACCAAAATGGAGCAAAAGGTATGATGTCAAATGTGTTATCAAGAAATACCTCATGGGTTGTGAGTCAACATGGTATATATGTTGTTTATACAAGATCAGTAAAAGGACATCTACAGCCTCAACAACATGGCAACATTGATCCAATAACAACAAATACATTACAAATGTCAAGCTCACAGTCTCAATGAAATAAACTATGTATAAAACAATATATGGTGCACAACAACAAGCATGCAATGAAAAAAATAACATTGGATGATGCCCGAGCTCAAATTCAAAATAGTAAGTGTATTAATGTATGATCTAATAGCAGTGACCTCATTGATCATTACCTTTCACTCCTCCATCATTATAGAAGAGATAACTACCTACAACTATATTTCATAATTCCTCCTTTGAAGTCATAGGTTAGTTTAAAATGGAGAAAGTATACAAACTCGCTAATGAAATCCCAAAACATCATATAACTGGAATTAATCACATCTCACAAATGTATAGATTATACTACATACCATTGTATTATATATATCCAATAATTATGAGTTTACATCATATATTTAGTCTTAATAAAATCTTATAAAACTAGCCCAAAATACTTTGTCTTAATAAAATCTTAATAAAACAATATATTTAGTCTTAATAAAATCTTATAAAATAACATATATTGTGTGAAGTGTTTGATCTCTCTTTATTTGTTTTGTTGTTGATATTCACTATGTGGTACTCCCCATTTATGATCATTTCATGAGGAAATGTCTTGATGGCTTGTGGGATGCAAGCTAGGGCATCATGTATTATTTATGAGCTCACTTGTTTAGCACCTCATGTCCCTCATAATCAAATAGGGAAATGAGGTGCTCAAACAATGAGCTCATAAACAATGCATGATGCCCTAGCTTGTAGCCCATGAGCCATCAAGATATTTCCTCATGAAATGATCATAAATGGGGAGTACCACATAGTGAATATCAATAGAAAAACAAATAAAGAGAGATCAAACACTTCACACAATGCCTTGAAGGTAATAGAAATGATGCACTATCTCTCAAAGCTCGCGGGTCATCAAGCATTTGAAATGAAAAGATTTAAACAATGCCAGTATTAAAGAGTGAGCTCATGAACAATGTATGATGCCCTATCTTACAGCCTGTGATCCATCAAGACATTTCCTCATGAAATGATCATAAACGGGGAGTACCACATAGTGAATATCAACAAAAAAACAAAAAAATAGAGATCAAACACTTCACACAATGTCTTGAAGGTAATAGAAACAATGCCCTAGCTCTCAAAACTCGTAGGTCATCAATCATTCCAAATGAAAAGATGTAAATAATGCCAGTGTTAATCAATGAGCTCATGAACATTGTATGATGCCCTGGCTTGTAGCCCGCGATCCATCAAGGCATTTCCTCATGAAATGATCATAAAAGGGGAGTACCACATAGTGAATATCAACAACAAAAAAAATAAAGAGAGATCAAACACTATTAGCAATACAAAATATTGAGAGGGGGGGTGAATCAGTATTCTACAAACTTTTACTTTTTCCCAATTATGGATATAATAGATTAACTTGATACATGCATAACTATATCATCTTAAAAAGGAAGCACTTCCATGTTAAAAGTGTTTATCCCTCTGAGTAGGTGGTCTGGGTCATGTCAAGCACCTGGAATCATCTCTTTGCTCAGATCATACTTTTTCTCCTCATTCTGCTTCTATATGTCCCTGATTTTCACTCTAATCTGCATTTCCTAGCATTCTGGGTCAGGATCCTAAGATTTTTTACCATAAGGTCAAAGTCGACCTTATGGGGTCAAATTTGACCTCTATCTTGACCTGGTCAGGATCGATCTCTATCCTAACCTAGTCAGGATCGACCTCGACCCTGACCTGGTCAGATACAACCTCATCCTTGACCCCCTATCTAGATTTAAAATTTCCTTGATTTTCGAGTGTCGGGTTTCAGGGATATTTGTTTCCTACCTCTGGGTCAGCCATTTCAGCTTTCAGGATGGTAAATTCTTTAATCGAATTTAATCTAGGTATATTTTCTAAAGGTTAGGACCTGATTGGGATTTAATTCTCCAAGGTGGCCCCTCTAGAGGATTGTGCCCTAGTTCACTATAAAAGGAGGCCTTCCTCTCTCATTTTCTCAATCAAGTTTCCAAGCAATCCATCATTCACATCTCATCCTCAAGAAATCTCTACTCTCAAGCTCTCAAGGTGATCAAGTGCAAGCATTCATTCAAGCATTCAAGTCCTCTTCTCCATCCAAGATTCTCCATTGAAGATCAAGGATTCAAGCATTCAAGCCATTGAAGGGATTTCCTTCAAGCATTCAAGATTCATCATTCAAACCCTAGATCTAGCCATCATGATGGTGTAATCTTCCTTCAAGATCCATTCATTCTTCTATCAAGGTGGATTCCAAGCATACAATCATGGAGGTTTGATTTTACCATTGTTGTGTTCAAGCTTTCATATCAATATACTTGTTTACATTCAAAATACAATTACATATCTATCGAATTGTGTAGCTTCATTATTAGATCCATTTCTAATACTTGCTAGGATTCTCCATTTCAATTTCAATATTAAGGTTGATTCCAAACCAGGGTTTGACCAAGGCAAACCCTCCAAAAAAACAACAAAACCATTTTTCTTGCAGGTACAGGTGCAGAATTTTAGATCTGAGAGTAGATTTAGATACCCTTTTTGGAAAACTTTTGGGATCTACGATCAAAGTCATAATCGACCTTCAAATAAAGAATGTAGCCTTTCACCTTTTATGAGGGTCAAAGACTACCTACCAGTGGAAAGACAAAATATTTCTGGGTTTTCTTCGTCTCGGCATTTTTAGTCCGAAACAGGTTGCAAAATTGCCAGAAAGTACACACAGACATCAGAAAATGGTATTTTCTAGATTTTCCCTAATTTGAGGTTAGTATTTGTATTTCAATTATTTCAAATTCCAAATACTTCAATTCTCCATAGGGAAATTTAGGGTTTTTCTCTCTCTTTCATATTCTCCATAGATTGATTCGATTGTAAATTAGCCTTTTGGTTGATCAAATTGGATCTCTCCTTTGGGAATTTGGATTTAGGAGTGGATCTCATATTTCCCCCATACACTTATACAGTCATACACATTTGAATAGGTGTGATTCCATTTTACCACTATTCATTTTGGTGAACCCGACATACTTACTCTCTTTCTTTTTTTGGTGTTAGATCATTTGTTTTCTTGCCTTAGGGTTAGATTTCTTTTATGCTCTTGCGTTTATATTTCAAAAATAAATTAAAAAATTGCAAAATTCCAATAAAAATACAAAAACATTTACATTTTCATGCTTTTAGTATTCAACATGTATGATTCTTGTTTTGAGTACTTTGATGAGGCTTTTGTTGTTTAAGATGATAGATACCTTAATGAGGTTTATGGTAGTGAGGATGAAAATTGTTTGAATGAGATCTCCATTGATCCTATTCCTATTTCACCCTCCTCCACAACCTCTTCAATTGAACTTTACAAAGATGAGTTAGGGATTGATGCTAATTCTTCTCCTAATATATGTCTTTTCTATGAGCCTATTTTACAATAGAATTTACCTTCTTTCTTTTTAAGGGATCAAACTTTAATGACTTATGACACTCCTACAATGCGCTTAATGGATAGGGATGATAATCCTACTATTTGGGATGAACCTTTGAATTTCGATGTTGATTACCCCCTTCCTCATGAAACCATTATGGATAATCCTCCTATTTGGGATGAACCTTTGAATTTGGATGTTGATTACTCTCTTCCTCCTATTTGGGATGAACCTTTGGATTTGGATGTTGATTACTCTCTTCCTCATGAAGCCATTGTGGATAATTCTACTTTTTGGGATGAACCCTTGGATAAATACATTGATTTTTCCCCTCCTTGTGAAGCATTTTTTATACAAGAAGATCACATATTCTCTAAAACACACTTCCCTTATGTGAAAAAAGATGACATTATAAATCCTTCACCTCCATTTGGGATTTCTTCTAGTGATGAGGCATTAGCAGAGAAAGATAAGAATTCCCTTAATGCTCTGCCTCTTAGTGGTGATCTTATGGGAAATCAAGATCCTACCTTACAACCTTCTTACCATAATATTACTTATATCTATTCAAACCCTTTTCCAACTGTGGTTCCAAATGTTCCTTTGGTTGTGTCTTCCATTCATATCACTTCCTACACTTTTCCTAGTATTCCTAAACTTGTTGATCCTACTTATATCCTTCTAATCTAGTTCCTAATCTTCCTAATCCTAATCCTATCTTTCCTAATCCAATTCCTAATATTCATATTCCTAATTCTCCATCTGATATTCCTAGTTCTTCCCACACTTATGTTGAGGTTCAAACTATGTTTCATGATGTAGATGTGCAAAGATTCTTCAAAGTACCTTCTCCTTATTATTCGATTCATAAAGATAAAAGAAAAGAAATTTCTCCTTTGAGATTTCTTCATAATTTTACCCCTCACTCTGATATAACTGGGGAGAAAGAGGTATATTTCTTCTTATCTTCTAGAATCCATTATATTCTAGCTTTGAGCTTAATTGGTTATATTTTCATGGTTTGTATTATGATTTCTTTTCATCCATTTCTCTCTTCTATTATTCAAGATATCTTTTCTAGGACATGTGTTTTGCAAAGGTATCCCTTGCTTTCATCCTGGGGGGCAAGGATCTTCCTTCTCTCTCTTTGTCTAAGGAACTTCTTTCCTTAGCTTAGTGGTATTTGTTTATATTGCAATATTATTTCATCATATTAATAGATGTTTTGACTATGGATAACCTTCTTATATGAGAAGTTATTGTCCTAAGTCGTCACTTCTTCTCTATGTTGCAAATTATGTTCTTTATAAACTCTCACCCTTGCTTTGATATTAGATTTTTTTCCCTCATTCCAAAGATTCCTCTGCCTCTTCTTTGCAGGGGGCTTGATGATTGAATCTTTGTTCCCACCTTTGAAAGATGATATTTTATCTAAAGAACTCCTGTTTGTTGGGGGTCTTGTTGATAAGATCTCTTTCATTTGAGGATCCTTTTCCATGAGTGACATATCCTTTTCATGATTATCTATACTCTTGGATGTAGGGGTCAATATCCTTCGCTAAGAATATGGTATACATTGTTGCTAAATAGGATATCTCCTTGCATTATGAAGTAGGTATCCTCTTCCATCTTTGTTCCTACACTTGGGGGGCAAGGATGCCATCTCCTTCTTTTCTATCTTTTCAGGATTCACCTCTTTCCTTGGTTAAGTAGTATCTGTCTATTATGTGATATCTAATCATACGTGAAAATTTTGGTTTGCATTGAGGATCTATGTCCTTGATAACAACCTCTTTTGTCATTTGATATTGGGTTTCCATGGTTGATATATCTCTCACCTTGGAAACTGAATAGTGTGCTATCCCTCATAAGGGTTACTTTCTTTTCACTTCTTACATGATATCTCTTTTCATTCGTCCCTTCCATGGCCTCATAGGAGTTGTGACCTTCTTGGCTTGGACTGGGTGTTGTCTATGGATATTGTCTTGATGCTGAAGAAGGCTTTATCCTTGTTCTTTGTTTTCCTTAACATGTCAAAACAATATGTTTTTCCCATATTAAGGAGGGGGGCATATATAGGGCCTCCCTTGTACTATAGTTTTTTATTTTTACATGCTAAATCTAGGAAGGTAACACACATAAGTTGCTAAGTCCTGAAAAGACACACATTTATATGCTAAATCTTGGAAGGTGCTAAATCCTGAAAAGACATGCATTTATATGCTAAATCTTTCGAATGTAATGCACATAAGTTGCTAAATCCTGAGGAGACACACATTTTCTATTCATAGTGATACATGAAGTTGGATCTATGAATATTCCAAAAGCCATCAGAAGATGCATTACAATTGTAAGCACAGTTTATGGGTGAACTTGTTGGGCTCTCTCTCCAGGGTGATTCATGGTAAGGTGGGCATCTTACTAGGCAAGGTAATCACTCTTTTTCCCTTTCTCTCTTTTCGCTTTCATGCTAGTAGGACTGGATCATGAATCTATGTTATTTATAGTGTTGTTCTTGTCTTTCTTATGTAAACATTTATGCTTTTATGATAGCTTTCCAAATATGATGTTAGTATAAGAAATGTTTCTTAGCAAGGTTTCTTATGCTAGTTGATTTGGGTTTGTTTTAGTGCTAACCCCTCTTTTGTGTCCTTTTGTTTTTTGCACCCTCGTGTGCATATGTTGAGTTAGAATCCTTAGCTTGGGGGCTTGTGTCCCTAATTAAGTGTCATTCTATCTCATTTCAAATCCACTGGGATCTCTTCTTCCTTCTCCTTTACCAAGAGTTTGCATCGAATCCATACTCTTGCTAAAGTGGGGGCTTAATGTATCATCTTAAAATGGAAGCACTTTCATGTTAAGAGTGTTTAGCCCTCCAAGTAAGTGGTTTGGGTCATGTCAAGCAGATGGAATTAGCTCTTTGCTTAGATCATACTTGTTCTCCTCATTCTACTTCTATCTATCCCTGATTTTCACTCTAATCTGCATTTCCTAGCATTCTGGGTCAGGATCCTAAGGTTTTTTACCATAAGGTCAAAGTCAACCTTATGGGGTCAAAGTCAACCTCTATCCTGACCTGGTCAGAATCGACCTCTATTCTGACCTAGTTAGGATCGACCTTGACCCTGACCTGGTCAGATACAATGATGAAGGGTGCTCCCCTTAATACCACAAACACATAACAAAAATAGAGAAACAACAACAATATGCAAGAACAGAAAATTGGCTTCTTATTATCTCCACAAATGTGGAATTAAAAACTTTCAGAATTACAATATGCAAAGCCACATGGCCATTCCCTTACAATATTCTATAGGAAAAAGCCTCAAACCAATACCCAGATCTCTACCCAGAACTACCCTAGAAAACACTACGGGCCTTCTTTATATAGGCATTTTCCACCGCCCGAGAAGGTTCCAGAAATTTAGCCCTTAGGGCTGATCAAACTTAGAATTATTTTATTTTTCAATTTATTACATCAAAGTCGGCTCAAAATAACTTTTGAAACCTGAACAGAAATTTTTAACAAAAATAATTTTCCACCATTTCAGGTGACCTGACTTTCAGAGACCATAAGTCATCACCAATTAACCTGATTGACTATTATAACCCCATTTCAGAAAGGCCACAAAGTGCTCTATAGGATTGACTTGCACAAGCACCTATCACCCAAATTTTTGACCTCATCTGGGGCCTCTAAAGCCTTCAAAACTGAGTTCAAACTTTCTGTACCCTACTGCCAATACCAAAAATCTTCAATATCTTCAAAACTAGACCTGATCTAGGCATCAAACTTTACTGGCAGGCTGATATGACTGAGATGAACCTCCACATGTAAAATTAGAACATTCCAAGATCGTATGACCAACTTACTAAAAATAGCAAGTTTCCATAAATAACAGCTCTGCACAAGATAGCCCTTATTGAATACAAAAACAAAAATATTTTTGGGTGATGCAAGATTGCTCTTACACCCAGGATGCTCCTGCATCAGACACCCAAGGTAATTTGAGAAGTGACCCTATCAAGTCTCAGGTGTGTAGAGGAAAACCAAGATGGTTAACCTCCTCCTTTGTCATCCATGATGAATCTTCAATAGGTCATCCTTTCCACTTGACTAGATATTCTTCACATGTCATGTTCCTTGTGCTTCTGCCAACATGACTATCCAGTATATCCTCAATCTCTTTGGTATTTGAACTAGTTGCTGGAATACTCCACTGTGTTGTTGTGATCTCATCTTCAACACCTCCCTTGTGATACTCTGTAATATCTTAAATGTTAAAACACTGGTGAAATATTCACCTTAGTAGGCAATTCTACTTCATATGCATTTCCTGAATCATGCTTCTTCAGTATTTTACATGGCCCAAACTTCTTCATTTTCAATTTATTATATGTACCAACTAGAAATCGCTCCTTTCGCAAATGAACCATGACTTCATCTCCAACCTAAAACTCCTTATGCCTCCTTTTCACATCTGCCTTAGCCTTATACTACGCATTCATCTTGGTAATATACTTCCTCACCTCCTCATGGATGTTCTTCAAGTGTTCTCCAAAATCCTCAGCTTCAGCACTACTTATTTCTCCTTTATCTATCTTCCTCAACTCAGATGCATTTCTTGGACTACTCCCATATACAATCTAGAATGGTGATTTACCAGTGCTTCTATTGATAGAATTATTATATGCAAATTCTACCTGTGGTAAAATCAAATCCCATCCTATTGGCTTATCTCCAACCAAACATCTCAGCAAATTTCCCAAACTCCTATTCACCACCTCTGTCTATCCATCAATTTGTGGATAATGTGATGAACTGAACTTCAAATATATCTTCAACTTCTTTGACAATATACACCAAAAATATCCAACAAACTTAGTGTCCCTATCTGAAACTATATTCTTTGACAAACCATGTAGTCTCACCACTTCTCTAAAAAATAATTCCGCTACATGAACAGCATCATTAGTCTTCTTGTAGGGAATAAAATGTGCCACCTTTGAAAATCTGTTAACTACCACAAAAATTGAATCATGTCCCCGGTGTGTTCTTGGTAAACCAAGAACAAAGTCCATACTAATATCCTCCCAAGGCTTCTCTAGTATAGGTAATGGCTAATACAACCCTGTATTTTGCTTCACTCCTTTTGCCATCTAACATACTCTGCAACTCTATACAAACTTCTTGACATGTTGCTACAACTGTGGCCAATAATAATTCTCACTAACCAAAGCAAGGGTTTTATCATGACCAAAATGTCCAACCAATCCTCCGCTATCCTTCTCCTTGATGAGATTCTCCCTCATAGAACTTCTTGGAATGCACAACTGACTCCCTCTAAATATCATATCATCCTGAATGATGAAATCTAGCCACTTTGTCCTGTCTAGAGTAACAGGTTCTTTACAAGCTTTCCAAGCTTCACCAAAATCAAGATCCTCTAAATACAAATTCTTGAGTTCCTCGAACCCAACCACCTCAATCTGCATCTCTATCAAAAATAGTTTCCTTCTACTAAGAGCATCTGCAATCCTATTAGACTTTCCACTCCTGTGTTCCAAAACAAATGTATAACTCTACAAAAACTCAACCCATTTCAAATGCCTTTGATTCAACTTTCCTTGACTATTCAAATATTGCAAAGCTTGATGATCAGTATACAAAAAAAACTCCTTAGGAAGCAGATAGTGTCTCCACTTCTTCAATGCTTGAACTATAGCATAAAATTTCTAATCATAAACAAAATATTTCCTCTTGGTATCATTCAACTTCTCACTGAAATAAGCAATAGTTTTACCTTCTTGACTCATAAAAGCTCCTATTGTAGTACCACTAGCATCACAGTCTACTTGAAACACCTTATTAAAATTAGGAAGTGCTAAAATAGGTTGTTCTATAACCTTTTGTTTGAACAGTTTAAAACTCTTATCTACCCCATTAGTCCACTTGAACTCTTTTCTATCCCCTCTCATTGTTTCAGTCAAGGGTCCACAAATACTGCTAAAATTTTTGATAAATTTTTTATAAAAACTAGCTAAACCATGAAAAAATCTTACCTCAGTAGCACTCCTTGGAGTAGGCCATTCAAGGATAGCCTGTACTTTCTCTGGATCCATTTTCAGACCTTCTGTTGAAACTACAAATCCCAAATACACTAATTCCTTCTTCACAAAACTGCACTTCTTCAAATTAATCAACAATTTTTCATCACTCAGCTTCTCAAACACCATATGAATATGCATCATATGTTCCTCCAATTTCTTGCTAAAGATAAAAATATCATCTAGGTAAACAATGACAAACTTACCCAAAAATTCTTTGAGAACCTCGTTCATGAGCCGCATGAAAGTGCTCGGTGCATTGGTTAGCCCAAAAGGCATGACTAACCTCTCATACAGTCCTTCCTTTATCTTGAAGGCAGTCTTCCATTCATCTCCTTCTCTGATCTGAATCCAGTGATATCCACTCTTTAGATCTATCTTTAAGAAATACACAGGTCCACTCAAACAATCCATAATATCATCCATTTGTGAAAATGGAAACATGTACTTGATTGTAATCTTGTTTATTGCCTTGGAGTCTGTACACATCCTCCATTATCCATTCTTCTATGGTGCTAATACTGCTAGTATAGTACATGGACTCAGGCTCTCCCGAATCAACCCCTTCTATAATAACTCATGTACTTGTTTGTTCATCTCTTCACTTTTTTCTAGTGTCATTCTATGTGCTGCCTTGTTTGGAAAACTGGCTCTTGGAATCAAATCCATCTGATGAATGATCTTCCTTACCATTGGTAATCCATCAGGTACATTATCAGATACAATATCCTGAAACTCATTCAACAAATCTGCAACCTCTATAGCTACATCCTCTACTTCCTCTTTACCAACTTTTGGAATTATAGAAAAACACACATGCTCATGCCTCATACCATCTAGGAATTTCCTTCCATCAACAAAAGTTATTCTTGCATTACCACATACCTTTTCTTTGGTCTCCTTCAATGGCTTTAGCCTATGTCGCACTCCATCCTTTGTCAGGGAATAGGTATTCGTATGACCATCGTGTATAGCACATCTTTCAAACTACCACGGCCTACCCAACAACATGTGACATGCATCCATAGGTATGATATCACATAGTACCTCATCATGGTACCCGCCAATCTTGAACTTTACTAGGCATTGTTCGTTGACCATGACCTTGTGGTCATCTTGCACCCAGGCAATCCTATATGGATGTGGGTGTTTCTGTCTCTTGAGCTTCAACTTTGTCACCATCTCTTCTGACACCAAATTTTTAGTGCTTCCACTATCAATAATCACATCACAACATTTACCCTCACACTTGCATCTAGTGCAAAATAGGCTCCTCCTTTGTTCAGGTTCATTCTCACCACTCAGCAAGACTCTTTTGTTAATCAATGTTTCTCCTCTTTTAGCATCTTCAGAATTTGAGGATCTAACATCTTTATCAACATGTGCCACTCTGGCCTAGCCTTCATTCCTCCTATCCATCCTTCCTTGGTGTTGAGGACATTCAAATGCCCTATGACCTTCTTCTCCATAGTGAAAACATGTTCCACAGAAGCCTCCTCTTCCTGAACCTTGTCCTCTTCCTCTTCCTCTCTGATCTCTATTATTCTAATCTTGGAAATGATTGGAATTGTTTCCTCTCTAATTTTGATTGCTACTAGCCTCATCCTTCTTTTTCAGATCTTCATTTTGGCCTCCATATGACTATCCACTAGATCGTCCACCGTGACCTCTTCCATTTTGTCTACTCTCAAACTTTTTGTTCAACTTTTCCTCTACTTTTAGGGAAAAATGGTATGCCTCTTCAATACTGTTCATTCAAACCAGATTCAACTCTTCCTGAATGCTTAGCCTTAACCCATTAAGGTAATGAGAAACTTTCTCCTTTTCAGCTTCTACATTGCCTGTTCTAATGAGGATTCGATAGAACTCCTCTGTATACTCCTGAATAGATCTTTGTGCCTGCTTCAAACTTTGCATCTTCTTGAGTAGGTCAAACTCATAATCAACAGGAATGAACTGCCACTTCAATTTATCCACCATTCGATCCCATCTTGTGATTTTATCTTTCCCTCTTCTATTTCACTCCAATTGAATCTCTTACCACCAGATCTTCGCATGACCTTTCAGTCTGTCCTTCGCGAATCTGACCCTATCAGGATACTCAATATCTTCATACTCAAAATATTCTTCACATTCATTGATCTAGTCAATCAACTCCTCTGGGTTAAGATTTCCTAAAAATGTAGGAACCTCAATCTTAGGTCTTTTTCCAGTCTTGGAAATGGCCCAAAAAAGTCTTTCTTCCTCCTGGTTCACAACTTTGACTTCTCCTTCTTGATCTTCTTCTTCAACTTCATCCTCGCTTTTGTCTCTAACATTAAGATTCATTCCTCTATGAATCTCCTCTTGCAATTCTCACACTTGTCTCTGGAGTGCTCTAACCTTAGGTGTTACAACACCAGCTCTTCCGCCACGTTCCCTTCATGGAGGCATTTTCACGATTCATGCTAAAATCCTAACCATGGTCCTGGTGCAAACTGCCTCATAGTTAGTGATCTATTTACACACTCAAGAACTCCTACTCTGATACCACTTGATGAAGGGTTCTCCCCTTAATACCACAAACACATAACAGAAACAAAGAAACAACAACAATATGTAAGAACAGAAAATTGGCTTCTTATTATCTCCACAAATGTGGAATTACAAACTTTTAGAATTACAATATGCAGAGCCACATGGCCATTCCCTTACAATATTCTATAGGACAAAGCCTCAAACCAATACCTAGATCTCTACCCAGAACTGCCCTAGACAACACTACGGTCCTTCTTTATATAGGCATTTTCCATTTCCCGAGAAGGTTCTAGAAATTTAGCCCTTAGGGCTGACCAAACTTAGAATTATTTTATTTTTTAATTTATTACATCAAAGTCGGCTCAAAATAACTTTTGAAACCCGAACAGAAATTTTGAATGAAAATTATTTTCTGCCATTTTAGGTGACTTGACTTCTGGAGACCATAAGTGATCACCAGTTGACCCGATTGACTATTATAACCCCATTTCAGAAAGGCCACGAAGTGTTCTACAGGCTTGACTCGTGCAAGCACTTGTCACCCAAATTTTTTACCTCATACAAGGCCTCTAAAGCCTTCAAAACCAAGTTCAAAGTTTATGTACCCTACTGCCAATACTGAAAATCTTCAATATCTTCAAAACTAGAAATGATCTAGCCATGAAACTTTACTGGCAAGCTGATATGACTGAGATGAACCTCCACATGTAAAATCAAAACATTTTGAGATCGTATGACCAACTTACTAAAAATAGAAAGTTTCCATAAATAACAAATCTGCACAAGATAGCCCTTATTGAATACAAAAATAGAAATATTTTTGAGTGATGCAAAATTGCTCTTACACCCAGGATGCTCCTACATCATACAACCTCAGCCTTGACCCCCTGTCCAGATTTCAAATTTCCTTGATTTTCAGGTGTCCGATTTTGGGGATATTTATTTTCCACTTCCGGGTCAGCCATTTCAGGTTTCAGGATGGTAAATCCTTTAATTTCATTTAATCTAGGTATATTTTCTAAAGGTTAGGACCTAATTGGGATTTAATTCTCTATGGTGGCCCCTCTAGAGGATTATGCCCTAGTTCACTATGAAAGGAGGCCTTCCTCTCTCATTTTCTCCATCAAGTTTCCAAGCAATCCATTATTCACATCTCATCCTCAAGAAATCTCCTCTCTCAAGCTCTCAAGGTGATCAAGTGGAAGCATTCATTCAAGAATTCAAGTCCTCTTCTCCATCCAAGATTCTCCATTGAAGATAAAGGATTCAAGCATTAAGGCCATTGAATGGATTTGGTGTAGGCATTCAAGATTCATCATTCAAACCCTAGATCTAGTCGTCATGATGGTGTGATCTTCCTTCAAGATCTTTTTGTTCATCTTCAAGATCAATTCATTCTTCTATCAAGGTGGATTCCAAGCATACAATCATGGAGGTTTGATTTTACCATTGTTGTGTTCAAGCTTTCATATCAATATACTTGTTTACATTCAAAATACAATTACATATCCATTGAATTGCATAGCTTCATTATTAGATCCATTTCTATTACTTGCTAGCATTCTCCATTTCAATTTCAATATTAAGATTGATTCCAAATCGGGGTTTTACCAAGGCAAACCCCCCAAACAAACAAAAAACCATTTTTCTTGCCGGTATAGGTGTGGAATTTTGGATCTAAGAGTAGATTTGGATACCCTTTTCGGTAAAATTTCAGGATCTATGAACAAAGTCAGAATCGACCTTCAAATAAAGAATGTAGCCTTTGACCTTTTATAAGGTTCAAAGACTACCTATTGGTGGAAAGACAAAAGATTTCTGGGTTTTCTTCGTCTCGACATTTTCAGTCCAAAACAGGTTGTAGAATTGCCAGAAAGTACACACAGACATCAAAAATTGGCATTTTCTAGATTTTCCCTAATTTGAGGTTAGTATTTGTATTTCAATTATTTCAAATTCCAAATACTTCAATTCTCCATAGGGAAATTTAGGGTTTTTCTCTCTCATTCATATTCTCCATAGATTGATTCGATTGTGCATTAGCCTTTTGGTTGATCAAATTGGATCTCTCCTTTGGGAATTTGGATTTAGGAGTGGATCTCATATTTCCCCCATACACTTATACAATCATACACATTTGAATAGGTGTGATTCCATTTTACCACTATTCATTTTGGTGAACCCGACATACTTACTCTCTTTCTTTTTTTGGTGTTAGATCATTTGTTTTCTTGCCTTAGAGTTAGATTTCTTTTATGCTCTTGTGTTTATATTTCAAAAATACAAAAAAAAATTGCAAAATTCCTTTAAAAATACAAAAATATTTACATTTTCATGCTTTTAGTATTCAACATGTATGATTCTTGTTTTGAGTACTTTGATGAGGCTTTTGTTGTTCAAGATGATAGATACCTTAATGAGGTATATGGAAGTGAGGATGAAAATTGTTTGAATGAGATCTCCATTGATCCTATTTTTATTTCACCCTCCTCCACAACCTCTTCAATTGACCTTTACAAAGATGAGTTAGGGATTGATGTTAATTCTTCTCCTAATATATGTCTTTTCTATGAGCCTATTTTACAATATAATTCACCTTCTTTCCTTTTTAGGGATCAAGCTTTAATGACTTATGACACTCCTACAATGTGCTTAATTGATAGGGATGATAATCCTACTATTTGGGATGAACCTTTGAATTTCGATGTTGATTACCCCCTTGCTCATGAAACCATTATGGATAATCCTCCTATTTGGGATGAACCTTTGAATTTGGATGTTGATTACTCTCTTCCTCCTATTTGGGATGAACCTTTGGATTTGGATGTTGATTAATCTCTTCCTCATGAAGCCATTGTGGATAATTCTACTTTTTGGGATGAACCCTTGGATAAATACATTGATTTCTCCCCTCCTTGTGAAGCATTTTTTATACAAGCGGATGACATATTCTCTAAAACACACTTCCCTTATGCAAAAGAAGATGAAATTATAAATCCTTCAACTCCATTTGGGATTTCTTCTAGTGATGAGGCATTAGCAGAGAAAGATAAGAATTCCCTTAATACTCTGCCTCTTAGTGGTGATCTTATGGGAAATCAAGATCCTACCTTACAACCTTCTTACCATAATATTACTTATATCTATTCAAACCCTTTTCCAAATGTGGTTCCAAGTGTTCCTTTGGTTGTGTCTTCCATTCATATCACTTCCTACAATTTTCCTAGTATTCCTAAACTTTATGATCCTAATTATATCCTTCCTAATCTAGTTCCTAATCTTCATAATCCTAATCCTATCTTTCCTAATCTAATTCCTAATATTCATATTCCTAATTCTCCATCTGATATTCCTAGTTCTTCCCACACTTATGTTGAGGTTCAAACTATGGTTCATGATGTAGATGTGCAAAGATTCTTCAAAGTACCTTCTCCTTATTATTCGATTCATAAAGATAAAAGAAAAGAAATTTCTCCTTTGAAATTTCTTCATAATTTTACCCCTCACTCTGATATAACTGGGGGGCAAGAGGTATATTTCTTCTTGTCTTCTAGAATCCATTATATTTCGGCTTTGAGCTTAATTGGTTATATTTTCATGGTTTATATTATGATTTCTTTTCATCCATTTCTATCTTCTATTATTCAAGATATCTTTTCTAGGACATGTGTTTTGCAAAGGTATCCCTTTCTTTCATTTCTGGGGGGAAAGTATCTTACTTCTCTCTCTTTGTCTAGGGAACTTCTTTCCTTAGCTTGGTGGTATTTTTTATATTGCAATATTATTTCATCATATTGACAGATGTTTTGACTATGGATAACCTTCTTATATGAGAAGTTATTGTCCTAAGTCATCACTTCTTCTCATAGTGTTGCAAATTATGTTCTTTATAAACTCTCACCCTTGATTTGATGTTAGAGTTGTTTCCCTCATTCCAGAGATTCCTCTTCCTCTTCTTTGTAGGGGGCTTGATGATTGAATCTTTGTTCCCGTCTTTGAAAGATGATATTTTATCTAAAGAAATCCTCTTTGCTAGGGGTCTTGTTGATAAGATATCTTTCATTTGAGGATCCTTTTCCATGAGTGACGTATCCTTTTCACAATTATCTATACTCTTGGATGTAGGGGTCAATATCCTTCACTAAGAATATGGTATACATTGTTACTAAATAGGATATCTCCTTGCATTGTGAAGTAGGTATCCTCTTCCATCTTTGTTCCTACACTTGGGAGGAAAGGATGTCATCTCCTTCTTTTCTATCTTTTAAGGATTCACCTCTTTCCTTGGTTAAGCAGTATCTATCTATTATGTGATATCCAATCATATGTGAAAATTTTGGTTTGCATTGAGGATCTATGTCCTTTATAACAACCTCTTTTGTCATTTGATATTGGGTTTCCATGGTTGATATATCTCTCACCTTGGAAACTGAATAGTGTGCTATCCCTCATAAGGGTTACTTTCTTTTCACTTCTTGCATGATATCTCTTTTCATTCATCCCTTCCATGGCCTCATAGGAGTTGTGACCTTCTTGGCTTGGACTGGGTGTTGTCTATGGATATTGTCTTGATGTTGAAGAAGGCTTTATCCTTGTTCTTTATTTTCCTTAACATGTCAAAATAGTATGTTTTTGCCATATTAAGGAGGGGGACATATATAGGGCCTCCCTTGTACTATAGTTTTTTATTTTTACATGCTAAATCTTGGAAGGTAACACACATAAGTTGCTAAATCCTGAAAAGACATGTATTTATATGCTAAATATTGGAAGGTAATGCACATAAGTTGCTAAATCTTGAAAATACATGCATTTATATGCTAAATCTTCCGAAGGTAACACACATAAGTTGCTAAATCCTGAGGAGACATGCATTTTATATTCATAGTGTTACAAGAAGGTGGATCTATGAATATTCCAAAAGCCGTCAGAAGACACATTATAATTGCAAGCACAGTTTATGGGTGAATCTGTTGGGCTCTCCCTCCAGGGTGATTTATGGTAAGGTGGGCATTTTACTAGGTGAGGTAATCATTTTCCCTTTCTCTCTTTTATCTTTCATGCTAGTAGGATTGGATCATGAAGCTATGTTATTTATATTGTTTTTCTTGTCTTTCTTATGTAAACATTTATGCTTTTATGATAGTTTTCCAAATATGATATTAGTATAAGAAATGTTTCTTAGTAAGGTTTCTTATGCTAGTTGATTTGGGTTTGTTTTAGTGCTAACCCCTCTTTTGTGTCCTTTTGTTTTTTGCACCCTCGTGCACGTATGTTGAGTTAGAATTCTTAGCCTAGGGGCTTGTGTCCCTAACTAGGTTTCATTCTATCTCATTTTGAATCCACTAGGATCTCTTCTTCCTTCTCATTTACCAAGAGTTTGAATCGAATCCATACTCTTGCTAAAGTGGGGGCTTAATGTAACGTCTTAAAATGGAAGCACTTCCATGTTAAGAGCATTTAGCCCTCCCAGTAACTGGTCTAGGTCATGTCAAGCACCTAGAATTATCTCTTTTGTTGGATCATAATTGTTCTCCTCATTCTACTTCTATATGTCCCTAATTTTCACTCCAATCTGCATTTCCTAGCATTTTGGGTCAGGATCCTGAGATTTTTGACCATAAGGTCAAAGTTGACCTTATGGGGTCAAAGTCAACCTCTATCTTGACCTGGTCAAGATCGACCTCTATCTTGACCTATTCAAGATCGACCTTGACTCTAACTTGGTTAGATACAACCTCGTCCTTGACCCCTTGTCCAGATTTCAAATTTCCTTGATTTCTAGGTGTCGGATTTCGTGGATATTTGTTTCCCACCTCCGAGTCAGACATTTTGGGTTTCAGGATGGTAAATCCTTTAATTTAATTTAATCTATGTATATTTTCTAAATGTTAGGACCTATTGGGATTAATTCTCCAAGTTGGCCCCTTTAGAGGATTATGCCCTAGTTCACTATAAAAGGAGGCCTTCCTCTCTCATTTTCTCCATCAAGTTTCCAAGAAATCCATCATTCACATCTCATCCTCAAGAAATATCCTCTCTCAAGATCTCAAGGTGATCAAGTGCAATAATTCATTCAAGCATTCAAGTCCTCTTCTCCATCCAAGATTCTCCATTGAAGATCAAGGATTCAAACATTCAAGCCATTGAAGGGATTTGGTTCAAGCATTCAATATTCATCATTCAAACCCTAGATCTAGCCATCATGATGGTGTGATATTCCTTCAAGATCCTTTTGTTCATCTTCAAGATCAATTCATTCTTCTATCAAGGTGGATTCTAAATACAATCATGGAGGTTTGATTTTACCATTGTTGTGTTCAAGCTTTCATATCAATATACTTGTTTACATTCAAAATACAATTACATATCTATTGAATTGCATAGCTTCATTATTAGATCCATTTCTACTACTTGCTAGCATTCTCCATTTAAATTTCAATATTAAGGTTGATTCCAAACTGGGGTTTGACCAAGGCAAACCCCCAAAACAAACAACAAAACCATTTTTCTTGCAGGTACAAGTGTGGAATTTTGGATCTGAGAGTAGATTTGGATACCCTTTTCAGTGAACTTTCAGGATCTGTGAAAAAATTTAGAATCGACCTTCAAATAAAGAATGTAGCCTTTGACCTTTTATGAGGGTCAAAGACTACCTATCAGCAGAAAGATAAAAGATTGCTGGGTTTTCTTCATCTTGGCATTTTCAGTTCGAAACAGGTTACAGAATTGCCTAAAAGTACACATAGACATAAGAAATTGGCATTTTCCAGATTTTCCCTAATTTGAGGTTAGTATTTGTATTTCAATTATTTCAAATTCCAAATACTTCAATTCTCCATAGGGAAATTTAGGGTTTTTCTCTCTCTTTCATATTCTCCATAGATTGATTCGATTGTGCATTAGCCTTTTGGTTGATCAAATTGGATCTCTCCTTTGGGAATTTGGATTTAGGAGTGGATCTCATATTTCCCCCATGCACTTATATAATCATACACATTTCAATAGGTGTGATTCCATTTTACCACTATTTAATAACATAGTAAACTAAAGAATATGCATAACAGTAAAGCAAATGAACTCATAACACATTATTTGTTCTCGAGGAAACCCTGTCCAAGGCAAAACCCCGGTGGGGATGGTACCCATAAAGATCCACTAATCAAAAGTATCATGTTAAGGATGTTAACCCTTTTAGGAGCCTATTACATGCATATAGTGTCTCAGTCCTGATTAAGGGAGGTTAGGCCTTGTTAGAAGCCTCAACCCTACTAAGAGTTGGTAGTACAAAATATGATTACTAGATGAGCCCACTGCCCAAACAAGTAATTTACAATGAGTACTGATTACAAAATATGGCAAGGTACATAACCTTGTAATTCTTTCTTTCACAACTTTGCATCAATATCTCTTCGCTTATATGTTCACTATACCATCTATATCATTACAATTGCTTCTACTTCACATTTACAGATGCCTTATATTTATACAAGTTATTAAGACTAATAACTCTTACAGTCATCTTGAAAAAAGAATTATACAAAATAGATATTTACCCAATGGTTAACATCTAGGATGTCATCCCTTTATATTGTTAAGACATTATTTTGATAAAGAAGATAATCCCTTAACTCTTTACCAATTTTGTCTTCATATACTATCCTGTCGGCTTGACACTATCTCTGGTAAAATTGATAACTTCTTCTGTACATGTCATACTAACTTGCACTCTTAGGTGACTCTTCTATATTCATCATAGTATCTATTTTCAAGTGCGTAAGCACTGAACTTACTCCAATCGTCATCGCTAATCAAAACTATCTCTGAGTACACTAGAAAAATATTGTCTCATACTTAGACAATTTTGCTTTGTGCTCTGTCATACTTGCTCTCTGTCATATGTGATCTTTATGTAAATCATATGTTTCCATAATGACAGCATCTAAGTATCTAACACAGCCAAATTTCCAACAATCTCCCCTTTTGTCATTCATGGCAATATATGAGAAAATTGGCTAAGTCATAACACTTGAAAAACTCAAAATTGTGGCCATAACAAAAGTATATATCTATTGTCCTTATAACTCCATAAATCTTAACTTTATCCTGTAATCCTAATAATATACATCCTTATCATATATAACAATTTTTGCTAAATATCTCTCCCCCTTTGACAACAATGACAAAAAGAAAGGGTGCCAAAACTATGTTCAAAAATGTGTATACCTAGATTCAATATTGCAAAGTCGGTAGGCTTGCAACACAATCTACAAAATATATCTTGATTCTCTCTATCTCCTTCTCCCATGCCTTCTTAATGGATTCTACAATGGTGAGTAGTGCACACAATCCATAAGATGTTATTTCATAGGCTTGAAGGTTTGCAAAACTAAACTTCTGAAAAGATGTCTTTGATGAAAGACATTCTTACAATTGTCCTTCAACAATGCTTAACTTAATGGAAATATGCTCTCTTAGAAGAGAAAATCTTTTCAGTTTCCTGTCCTTGTCATCATATAGAATCCTTATTTCATCATTAATCTTGTTGATTCTCTTCTCAATGTCCAATATCTTCACATTGGGGATGGCTAAAAGATTTACCTCTATCTAAATATCTGCTTCTTTGGCCTTAATATTCTAAATTTCTTCTGATACAAGATTGTCATATTTTGTACACTGAATGTACAAAGTTTTACCTCTTTCCAAGTTTCTTCTCAAGTCTTTTATACAGATATCTAGGCTGTTAATGTCATTCCTGATATTCTGACTTATGTCTAGAAGTAATTTGGCCTCATAGGCTGCTTGTGCCTTCACTTTAGCTATGTTAGATAAGTTAGTAAACTTATCATCAAATTCATTCATAATTTTCTTTTCTCTTTCAAGTGGGCCTACCTCTACTATCTGTGTAGTCACAATGCTTTGCAACTTCTCTGTTATTTCCTTCAGTGATCCTTCAAGGATTTTCACTTTCTTATTCTTCCCAATTATTTTGTTCAGAGATGTGATCAATTTCATTTAATCATCATCATCAACTTCTTTTCCAAAACTTTCAAATATAGATCCAATCTATGATTTCTTTGTAGTCTTAGGTGTAAGACTGATTTCTTCATGACTAGGGGCTCATACTTGTTTCTCTATTTCCTTTTCTTCTTCAATTCTTGTATCTCTCATCTCTTCTTCTCTAGCATTGTCCTGCTCTTCAAAAGTCAAATTGTCAACAATGTTTTCAAGATTCTTGAAAGGGTTATCATCACTATCTAAAGTTATCTTAGTTCCTTCCACATGCATTGACTCATCTTCAATGTTTATAGCTGGTGGAGAGGGAATTCTCTGATGTTCAACTTCCTTATCTTGCTCCGTTTGTCTTGCTGCACTAGATTGTCTTTCAACGCCAGATGTATTACTTTGACTATTGCTTTCTCTATTTCTCTATTGATCTCTTCATAATTTCCTCCCATAATCTGAATGGTTCTTTTCTTTGATCTCAAATGGGTGTTCAATTCTTTCATGATCTCCTTGAAATGTTCTTGATCTTTAATATCACATAATTTTGTTACAAGATTTTCTCTAATTTTATTGTCTTCTTCTATTGCTCAATTCTTCCTGCTCACTAATTTCTCATATAAATTATTAGGTATCTTGCCCTGAATTGTGTCAAAATTCTTATTAGATTGTATCATGTGTTTCACAACTAAATTTTCAAGATTCAGTCTATCTAAATAGTCGCAAAGGTCATAATACTTATTCATCTTAGAAAAGTCTCCATCTTGTATGCTTTGTTCATTCACTTTTTCAATCTTAGGTTTCCATGTTTTCTTTTTCACTGGGATATCTTCATCATCTTTTATTTCTGTTATCTTTCTTTGTACTGGTGGTACTAATGTTTTCTGCCTTTTGCCTTGTCTAGTAGCAATTTCTTTTACTCTTTTACTAGGTGTGGATGATCTTGTGGATTTTCCAACTTCTTGATCTTTCTCAACTTCCTCCACTTTTACCTTAATCTAAATGTTTGTTGGTTGTTCTGAAATTGATGATTGGGGTGGAACAGACAAAATTTCCTTTTGTCCTATGTCTCTGATGGCTGTTGTTGTCTTCTTACCAATTATAAATTCTTGTTCTGTCATCCCTATGTCCTTCATAATCTTCTTTATTGTACTATCCACTCTCTTTTTAGACTGTTTCTCTTCTAAGATAGACTTTGCGGAGTTGAAGTTCTCCTCAAAAGTCCCAAATATATTACTGTGAATATCCAACTTTCTCTTAAGCAATGTGCTCACATACTCTTCTATTTTAGTTTCAAAAATTTCATAGCCAAGAGGGTCTATGAATTCTACTCTAGGTTCTACTATTTCAATGAGTGTAAAGTTAGTATCAACCATGAAACATATCTCATTCTTATATTTCTCAACTAAAGACTTTGAAATCCTTGATCTATTTTTCATTAAATTTTGAAATGTTTTAATTACCAATACTGCACTCTCATTGACCTTGTCAATAAGATGTCTCCTGAATACTATGTTTATCCTTTCCATTTTGGTCTTTCCATCATTCCAATCATCACCAATTGTAAAGGGAAATCTTCTTAACAAATGAAAAAACATATAAGTGATCAATGATGAGAATCTAAACTGAGAGTTTTTAGTCTTCTTTATCTTTTCCAAGTTCTCAAATAACTGAATTCTCAAAATTTCACACACATCAACTTGAACTTTGTCAACACACATTAAGTAGGCTACATCTATCATTCCTTCTACCATGTCATCTTCTCTTGAGTTAGCATAAAACTTAGCTATAAGGATCTTGCACAAATACCTAACATCATCATGTTGTATCTTGAAAATCACTATACCTCTGCCATTGCAAGATGATTTAGTGTTGTCTAATACTATTTTTCTCATGTTCTTCTCATTCAATGGTATGACTCTAGTTTTAGATAAACCAGTTACTTCATGAATTAGGTCAGCTGTGATATCTATCACTCTGTCATCTAACCAAAACTTTCCACTGTGAATTCTGCTCAGGATTATCTTAGTACATTCTTCTTCATCAAACTCATACTATAAGGAATACTTTATGATTTCATTATCTTTCAAGTGTTCAAACCCTACTTTCAATGACATATCTTGATTGTAAAGCTTTTCATATTCTTTGGTGAGATCACTCTCATTGAGGTTTTCAAGCTTGCATCACAAATAACTTCTAACATTCTCTAAGTGTAGAACTTCGTTTGGTACGGATGATAAAGCTAATTTAGGGTCTTCCTCCAAGGGTTCTACTGGTTCCCTTTTGATCTTAGGTATATTCTTATCTCTTACATTATGAATCAATGAAACATCCATGACTTCTACAAATTCTTTAACTGATTTAGAGATATGCTTAGTAAAATACCTCGATTCTATGATTTAGGGCTTGTGTAGATTCGACACAAAAATCCTTCACCAAATCCTTGAAAACTACTTTCAATCACTGCTCTTTAATCTCCTTAGCACTTGTATTCACCTTAATGATCAAATAATACCGATCATAACCTTTTAACCTTTCAATCTCACAAAAATCTGACATCGCATTCAATTCCTTCGCCACTTCTTTCCAAAAAGTTGTTTATGCTTACCTGCAAAACTTAAAACTTCTTGTGATCTTGCATAACACAATATTATCCTATGTTCTCTTAACCATAGCACCAATACATCATATACTAACTATGCCAAACTCAATTCATCCTATACTGACTTCTATACTATCCTAAGTTCCTATTCTACTATACTTTTTTTGGTACCCATATAAACCCGAGTAATAAAACTTTCAATGCAGGGCCTTGAACCTCTTTGAACCAATTTTAAATTAGTTCCAAGTGGTTCAATTTGATAAAGTAGGTTCAGATGGTTCATCAAGTTCAAGTTCATGTTCCAGAGTTCATTAGACTGGTCATTATCCGCAACATCCAAGATCAAATTCGAAGCTCAGAGATCATGGGTTGAAGATATGAATTAGTTTGGGAGTAAAAGGTTCAACATAGTGAATTTGAAGCCTCAAAGCTAGTTCAAACTAGTATGGTAGATGGTTGAGTTGAATTTGGTACAGACTCCCATATCTAGATAATATGGTTCAAATTAGCTCATGTGAATGCTTCCAGGCAATGAAGGTCACAACACAATCTCTAGAATCAGCCAATTTGCAGAAGTCCAAGTCTCTTGATGCCATTCTAGATTCTCTTTTGGAGGAATTGGATTTAACAAGAATTGAGAACTCTCCAGAGATTACCCGAATGGCTTGATCATTTAGTTGCACTCAAGATTTTGTTATTAGATGAATGTGACAAAATGCAGGAGCTATCTAACCAGGTGTGTGAGCTCCATTCATTATCTAAATTGAGCATCTATGGTGGCAATTCTCTAAAGAATCTACTAGAATCATTTGGGCAATTGAGTTAGTTAGAGATATTGATCCTAACAAGTTGCAAGCAATTGAAAGAATTGCCCTCTAGTTTTGGAAATCTAATTCGATTTAAAAAAAGTTGAGCCTACAGTCAAATGAGCTCAAACAATTGCCTTCTAGCTTGGGGAAACTTAGATCTATAGCAGAGATGAGGTGTAATTGTCCAGAACTTGAAGATTTACCTGATAGCTTTAAGCATCTTAAAGTTCTCACACTTTTAGATTTAAGTTGTTGCCTTAAATTAAAAACCTCACCCTCCAAAATTGGAGATCTAAGGTCACTAAAATTTTTCAATTTATTCTCTTTCTTAAGGTTATAATATTTCCCACCAAACATTGGGGAACTTCAATGTTCAATGAAACTTGACTTAAGGCTTTGAAATAGTTTGAAAGGCTGTCCAAAATTTTCTACTCCGAGACAAGACAATCAGGAGCTAACCATTTGGCTTCCAGACCACCTTAGGG
Source organism: Chamaecyparis obtusa (assembly GCA_027943335.1). Taxonomy (NCBI): domain Eukaryota; kingdom Viridiplantae; phylum Streptophyta; class Pinopsida; order Cupressales; family Cupressaceae; genus Chamaecyparis; species Chamaecyparis obtusa. The sequence continues at coordinate 2,170,623 of BSBK01000589.1, forward strand.
ACAATGAGTCCTCTTTTAGTTGGAGGTCATAGTAGTTCTGGTACTAATGTTGATTATATCAGTCTAGCAGTCCATTTAGCTTCCATAGCCACTAAGGGACAAGGAGTCCTCCTCTTTAATTAGCGGCCTCAAATGATCAAGTTTGTTGTCACTATCTATACCTGTATGGAAAATATTTTTCTATGTTAATGATGATAGTTTGTGCTATTATAATAGAAAAACACTCCGTGGTCACTGTGAAGGTATTGAAGAAGCATGTGAATCATTCGAATAAATACCATTATTGTAGATGGACATCGTAAAATGCCAAATAGCATCATATAAGAAGAGGTGATAGCACTCAAATGAGTCTTTGAGATGACTCATTTGCATCAAAATTTGATGAGCACAAACCACTTGACAAAATGCACAGGCTCGTCTAAGATAGAGATACAGATAGGAGAAGAGGTATGCATGGAATTGGTGAGCATTGACAGTGATGGTGATTGTGTACCGAACTATCAAAGTCTTAATTGGGAAAATCTATGAGTCTCTGCTCCGAAGTAATGCAGTCAAATCTCTGAAGCATATTGCCCTGTGCAGAAATCTCAACCACAATATAGAACATTGGTCAATAAAGACCACAAGACCCATGGAAGACGATGCCAGTCATCATCTTAATGAGGAAAAGATGAGAAATCTGGTCTCTCTGTCATGAAGCCTGATCATGTCATTGGGTCACCACAAAGCTTAAAAAGGCCTTCATATGACCCAATAAATTTTCATTAGATCAAAACCATGCTTGGTCTAAGGATCAGGATATGCAGAGAAGAGGACACAAAACCTTGTTCTCCAATCATGGATGAAATAAGTGGTGAAGATGGTTTTAAAGATCAATCTAATTTGATGAAAATGCTAAGATAGATAGAGGCATCACTAAGCCGCCCTCTTGATTCAGAGCCTCAAGTTCTTCCTACCAAACAACTTGTTATTGTCATCAGTGGACCGAAGTGGAGTAAGAAAGGATGATGTTATTTAGAGGCTGCAACAACTGTGTAATGGGATTTACTTTGTGGTTACAACTTCAACTCACGCAATGTGGTTAGGTGAAATTAAAGATAAAGGCCTGACACCAATGGTTCAGCTTTTCAACATTGTTCTTCTCTCATAGGGAGAACATTCTCACCACACTTGGATGGGCAATACTCATCATATGGCTATTTGTAGTGTTAATCATCAATTCCAGCTATACAGCCAGTCTCACCTCAATCCTTACTACGAGACAACTATCATCTATAATTGATGGAATTGATAGTTTAAAAAAAGTGGCAGTCATGTAGGATATCAGACAAGATCCTTTGCAGGAAACTATTTAATACATGAGTTTGGTATAGATCCCTCCAGACTAGTACCCCTTGATTCTCTGGAAAAATATGCTAAAGCATTATCAGATGGACCAAATAAAGGAGGTGTGGTGGAAATTGTAGATGATCTTCCTTATGCCCAAGTATTTCTATCAACTCAATGTGGCTATACAATTGTTGGCCAACAAATCAATAGAAATGGTTGGGGTTTTGCTTTCCAAAAGGATTCCAAGCTGGTAATTGACATGTCTGAAGCCATTTTGACTCTGTCAGAGAATGGAAAGCTGCAGAGAATCCATGATAAATGGGCGATACAAGTTTCCCACCCACATAACTGTGCAAGTAATACATTGAGGACATACATGTTAGAAATTAAAGTCCACCAAGATAACTGAGATGGGGGGGGTGAATCAGTTATCAGATAATTATAACTTTTACCATCTTCAACAACATTTAACCATGTAAGAAATGAAATTACTAACCATACAAAGATATTCATACACAATGACACAATAACACAAGATATGTTGACTAGGGAACCTCTTGATCAAAGAGTAAACCCCGGTGGGAATGATGCCATAAAAGATGCACTAATATGAATATTCCTTGTGAGAGGATGGAATCTATTAGGAGTCTTATGAAATACATTCAGTAAATATAAATCCTTGTTAGGAGATTTTGAATCCCTGTTAAAAGATTCTAACCCTGTTAAGAGTTATGGAAGATAGAAGGACCCACTGACCAAACAACTTCAGGGTAAGATCACTGAACACACTATCCAAATAACCTTAATATTATTTAGTAGAATAATATGAAATATGTTACCTCCTTACTATGCCAAACCACACTCACTGCTACACCAGATCTCAATTCTAGATCTCTATACTACACATGTCTTCCTTCACAATTTCGCTTTCACAATCTCTTAGGCTCTTTTCTTCACTTCATGCTTACATTCGCATGCAACCAAACCATGCTCACACTTCTTTCACATTTCAACTACATACAATAATGAAAAACATTCCTTCCTTTATACCACACTCAAATAATTACAAATGAGTCGGCACACAATTACAAAATAAAAGTTTCCATACGCTACATCAAAATTACACAAAATTGTCAGCTTCCAAATGCAATATCTCTTCACTCGTGTGACCTCAAAGTTTGCACTTTGAACCACATAACCATCAATGTGTCTCAAAATTTACTTTAACTAAGCAAAACTAGATTCCATCTTGATTAGGAGATATCATCCGATTTCGACAAACTGCTACTTAGGAACACTGTCTGAATACTACTTTTACCAAAATGCTCATAACTTTCATGAATCAATGAATTACTATATGCACTCTTAACCATAGACATATAACATATCAAAGAGTATAACCTCAACATCGCATAGCTCCAACTGCAATATCCCACGTGCACTAATCAAAACAATGTCTGCTTCTCTGCTAGTCTCCAGAAGATCACTGTGTTGACATCAATGACAATCATAGTCATGAATGCAACAACAACTGCTATAGAATGACTACCAACATCCAGCATTCATTCCTAACAATCTCCCCCATTGGCATTGATGGCAACATAGATGAAAAAAATTCCAATGTTCCAAAAATCCAATACTGCAACACTGCTACACTGATGCTCTAAAAATTCTTCAAATCCTCTTCATCAATCAATTCTTGCTTTGTTATTGTATACAGTTCTCTCCAATAGATGGTACACAGGGTTTTTCATGTACACTTCTCCCCCATTGACATCAATGACAGAAATTTCATCACTATGTCAACAAAAAATCAATGTCAAAAGACATTGTTTCAGAAAATAAATTCACAAGAGTCCTCATGACTCAACTCAGATACACATACTCCCCCATAGAGGAAATACCAACATCCAATCCACAAAAAGATAGGGCTCATATACCACTAGACGGATGCAATCAACTACATCATTACTCAAGAGTAGGCTGGGGCATAACCCCAAGCATACCTCTCAGATACTCAAATGTATCTTTAGGAAAAGGATTTGTAAATATGTCTGCTATCTATTCCTTTGTGCTTATGTACTCCAGTCTGACTTCTTTCTCAGCAACTTTCTCTCTTACAACATGATGCTTGATCTCTATATGCTTAGTTTTAGAATGCAATACAGGATTCTTAGACATACTGACTATGCTAGTGTTGTCACAATGTATGACAACAAGCTCAACAAACTTAATTCCAATATCCTTCAGCATCTGCTTCATCCAAATTATCTGGTTACAATTGTTTGCTGCTACTACATAATCTACTTCTGTTGTACTCTGTGAAATACAATTCTGCTTCTTGCTCAACCAGGAAACCAATCTTCCTCCAAGAAAAAAGGCTCCACCACTGGTGCTTTTCTTATCATCAACACTACCTCCCCAATCAGCATCTGTATATGCACATAGGGTGAAATCATCAGATTTTTCATACCACAATCCATAGTCCATTGTGCCTCTTAAATATCTCAATATCCTCTTTACTGCTGCATAATGTGACTCTCTAGGTTCAGCTTGAAATCTTGCTACCATTCCAAATGAATGTTGTATATCTGATATAGTGTGTGTTAAGTACTTCAATCCTCCAATCATGGATCTATATTTCTTCTGCTCAACTACTGATGTTTCATCTTTGCTTGATAGTTTGTGTCCTGTAACCATAGGTGTTCCAACTTCTTTATAATTCTCCATTCCAAATCTTTTCAGCAAATCATTCAAGTACTTTGTCTAGCTAACAAAGATACCATCATTGTTCTGTGTTATCTATAATCCCAAAAAGTATTTCATCTCACCAATCATGCTCATTTCAAATTCAGTCTTCATTTCATTAGCAAATTTGTCACTAGCTTCATCTTCTCCTCCAAAGATAATGTCATCAAAAAAAATAACTATAACTAAAAATCCATTTTCAATTTCTTTTGTGTATAGATTACTATCTGTTGTTCCTTTAGTAAATCCCAATTTCAACAAATACTTATCCAATCTAGCATACCAAGTTCTAGGTGCTTGCTTTAGTCCATATAATGCTTTCTTCATTTTACATACCAAATCTCCTTCTTGAGTCAAAGGAAAACCTTCAAGCTGCTCAATGTAGACTTCTTCTTCCAATTCACCATTCAAAAATGTAGACTTCACATCCATCTGATACACTTTGAATTTTTTAAAAGCTGCATAAGCCAAAAACATTCTTACTGCTTCAAGTCTTGCTACTAGTGCAAAGGTTTCTTCATAGTCAATTCCTTCTTGCTGTGAGTATCCCTTACATACTAATCTTGCTTTCTTTCTTACTACTTCTCCTTGTTCATTCATCTTGTTTTTGAATACCCATTTAGTTCCAATCACATTCTTGTCTTTAGGTCTAGGAACCAATTCCCATGTCTTGTTGTTTTCAATTTGATCTAGTTCTTCTTTCATAGCATTAATCCAATGTTCATCTTCACAACCTTCATTAGTAGATTTAGGTTCAATCTGAGAAATCAAACCTAAATGTACCTTATTTCTAGTCATAACTCCTCTGTCCAAACTTCCAATAACTTGTTCAATAGGATGATGTCTAGATAGATACATGTTCAGTGTCATAGTCATAGATCTTGCTTCAATTGTAGATTCTTCTTTAGATTCTTCTCTAGTTTCTTCTCTGGTTTCTTCTACAGTATGATTCTCATTCAAAAATTCACTGTCAGTCTCATAGAATAATTTAGTAGTTTCAATGTTAGGCTGAGGATTAGCTTCCTCATCGGATTCATAATCAAGCATTCTTTCCTAAATTTTAAACTTCTCATCAACTTTAACATTTTCACTCTCAACAATAGTTTTAGTTCTCTTATTGTAACATCTATATGCTTTTCTCTTCAAAGAATATCCAACAAAAATACCTTCATCACTTCTAGGATCAAACTTTCTAATATCATCATCTCTCTTTATATAACATTTGCTTCCAAAAATTCTAAAATACTTAACTAAGGGTGCATGTCCAAACCATAATTCATAAGGTGTCTTATCTGTGTCTACTCTTATTTGTACTCTGTTTATTGTATATACTGTTGTATTCACTGCTTTTCTCCAAAATGTCTTCGCCAAGTCATTCTCAAATAACATAGCTCTTGCTGCTTCAGTTACTGACCTATTTCTTCTTTCTGCAATACCATTTTGTTCAGGTGTTCTAGGGGCTGAAAACTATCTCTTAATACCATTCACTTCACAAAAGGTGTTAAACTCTCTAGAAGTAAATTCTCCACCTCTATCAGATCTCAAACATTTAATCTTCATTCCAGATTCATTCTCAACTTTATTCTTAATGATCTTAAACTTATCAAATGCTTCATATTTTTCTTTCAAAAATGCAATCCACATCATTCTTGTAAAATCATCAACAAAAATCATCAAATACCTTTCTCCATAGAATCCTCTAGTCCTGGTAGGACCGCTCAAGTCTGTATGAACAATCTCCAACTTCTCTGCCGATGTGAACTTCTTACTAGGAAATGAACTTCTCTTATGCTTAGCCATCACACATTCTTTGCAAATCATGTTAGTAGGCTTCATAATTTTAGGAAAATCCCTTACTGCAAGTGTAGTACTCACTTTCACAATGTTATCAAAGTTTATATGACAAAACCTTCTATGCCATAACCAAATGTCATCAATTTTAGTAATCAAGCATGTCATCTTAGTAGGATTCAACTGAAATACATTACCTTTGGTTCTAGATCTAGTTCCAATTAGATTTCCATCTTTATCCTTTATCACATAAGTTTTTTCAGTAAACCAAACTTGATATCCCTTATCCACTAACTGTCCAACACTCAAAAGATTATGTATCAATCCATCAACAAAGTAAACATCATCAGTATTAGTCTTTCCATCAAGAGTAATAGATCCTATACCTTTAATCAAACAAGGTGCATTGTTACCAACTCTAACAACTCCTCCATCATAATTGTTAAACTTTATGAACTTCTCCATATCTCTAGTCATATGATGTGAAAAACCACTATCTATAATCCAATCAGCTTTCTTTTCAACTTGGGAAACTAATGCTTTTTCTTCTTTAACATCAAATTCAAAATTTTCTTCATTAATTGCTACAAATCCTATTTCATCATTATTCTCAGTATCACTTTCACTCAAAGTTCTTTCTATACTAGCTTCAAGATCTTCATCATTAGCATAATAACATTCCTTAGATCTTCTAGGCTTGAAATTATTTCTATACTTCTTAACTCTCTTAGGACATTTAGATGCAAAATGACCATATTCTTGACAAGTCCAACATTTAAAAATTTTCTTACCAACTGGTTCTCTTTTCACAAGCAAGGCAATACCTTCTTCAATCTTCTTATCTTCTTCGTTTCTAGATCTGCTGCTGCTGGCATAATCTCCACTCACACTGGTACTTCTTGACAAAGTAGGATGAATACTAAGAGCACTGAATGCTGGCTCCATTCTAGGTAAGTCTCCTAATAACCTTAGGTTCATATCTACTGCTTCCAATCTTCCAAGAAGAGTCTCTCTTGTGAAGTTTGTAGTACAAGTTATAACTTGTTCAATCATCTATGTTGTCTGCTTAAATATAGGATTCAATGTCCTCAGAATTTTCTATATCACTTCATTCTCTATCTTTGATCCTCCACAAGATTTTATCCTTGCAACAATTTCTGACATTCTACCAATATAGCTTCTAATAGATTCATCTTCCATCATTCTAATATCTTCAAATGCACATATCCAATTATGTAATCTAGGTCTTTTTGCATGTTCATCACCTTCAAAAGTAGAGTTTAAAGCTTTCCAAATTTCATTAGATTTCTTAAAACATTTTACCTGACTGTATTCATTCTCTAGAAGTGCTGTCAAGAGTGCTTCTCTTGCAAGTATGTTACACATAAATAGATCTACCTCATCTTTAGAACTTGTTTCAAGACTATCTTCTTCAATTATAGTCCTTTCATTCTTTGTAATCAACCAATAGCCTAGTCCTAAACACAATAGATGTGTCTTCATCTTTTCCTTCCAGCTGTCAAAATTTACTCCATCAAACTTAGGGCTTTCTTTCCTGAAATTCGCCATGGATCTCCTTAAGCTGTTAAACTTTCCTTTCAAGGACCTGCCGCTCTAATATCAATTGTTAGAAAGTAAAGTCCACCAAGATAACTAAAATGGGGGGGTGAATCAGTTATCAGATAATTATAACTTTTAACATCTTCAATAGAATTTAACCATGTAAGCAATGCAATTACTAACCATACAAAGATATTCATACACAATGACACAATAACACAAGATATGTTGACTAGGGAACCTCTTGATCAAAGAGTAAACCCCGGTGGGAATGATGCCCACAAAAGATGCACTAATATGAATATTCCTTGTGAGAGGATGGACTCTGTTAGGAGTATTATGAAATACATTCAGTACATATAAATCCCTATTAGGAGATTTTGAATCCCTGTTAAAAGATTCTAACCCTGTTAAGAGTTATGGAAGATAGGACCCACTGCCCAAACATCTTCAGGGTAAGATCACTTAACACACTATCCAAATAACCTTAATATTATTCAGCAGAATAATATGAAATATGTTACCTCCTTATTGTGCCAAACCACACTCACTACTACACAAGATCTCAATTCTAGATCTTTGTACTTCGCATGTCTTCCTTCACAATTTCGCTTTCACAATCTCTTAGGCTCTTTTCTTCACTTCATGCTTACATTTGCATGCAACCAAACCATGCTCACACTTCTTTCACATTTCAACTATATAAAATAAGGAAAAACATTCCTTCCTTTATACCACACTCAAATAATTACAAATGAGTCAGCACACAATTACAAAATAAAAGTTTCCATACGCTACATCAAAATTACACAAAACTGTCGGCTTCCAAATGCAATATCTCTTCACTCGTGTGACCTCAAAGTTTTCACTATGAACCACATAACCATCAATGTGTCTCAAAATTTCCTTTAACTGCACAAAACCAGATTCCATGCTGATTAGGAGATATCATCCGATTTCCACAAACCGCTACTCAGGAACACTGCCCGAATACTGCTTTTACCAAAATGCTCATAACTTTCATGAATCAATGAATTAATATCCACACTCTTAACCATAGACATATAACATATCAAAGAGTATAACCTCAACATCGCATAGCTCCAACTACAATATCCCATGTGCGCTAATCAAAACACTATTTTCTTCTCTACTAGTCTCCAGAAGATCACTGTGTTGACATCAATGACAATCATAGTCATGAATGCAACAACAACTGCTACAAAATGACTTCCAACATCTAGCATTCATTCCTAAAAATACATGAGTCCCAAATGAACATGTCATCGATAAATGAGAGTTTCCTAAAGAGGTCCAAGTAGAAGAATATGTAGAAATGATAAGACCATGTTTTAATGATAACTCAACATGATAGTAACAGGTGTCAACAAATGAAAAATACTTTGATGGCATATAGCTTTATTATATCTATTTGAAACTTAGCTAAGTTTCATTTGAAGAGTTATTTCAAATGCTTAGTATTTGTAAAGTGATAAACATTGTGGTCCCGACATGGAGAAGGTATCTTAGGGGTGAGAAGTAATACCAAGAATCAGTTATAGAAACCGAACGGAGAGTAATCAGAAAAAAGTTAAATAGGCCCAGAAAGAGGAAAGAGGGGTTCTGAATTTTGCTAACCCTGGAGACTTTGAGATGCAGGAGAGTGTTAGTTTTTTTTTGTTTTGTAGTGGCAAGCAGGGGCATGATTTTCTTCTAATGATTTGTGAATACAGAAACAAAGGATCTGTAGAATCTTTTTGTAGATTCAGAGGAAGAAATTTTTATGTGTATTAGACCTTTGAATCCAAACACTGGCTTTCTTATTGATATTAATTTGTGTATTAATTCAATTCTCTCTAAAAGTTATTCTATTTCACTCAATTATTAATGTGTTTATCATTTGGACTTTGAATCAAAGTTATTCATGTATTTGGAAGAATTGATGCTTCTTTTTGTTTCTATGTTCTTTGTAATGTTAAGGTCAGATAAATGGTCTTTGTACCATTATTTCTCTATTTTTATTTGTTTAGCTTTTTCGCATCTATGTCGTGTTTACAAGTAGATATTTGTTAGCCTTTTTATGTTTTCTGGTTAAAAGCATTTAAGTTCGTAAGTTAGGAAAATTCATTGCAAATATTGTACAGGGAGCTGTACCTAAGAAATTCAGAAGGTTCTTACGCTATCTAATTGCGAAGCGACCCAACTGTTAGTGCGGATTAAAACTTCTTGTTTGGGAGTTTAGGGTCAGTTTGTAATCATTTTCTTTGAAGACAAATCTGTTCACTAACAATTTTCCATGAGTTAAGTACTTTGACATGGGTCAGGTAGAGATTCACTCTTACCATTAGATAGTTCACCTTTCTGATTACCTTCAGTGCTAAATATATCTCCTTAATCCATGGTTTTAACAAACTTCACTTCTTCTGAATTACTACAACATCCTCTTTGACTGTTACTTGCATTTTCATTTCTCCTTGCATGACTTCTAGGATTAGGGTTAGGATGAGGAACCCTATTATTCATTCTGCAAAACCTTGTTGTATGTCCAATCATGTTACATATCTGACAAACTATTCCATTGTTTCCATATCTTGGTCCTAACTGGTTTATTTGTGATCTTCAATTTCTAGCAATGTGTCCAACTTTGTTGCATCTATAACATACTACTCCATTTCTCTTGTTCATATCTTTAGTAGGTCTCTTATCTGCATGGTTAGTATTTATAAACATTCTACTACTATTATTGTTCTCAATAAATTTAGGTTTTCTACATTCAATAGCTCTATGTCCAAAACCATGACAATTATAACAATAACTCTTAAGAGGTTTAAATTGCTTACCTGTACAATCTTTCTTCATATGACCAAAAGTGTTACATGAAAAACATCTACCTTTAAATTCTCTTTGCATACCTTTAGGTGACTCTTCTTGTTTAGGTGGTTCTTCTTCTTTAGGTGTATCTTTAGATTTGTCAACTTCATCATATTTATTTTCTTCTATGCTTTTAGATACTTTTAGATCTGGTTCCTTTCTCTCTTTACTCACTTTAGATGAGTTAAATCCAAGACCAGTTTTATCATAGAATGGTTTTTGATAAAAAATTTGTTCATCAATCTTCTCACTAGTAGAATATAGTCTCTCAAGTTGCTTCTTAGATTGAGTCAGTTCACCTTTCACAATTGTATTGTACTTCTCAAGTTCAGCATACTGCAATTTGGTTTTCTCAAGTTTAGATGTCACTTTACAAAGTTTAGATTTCAGATCTTCTTTCTCAGATTTCAAATTTTCATTGTCAGATTTCAGATTTTGTTCATTCTTGCTATTTCCATCTTTCAAAATCAACTTCAGATGTACAAAATTCAGTTCATGTTTAAGGATCTCATTTTCTTTTTCAAGATTATCATCATAATCTTCAACTTGATTGTAGATTCCTTTTCTGATTTTAGATCTTCCAACTTGTTTTTCAGTTTCTCAATGAGGTTCTTTGCATCATCATATTTTCCTGTCAGAGTATCTCTTTCTTTAGTAAGAATATCAATCTATTCAAGAGCTTCTTCAAGATTCTTCTGTAGCTGATCCATATCCATAGAGATCTTACTCAAGTTGCTAGGCTTTCCTTGAATGATTATTTTCTGAGTAACTAGGCTCTGATACCAATTGTTAGAAATAGGGAATATTGAGAGGCGGGGGTGAATTAGTATTCTACAAACTTTTACTTTTGCCCAATTATGGATATAATAGATTAACTTGATACATGCATAACATAGTAAACTAAAGAATATGCATAACAGTAAAGAAAATGAACTCATAACACATTATTTGTTCTCGAGGAAACCTTGGCCAAGGGAAAACCCCGATGGGGATGGTATCCACAAAGATCCACTAATCAAAAGTATCATGTTAGGGATGTTGACCCTGTTAGGAGCCTATTACATGCATATAGTGTCTCAGTCCTGATTAAGGTACTTTAGGCCTTGTTAGAAGCCTCAACCCTGCTAAGAGTTGGTAGTACAAAATATGATTACTAGATGATCCCATTGCCCAAACAAGTAATGTATAATGATTACTGAGTACAAAATATGGCAAGGTACATAACCTTATAATGCTTTCTTTCTTTCACAACTTCGCATCAATATCTCTTCGCTTATATGTTCGCTATGCCATCTATATCATTACAATTGCTTCTACTTTGCATTTACATATGCCTCATATTTATACAAGTTATTAAGACTAATAACTCTTACAGTCAGCTTGAACAAAGCATTATACAAAATACATATTTACCCAAGGGTTAACATCTAGGATTTCATCCCTTTATATTGTTAAGACATTAGTTTGATAAAAAAAATAATCCCTTAAGTCTTTACCAATTCAGTCTTCATATATTGTCCTGTCGGCTTGACACTGTCTCTAGTAAAACTGTCATAACTTCTTTTGTATATGTCGTACTAACTTGCACTCTTAGGTGAGTCTTCTATAGTCATCATAGTATCTATGTTCAAATGCACAAGCACTGAACTTACTCCAATCATCATCGCTAATCAAAACTATCTCTGAGTACACTGGAAAAATACTATCTCATACTTTGACAATTTTGCTTTGCACTCTGTCATACTTGCTCTCTGTCATATGCAATCTTCATGTAAATCATATGTTGCCATAATGACAACATATAAGTATCTAACTCAACCAAATTTCCAACAAAGACTTCACACAATGCCTTGGAGGTAATAGCAATGATGCCCTAGCTCTCAAACCTCGTGGGTCATCAAGCATTCCAAATGAAAAGATGTAAACAATGCCAGTATTCAATAGTGATCTCACAAACAATGTATGATTCCCTAGCTTGCAGCCCATGAGCCATCAAGACATTTCCTCATGAAATGATCATAAATGGGGAGTACCACATAGTGAATATCAACAACAAAACAAATAAAGAGAGATCAAACACTTCACACAATGCCTTGAAGGTAATAGCAATGATTCCCTAGTTCTCAAAGCTCGTGGGTCATCGAGCATTCCACATGGTAAGATGTAAACAATGCCACTATTAACATTCATATTGTGCCATTAAATCAACAAATGCCATCAAAATGAAATTGAGTTAATGAGAAGACAAAGCTTGAATACCTACCTCAAGTGCCAATTCCCTCTTCCCACACAGTGTTGGCCTCTTTGCACACACCAATATCAAATGCCCTCTTCGCACCATGCAAAAGTATAGTGTCATCTTCACGGCAGCTCTTCGTATTCACAAAAATTACAAATGACACTTTCTTTTTCTTTTTTTTTTTTATAACCAAGTAGGTGTCACAATTACAACATCATCGTCACTATTACGACACCGTCAGGGGCACTTGCAAAAAAAAACACAAATGGTAGTGGCGTCACAAATTGGCATCAAAATTTGACCCCAAATGTTGTAGTGTGAGTAGACGCAACGCTACACATAGTCGACTCCACCAAATTAACTCCAACTTTATTTTCATGCTAAATTACATCATGCACTCTTAACAAAACATTCTTAACTCTCCTCTTAACATAAATCCAAGTGCGCATACCGAGATGATAAGCACAACTACCACAATCATATAAACACTGTCAAATCTTCCAGATAGACTCAAGAAACTATAACTGTCAACTAGAGACTTCATAACTCAACATGTACTGCATATCTGACTCTGCGTCCATGAACATAACATCTTACATATGTCTAAAACATAAATATAAATGTGCAAGGCTCTACTGCAACCGTACTGCAAATCACATACAGAACTCTTCCTGGGAACTTTCAGGAACACTTACTGATACAGACTACAACATTACTATCTTCACTCAGAATCAACCTCTGCATCTATGGTATCATGCTGATAACATATCCATGCAACATATGCTCAAGGTTCTCTCCATCAGGATTCCACGCATGCTACTTACCATATGTTGTCATCAATGACAAACATATAGTCATCAATCTGGCTTGCTAGAAAATCTCCAACAGATTCTTAGATCATTAACACCAATCTACAAGACTAAAGTTCAGGCTATAGAATAAATTATACCTTTGACTCCAAACTTTAGTAGAGAAATGTTGATTGCAAAGCTAACTACCTTTGAAGATGCAGAAATGAGAGATTAGGTACCTAAAGTTGAAACAACATTTAAAGCATCTACACATAGGAAGATAATGTCTATAGTTTTGAGCACCAGTAGTGAGAACATAAAAGAAGAGATTGGTGAATATGTTGATGAATGAGAACATATACAAGAAGAGGAAAGAAAGCTAGATGAACGTGTTGCACTAATCGCTAGAAGAGAAAAGGGAGGTAAGGGTAAATTTGAAGGAAAGTTACCTTTGAAATTTTTTTCATGTAATAAGATAGGTCACTTTGCATCTAGATGTCCTACAAGAGTTCCTAAGCACATACCTAAGTTTTTCAAGCCTAATTATTCAAAAGATAACGAATTTTATTATGCTAGTGAAGGTATTTCTGATGATGATGATTTGGATTATGAGGAGATTGGATTTATTGCTATTAAAGATGAAAAACTAGTACATGAGGAAAAAGATTTAGTATCACATCTTGATGATAAATTTGAATGGATTATAGACATTGGTTTCTCACATCATATGACTAGAGACAAAAACAAGTTTTTTAAATTAATGAAGTATGATGGTGGTGTTTTAAGATTCTGAGAAAATGTTCCTAAACCTATCATAGGAGTAGGCTCTATTACTTTCAATGGAAAGACTAATACTGATAATGTATTGCTTGTTGATGGACTTAAGCATAACTTGTTGAGTGTTGGACAACTGATGGATAAGGTATTTCAATTAAAGTTCTTTGATGGGAAATGTTTTACTAGAGGTAAGACAGGAAACTTGATTGCAACTGGTACTAAATCTAGAGGTAATGTATTTGAGTTAAATACATCTGGAGCTTCTTGTTTTGTTGTGAAGGTAGATGACATTGAGTTATGGCACATAAGATTTTGTCATGTTAATTTTGATAATATTGTGAAGGCAAGTTTGACTAATGCAGTAAGAGACCTACTTAATATTTTGAAACCATCTAACACCATATGCAGAGAATGTGTTATGGGAAACCAGACTAGAAGCAATTATTAAAGTAAATCATATACAACAAAAGGAAAATTAGATCTGGTACATACAGACCTATGTGGACCTACAAGGACAAGATCATACTATGGTGAAATGTAGTTTATACCTTTTGTTGATGATTTTTCTAGAATGATGTGGGTCACTTACTTGAAAGAGAAATTAGAAGCATTTGAAAAATTCAAGATATTCAAAGTAAAAGTAGAGAATGAATCGGGCTTAAAGATTAAATTTTTGAGATCAGACAGAGGTGGAGAGTTTACTTCAGATCTATTCAATTCATATTGCAAAGAGCATGGGATAAAAAGACAAACATCTACTCCTAGGACTCCACAATAAAATAGGATAGCAAAGTGAATGAACAAAATAATATTGGATGTTGCTAGAACAATGTTTCTTGAAGGAAAAATATCTCATTTGCATTGGAGAGAAGTTGTTGGGACAGCTATCTACACATTCAAATCAGAGAAGGTACAAGTAAGACTCATTATGAATTGTGGTTTAATCATTCTCCTACTATAAAATATTTTATAATATTTGGTATTAAATGATATATCAAGAGAGATGATGAGATAGGGAAATTTGATGCTAGAAGTGATGAAGGGATTTTCCTTGGTTATTCTACTAAGAGCAAGGCTTGCAAATTTTTTAATATGAGATTAAGAAAGATGATTGAAAGAAACAATCTAAAGATAGATGAAAAGTTTCAGATACAAGAGAGAATGTATGATTGTAATCAGAATACAATGATCAAGGAGGCTGCTACTATAGAAGAAGAAGAACTTGTTAAGACTGAAAACAAAAATGAGACTTGTGAGGATGACACAAATGAGGCTACTGTGATTCCTAAGACTCTGAGGTATGTAAAGAAAAACCATCCTAAAAATCAAATTATTGGTAATACAAGTCAAGGAGTAATGACTAGATCAAAGACAAGGGAAGAAATTTGTTTGATTTCTCAAGTTGAACCAAAGACTACAGATGAATCTTGTAGAGATGAATCCTGGATAAAAGCTATGAGGGAAGAGTTAGATCAAATAAAGAAAAATAACATTTGGGAATTGGTTCCTAGACCTAAAGAAGAAAATGTAATAGGAACTAAGTACGTTTTCACAAACAAAATGAATGAAGAAGGAGTTGTTGTAAGAAACAAAGAAAGATTGGTATGTAATGGTTATTCACAACAAGAAGGCATAGATTTTGAAGAGACATTTTCTCTTGTTGCTAGGATAGAAGCTGTGAGATTATTTTTGGCTTATGCTACACATAAGGACTTCAAGGTATATCAGATGGATGTGAAATATGCATTCTCGAATGGGGATCTTGAAGAAGAATTTTATATAGAACAACCTGATTAATTTCCTCTATACGAAGAGGAAGACATGGTATGCAAGTTTAAGAAGGCACTATATGGACTGAAGCAAGCTCCAAGGGCTTGGTATGCAAGGTTAGAAAAATACTTACTTCACCTTGGGTTTAGAAAAGGTAATGCTGACAGTAACTTGTATTTAAGAACTAGTGAAGATGAAATTCTTATTATAGAAGTTTTTGTGGATGATATTATCTTTGGAGGCAATGATGAAATGTGTAAGAAGTTTTCTAAAGAGATGGAAAATGAATTTGAGATGTCCATGATAGATGAAATGAAATTCTTTCTTGGAATGCAAATAAATCAAAGTAAGAATGGGATCTTTATTTCTCAGAATAAGTATCTTAAAGAAATAGCGAAAAAGTTTGGAATAGAAGATTGTAAACTAGTTGGTACACCAATGGTGACTGGTCATAAACTAACAAATAATGATGAGATAAAGTTTTTTTTTTAGACCAAGTACAGATCAATGGTTGGAGGATTACAATATCTGACTCACACCAGACCGAATATTGCTAATGTTGTTGGAATTGTGGCTAGATATCAGGCAGAACCTAAAGAGACACAACTAGCTGTTGTGAAAAGGATATTTAGATATATGAAAGGAACAATGGAATATGGCTTATGGTATGATATAAATGATGAATTTTAACTTCATGCTTATAAGGATTTTGATTGGGCAGGGAATATTGATGACAGGAAGAGTACTAGTGGAGGTACATTTTTTCTTGGGAAAAAGTTGGTTTCATGGCTAAGTAAAAAGCAAGATTTTATAGCTCAATATAATATAGAATTAGAGTATGTTGTTGCTTCTATTAATTGCACTCAAATTATTTAGATGAAACAAATGCTAAAAGACATTGGAATAACTTTTTATGAACCAGTGGTTATCCACTGTGATAACACCAGTACAGTAAATATGTAAAAGAATCATGTGATGCACTATAAAACTAAGCATATTTCTATTAAGTATCACTTCTTGAGGGACAAGGTAGCTGAGAAGGAAATAAGATTGGAATACATTAGCACAAAGGAATAGATAACATACATCTTTACAAAGTCATTGCTAAGAGATGCCCTTGAGTATCTCAGAGGTATGCTTGGGGTTCAGGCCCCTCCTAGTCAGAATTAAATGATGTAGGGATGCATCAGTCCAGAGGTTTTCAGAGCCTTATCATATTCTAGACTTGATGTAGGGATCTACTCCTCAGGGGGAGTGATCGTTGAAAATAGTTGTTGAACACATTTGATGACTTATGGCACACTTTTCCATTTTTGTCAAAGGGGGAAAGAGACTATGTGAAAATCCTATGAGAAAGAGACTATGTGGTAAAGATATTGAGAGAATAGTTTTGCGTTGATAGATTTTCCCATATGTTACCATCAATGCAAAAGTGGGAGATTGTTGGATATTGCTAATGCATTGGGGATATTGTGGATACATTTAATATGTTTAATCACTATGTTAAGTAATGTTAGAATTACTGTTGTTGTCATTCGTGTTTTGTCACGGATGTCAACATATGTTTCTATGAAGAGAACATGCCGGTTATTACAGTGTATGGATACTGTATGGATGTTTCAGATTATGTGAAGTCAGTTATGTGTAAAATAAGGTGTTTTGATCTTATATCTAAGATCGCATGATGTAATATTGCATATTGTCTAAGTTACAGAAGATATAGTGAAGACTGGTTACTCGATAGTGACAGTGGAAGTTGACAGAGTAAGTCTCTGAGTTTTAGGTATATCTTATAGGTGATGAGGACTCAGTGTATGTGAGATTAAGGGATGAAAAATAGGGTACTAAAGAATTTTTGATGGTCTGTGCAAGGTACGGAAAGAAGGATGATGTCATTGATGAACTACAATTGATTTAGAACCTAATTGAAGATTTGTGATTAGAGATCACCGAGTTGCTGATTAGATATGTAATATGATTAAATCAGTAATATGTTGTCATTATGATGTCAACTAGTTTGATAGCACTTATTTTGTAAGTTACTATACCGAAACATTTGTAGAAAAGGAGTAAAATAAATGAAGAACATAAATATCTACTTGAGGAAGATGTACATGACAGATGAGGATAAAGAATACATTGAGTAACTTGTTGATGAGTCTATGACCTTATTTTATTGACTTGATTATGTTTCATTCATCTATGATGAGGAAAAGAGCTGAAAGACACAAGGAAGTGTGGTTGGTTGATGAAGCATTATAGTATACACTGAGCATTGTAGTGTATACCAAGCATAGTATAAACTAAGCTTGTGTTCACCGATGCATTTCTTTGGTAACCGAGCAGGAGAAAAGAATTAAATGATTAGTTTAGCTGTTAAGGATTGATGAGCTAGAAAGTACATCAAAATCAGTGATGGAGATAATTTTTGTTATGAAGATCTATCGATAGCATAATTCAAGGAATATATAAAGGATGAAATCAAAATGTGTTATTGGCACAACTGCCGAGGAAGGTTTAAGCGACAAAATGGACGAAGGAGAATAAGCGGAAAAATATAATGGAGGAAAAGAAAATGGTTTACTTATCTATTTAAGAAACCAAAGTTTCATTGTGAAACTAATGCCAGAAGAAGACGGACTGCAAAATTATCTCATGAACAAGCTTCATGTATGCCTGATCAAACTGGTTAAGAAGAACTGAACTACAGAGTTTACCGAGCATCAGAAAGCTATTACCAAGTGATAGTAAGTCACTGATTATTGTGATACAAAATTGTAATACTGATCAGAGGATTTTATTGAGCATAATATAGATTTGAATATCTACAATTGAAGCTGTATTGTAATAAAATCAAACTGTTGTTACATTTTAACCATTGTAAATAGAGAAATCTCTAAACAAAGTGGACTTTAAAGTCTTATATGTTTCATTCATAGAATGAGCATTGTTATCTTGTCAACCCTAGAGTGACTGCTGGTTGGATGATAATGGTTGGTCTAAAATACTCTAACAAGGTCCACCTAACAGTGTGTTTGTAACCTTTAACAGGGTTGGGTCTTCACTGACCTCACTCCAAAAGAGTGAACATTTTTGGGTTTTCGGTTCTAGGTGGTTTTTCTCTTCACAGGGTTTCCATGTTAAATCTTTTGTGTTATGTATTCATTGTGGTGATTATTTGTTATCATACTTTACATATTACATGTTACATTTGGTCAGTAATCATTAGTTGTTAATTGACTGGTAATCGGTAAAAACATAGACAGTAAAGTATTTTATGTTACTGAGCTGCAGAAGTTTAAGGAAATTATTTTGGATTATACATTTTGATTTGGGATTGTGGATAATTGATTCACCCCCCTCTCATTTATTCTAACAATTGGTATCAGAGTTGTCGGTTGCTTGGAATAGAGTTTTAAGGACTTCAGCACAAAGGTCTCAAAATGTTTAAGAGGGAAGTGCCAAAGCTAAACAAGGAAAACTTCACAATATGGAAAAGTTGAATGAAGTTGCATGTATCCAGGATTGGGAATTCTGCCCTAGATATGATGGAAAATGGATACCTTGCACCACCCACTGGTCCCTTGACCCTTGATCAATTAAGGGCCAGGCATGCACATAATGTTACCATGATGGAGATTTTTTTTGCCTATTCAAATGTTGAATTTGAAGATATCAAGAATTGTACTACTGCTAAGCAGATGTGGGATAAACTAGCTCTAATTTATATTGGTGATGTGAATGTCAAGAGAGTAAGAGCTGAAATCTTGAGAGGAAGATTCGATGACATGAAGATGAAAGAAGGTGAAAACATTATGCAGTACACAAATAGAATAAAAGAGGTAGTTCATGCTATTAGAGCATCAGATGGATTTATTGATGAAGATACTATGGTAAGCAAAATTTGAGAACCCTATTACCTATCTATGCCATCAGAATATTTGTAATTCATGAAAATAGGTCAGCACCTAACAACACACTCACTCTTGATAATCTGATTGGAAAGCTTATAACATTTGAACTGAATAATTATGATAATAGTGTTGTACCCAATGTTGAATCCTCTTTCATGACTTATCTGAAGATTGGTAAGTCTAGTAACAGAAATAAAAATGATGATAGTGATAGCAATATTGATGATGAGCTTGATGAACTTGAAGCTCTTATGGCCAGAAGGTTACCTAAAGGAAAAGGAAGGTATAGAGGCAAGTTACCTCTAGCATGTTTTAACTGTAAAGAAGTTGGTCACATTTTTTCTAGATGTCCACACAAGAAATATGATGATAGAACCAAAGACCAATCTAAAGGAAGCTATGGGAGAAGAAACAACAGAGGCTACCGACACTACAATACAGATAATCAAGATAATAATGATAAAGGCAAGAAGGTTTGCTACATTGTTGAGGAAGAAGATATCACCAATACTGACACTGATGATGATGTGGAGGTAGTATTTGTGGGAATGAAGGATGATTCCAAAGAAGATGAGATAGCACTTATCTCTAAAGTTAATAAGAATGATACATGGATTATAGATAGTGGTTGTACACATCACATGACTAGTGATGAAGAAAAATTTGATTATCTTGAAGAATACAATGGAGGATCTATAAGAATGGGAAATGATGCACCCTTTATGGTAAGAGGTAAAGGATCCCTGATGATAAATGATAGATTAAAATGTGAAAATGCTTGTTGGGTAAGAGGATTAAACTATAACTTGCTAAGTGTGGCACAGCTGAACAATTTAGGCCATCGAGTTGCTTTTGAGAGCAAAAAGGTGAAAATATTTGATGATGGAGGAAGACTTGTTGGAACTGGTACACAATCCATAGGTAATCTGTTTTATTTTGATAATGATCAGTCTTCTTGTTTATTGATGAAAGATGAAGATGCATGGTTGTGGCATAAGAGGTTATGTCATGTGAATTTTGATAACATGATTAAGATCAGTAAAAAGAAAAGAGTTAGTAGTATGCCTAACTTATCTAAGACAAATCATGTTGTGTCATGAATGTCAGAAAGGTAAGATGACTAAGTCTAGTTTCAAAAGAAAAAACTACTCAACAAAGAAGATACTTGAGTTGGTTCATACTAACCTATGTAGTCCTATGAGAACTCAGAGTTATTATGGAGACATATTTTATTCTTTTTGTTGATGATTATATAAGGTTAATGACTGTCATGTTCTTAAAAGAAAAATATGATGAATTAAAGATGTTCAAGTGGTATAAAGAAAAAGTAGAAAAAGAGACAGGTAAATATTTGAAATGCTTAAGATCTGATAGAAGAGGTGAATTTATCTCTGATGAATTTACTAATTTTTGTAATGAGCATGGTATTAAAAGATAGGTCTCTGCACTGAGGACACCCCGGAAAAATGGTATTGGTAAAAGAAGGAATAGGTAAATTTTTGATTGCACAAAGACATTAATGATAGAAAAGAATGTTGCTCAAACATACTGGAGAGAAGCTATTAGCATTGTTGTCTATGTGCTAAACCGAGTGCAACTGAAGAAGGACACTAATAGGACACCCTATGAGTTATGGTTTGGACACAAACCCACTGTAAGTTATTTCATAATTTTTGGAAGTAAATGTTTTATTCTAAAAGATGAAAGGAATGTAAAGCTTGACTCAAAAGGTGATGAAGGGATATTTCTAGGATATTCTAGTAAAAGTAAAGCATACAAGTGTCTGAACAGAGTTACAAATAAAATGATTGAAAGTACTAATGTTCGAGTTGATGAGTTTGATGATAAGAATTCAGAGGAAAGTAGAAAGGAACCTGAGGACTATAGTAGATTCACTTACATTGAACAACTTGAGTACCTACCAATGATGCAAACAGTGACAACCAGTCAGCAGGTGAAGAATACCGAGGAATAGGAAAAAGAAACCGATGAGCAGGAAGGCCCTACCGAGCAAGCAAATGAACTTGCATAGTATGAACAAGAAAGAATAAATTGGATACTGGTGATTTTTATCAAAAGACACCATCCTGAGACACAAATCATTGGAGACAGACAAGCTGGCATGCAAACAAGGAGTAAAGAAAGACAATGTACATGTCTAGTTTATGAATATGAACCGAAGAATGTAAAAGTTGCATTAGAAAATGATGAATGGGTTAATGCAATGAAAGAGGAAATAGAATAGATAGAGGAAGAAAAAAATGTGGACCTTAGTACCCTAACCTAAAGATAAGAATATTATCAGTACTAAGTGGATAGTCAGGAACAAGCAGAATGAGAATGGAGAAGTAACAAGGAATAAAGCTAGATTGGTATGCAAAGGATACACACAGGAGGAAGGAATTGATTATGGTGAAACATTTGCACCTGTTGCTAGATTAGAAGGAATCAAAATGTTACTTTTATATGTTACACACAAAAAGTTCAAATTTTTCCAAATGGATGTCAAGTCAGCATTTCTGAATGGAATACTTGAAGAAGAAGTCTACATAGAACAACCTAAAGGGTTTGTTGATCCAGAAAAGAAAGATATGGTATGTAGATTACATAAAGCTTTATATGGTTTGAAGAAAGCACTGAGAGCCTAGTATGAGAGGCTGCATATGTATTTGTTAAGTATTGGATTTGTAAAAACAAGTGAGAACAACAATTTGTATATGAAAGGAGATATTGATGATACTATTCTTATTGCTAAAATATTTGTGGATGACATTATATTTGGAGGTCAAGATCAAATTTGTAAGTCATTTGCTGATGAAATGAGAAGTGAATTTGAAATTTCTATGTTCAGAGAGATTAAGTTCTTTCTAGGACTACAAGTGATTTAGAAGAATGATGGTATATTCATCACACAATCCAAATATATCAAGGAAGTATTGAAGACATTTGGCATGGAAGATGCTAAACCTGTGGGAACACTGATGGCTACTAGATGTAAACTGGCTAAGGAAGATGAAACTACAGAATTAAACCAAACACTGTATTGATCTGTGACCGGTAATTTAATGTATGTAGTGCATAGTAGACCATACATAGCACATGTTGTGGGAATTGTTGCAAGATTTTCTACAAACCCTAGAGAGTCACACATGGTAGCTACAAAGATAATCCTAAGATACCTGAACAAAATAGTAGATTATGGATTATGGTATCCTAAGGAAGGCAAGTTTGAACTCAGAGTCTATACCAACGCTGATTGGGTTGGAAATGTGGATGATAGAAAAAGTACCACCGGAGGAGCATTTTTATTTGGTGAAAGACTTGTTACATGGACAAGTAAGAAGTAGGCTTTCATTTCTCAATCTATAACCAAAGCAGAGTATGTTGTTGATGCTACAAACTGTTCAAATATTGCATATATTAAACAAGTTCTGGAAGGTATGAATGAGATAATCACCGAGCCGGTGATTATATATTGTGATAACACCAATACAATAAATATTTCAAAGAATCTAGTGATGCACTCTAAAACAAAGAATATATCAATTAAGTATCACTACTTGAGAGAACAAGTACATGAGAAGCAAGTTAAGCTAGAATTTGTTACATCAAAAGAACAACTTGCAGACATATTTACAAAGCCTCTACCGAAGGATACATTTGAATACTTGAGACAAGACTTGGGGTACGTCCCCTATCTACCAATCACTAATGTGATCTGGATGTTGCATCAGCCTAATCTTATCAGAAGATCATTCATGTTGATATAGCATAGTTCACACTTTGGATCATGTCTAAGGTTCTGAAAAGTTTGGAGAACTAGAACAGATTGGCATATCAGTATACAGAGATACATAGTATGCACCAGACAATAGAGAGTTACATGGCTACTACAGAGCTGTATGTTTATTTGTTTCTTTGGCATTGTTATCAAAGGGAGAGATAAATAATATGAAACAATATGCACCAATGAGAACTATCTAAGGGAGAGACAAATTGAAGAAAGGGAGAGCACTAAAGATTAGTTACTGAGAACAAAAGAAGGAATCCGAAAGCTGAAAAGATCATAAATATAGAATGTCAAAGCTGCATTTGATAATGTTGTTGAGTAATGTAGTGATTAAACATATTAAGCTAAGGGAGATCTTGTACAACATTTGTTCACAGAGTTGTAGAATACATGTTTGGTATGTGTATTGTATATTTCATATTACTTGAGTTGCCATCAATGCCAAAGGGAGAGATTGATGAACTACAATTGATTTAGAACCTAATTGAGGATCTGTGATTAGAGATCACCAAGTTGCTGATTAGATATGTAATATGATTAAATTAGTAATATGTTGTAATTGATGTCAACTAGTTTGACAACACTTATTTTGTAAGTTACTATACCGAAACATCTATAGAAAAGGAGTAAAAGAAATGAAGAATAGAAATATCTACATGAGGAAGATGTACATGATAGATGAGGATAAAGAATACATTGAGTAACTTGCTGATGAGTCTATGACCTTATGTTATTGACTTGATTATGTTTCATTAATCTATGATGAGGAAAAGAGTGACACAAGGTAGTGTGGTCAGTTGATGAAGCATTACAATATACATCAAGCAGTGTAGTGTATACTGAGCACAATATAAACTGAGCTTGTGTTCACCAATGCATTTCTTTGTTAACCGAGCAGGAGAAAAGAATTAAATGATTAGTTTAGCCATTAAGGATTGATGAGCTAGAAAGTACATCGAAATAAATGATGGAGATAATGTTTGTTACGAAGATCTACGGCTAGCATAATTCAAGGAAGATCTAAAGGATGAAATCAAAACAACTACCGAGGAAGGTTTAAGCGGCAAAATGGATGAAGGAGAAAAAGTGACAAAATCTAATGGAGGAAAAGAAAATGGTTTACTTATCTATTTAATAGACTAGAGTTTCATTTTGAAGCTAATGCTGAAAGAAGGACTACAGAATTATCGCATGAACAAGCTTCATGTATGCCTGATCAAACTGGTTAAGAAGAACCGAACTGCAGAGTTTACCAAGCATCAAAAAGCTATTATTGAGCGATAGTAAGTCATTGATTATTGTGATAAAAAATTGTAATACTAATCAGAGGATTTGATTGAGCATAATATAGATCTGAATATCTACAATTGAAGTTGTATTGTAATCAGATCAAACTGTTGTTACATTTTAACCATTGTAAACAGAGAAATTTGTTAACAGAGTGGACTTGAAAGTCTTATATGTTTCATTCATAGAATGAGCATTGTTATCCTGTCAACCCCAGAGTGACTACTGGTTGGACGATAACGGTTGGTCTAAAATCCTCTAACAAGGTCACACCTAACAGTGTGTTTGTAACCTTTAATAGGGTTGGGTCTTCACCGACCTCACTTCAAAAGAGTGAACATTTTTGGGTTGCCAGTCCCAGGTGGTTTTTCCCTTCACAGGGTTTCCATGTTAAATCTTTTTTGTTATGTATTCATTATGGTGATTGTTTGTTATCATACTTTACATATTACATGTTAGATTTGGTCGGTAATCATTAGTTGTTAATTGACTGGTAATCGGTAAAATCACAAACAGTAAAGTATTTTATGTTACCAAGCTACAAAAGTTTAAGGAAATTGTTTTGGATTATACATTTTGATTTGGGACTGTGGATAATTGATTCACCCCCCTCTTAGTTATTCTAATAGTCATCTATGGCATGTGCTCTTGAGAAGACCTAGTTGGAAGCTGACTTGAGAGTTGTAGCATGTAACATGAATGGAGATCATGATTTAAGGATGTCAGTCCTTAATTATTGAATTGTAATTTGTGTATACTTATTTTAGATACCATGTGTATCTTAGCAAGGATTTATGTAATTATTTGTATATTAGGAAAGCCTAGTTGGCTGACCTGATGCTTGATTTTGTAATAGGGTATTTGTGTAAGATCTTTTCTTTTGAAATGAAAATAATGGTAGAATGCATGTGATGTAAAAGATGATTATGGAAGTTGTGAGCTTAAGTCTGTTGGATGTAGAGCAGAGGATAAATTATATACTTCATTGGAACTAATCAAGAAAAGATAGTTGCTATCAGCCAGTTCAAAAGATTGTGTATTTATTTATATGCACTTGTGTTGCGAACAATGAGTTCTAAAGGTGCACATAACCTTCTTTGGGCAGTGAGCCTACCTTATTTTTCTTGACTCCTAACATGGTCTATCTACTGTAATGTTTTAATCAACTCCTAATAGGGCTAGATCTTCTAAAAAGGATACTATACTCTTAGTAAATCATTAGTGGGTATTAATTCCCACTAGGGTTTTACCTTTAACAGGGTTTCCTCAAAAAAAAATATTGTGTAATTATGTTGGCATTCATTATGTTAATTTGATTTGATATTCCTGATATTCAAAGTTTAAAGTTTAATAATCTATCATACAACTGATTCACCCCCCCCCCCCCTCTCAGTTGTATTGGTGGAAAGTTATTCCTAACAAGTTGTGCCCCCTCAAGAAAATAATGCAAAGAGGAAACTTTAGGGGATTTTCTCAAAAAGGACGCAAGTGGGAAGAAAAATAATGAGGAAGGATAGGAAGGGGGGGATAAATAGATAACCTTCAATGAGAAAATATGCATGAATTCAATATGATGTGAGATACAAGATGCAGGATTAAGGATGCAAGATGCAAGATTAATCTATATGTAGGGAGTGGGATTTGGGGAGTTCATTGTGTTGGATAATTTAGAGAGCACAACCTAGTTTGATATAGAAATGATAGAGACCTATCAAGGTTACTGGGAACTCGAGGCCTTGTCACCACTGTTGCATAGGATAGACACAAAAAAAAAGCATGCAAAGGGTTTCCCTAGTACCATGCATGAATCTAGGAGGAGGCATGGTAGAAATGATGTTGGAGAAACCACAAATAGATGATTGATGCACTAGTAGAAATATGATTAAAAGACCTGTCTTAGAGTGTCCTCATTCATAGTGCACCATGATATAAAGGATCATGGTGACTTTGAGGAGAGGAACAATTGAGAAGTCGTAAAAGATAAACAAGATCCAAAGGACAAAATCAAAGACCAAAATGATAACTCCAAAAATCATCCTTTTCCAAGGAGAAATATGATGGACTGATGGGGGGAGATTAGGTCAGAACATGAGGAAGGATGCATCCTACATGTACCCATTTGATTGATGATGGAAGATTAGGTCATACATGAGGAAGGATACATCCTGCAAGGACCCGTGTGATGATAAGAATGTTGGGTTGTTGTTGGAAAATGATGAATCAAGGATAATCATGTGATCAAAGATAGTCGACAAAAGATGTTGCTGAAGTACAGGGTTGGGTGAGATAATTTTAAATGATCAAATTTGTTGTAGGACTGATAGAGATATGTACAATAGGATGCAACAAGATAGTGCAAAGGAGAAACCCAAAAGATAAACAAAAGATCCAAAGGAACAAATGAAATAACAAGTATCTCACAACCTTTTTCCATAGGTAGGATGATGGATGAGGATTGATTTTATTGGTCTACTATGAGGAATGATACATCCTACAAAGACTGATGATGGATTGTTGAACTAGAAATCCTATAACAAGAGATAGGTAAGACACTCAAACCTCAAAGGGACCAAGGGATGATTGCTAAAGCATTTGGCTTGACAGTGACAAAGATCATGACAACACAAGGGACGACTGACATAGAGGATGAGACCTAAAGACACATATGTACAAATGAGTCTAGGTGGAGACATGACATACACTATGGTATAAGTCTTGGGATAGGATGTACAAGGGACTAGGGATGAAGTTGATGCTACAAAAATATGCAAGATGATGCCGTAGTTGGGCTGAAAAGCCAAGATGAGCTGATGGTGTATAGGGTGATGATGGATGATGTTTCTTGAAGTGACATGGATTCAGGAAGGACACATCCCAATGATGATGATTAGATTGAGATCAACGCTTGCAACTAGGATAGGGATAAGACTAAGGACGTGATTGGTCTGGTTGATGTTGGATTTTGGATAGATAGAGGATGTAGATAGGATTTTCTTGCATTGGAAGATTGCTAGGAATATTAGGATATAGATGGGATGGCATTGGATTCCATCAGGGTAACCTATAGTTCGATACCAATGACAAGGGAGGTACTAGAGGAATGCTAAGGGATTTGGATAGAGGAAATGCTTGAGGATTCGATAAAGTAATGCTTAGGGATGCTGGATAGAGGAATTCTTGGGGATTTGGATAGAGGAATTCTTGGGGATGCTAGATAGATGAATGATTGGGATTTGGATAGAGGAATTCTTGGGGTTGTGGATAGAGGAAAGCTTAGGGATGAGGATAGAGGAATGCTTGGGATTGTGGATAGAAGAATTCTTAGGGATGAGGATAGATGGATTTGAAGGATTTGTATGGGAGAATTGGAGGAAGATAAGGATTTGGATGTGATAAGGATGGATAAAAGGATTTGGGTGGGAGGATTGGAGGAAGATAAGGATTGGGAGGATAAAGATATGGATTTGGATGGGAGAAGATAAGGATTTGGAGGATAAAGATATGGATTTAGATGGGGAGATGAAAGGAAAATGGATGTGATAAGTTCTCCAAGGAATATGTCACAAAGGAATAAGATGCCCCTGCTTAGGATAGTTCATGCATTTAGAGGCATTTCGAGGGGCGTACGATAGGATTAAAGATAAGATGGTAAGAGGATGAGGAAGGTAGATGGAAGCTAGGATAATAGGTGGATGAAGATTGGAAATGGGGAAATGGATGTAGAAAGGTTCCCAAAAGCATGTATAATGTGTGGTCTCTATTTTTGTATCAAGATTCGAAGGAGGCTGGTGGAGGTAAGAGACCAATGGGATGGAGGAGATGTTGGATAGGACGTGCTAGAAGGAATTTCCCCTAGTTGTGGAGAGGAACTAGATGGAGGGATTACACATGATGCCTATTTTCTAGGTTTTCATCATGGTACTTGTCCAAGGTGCTTGAATTGCCAATTTTTCACAATTGGATGAATGTTTTTTTTCTTTTCTTTTCTTTTTTGATAATTTTCTTGATTTTTTCAAATTTTATGGATTTTCTAACTGGATGTTGGTATAGCCTTATTTGGATGGAGGGATTATCCAAAGGCATGGATGAGATGGGGGACATCGTGGATATGCATAGGATGAGGGATATGGTGGTAGAAAGTGTTTGGATGGAATTATGGAAATTGGGCATGATAGGGAGATGTTGTTAGGACCAACATTGGCACATATTGTGAGACGGGTGGATGAAGTGGATGGGATGTGGAGGGTACATGTGGATATGATGGAGGAGATATGATAGGATATTTTGAGACATAAGGACCCAAAATATATTAGGAGATGGAGAAGGGGAATAAGTAGCTGGTGGATTAGCAACTTTGGATGCCATTATGGATATTTCTTTTAGATGCTTTACATCTTCCTGCTTTGGGATTCACATAGTTTTTTATTTTGATTTCGTGGGCCTTTGTGGCCATTGGGATGTAGTGGATTTTTCTTTTTCTTTGATGGGCCTTTATGGCCTTTGGGATGTATCAAATTTCTTGATTGGATTTTTCTTTGCATGGACATATCTTTTAGAGGGGACATGGAAATCCTTAGATTTTGTGGATAGTTGCCTTTATGCATTTTTTATATGGAATCCAAATTGTGAGTAGCATTGGAAGGAATATGAAGAGGTGTATAGGATGGAGGAGATATGGATGGAGAGATGGAAGGATATTGGTAGATAGGATATGTGGGGATGTGCCTTTGTTGATCCTGACCAGGAATGTATGAAATTGGATTTTTATGGTGGGTATTAGGAAGATGGGATTGATGGATAAAGGATTGAGCAGGATAAGATGGGGGATGATATTTTGGGATATAAGGCCCCAAAATTTATTTGGTATGTGGAGGATATGCAATGGTATATTTTTTGATATATGGACCCAAAATGGATTTAGAGGATGAAGAAGGAATGTGATAGGTTGTGTTGGTTTGCAATGATGGAGGAGAAGGAATGGCATTGTATGCTTTCAAAAGATTATGGGAAGATGAAATGGTGTTTTTGGAAGGATGCTTGAATTTAGCTTTGGTTGTACCAATATTTTTGGAGGAATTTTCTTTAGATGTGTGACCTGTTAGCATTTTTTCTTGCAGGATCCTTAAATACAAGCCTTAGCACTTGATTGGAACTCTAAGATTCCTAAACTCCTAATTCTAACAAGAAAAGGTTAATTAACAAGGATCAAATCCTTCTTCACTTTGAGCACTTAGATACAGGTGGGTGTACCTATCAGATTTACTTCTTCAAAGAATTACAGTAGTGGTTTGTACCCTTGATACAAACTTAGTCATCTCAACTCTTCAAACATGCATAAAAGTAAATATTCATTCAAGCTTTTGGTGGTGTTTAAATGCCTGTAAATTGAGACCAGACCAATGCCTTATCCTAGGCCCAAGAGTTAAAAAGAAAGCATACATCAACAAAAAACTTCTAAGTAAAATACACCCAAAACCCAGGTGAAGTGCCTTACAAATCACCCTCTCTTAAACACATTATGTCATCAAATTCTTGTATAAACCATGAATTCTCAGAGATCTCCCTTAAGGCTTATTCTTCCCTTGAAAGAAGCTTAAGCTTAACCCCCACAAATACCTTGTAAATGATGTGATAAAAATGCCTTACAAATTTAACACAAGAAAAACTCAAGACTCATACATGAAGATAATAGAAATATGCAAGGGAATTCCAATATATTCAAGTAGACTTTCTCTTTCTCAATTCATTTCATATTGACAAATATTCCTACAAGACTCAACACTGATGCCAGAGGCTCTCCTCACTGGGATTTTTCTCTACCACCAAAATAATGGAGAGGAAGAAAAGATAAAGGAAAATCAAAGCCAGTTTGAACAAACTGATAGCTGTCAATTTTCCATAAAAATCTTCATCTTCCCTCCAAATTTTGATCTTCTTCTACTTTGTCTCCTGCAATTGCCTTTACCTTTGCAACCATTTCTCCCTCCAAATTTGCATCCAAAATACAAAATCCTTTACTGCTCTTTCCCACCAAGTCAAATCTAAATTTAATCATTGCCATTAGATTCCTCATCTCCTATCATTTCTAACAACATATAATATGTCTATGTTCTGGTAAAAATTGAATCTCCAGGTCAAAAATTTGTGAGCAGTTATTTTCTTTTAAATCTTTGAATTTATATTATAGTTTGGAATATGCAGTTTTCACAACTTTTTAAATCTGCATATTTGAGTCTTTCTCCTGCTCTTTTTGCGTAGAAGCCACCAGATTTGGACAAGTGTCGTAAGCTAATTAGTTGTTCAAACTTAACCCAGGGTTGACCATTAATATGGAGATTGGGCGAATGGCTTATTGTCAAGTTCTTTGAATGAATTCCTTAACCACGAGTTTATCTAGAGAATGGGTGAATCCTTTGTTCTCTGACTCTCTGGATGCATTCCTTAACCACGGATTTATCTAGAGAATGGATGACCGGGCTTATTCTCCCAATCACTAGATGCTTTCACTAACTTCTCTCCAATATGGAGATCATGTGACCATGCATTCTCCTATTCTCCAGATGTTAGTACTAACCACTCTCCAATCTAGCGATCACATGACTAAGGGTTCTCCTGATCTCTGAATGTTTATGCCTTAATCACTAGCATCCAGCAATTGGGTGACTAACCACCTGGTGGGTCGCCTGATGTTTGTCTTGATCACGAGCTCATTTGGAGAACATGTGGCTGGGCACCACATGTCACCTCACTGGTCCTATCATTTCACCATCTTTCTACAAAATTATGTGGCCATCGGTCCGCTGGCATGCATCCCAATGTAGCTCCAGATCATGCACATGCAGAGCCTCCAACTCCTTCTTCAAAGTATATTACAAGCGGTCCACCTTTTAAAACATGAGGAGTCATTCACCCCACCAATGTGGAATTAAAATTTAAAGATTTTTTAAATTTTTCATTAAAATTGTGCCTTCACGCCCAGCTGGCATGCACCCAAGTACAAGCCCACAAGCCAAGAGGAAGCCTTGCCTCCTTTCTTCTTCACTTTACCTTCAATATGGGTAGCATAGCATTTAAATATTTCTTAGACCCAAATCGGGGTGCATGTGGGATAAACCCACATGCACACCCCTTTGCAAATTTTTCCTTCTTTCTTACCTACGCGTGTTCTATCCTTTCATGATTTGTCATGGCATGCATACATCTTTTCCAAGCATGTTCCTTGTCTTCAAATCTCATGTGCTCCTCTGTATTCTTAGTGTGCTGCATCCTTTTGATCAAGTGCCACCCTTCACGCACCCTCCAATGGTGCATGGGTCCTCTCCAAACTACCATGCACCAAGTGACTAGAAGCCTCCATTCCTTACATGAGTCCTCCAGTTTAACACACATTGCTTCAAACTTAGTGTGTAGTCCTTCTTAAATAAGTTTGCACCTTCATTCCAGCTCACTTAAAACATTGCCTCTTCATCTAGACATTCATGCTCGGTATGCACTTCTTTGTTTGGCCTTACACACTCTAGCTTTTTGACTAGAAGCTTCCACGCACTATGTTTCCAATTCTATGCTCACGCAAAAGAAAACAATCATGTGCACACCTTTCACCTGGTAACCTCACTTCAAACCTCACGCATCCTCATTGGTTTCATGGCACAAAATGTGCCTTTAGAGATTATAATTTTTTCTTTATACGCTGGCTCCTTCATTAGCACACTCCATTTCCTACATTTTTTCCTTGTACTAGCAGTCATGGAGATTATGGCACGCACCCCTTTCTTTGGTAGCCTCCTTGCACTTATACATATACCTACAGTAGCTTTCAAATCATAACGTGTTGCCTCCTTTAATGCGTACCCAGCAAAGAAAACCAGCACGCACCCCATTTGAGTCATGTTTGACTACATTATTTGTTTGGGTATGCACCAGCTCCAAAGCACCGTGTATTCCCTCCTTTTATTCTTGGCTATCTTATGCACCATTAAATCATAACGTGCAGCCTCCTTTATGCTTTACGTACTCCTTTACCTCTAATTTGTTGAGTGTCCTTGCTGGCTAATCCATGCACACCTCATGTTTCTAGCTTGCAGGTCAATTCCCCTTACTTGCTTATTATTTTGTGCTGGCCATTTCACTAGTAAGGTGTACATGGCCTCCCTTCATTGCATTCGCCAACAATAAACTCATTAAGTCTTTGAAACTCACACACCAGCCAAGCACACACCCTATATCACTATTTACCTTGTATGCACATTCATCCTTTGCCAAGTGTATGCAACCTATCACTATTTTATTCAAGTCTTCTTGGTGTGCACACCTCTTAAATTATGCACAACACATTCAGAATGAGTGCACACACAACACCATTAAAAATTTTAAGAAGATAAAACATGACACTTTCAAAATCATGCTCAAAAAGAATGACAATTTGGGAGCTCAATTTTAAAATTAACATCCTTCACACCAATAGTTACCTCGAGTTCATCCATAATGTAGCCTCAAGATAAATTCAGAACAATGGTGCATCGATCCTTTAATCACAAAAACTCAATTGTTCACATCTCTGCAACATTTCCAATAACACCAACTAGCCTCTAGAAGTGGCTTCGAAAAATTGATCAAAGACCTTTACAAGAATGCACCGATAGAGACTTAAGATCACTTCCATCATATAAGAAAGCATGCCAAAGGAGAATTCATGAAAAGACTTGAGCCAAAACATATGAATGAAAAAACATGGCCACTTGAAAAACTAATTTTGTCCGCACCATTAATCTGCATTAAAACCACTTCAAAACTGGCTTTGAAAACTTGTTAGATAAAAACCTCATGATCCAGAATCTTGAAAATTGATTCACTCCCATAAAAGGACAATGAATCCACAAAAATCTCCCTCAAAAGATCAAAAGGAAAAATACCATTGAACACAAAGGTCAGCTCGATTAGAAACATTCTAGACAAACTCAGTGAAATATGCAGAAACTGGGTTTGGAATTGGCTTAGGAAGTGACCAGACAGATTGGTAAAGATCTAAAAATCTTAAGGGAGAGTCACTCCTAGGTCTATAATGTAGGACAACCTTCAATTATTCTTTACCTTGAACTAGGTTCAAACTAGGAGACCTATAAGTAGGTCTTTTAGAAATCTGGACTATGCACACTTAGTGAAATTTAGCAAACTGCAAATGGAATGGCACTAGCAAAGTGATCAAACAAGAAATCTAGCAAATTGCAAATGGAATAGCACTAGAAAAGTGATCAAACAAGCTCATGGTGGGCTATAAATGGACATGGATACTCTCTCTCATGCCTACAACTCAGTACAACAACTCTAATGCTATGAACATTCACTAGTCATAAGAGAAAGACCTACGAAGTGGGCTGCTTTATGAAATTCTAGAAAAACATAAAATGCAGATTTGGGGAGACACCTCCAAATGGCCACTTCCAAATCATATCATAACTGAAAATTAAGAGTTGGGATGCATTAATTATGTCAAATGAAAGGTGATGAACACCTTACCCAAGTGATTTTTCACAAAAATCAATAGGCCCTTTTATCCATGCACTCAAACTCAGCCTCTTTCAAAGATTTTTCAAAGGCACAAACTTACATTTAGGAAGATTTTGAAAATATGGAGTCAAAATATACTCTAGAATTTTGAGCTCCAACATGACCAATACCACATGATCGTGGATTTTTTTTGTCCTGGATGAGTTCTAGAGTTCCCTGTTCATGAGCACCTAGGCCTTTGCCTTGATAATTCGATTTCTTGAGCATTTTTTCCAAGAAAGGATATTTATTACTTGGGGAATAAGATAAAATTCCAGTATCAAGTGTCATGGTGGAAGATATGAAACTGATTCCTTCTACTTCAAGTGGGCTTCCATTGACAAACATAAGTGGAACAAGGGGATAGAGTGATGGCACTGGGATAGGTTTTGGAGGATCGTGAAGTGGAGAGGATGGGATGATGGGATTTTGACCAAGATTGGGAGATAGTAATGGATCTCGAGATAGAGAAATTGAGATGGTAGGATATTTAATTGGAGAAATTAGGATGGTAGGATCTTGGATTGGAGAAATTGGGATGGTAGGATCTTGGATTAGGGAAATTGGGATGGTTGGATATTGGATTGGGGGAATTGGGATGGTAGGATCTTGGATCAGGGGCGATGGAAGAAATGGATCATATAACATAGGAAGTGAATGTATAGGATCTTGATTTAGGTCAATGGATACTTCAACATGCTTTTGGACAAGATCTTGACTTGATAGGACTGGTGTGGATAGAGTGATGGGGGATTTATGGATGGACTCTTAAGATGTGGTTGATGAAAGGATGGGACATTCTACAATTATGATGGAGGAAAAAAGGGTCAACTCATGAGGTTTATTGGATGTCCTTTTGGTAATGCTGGGAGGAGGAGGTGTGGATGGGGATTGGATGGATTCAATAGATAGAAGGGACTTAATAATGCTAGGAGATGGAAGGGGATCAATAGATGGGATACATGGAAGAAGGATAATGGGTGTGGGTGATGGAAGAGGAATGATGGATGTGGGAGATGGATGGGCCTCATTACTGGTGGCTTCACATGAGGGAGTGAGATGACATGGCTCATCAACTTTAGGAGAGGGATTTTTTATGGATTCCTTGTGAAAATCCTTGGAGACTTTCGTGATGGAGGTTGGGGTGAAGGATTAGAATGTGTCGAGGGTGGTGAGCTAGGATAGTCCACACATGCATGTGAGATAGTGGATTGTAAACTTGGTGGATGGGATGACTATGCAAAAGAGGAGGTGGGGGATGGCATGACTAGATAGTTCACATAAGTAGGCATAGAGGAAGCTTGTGAACTCGATTGACTAATTGATGGGGTAGGGGTGATGGATTGAGATATAGGATATGAATTTGATTGAGGGATATATGTTTCCTATGGAAGAGGATTTGTGGTGATGTAAGTAGGAATGGAAGATGGTGGATTGAGATAGGATGAGGGAGATGGAAGAGAGAGGTAAGATATGGTGGATGGTGGATTGAGATAGGATGAAGGATTATGGTGATGGATTGAAGATTAGGATCTTGGATTTGAAAATGGGTTTGAGGATAAGGAGATGGAAGATTTGAATTAGGATGTGGGGTATATGCAGGTATGATATAGGTAGAAGGTGTGAATAATGGATTTCCCTTGTCAAAGGTATGATAAAGGGTACTAATGGGCATGTATGGAGAAATGATGGGGTAGTTTTGAGGAATGTTTAGATTTTGGAGGATGTTTGGAGAAATATTGCTAGGGTTTTTAATTTACTCATCATGATCAACAAGACTATCATCATCATTGGGATAGGAGGGAGTAGGAGGAAAAATGTGCAAACAAACTCACCATAATAGATTTGAGACATGCTGACTTGTGGATGAGTTTGGATGGGGATGAAGGATGAAAAATGGATTGGAAGACCAAGACTCAGATTAGGATGACTAACAAGTTTAGACTGGGATTTTGACTAATCTTGGGAAACAAGGAAAGACTAACTTTGGAAGATGATGGAAATGGGGTGAGGGATGAACAAGATGACTTTTCTAACCTAGGATAGAGGAAAGGAAGATAATGATAGAAGAAAAATATGCAGGATCACAGGAAGACCATGATTATGAACCTAGGATGACAGAATTTTGGAGATTTAAGAGACTTTTGGATTTGGAAGAATGGACTAACATGGAAAAGGATTTGTGTAAAATAATTCATTTGTGTATGTTCAATAGATGTTTCCATGGGTCTAGCATAGATCAAAAACACATCAAACAGGAACTACCTAAAGAAATGCTAGTATCAAAATCTTTGCTCACAACTTGGTATCCCAAAGGAATACATATGGTGAGTAATCTTAAGGTGATCCAGGAAATCACTTGGATCAGTCCTTGCATAAAGATTATGATACCTTCAGGAGTATATCAGGTGGCCTTTGATTAAAAGGTGTCTTTTTTTATCTATGGCATCCTCCCAATTGGTTTGTACACATGTGACTCACTTAAGAGCCTAGTTGACCATGCCAAAATAATAAGGATATTCACCTACCTCAGGCTACTATCAACACACATCACCCAAGCTTGAGGGGATGAAGCAAGAGTTTTATCAGTGCTTTTTTTCTATACTGATTGGGGAAATACTAGTTTGAGGTTGTTCTCTAGAGAGGAAGCACTTTTCTCTCTGGACAGGCCTCCCTAGAAGTTAAAAAAAGAACTTGTCTTAGTTCAATTGTTTTAGGTCACTTAGATTAACAAGAATTTGCAAATTTTTGAAAGACTTCTAAAAATACATCATGAAGAGTTCTTTTTCCCAAATCGATTAAGTGTGTTTATGCTAATGAATCTCAAGCACACATGTCTTTTTAGGACGTAAATTTTCATTTCCTTGAAAATAGAAAAAGCTTGTGAAAGATTTTGCAATTTTATTTTCCCTTTGAGCATTCAAGATTGGATTTTTTCTTTCTAGGACTAAAAAATGAGGTTTGCTTTGTTTTTTCCTTAATCATTTGAGAATGAGTTTTTAGGGTTTCCTCTTTAGGAAACAAAAGAAGTTTTGCAAATTGATACTTCTAAGGGTTTTAAAGATTTTAAGATTCTTTTTAGGACCCAAAGTAAGTGGGAGATTTTCTATTTCATTCCACTCATGCATTCAATATTTTTAGGGTTAAGCTTTAAGCCCAAAGAATGAAGTGTTCCTAGATTGCATTTAGGGTTGCACAAGAACCTTTAAACACTCAATATTGTTAGATAAAGTTCATTTTAACCAAAACCAAAGCATGAATATTGAAAACATTCACTTTAGGATAGTTAGATTGAGCTTTTGACCCTTTAGGAAAAGATGCAGTTTTATTCAGTTAGGCATTTGAGATTGCATGAAAGGGTTTTTTTAAGCTTTAAATGGAGATTGTCTTAGTTACTAAATAAAAATAATAATTTAATAGGTGTTAGAACCTTGATTTCTTGGTGATAAAACTTTCTCTTCAATGATTCCCTGCAAAAAACCAAGTTAGATACTGCAAATTTGAAGATTAGGAGCAAAAGGGAAACCAAATGAGCCTAAAAAACTCAAACAAACCCAAGTTTAAGGACTTAAAATGCCCCATGTTTCCCATATGAGTAAACAGGGTGATTTATTTTATGATATTTACTCATACGAGTCAGGATCAAGGATCATACGAGTATCCTTGACTCCTAATACGAGAAAACAAGGTCATAAGGGCTATAAAAAGCTAGAAATGATATGCAAAAGTCCCATACGAGTAATGGGAACCCCTATTATGATTATACATAGGTTCCCATATGATTAAAAACCCCAAAATATTTTACTCATACTAGAATTCAAACTGGGTAGTACGAGTTTTCTAGAAAAAGTGAGTTTTTGCTCAAAAAACCCTAAAAAGTAGCTGAAATGCATGGTTGGTGTCCCACTGGGCGTGCCAAAATGTGTGTGATGAAAACCTAACCTGTTAGGAGCACTCGATCACCGTTTGATTTTCTCTTTGAAGAGGGATGTGGGTGTGCTCTTGAAACATAATGAGCATGTCCCAAATGATAAATAGGGAATATTAGGATCATTTTAAATCCATGGACACCCAATAATGGCACAAAACTAGGTATAGGGAACCTGTTTTGCCCCTAGGGTTTCGAGGGTGCAACTGAAGAGATGTAGATTTTAGCTTATGAATGAAGATGCAAGGTTGATTTTAACTGAAAGATAAGTGTGATATGAGATGAAAATAATGTGAAAATATTGAAAGAAACTATGTTAATCTATTAATATTATGTTAACATGAGTTAGAAAACATGAAAATGGAGGAAATCTAACAATACTAGGAAATGTTATGCTATTCTAGATACAATTTAACATGATAACAATTCTCTAAAAATGAGATGTGAATTTTTATTTTCTCTTTTAAGGGAGGCTATTTATAGGATTTGAGGAGAGGCTTGGGTTAGGAAGAGTGGTCTGGTTTTAAGACCAAGGTTTGGGGTTTAGGACCTAGGGTTAAGGGTCAAGGTCAAAGGGATAAGGGATAAAGATGAAGGATTGCTCACACATGTGTGCGAAACACTAGGGAAGTGTGCTAAGGGAAAAGTGTGGAAGAAGAGACATAGGCTCTCATTAACAGTCTATAAGAGACATTAATGAGGGTGTAAGGGGTCATTCATCAGCATGTAAGGCTCATTAATGAGGGTGTTGACCCAAAGTCAAAGGAAGGGGGTTTAGGCTAAGAGGGTTAGGAATCACCCTTTAAGAAGGGTTTGGGAGTGATTACGAAAGTGAGGATAGGTTTAGGGTTTTCTAGAAGATGTCTAGGGTTTTAGGGATTTAAATAAATTATTTATTTATTTAAGGAGGGTTTGGGGTTGAGACTTTATTTAATAAATTAATTTAATAAATAGGAGGGAATAATGTTCAAATTTGATTTAAACATTTTTTGCTAAGGTTATTTAATTAAGTGTCTTTAATTAAAATAGGAGAAGGGATAATGGTAATAATAACTAATTAATTAAATAAATAAATAATCATGATGTCATCAGGACTTTTATTAACTAAAATAATTTTAATTAAGAAGTGGATTTTTAGGTGTCTACAACATGCATATGTATATTTTTTAATTCAATCAAATCCTAATTACTAATTCCTATAGTCAAGGACGTAAATTTTATTTTTAATCCTCCTCTAAATAAATATAGAGGCAAACCAAATTTAATCAATCTCTAGGGTTTACAGAGAGCATTTAAAATCAGATTTTATTTTCTTAACCCAAATCGAATTACAGTTTTCTACAACCAATACATGCAAAAATTAAAAAGAAGGTATAGGGTTTCAAGCAAACAAGATCATTCACTAATCTTTCCCAATTACATTAGTTTCTACCTATAATCATAATCCAAAATGCTAATAGAAAATCAACCAAAAAATCTAGAATTACTCAAGAAGAGGAAACCCACGAACAATCTCAAACATCTAAAATCTCACAAACACGAAGAATACACTCTTTTCAAAATTGCAGACACAATTACGAAGAAAATCAAATCCTACCTTAACACCAAAGATGAATTCGAAGATGACCAGAAAGAAGATAAATCCAAGATACCATAAAATTGCTCCAAATTGAAAACCTCAACCAAAATTCTCCAAAAACATTTGTTGTGAAAAATGACTAAAAGGATCCCTATTAAAGAAAATCCCCCACACAAAACCCTACATGCAACTCCAAAGAGGAAAAAGAACTAGACATGCAACTCTAAATCATAAAATAGAACTCAACTCTCAACTCTTGCTTTTATCAATTAATAAAGCATGATTAATTTCAATTACCATAATAAAAGAATGCACTTTTCTAATTTTAATTCGTGTATGCACCCTAAAATGGTCGCCTAGACTTTGGGCCCCGTTTATTAATTTATCAATTTCCTGAATCAATGCTTTGCAATTTTCAAATCAATTCCTTGATCAAATTGCAATTAAATCAATAATTCAAATATTTCTAAGGTTTGATCATTTCATCAATAATTTTGTTTAACTAAAAGAAATATTTCCTTTTAAATAAATAAAATAGGCTTATTTAATTAAAAGAAATAGCTTAAATGAAATAATCTTATTTAATTAAAATCCCTTTTAATTGAATGATTTTATCTTATTTAATTAAATATTCTTCTTTTTATTAAATAAACTTATCTTATTTATTTAAAAGATAATTCCACTTTTAAATAAATAAAATCCCCACTTAAAACAAAATCTGTGATGGAAAAGGAAATAAATCAAATAAAAATAAAACAAAAATCTTTTTCCTCATTCTTTCAATAATTTCATCAATAAATTTTATTTAATTAAAAGAAATATTCTCTCTTAAATAAATAAAATGACCTTATTTAATTGAAAAAGAAATATCTCTTAAATAAAATAATTTTATTTAATTAAAATCTCTTTTAGTTAAATAATTTTATCTTATTTAGAATAATATCTTTCTTTTAATTAAATGATGTTATCTTGTTTAATTAAAAGAGAATCCTTCTTTTAAATAAATAAATAAAATCTACTTAAAGCTCTTTGTGATGAAAAAAAGGAAACAAATAATTAAAACCAAAGAAAATCCCTTTTCTCTCCACACTTTCTAAAAAATGAGCTTTATTTCCTCTTTTTGGATTTATCCCACATTTCTCTTGAGGATGCATTCTCCTCCATATTTTCCTATATAAGGAGCCCTCTCCTTCTCATTTCAGATCCCAGAATTTTCATACTATTGTTATGCTGCAAGTTTGGAGAGAAATCTTGGAAGAAGCTTTTGAGCACATTTGGAGCTTGGATATTTGAAACTTCTTTTTTCTTGTCTTCTTCTCTCATTCCTCATGACAATCCATAGTTTAGATTAGTATTGCATTTACATAATAGTTTAAATTCATGTTTCCTTTCATTGTTCTAGCTTAATCCACATAGCATAATTAACAAGAACTTGTAGTACTTTCATTTCAATAGAATAGTTTACTTTCTTGCATTGTTATCATCTAGACTAGTTTCATTTGCATGCAATAACTTGATGATCATGGAGATTATCATGCTTTCTATTCATCTTTGAATCTCTCATTTCTTGGTGTACTTGCATGGGCATAACTAGGTCAATCTGAGGGCCTCATAATACAACCTCTGCACTCCACGAATAGAGAGTTGTGAATCGCTATTTGAGACCTCATTGTTGAGTGTTCTTGAATGTAATGATTCACAAAAGTGTGACACTTTTATAGCACACATTTTGGTGCCCACCATGGGGAAACCCATTTTTACATGCTGGTTTTGATTATTTTTCGAGCTAACCCCCTTCTGCAGATTTGCTTGGAGACTAAAACCCTAGATTTTCACATATTTGATCATATCTCCCAAATAGCTTGGTGTTTTCATCTAAAAAAAATTTTTGTAGGTTGACGACATATTAGAAAATCTCCAATAAAAAATTTAGAATTTTCTGAAGTATTTTCTATTTTCTATAATTTTTTCTTGATTTTTCATAAAAAATTAATTTTTGGCACACATTAGCATATTTTTCATAAATTTTTACATTTTTAGAAATCTCTTAAAATTCTACAGGGGGTCCATTCTTTATGTTTTGAATTTGGATGTAATATCATAGCTCAAATAATTAATTTACAAAAATTGATCTATTTTGGTAAAATGGGTCTCTAGGGCACAAATGAAGAGATTTTTTTGAAATTTTTACATTTTTGGAAAGTTCTCTATTTTTTAGTAGGGGTCTCTATTTTGCATTTCCATTTTTTTGGCCGAAATCATATCAAAAAAATCAAATCTTGTTGACTAGGTCAAATGCAAAAAAATAAAATTTTGTGATGAGTATGCACTTATTTTTCATTGTTCAATGCATGATATGAGTTTTCATTTGGATTATTTGCTGGCTATTATTTCTCCTAACAATTTTTTTTCAGATCTAACCCTAGGGTTTGCATAAGTTGGATATACATTGTATATCTTATTTTCTTGTTTGCTTGTTTGCTTGTTTGAGAGTTCGTGGCTTGCTTGCACAAACAAAAGCTCAACAAAAATATACTAAGCACGTTGCATTGGACTTGAGGTATTTTGTTCAATCTCTATAACACTTGAATTTTGGGCATAAAATTAATCTCTCATGTGTTTGGCTTGGGTGATTTATCGCTTTCATAAACCACATTTCAATTTTGGGAGTTTAAAAAGAATATAGATTCATTTCTAGCACATGTGTTTCACATAGATAAGTAGGCCCTATTAACACTATTCATGGTTCTTGAGAGAATTGGTTTCCAGAAAAACTC
This sequence comes from Chamaecyparis obtusa, assembly GCA_027943335.1. Classification (NCBI taxonomy): domain Eukaryota; kingdom Viridiplantae; phylum Streptophyta; class Pinopsida; order Cupressales; family Cupressaceae; genus Chamaecyparis; species Chamaecyparis obtusa. The sequence continues at coordinate 2,213,320 of BSBK01000589.1, forward strand.
TTCTCAATAAGAGAACCCTTGTAGGTAGGGAGGTTACTAGAACTATCTTTGCATTCTACTAGATTTGTAGTCTTTGACTTTTCAATTGATGCATTCTCTCTCCGGAGAGGTTGATAGATCATGAGTTATTGACATTACGAATCTTGGCAAGATAGTTTTAGTCTTAGTGTGTCAGAATGAATCTATCTTCTATGTTTGGGTGAAGAGAAAAGGATAGAGGATTATGCTCTACTCCCTTTTTGGGTAGTACCAGAAACTCAGACCCTTGGATCTAAACCAAGTCCCCATGTGGTCCTTGTTGTGAGTCACCTTTTAGAGAGGGTTAACCATAGTGGACATTCCCTTCATTGCTTAAACCATGTTGACGAAACCTCAAGTGGTAATAGCCACTTTTTCCGTGGTAGTGACAATCACTATACAAATGTCCTTGTGGAAGAAATCTCCATGGGTATAGTTTTTTGATGGGTTGTCAGATCTCCTCAACATCTCTAATTGATTAAGTTCTCAGAATGTGTCAAAACTCCAGTGCACCTAGATTGGAGTTCACCTTCTTGAAATTGTAAAAGTTGTAGAGTCAAGCCATTATTAAAAACCATAGTGCAGCCAAATTTTTCTTTTTAAGACTATGTGTGTGATTGGAAAAACATTTGGAGAACATATACAAGTAGAATTTTTAAGAAGTAGCATACTAAGTCACTATTCTTGTTTATGTGCAAGGTTGTTTTGCCCCTTGCTCATTGTTTGAAGACATTTGTTTTCTTGAACTCCTTGATTTCTATCTTATGTGCTTGATCAATGATAAAAATCTATTAATGCATCTAGTTGGTCACATTAAACAAATAAATCTGAGTTCCTGAGTGATAAAAACTTCAAAGATCTCCCCAAAAGTTCTATGACATGTTGCTTAAATGAACTTAAATGGTATCAAGTTGCACAAAATGACTCTTGGTCTTCTTTCTTCCACATCTCCCATGTCTTCCTAGTCTCCCATTTCCATCCTTTCTCTTCTTCCTTCATACTTCTTCCTCTTCTTCCTAAACTCGTCACATCTTCTTGATTCTTTTCCTCTTATTATCTAGTCTGCCTTCTTCTATTCATCTCTTCTGTCACTTCCATGCTTGATTCCTCCTCTTCTAGAACCATAAATTTCAACTATCTTGTTATGGAACCTCTCTTGAAAATAGATGATCTTGAACTCATTTCTCAATTCTGCAAGTTTTTCTCCTCCAATAGTCTTTCTAGATATGGCATGGGTGATAAACTTGAGATAAAAATAAAAGAAAGATTGAATGAGTCAAATGTCATTGCTAGGATCATAGACATGATCATGTCATGACCTCATTCTTCCAAACACTTTTCATATTCTAAGTCTTCTCATCCTTCCTCATCTTCCAAGTCTTACCATGACTCTTCTAGACATTATTCACATTTTGCATTATCCAAGTCTTCTTCCTCCACTAGGTCTTCACTTTCCTCTTCTTCACAATCTCATTCATCTTCTACTTCTCCCAAGAGTCTTACTCCTGATCTCAAGACATACCATGATGAGAAATATGATAGCCCTTGTGATACCTCTTCCACAAAGAATGATACACCCATCTTTGATAACTATGATGACTATGATGATGGACAATGTAGTGATACCTATGAAACCTCTATTCCTAAGAGTCCTAGTCGTGTGCTTGTGCTTACTGGAAAAGGGTCATCACATTGGATAGATTGTGATGGTGATCCATATGACTCTGATTTTGAAAGAGACTTTGATGATTTCTATGAACAATACCTAGATGATACATCTACTTCATTTGAGAAAGAGAAAGCTCAACGCACTAATTATAAATGTAAATACTATAAGAATCTTTTCTCTAAGAAATCTCATGCTGAAAATAAAGATTACACTCTCGAGAAAGATCATGTTAATGTTGAACCTTTGTCTTGTGATGGTTCCCTTCCATCCCCTACTTCTTCCAATACCCACACATTTCCTAAAGCTTCTGAGTCTTCCAAATCTTTCACAAATCCTTCATCCAACAAAGATCCTAATGCTTTTCATGTGGTTCCCTATAGTTATCCTCAAGGGAAACCTCTTAAAGAAACTCAAGCTAACCTTCACTTGGCTACAAATACTTTCAATGATGCTAAACCTAAAGATCCTAAGCCTTCATATTCTATAATGCCTACTTCAACTAGTCCTTCACCATCTTTTCCAAAGTCTTCCATACAATTCCAACATGCTTTCTTGTCCTTAGAAGTGGCTCCATGTCAAGAGGACTCTAAAAATGAAAAGGAAAAAAATATAAAGAAAGATCAAGATCAAGAACCCTCCATGTCATCCACTCATTTTTCTGATGTCTCTTATCTGCTTCAGGGTTATTTTGATCCTACATACCCTTTCTCATGCATTCCACTGTCTTAAGTCTCCTCCTAAGAAAGATCAAGCTATTACTTACACCATTGAGCTTATTGACAATCAAAATAACCTTACCCCACTTGTGATTTCCAAAGATGATACTTCCATCAAGGTTGGTAAAAATGGTGTTTTTACTTCTAATGTTAAGCCTATTGAAAATCAAGAGAAAAATTATGTGCTTGTGCTATCCAAATCTCCTTATCAAGATCAAAGTCTTCCATCTTCTTGTTCTACCACTCCATGTTCGCTTCCACTTTCTACTCTTCCTAAGTCTTTGCAAGCTCTGAACAATCCTATCAAAGAAGATTCTCCTATTCAAGATGTTCATACTCCTATTGAAAATCCTAATTCTCATTCTAAAGATGTTGATGTCCTTGGTTGTCATATAGATGTTGATGAACTTGTTGATTATCCTTTTGCATCTTCCACTTCCATCCTTGGACCTCTTCCATGACTACTAAGGGCTTTACATCTATCTTCCATCTTGGTTCCTTATATCCCTTCAATTTCCCCTCCTTACTCTCCTAATTCATCATCCATCTTGGGTCCTTATGTCCCTCCATCTCCTATCTTTCCTCAAGATCAACATAGATGCCTACCCTTGAATCATTTTCATCCACTCACCCATCTAAACTAGTCATATCCTCCTTTTTCCATAAGTCCCAAGTCTATTGGAAGTAACTTGAATTTTCAATACAAGAAAAAGAAGCAATACAAGAATCCATCTAAAAAAGAGGATCACTATGTCTTCTTTAATTGACATGGGGGCATAAATTCAAAAGAGATATCTAAGAAGAAAACTACAAGACAAGTATGGGTTCCAAAATCCATCATTATAGATATTCTCTCTAAATCATCAAAAAGAAATAAAAATCCTAAGGCTATATGGATTCCAAAGTCTCTCTTGAAAAATTCTAATGTTGAGAAAAAGGTGAAATTGGCATTCAAGCTTCCAAAGGCTTCCACTTCATCTTCTTCCAAAAACATTCTTCCATTCCATGCACCTAAACCACAACCCTTACTATCCATTCACCATATTCCTTCACGGATTCCTTCATTTATGTTTCCTCCATCCTCTCACCACCCTTCAAGGTGTGTGTCAATGTTGATCTTGTCTTCCTTTCCATCTACGCTTTCACAATCCTTCCATTCATTATTCTTCTACCTGCTATCCTTCTTCCTCATTTTCCTATTCCTACTATCTTCCAGCCTCACTCGCTTTACATAAAACCTTATCCTCCATTTTCTCCTCCATCTTCCTTTCCCTATTAGCATCTTTGAGCATATTATCTTGAATCCTTTGCATCTCCTGGTTTATCCTTTCAAGGAGCATTATCTAAAAAGCTTTCCTTCTTCAAAAAAATTCAAAAAAAAAAAGAAATGAAAATTTTGAAAATGTGCCTTTGTGGAAACTTGGAAATAGGTGCCTTGGTAGCAAAAGTAAGAGAAATAAATTCATCCTATGGTGAAAAACACTCCCTTGTGGCGCCTTGGATAAGTACTTTGATGAAAACCTAGCAATCAGGCATCATGCGTAGTTCTTCTACATATTTCATCCATTCTATCTTCTCTCTTTGATCTTGACAATGTTGACCTATACATGAATATTTGGCTATCTTGTGAGCTATCTTACGATGATCTTTCTTTCATTCCATTCGTGTTTAGCCTTTATATTTATTTTCCTTCATTCATTCTAGCCTTTCACTATATTGTTCCCCTTTGGTCTTGATCTAATAAAAAAAGAGTAAAACATGATGCTATGAAGCCTCTTGACATGACTACTCCTTTGGACTGCATCCTTTCCTTCTTTTGCATTCTGCTTCTGTGACTTATCCTATGCTGACCTTTCATTGCTTGTCCAAGTGCGCTTTACATGACAATTTTTCCCTAGCTTGGGTACTCTTGAGGAGTTTGTCCTTGAGGATTTCTTCCCTCCATTCTCCTTCATTCCCTAGTCTTTCATATTTTCAGTCAGCTTGCTACTCCCTCTTGTCCTCTACCTTGCTAGACTTTGGGACTACATGATGTGATCTTTCTTGGGAGTTTGATGCCCATTTTGTTGGGGGGCATCCTTTGTACATATTTATTGATCTTGAAAAAATTCCAAAAAAAATCATATATGATGCTGAAAAAATCTTAAAAATCAGAAAATATCCTGAAAAAAAAGAGCATCCTAGTGAAAACCTAGCGATAGGCGCTTTGATGTATCTCCAAAAAAATTATATATTCTAAAAATACCAAAAAAATTTTTAAAATAGAAAAAATGCCTTGGTGAAAACCTAGAAACAGGCACCTTGGTAGAAAAAATACAAAAAAAATATAAAAAGTCCTAAAAAAAAATAAAAATAAAAATAAAAAAATCCAAGTGGTGAAAACCTGGAAACGGGCACTACTTGAGGCCTTTACACCCTTGTTTCTTAGCATCCGTCCTCAACACTTAGCCTTTCTCCATCTTGCCTTGTCCTTGTTACCTTGGTTTAGAATTGGTCTTTGTCTTTGTCTAGGGGTCATACCTATGTTAGCTTTGGTCTCTTGGATACGACAGTCTTTAGGACACCACCCCAACTGTGTTTTTCAACACAACCCTTGACATCAAGTTTTTTTCAACACCTATCAGTTTGGTCTTACCCAGTTTTGTCATATGATTTTACTTACTTGCAAGCATTTGAACCTTATCCTTGGAACTCAGTATCATTGAACACACTTAAATTTTTAAACACAACACTTAATGCTTGAGCTATGTCATGATCTTTTATTTGTGTGTTGACTGTTATTGATTTTCGTTGAGTGTCCTTGTCTAATAAGTCTCTCCATGATGCATAACTAGAGGACTTGGGGCATGGGGCATATTTTTATTTGCTTTCTGCTTGTGGGTGTGTTCTTGAATATCTTGAGTGTCTCTTGTTGTTCCATTGGAACACTTAGGAGATTTGGGGCATCATCCTTGACTATTTTTTGTACAACCATTCTTATGGTCATCCTGGCATCTATGCCTTGATGCGAGAGTGGTTTTGCTACATTAAATTGGGTAAGCTAACATCGAAGTCATCTTGACCTTTATGTTTTTGATGCTTATGTTAGAATCTTTCCACATTCCAATCCGATATGAATCATATTCATATCTTCATAGTTGCACTTGTGACTAGTGATGATTGTGTGATTTTCCGATGTCTGTTAATAATGGCCCAATGATGAAAATAAGTTCTTTACATTCTCTAATGAATGATGAACATAAAATCCTATGTTACAGTTTCCCTATTGCAAGTACACCTTTGCATTTTCATGTAGCTTGCATTGTTAGACTTCATGATTAATTTGCATTTTTAGGCTGCATTATGAGTTTGAGAGGGTTTTCCTTCATCTTTCTTGTGGACTTTCAATCAAATGTGATCACATTTTAATCTTCATTTCCTTATCTTTTTTCGTGATCTCAATCAAAATTTCCTATCTTAAATAGTTGATTGATTTTGGGGCATGCTCTTTCTTGAGGCAAATTCTCTTTCTTCTCTCCATTTATTTCCATCTCTTCCAAACTTCTATCTTCCATTCGCTTTCATCCCACTTCTTTTCTTCTAATTCAACCTTGGGGCATAATCTTTCGTGCTTAATGATCTACCTTGGTTCTGTGATCCTTATCTTTCATCTTACATCAAGAACCTTATCTTTAGTTTGATCTGATCAAAATTATCAATTTATTGTTTCTCCTCTATCTCATTTCAATTTTGATCACACGGGGGCAGTACATATCAAACTTCAATCCTTGATTCAGCTTTATCAAACCTATCAATCAAACCTTGCTTGAGACTTGACAATTACCTATTTACAGGGATGTTGGCTTTGTCTTTTTCAAATCAACTTATGTTTGTCTTGATGTGTTCTCATCCGTCCAACACACATCTGGGTTTTTTTGTGATCCCAAATCGATCTCACATTTGAATTCCATTCTTTGACCACATGTGATCCCAAATCGATTTCACATTAGTCAAAGAGGGGTAAATGTATGCACCCTAAAATGGTTGCCTAGAATTTGGGCCCCATTTATTAATTTATCAATTTCCTGAATCAATGCTTTGCAATTTTCAAATCAATTCATTGATCAAATTGCAATTAAATCAATAATTCAAATATTTATAAGGTTTGATCATTTCATCAATAATTTTGTTTAATTAAAAGAAATATTTCCTTTTAAATAAATAAAATAGGCTTATTTAATTAAAAGAAATATCTTAAATGAAATAATCTTATTTAATTAAAATCCCTTTTAATTGAATGATTTTATCTTATTTAATTAAATATTCTTCTTTTTATTAAATAAACTTATCTTATTTATTTAAAAGATAATTTCTCTTTTAAATAAATAAAATCCCCACTTAAAGCAAAATCTGTGATGGAAAAAGAAATAAATCAAATAAAAATAAAACAAAAATCCTTTTCCTGATTCTTTCAATAATTTCATCAATAAATTTTGCTTAATTAAAAGAAATATTCTCTCTTAAATAAATAAAATAACCTTATTTAATTGAAAAAGAAATATATCTTAAATCAAATAATTTTATTTAATTAAAATCTCTTTTAGTTAAATAATTTTATCTTATTTAGAATAATATCTCTCTTTTAATTAAATAATGTTATCTTGTTTAATTAAAAGAGAATCCTTCTTTTAAATAAATTAAAAAATCTACTTAAAGCTCTTTGTGATGAAAAAAAGGAAACAAATAATTAAAAATAAAGAAAATCCATTTTCTCTCCACACTTTCTAAAAAATGAACTTTATTTCCTCTTTTTGGATTTATCCCACATTGCTCTTGAGGATGCATTCTCCTCCATATTTTCCTATATAAGGAGCCCTCTCCTTCTCATTTCAGATCCCAGAATTTTCATACTATTGTTATGCTGCAGGTTTGGAGAGAAATCTTGGAAGAAGCTTTTGAGCACATTTGGAGCTTGGATATTTGAGACTTCTTTCTTCTTGTCTTCTTCTCCCATTCCTCATGGCAATCCATAGTTTAGATTAGTATTGCATTTACATAATAGTTTAAATTCATGTTTCCTTTCATTGTTCTAGCTTAATCCACATAACATAATTAAGAACTTGAAGTACTTTCATTTCAATAGAATAGTTTACTTTCTTGCATTGTTATCATCTAGACTAGTTTCATTTGCATGCAATAACTTGATGATCATGGAGATTACCATGCTTGCTATTCATCTTTGAATCTCTCATTTCTTGGTGTACTTGCATGGGCATAACTAGGTCAATCTGAGGGCCTCATAATACAACCTCTGCACTCCACGAATAGAGAGCTGTGAATCGCTATTTGAGACCTCATTGTTGAGTGTTCTTGAATGTAATGATTCACAAAAGTGTGACACTTTTATAGCACACAATTCGTAATACAACTTTAACCTTAAATCCTAATTTAATTTTCACTAAACCGAATGTGCAGCTTAAATTACATAAATTATTTAATTAAACAATAAATACTTTAGCATGTAGTTAACTATGCAAACAAATAAATTAAAAATATTAAATAAATCAACTAGGCCATTTAATTTATATTAGGATTGAATAATTAATTAAACCCTTTAATTCCAAATTTAAATCTTTTAATTTAATCAAAGGTATTTAATCAACCTTAATAATTAAATATTCTCTATATCAAATATTTCCACATCATTAAATATAACTTATTCCAATACCATTATTACTCCTAATTTAATTATTTAAATCAAATAATTCACACAAGCAAAAACACTTGACTCCCAAAATCTGAAAATCAACTAACTCCATAACAAGAAAACACCAAGGAAGGGTTCATGAATTCACATCATCATGACACATTCAGATAGGGAACTCAATCAGAAACTTGTCCCTTAATTTAGGACAATATTGGCTTGGGTTGGGGTTTGGACCTGTGTGTTATCTCCCCTCTCTTTCCATTTGAGATATTGCAATAGGGCATGCTCATCCTGACAAATTAGGGAAGTCGATGTCCGATACTTGAAATCTTGCATAAAAGACAAGCCTGTGCATACATGTATAGATAGATAACAAACAATGGCAGGGATCGGTCGATCGTGTGGATCTCACAAGAAAGTAACTATGGCACCATTCCTCAACCACATCAAACAGAAATATAAAACACACATGCAAACCATACACATGCAAGTATGAGGTTACTAGTAACACCATAAATGTAAATAGCATCCTAACATATAAATTATAATCAAAATATAACCATAACATATACATCATCATAAGAATTTAAATTGAGATGAAAATTGTTGGAAACTGCAATTGAAGCAATTGTTGTATTGTCATTGATGTCAAACTTTAACTAATAAGACTGTTGCTATTTAAGAAACTACTATATCTATTTGATTGTTGCTAAGGGGTAAGGCAAGGTTGGTAACAATAGCACCTAAGGAAAGGTTGAGTTATCTTGTTACTTCAATGAGTACTTGATTATGTGGCGCAATGATAAGTCAATGTATTGTTTATCTAAGTAAGAATGAATACTAAACTGGTAGGCTTAACCGAGCAAAAGTGAAGAAATCTAGTTTAAGCCGAGTGTTGTTAGTGTCAACTGAGCTAGTATATGCCGAGTAAATTCAATATTGACCGAACACCAGTTAATTGCCGAGGAAGACAGTATTAGCCGAAGAAATAGTTTATGTGGTGACTAAGCTTTCTAGTGAAGACCAAGAAGTTGAACATAGTATTGACCGAGAGTCAGTATTTTGCATTTGAGAAAGAATTCAGATTTCCAGCCAACATCGTTGAATTCTTGGATTATGTAAAACATGTTGACTTTATTTATTGATTGTATGAAAGCATTTAATGCACTGTAAAATGTTTTATTGTAAATCTATTAAGAGATTCAAGATATTTCTAGAAAGATAGCCGAAGAACATAATGTAGGATGGATTCAATGAATCTGACCTAACCCTAAGATCTATGAAGGAGATTAAGTGGCAAAAGATGTATTGACCTAATAGAGGAAGTATTAAGGAAACCTAAGATAGATGTCGTAAGAGAGGTGAATGCTGGAAGTATTGTTGATGTTATTTACTGTCTAAGTAGAGAAGGCTGAAGGAGAAGTGTTGTGATTGCTTGAAGAGAGTTCCAAGTAGATCATTGATGGAGATGGTAAAGGTTCACAGTCAGTAAGCTAGCATATGTGTACGGAATTAGATCTTATATTTGAAAAGTGAGTTGTATGTTTTTTAGATCAATATTACTGCTACTTTCTAACCATTGTAACAGTCAAAATCCTTTTAACGAAGGTTGACCTAACAGTCATAGGTATAAACCCTTTGAACAAGGTTGCATTCTAATGGAGTGTATGTAAGTCCTATAACAAGGTGCACTTTTAACAAACTAGTTTAAATCCTTTAACCGAGTCACACCTGGCAGTGTGTTTGTAACCTTTGATAGGGTTGACTTTTCACCGAGCCCACTTCAGAAGAGTGAACATAATAGTAACATGGTACAAAGTGGTTTTTCCCAAATTGGGTTTCCACTATAAATCCTGTTGTTGATACTTGTGTGAATGTTTTGGTTTGAACATTTTTGTGTTTTACAAGTTAGATGCTATTGGATAAGTGGACTGCACTATTATATGTTTCTGTTATGCAATCAGTAATGATTGAGTAGCTATTGGTTATTAAATCTGATTTGTAGAAGATTTTTAAAGTTTGATTTATACATCTGGACCTGATAACAACTAATTCACCCCCCCTCTCTATTTTTCTAAATCATATTAACAATTGGTATCAAAGTTATTGGTGCTTACAGAGAACAAATTTGAAGGTACTTGAAGCAATGATAAAGATGTATAAGGAGGTACCAAAGCTGAATAAGGAGAACTTACCTACATGGAAAAGCTTGATGAAGTGGCATCTAGCCGGTATTGGTGATTCTGCAAAGTATTATATTGAACATGACTATGTCACACCTGTTGTACCTTTGACTGCCGAGGAAATGAAAGCTAAAAAAGAGCACAACCAAGCAATGTTGGAAATTGTGTCTGCCCTAACTTATCCAAAATTTGAAGACATCATAGACTGCAGTAATGCAAAAAAAATGTGGGCCACCTTTGCAAACATTTATGGCGGTGGCATATATGTGTTGAGAGCAAAATCTGAGAGCCTAAGAGGTAAATTTGATGAAATGAGAATGCAAGAAGGTGAGAATATTGCACAATATTGTGGTAGAATAAAAGTTGTTAATGCTATTAGAGGAGAAAATGGAACTATTGAGGATGAAACTATAATAGAAAAAGTATTGAGAACTCTGCGTCCTATCTATGCAATCAAAATTTTTGCAATTCAGGAATCTAGATGTAACTCTACTAATGCTCTTACTTTGGAAAGTTTGGTTGGCAAGCTTACTGCTTTTGAACTTTCTAACTATGATAACTTCACTATTGGTAATATTGAATCTACTTTTAAGTCACAAATGGTTCTAAGTAAGTCAAAGAAGGAAAAAGAAATATGCATCAGTGAAAGTGACAGTGACACATCTGATGAAGAACTTGAGGATCTAGAAGCTCTTATGGCTAGAAGACTAAAAAGGGGAAAAGGAAGGTACAAAGGTAAACTCCCTATTAGATGTTTTTCATGTAATAAAGTTGGTCATATAGCTACTAGATGTCCTGACATGGATAATAAGGATGAAGAAAGAGATAGCAAGTATAAAGAAAAAAGAGAAGATAGAGGTTATCGAAGATACAAGGACTACAAAGGAAAAGGTAAGAAATCCTATTACATTGCTGAAGAAGAGACTGACACTGATAGAGATGATTTTGAAATTGAGGTTGTCTATGTTGTAATGAAAGATGAATCTGATGAGGATGAGAAAACTACATTGATATCTTATGTGAAAAAAAATGATAAATGGATTATTGACAGTGCTTGTTCACATCATATGACTAGAGATAAGAGTAACTTTGATGCCTTAGATCATTATAAAGGTAGAAGTGTGAAATTTTGTAATGATGCACCATGTCCTATTAGAGGAAAAGGATTGATTAAGCTGACTGATAAGATCACTTGTGAAAATGCTTATTGGGTTGAGGGTCTTAACTATAATCTGCTAAGTGTTGCATAGCTTAATAGCACTAGCTACCGAGTGGAATTTCATCACAGGAAGGCCAAAATATTTGATGCCACTGGTGAACTGATTGGAAGTGGAGAACAGACAAGAGGTAATTTTTTCTATCTAGACCTATTTGAAGAAACATGTATGATTACACAACTTGATGATATTTGGTTATGGCATGTTAACTTTGATAATCTGGAAGAAATTAGTAAGAAAAAGAAAGTGAGAGGTCTACCTAGATTGAAGAAACCTAAGAATGTAATGTGCAAAAAATGTCAGTTGGGTAAGATGACAAAGTCTAGTTTCAAGAGAAAAACTTTTACTTCTAAGAATATCTTAGATTTGGTTCATACTAACCTTTGTGGACCTATGGGTGTAAAAAGCTATTGTGGTGCTAGATATTTTATCCTGTTTGTTGATGATTATACGGGAATGATTCATGTAATGTTCTTAAAATAAAAATCTGATGCTTTTCAATTTTTTAAGTGGTATGTGGCTAAGGTTGAAAAAGAGACAGGTAGGAACTTGAAGTGTCTGAGATCTAACCAAGGTGGTGAATTTATATCTAATGAATTTAATCTATTTTGCAATGATAGAGGGATCAAAAGATAGATGTCTACACCTAGAACTCCTCCATAGAAAGGTATAGCAGAGAGAAGGAATAGATCTATTTTGGATTGTGCAAGGACATTAATGATTGAAAATAATGTTGCACAAAAGTATTGGAAAGAAGCTGTAAGTACAATTATTTATACTCTTAACAGAGTATAGATCAAAAAAGGTACAAATCTAACACCTTATGAATTATGGCATGGGTATGCACCGAATGTAGAGTACTTTAGAATTTTTGAAAGTTAAGTGCTACATATTAAAGGATAGTAGAAATGGAAAATTTGATGCTAAAAGAGATGAGGGTATATTCCTAGGCTATTCCACAAAAAGTAAAGCTTATAAGTGTTTGAACTCTAACACTAACAAAATTGTGGAAAGTGTGAATGTCAAAGTTGATGAGTATGCAGAGAAAAATAAAGCTGACAAAGGGAACCAGAAGACTACAGATCTTTTGTGTATATAGAGGAAGTAGAGGCAAGTGACAAACCTACACCTAATGTTGAGTCTCGAGTAAGCAATGTCGAGCATCAGGATAACAATGCCGAGAGAGAAGAAGAACATGTCAAGTGACAAGAAGAATTTGTCGAGTATCAGGAAGAGGTTGTCGAGCATTCAGAAGTTGAATCTATCAATCTTGTTGGTGATCCTGATGAGAAAAATAAAAGGAGAGTAGAACCTGTTCTAGCACAATATGTAAGGAGACATCATAAGCCTAAACAGATTATTGGAGATAAAGATACTGGAATTCAGACCAGAAGCAAGGCAAGAGATCCAACATGTTTACTATGTGAATTTGAGCCTAAGACAACAAAGGAGGCATTAGAAAATGAAGAATGGATAGAAGCAATGAATGAAGAGATAGACCAGATAGAGAAGAATGATACCTGGACTCTGGTGCCAAGACCAAAAAATAAGAATGTCATTGGGACAAAGTGGGTATTTCATAATAAGCTGAATGAGCATGGTCATATCACAAGAAACAAAGCTAGGCCGATATGAAAAGGCTACACACAAGAAGAAGGAATAGATTATGGGGAGACATTTGCCCCTATAGCAAGATTGGAAGGAGTAAGAACTCTACTTGCATATGCTGCTTATAAAGATTTCAAGGTATACCAAATGGATGTTAAGTCTGCAGTTTTAAATGGTATATTAGAAGAAGAAGTGTACATTGAACAGCTAGAAGGATTTGTTGATCCAAACAGAAGACACATTGTTTGCAAACTGAATAAAGCATTGTATAGACTAAAGTAAGCTCCTAGAGCATGGTATGAGAGATTGCACAAATACCTAATACAGATTGGATTCTCAAGGACAAATGACATAAGAAATTTGTACATGAAAGATGAAGAAGGTAAAGGAATCTTTTTAGCTAAGATCTTTGTAGATGATATTATATTTGGTCGACAAGATGCCTTGTGTAAGAAATTTTCAAATGAAATGCAAAATAAATTTGAAATGAGTATGTTTGGGGAGATCAAATTTTTTGTTGGTTTACAAGTATATCAAATGGAGAAAGGAATTTTCATCACCCAGTCTAAATATGTTCATGAGATACTGAAAACCTTTGGTATGGAAGATTCAAGGACAGTAAGTACTCCCATGGCTACTGGACAGAAGTTGTCTAAAAATGATGATGTTGTAGAAGTTAATGAGACTTTGTATAGATCTATGATTGGAAAGCTACAGTATGTTGTACATAGTAGACCAGATATTGCATTAGCTATTGGGATTGTGGCAAGATTCGCTGCCAATCCTAAGGAAACTCAAATGATGGTGGTTAAAAGAATCATGAGATATTTGAAAGGAACTGCTGAATATGGATTGTACTACAAGAAGCATGACAAGTTTAAACTAAGAGTGTATACAGATGCTGATTGGGTAGGAAATGTAGATGAAAGAAAGAGTACTAGTGGTGGAGCTTTCTTTCTTGGATAGAGATTAGTTTCCTGGACAAGCAAGAAACAAAATTGCATTTCCCAATCGACTACTGAAGCTGAGTATGTGCCTACAGCTATGAACTGTTCAAGTTTGATATGGATAAAGCAATTGTTGGTAGGCATAAAAGAAGAAATCACTAAACCAGTTGTCATTGTCTATGACAACACAAGTGCTATCAACATCTCTAAGAATCCAGTAATGCACACAAAGACCAAACACATTGCCATCAAGTACCATTACTTGAGAGAACTGGTATAAGATAAAGAGGTCTACATGGAATATGTGAATACAAAGGAACAACTAGCAAAGGAACAACTAGCAGACATATTCACTAAGGCTTTACCTAAAGAAGCTCATGAATACCTAAGAAGTCAATTAGGGGTCCTTCCCCTAACTGAGGCTGCCCAGTCAAGCTAGGAGCACTGCATCAAATGTGCTGCATAGAATATCTAACAAATTGATGTAGAGAAAGGTCACACTTTAGGAGCAGCCTAGAGTTGTGAAAAGCATAGCAAAGCCAAGAATCAGTCATAAGAAAAGATGATAGAGGGAGAAATATTATTACTGAATTGAAAGGATGATATCCACATCTGCAGGATGTATGTTTTTGTTGCTACTTTGGCATTTTTGTCAAAGAGGGAGATGATCACAGATGAATACACAAAATGAATTTTTTTTATGGAAAATCAAGACAGAGGGAGAAATTCAGTGGATGGTCAGACATGGCTAATTGATTCTGTATCAGAATGAAGCTAAGGATATTATTAATATTTCTGATGGGCAGATAAGTTTTTGGATTGGTTGGTAATTCATGTGATATTCGTATGGTGTTGCCATCAATGCCAAAGAGGGAGATTGTTGGAAACTACAATTGAAGCAATTGTTGTATTGTCATTGATGTCAAACCTTAACTGGTAAGCTTGTTTCTATTTAAGAAAGTACTATATCTATTTTATTGTTGCTAAGGGGTAAGGCAAGGTTGGTAACAATAGCACCTAAGGAAAGGTTGAGTTATCTTGTTACTTCAATGAGTACTTGATTATGTGGCATAATGATAAGTCAATGTATTGTTTATCTAAGTAAGAATGAAGGCTAAACTGGTAGATTTAACCAAGCAAAAGTGAAGAAATGTAGTTTAAGCTAAGTGTTGTTAGTGTCAACCGAGCTAGTATATGCCAAGTAAATTCAGTGTTGACCGAACACCAATTAATTGTCGAGGAAGAAAGTATTAGCCGAGGAAATAGTTTATGTGGTGACCGAGCTTTCTAGTGAAGACCAAGAAGTTGAACACAGTATTGACCAAGCATCAGTATTTTGCATTTGAAGAAGAATTCAGATTTCCAGCCGACATCATTGAATTCTTGGATTATGTAAAATGTGTTGACTTTATTTATTGATTGTATGAAAGCATTTAATGCACTGTAAAATGTTTTATTGTAAATCTATTAAGAGATCTAAGATATTTCTAGAAGGATAGCTGAAGAACATAATGTAGGACAGATTCAATGAATCTAACCTAACCCTAAGATCTACAAAAGAGATTAAGCAGCAAAAGATGTATTGATCTAATAGAGGAAGTATTAAGGAAACCTAAGCTAGATGTTGTAAGAGAGGTGAATGCTAGAAGTATTGTTGATGTTATTGACTATCTAAGCATAGAAGGCTGAAGGAGAAGTTTTATGATTGCTTGAAAAGAGTTCTGAGCAGATCAGTGATGGAGATGGTAAAGGTTCATAGTCAATAAGCCATCATATGTGTATGGAATTGGATCTGATATTTGAAAAGTGAGTTGCATGTTTTTTAGATCAATATTACTGCTACTTTCTAACCATTGTAATAGTCAAAATCCTTTTAACAGAGGTTGACCTAATAGTCATAGGTATAAATCCTTTGAACAATGTTGCATTCTAATGGAGTGTATGTAAGTCCTATAACAAGGTGCACTTTTAACAGAGTGGTTTAAATCCTTTAATCGGGTCACACCTGACACTATGTTTGTAACCTTTGATAGGGTTGGCTTTTCACCGAGCTCACTTTAGAAGAGTGAACATAATAGTAACATGGTACAAAGTGTTTTTTCCCAAATTGGGTTTCCACTATAAATCCTGGTGTTGATACTTGTGTGAATGTTTTGGTTTGAAAATTTTTGTGTTTTACAAGTTAGATGCTATTGGATAAGTGGACTGTACTGTTATATGTTTATGTTATGCAATCAGTAATGACTGAGTAGTTGTTGGTTATTAGATCTGATTTTTAGAAGAGTTTTAAAGTTTGATTTATACATCTAGACTTGAGAACAACTGATTCACCCCCCTCTTTGTTGTTCTAAATCATATTAATAGAAAATAACCATATTCATCTAATTGAAAACACATGATATAACACATAATCCAAGGTTCACATTTAATCAAAATAATACTCCAAATATCACACACACATAAAAGTGGCCTAAAAGAGTTTGGCGAAAATAACTAAAAATAGACTATGGGGGGGGGCACTACATCCACCTCCCCTAAAATTAGGCTTACTTCTAGAAGTCTACAAACAAAATAGGAACATAAGTCCAATAAATCTCACTGCACCCAACTAGATCAAAATAAAGGACCAATACGTAGGCCCTATCAGACCCTTCCCTGCCTTATGGTTTGAACTCTGGGGGTCATTTCCTGCTACAAAATCCCTATGGGATCTACCTGCATTTCCAACTATAGGCTCAAAATTTGTTGGCCTCTATCCTAAATACTGCGTTGAACACTATGGAAAATTGTTTTCCTTATGATCATATTGACCATAAGAAAAACAATCTCCACTAAATCCTCTCCCTGCTGAAGGTGCACTAGACTGCTGAAAAATTCCTCTACTAACCTCCTAATGAAAAATCTAAGCAGGTTGACTATGAGAATGAATCTTGATATACTGAGAATTACTAAATTTCCTAGACTGAGAAACACCACCCTATGTTGGGGAAGAGAATCTCTTTTTTTTGTTGGTCATGATTACCTTGTGAGAAGGTAGAAGGGTTCTGAGAATTCCCATTTTTTTGAGATTGATTCCCCCTCGATCCTGAATACGCATGACCCAAAGCTAGGTTTGCCTCCACCAAGGTAGCCTTAATAACCACCTACTTGAGGGTCTTAGGTTCAAAAAGCCTAACTTCCCCAACGATGTGACCATTAAGCCCCCTAATGAAATGTTGAACCATCAGTGCTGAATTATCACCAAAACCTGCATAGGGATTGAGCTCGAAGAAATGACTCTCATAATCCTAAACATACATAGTTAATTGTGTATCATCTTAAAATGGAAGCACTTCCATTTTGGTAGGTTTAGCACCCTCATTTAGTCTATTTTTCATGATATATTTCCTTTTAGGATGCATTTGCACTTGATTCTTCATTTCTAGGTGAAATTAGGGTTAGAATCCTGAGGATTCTCCATAATTTCCCTCATTATGGCTCTATTTTCCAGGTAGGATCTAGGTATTGGTCCTCCTAGCCTTCATCTCATCTCTCCTCAGCATATGTGCCCTTTTCTGGCACTCTTTCCTATTTTTCCATCATCCCAAGTCTCTAGCCAACCCATAGCTTCTTTATTTTCAAAGTTGACTGGGCTCAAAACTTTGGGTTAGGGTCGAGTTCGACCTTGACCCTTGTCAGGTTTTGGTCCCTTTTTTCAAGTTTTGATCATAGTGGGTCCGAAATTAAAAGCGGTCCTCTGGATCCGAATGTGGAAGTGTTTTAATTTAAAATTCATTTATTTATTTTTCCTCCTTAGTTGGTTATTGTGATTGGAGCATAATTCGAGGTGAAATTTGAATTAAGGGACCTTACATTTCCCGAGGAGCCTTTCCTTGAAATCTCTATATAAGCACTCTCTTTTTCCTTCATTTCCATCAAGCAACTTCAAGTAACAAGAAATAGGTGATGATGAGGAGATGATGCAAGATTGCAAGAGGATGATATAGAAGATCAATATTTTTTTGATGACATTGCTGCAAGAAAGCATTTTGTGGACAAGCTATTGTGGACATTCCTTTGGAGGAAGAAATATTTGTTCTTCCTTGATCTACTATCTTCAACATTCAAGCATTCAAAAGATACAATCATGGGGTAGCAATTACGGATTGTGAGTTTGGTAGGAGTACTTTAGCCTTGGGGGCTTGGTATGCTTTCTTTATCATATTCAAATCTATGCATTTCTCTCTCATTTCAATTCATGCTAGGGTTTCAATCTAGAGGATTAGATCTTGGCATTGCACATTCAAAGCTCTTCCTACAAGCAACACACACACATATTCTATTACATTCAGTTATTCATGGAGGTGGAGATCACCAAAATGGGGGTTTGCCTAAGGCAAAACCCTATATATCCACCCCAAAATACCATTTTCATATATCTATAGTCATTGTTTTGGGAGTTTCAAAGTAGATCTGAGTACCCTTTTTGACAAACTTTTGGGATCTGCAAATAGAATTTCCATCGGTGTAGTGCAAGTCAAGGTCAACATAAAGGGGTCAAGGTCGACCTTTACCTGAGTCAAGGTCAACCTTTCTCAAAAAAGAAAAAGAATTCTGGGTTTTCTCTATCTCTGTGTTTCTATTCCAAATTTGAATGTAGAATTTCCCAAAACTCGGTACAGACACTAGAAAACAAGTATTTTCAGATCAGCTATATTATAAGGTATGTATTTCATCTTATCTAATTTTAGTATTCTTTACAAGCATTTCCAGATTTACATTACTTATCATTTAAATTCATATGTTTTGTGGTAAATATTGGTTTAGGGCCTCTATTAGGTGCATTGTTCTAAAACCCTATCCATCACATTTTTGCACATTATAAATTACCACAGATTTTTGAATTCATCTGCATGTTGTTTTTTCCACTGATCTGATAGAAACCATTCTCAAAAGTTCTCAAGAAATAACTCCTAGGTAACAGCCTCCATACTAAGTCCAAGTTTCTACTCTTCTATTTTCTACCAAATAGCTAGCTACAAAATCTATGAGGTGCATGATGTAAAACCTCGCATTAACATTGGTATCAACTTTCTACATAGAAAAACATTGATCCAATGCAATGAGCCATGTCTCTGCCTCAAAACCAGTATTAAGACCATCAAAGGGAGGAGGTCATGATCTCAAAAGGTATCTCATCTAATTAGCCCTTATGGCTTCCTGAACAATGGTAGTGTCCTTCCTCCTAGGACTCCTGGATCTCTATCCATTCTCATTTCCAGAATGGTGTGACTCTCCTCTCTCAGTCCTGTTATGAATAGGTAGATGTTCCAAGATGGTCTGAAGTATCTACTCAGCATTAGGCTTTGTAGAATCACCATTCTTCTCACCACTATCCTCATGCAAACTCTCATCTCTATGACTGAAAGGGGGGCTATTAAGCCTACCCCTCCCACATCCTCTACTACGGCCTCTACCAAAAGATCTAGCTCCAGAAACTATCTCTCCTACAACATTCAAACAAAAGAATGATATCTCAAACCCAGTCAAGAATAAAAGAAAGACATGATATATAAAATGATAGTTTGAAATATACAGAGTGTTATATGTCTAATTTTTTTTTTTGAGTTTTGACATTTTAAACATCTAATGGGCACACAACTTCCCAGAGTTCCCAGTGTAGAAACTCGAGCTCAGATACCAAGTGTAATGCCCCGCCAGGGAACCTAGGAGAAATTAACCTAAACATGAAACTAAGTTTATAGAATAATTTTTTTCTTATGTTTACAAACAATAACATCAATGTTTAACAATGAAAAAGAAATATAATATAATTTACAACTCACATACAAGTACAACTCAAACATAAATTACAAATCTCAAGGGTTCCTTGACGTAGATTATGAAAACATTAATTAATTACTTTAGATTAGACATAATTAAAAATCTCATGTATACAAATGAATGATAAACACAACATCATATAAAGGATAACATAAATACAATTGGTACCATAAGGTATCCATCATAATCCACATCCATTGCACAAGTCGCGGGGTATGTAACACAATAATCCAATATAAAGTGCAACATGATATCTCCTGAATAACTGATTCAAAGATACAAGAAACATAGAATAAGAAAGATAAGGATACATCTCCCACAATGAAGAAAAAGAAGGAACAATTTCTATAGGGATCATCCAACACTGGTACACAAACGTCAAAATCTCAAATGGTAAAAGAATCACTACCACCCGACTTTGGGGAACCTAAATGGTCCACTCCCAATGTCCAACATTCTGAGGAGATGAGAACAGACCCCACTTGGATATCAAACATCAACAATCAATACAAAATAAGCTAAGGAAGTGATCCTAAAAGCTTTCTACCTCAGAGGTACAACAGGATAACAAGGTAAAACATTCTCAACCAGAGGCAAGCAACACATGTAGGAAGCCTAATATGCATAAATGGAAGTGTCATCACATGATCCAACTCTAAGTTTATCACGGTAGTCTCTCAAGACCCTAGCACCCTAGTGACTCTATGTGGTATCGGTGACCTATAATGTAGACAAGGTACTAACTATGCCATATCCAGTCCATGTAGGCGGTAAGAATCTTCCCACTCCCATCCTAGTCAAAACTCAATCAAATAACTTAGGCATGGGCGAGGCACACAATGTCTTATTAATTCATTTTAAACACTCAACATCATTTAATTTTCACTTGTTAAGCCACTTGCAATAAGTTATCTTGGAAGCCACTTGCGGGCCCCGATGCCTATTGCAAGTCACTTCCCACCTATACACTTAGTTAACCTACCTAGGTTCACCAACTAAATAATGACCAAAGATAACAATAAAGCCCTCACAATGGTTCCACAAAAATCATTTTCTAAACCCCAATATAAACCATTTAAATAGAAATTGTTGAGTAAACAAAATCAAGCTATAAGGCATGCATAAAATCACATAACTACCTATCCCGAGCCTCTGGTATCCATTTCCCAAAAGTCAACTAAAATCCCCAATTGACACAACCAGGTTCAAGTCTAAATCCATCATAAAATAATTCTGATATATAAAAGACCTATAAATTTGAACCCCATATGCATGAAAATCAACGCATTTGAGAAAACAAAATAAAACATTTTAAATGACAATAACACATATAATTTAATAATATTATATTAAACATTAATTAATAGTGCAAGAAATAACATAACTATTAATTAACATAATTAATATTTAAATTAAATTTTCCTTAATTAAAAATAATTGTTAAAACTTAATAAAAAAGAAAATAAAGAAATATTAAAATTTAATAATAAAGAAATATTAAAATTTTATTAAAAATAACATTAAAATTTAAATTAAAAAAAAAACTTTTAAAAAAACATAACATTTATGTGGGGGGGGCGGGGGGGCGGCAGCCCTCCCCATCATGCAGCATCACCGCAAGCCCTTGCAGTTGTTGCAAGCCTTGCAGCAGACTGCAAGCCTTGCAGTCCTTGCAAGCTTGCAAGCCGCAAGCCTTGCGGTACCACAAGCCTCTACGACTACTGTAAGGGGTGGTGGGGGGGTGGCGGCCCCACCACCAAAAATTATTTTTTTATTTTTTTTTTTCAATTTTTTTAAAATATTTTTTCTCTATAAAATTTATAAAAGAAACATAGGAGAATACATGTATATGTATATTTTTTAATTCAATCAAATCCTAATGACTAATTCCTATAGTCAGGGAGGTAAATTTTATTTTTTATTCTCCTCAAAATAAATACAGAGGCAAACCAAATTTAATCAATCTATAGGGTTTATAGAGAGCATTTAAAATCAAATTTTCTTTTCTTAACCCAAATCGAATTACACTTTTCTACAACCAATACATGCAAAAATTAATAAGAAGGTCAAGGGTTTCAAGCAAAAAACATCATTCACTGAATTTTCCCAATTACATTAATTTCTACCTATAATCATAATCCAAAACCCTAATAGAAAATCAACCAAAAATTCCAAAATTACTCAAGAAGAGGAAACCCATGAACAATCTCAAACATCTAAAATCTCACAAACACAGAGAATACACTCTTTTCAAAATTGTAGAGACACAATTACAAACAAAATCAAATCCTACCTTAAAACCAAAGATGAATTCGAAGATGACCAGAAAGAAGATAAATCCAAGCTATCAAAAAATTACTCCAAATTGAAAACCTCCACCAAAATTCTCTAAAAACCTGTGTTGTGAAAAATGACTAAAAGAATCCCTAATAAAGAAAATCCCCACACAAAAGCCTACATGCAACTCCAAACAAGAAAAAGAACTAGACATGCAACTCTAAATCAAAAAATAGAACTCAACTCTCAACTCTTGCTTTTATCAATTTATAAAGCATGATTAATTTCAATTACCATAATAAAAGAATGCACCTTTCTAATATTCATTCCTAACTCAACTTTAACTTTAAATTCTAATTTAATTTTCACTAAACCAAATGTGCAACTTAAATTGCATAAAATTATTTAATTAAACAATAAATACTTTAGCACATAATTAACTATGCAAACTAATAAATTAAAAATATTAAATAAATCGACTAGGCCATTTAATTTATATTAGGATTGAATAATTAATTAAACCATTTAATTCTAAATTTAAATCTTTTAATTTAATCAAAGGTATTTAATCAACCTTAATAATTAAATGTTCTCTATATCCAATATTTCCACATCATAAAATATGACTTATTCAAATACCATAATTACTCCTAATTTAATTATTTAAATCAAATAATTCACACAAGAAAAATACTTGACTCCCAAAATTTGAAAATCAACTAACTCCATAACAAGAAAACACCAAGGAAGGGTTCACAAATTTACGTCATCATGACGCATTTAGATGGGGAACTCAATCATGAACTTGTCCCTTAATTTAGGACAATATTGACTTGGGTTGGGGTTTGGACCTGTGTATTATCTCCCCTCTCCTACCATTTGAGATATTCTGATAGGGCACGCTCATCCTGACAATTCAGGGAAGTCGATGTCCAGTACCTGTAATCGTAGATAAAAGACAAGCATGTACATACATGTATAGATATATAACAAACAATGGCGGGGATCGGTCGATTGTGTGGATCTCGCAAGAAAGTAACTACGACTTCGTCCCTCAACCACATCAAGAACATAAAATAGAAATATAAAACACACATGCCAACCATACACATGCAAGTATGGGGTTAGTAACACCATAAATGTAAATAACATCCCAACATATAAATTATCATCAAAATATAACCATAACATATACATCATCATAAGCATTTAAATTGACATCAAAATAACCATATTCATCTAATTGAAATCACATGATATAAAACATAATCCAAGGTTCATATTTAATCAAATTAATACTCCAAATATCACACACACATAAAAGTGGCCTAAAAGAGTTTGGAAAAAATAACTAAAAAATAGACTAAGGGGGGCACTACACCACTTCCTTGACTCGATTGTTGTACTATGTGATGTTTTCACCTTCTTTCATTTTTTCGTATCATCAAACTTACCTCTTAAGCTTTCAACTTTTTCCCTAAGCACATTCACATCTCCTCCATGAACTAATGTCAATTTTTCTCACATCTCTTTTGCATTTGTACAAGTCTTGATATCTTCAAATTTAGCATCTGATAGAGAAGAAACAATCTCAATCATCATAGAATTATTTTCTTGTCTCTCTTTCATCTGTGTGGTAGTGAAGGGACTAGTAGGAGTTATGAACTCATTTTCAAAATAGTATATTGCAGAATCTCCAATTCCTGATAGATATTACTTCATCTTGTTTTGCCATGTTGAGAAATTATCTTTGTTTAGGTTCAACACCTCTCTCTTATAGATCTTGTGATCTTTAACTTAAGTCCTTCAAACTTCTTCCTTCAAGGACTCTATCTCTAATACCAATTGTGACAACAATAATGCCCATTTGTGGCCTACTTGTATAGTCCTTATTGACTCCATAGTCTGATATGGTTGTCTGTTTTTTTTTTTGTAGTTGATAGTTGTAGATATTCAATATTGTAGTTGCAGCTCTTTCTTATTGTATTTTTATTGTTGGTGATTATGGTTGAATCACATAATGTCACCTCCCTTTTGGTTTTCTATATAATGGATTCCCTGCCTCTCTTTTCTTAAGGCCATTTGGGGCTTTTGCATATTTCTTGTTTTATGATCAGTAGATCATTGAGTCAATTGCCTTCATCTGGTATCAGAGCCAAGTTCAAGTTATTGCAAGTAAGAAACAGAGAGAGTGAGTTTGTAGAAGTTTGTTTTGTAGCTGTTCCAAAAATAATCAAAAGTTTCATTGGCT
Organism: Chamaecyparis obtusa; assembly: GCA_027943335.1. NCBI lineage: Eukaryota > Viridiplantae > Streptophyta > Pinopsida > Cupressales > Cupressaceae > Chamaecyparis > Chamaecyparis obtusa. Next base: position 2,237,715 of record BSBK01000589.1, read on the forward strand.
AATCACCAAATTTGAAGAGATTGCAAAGTTTTTGTTACAGAAGTTTGCAAGTAAAAAGTGTGGTTGTCTTGTAAGTGTGCTCAGTTTCTTCAAGGAGGCAACATGCTCATCTATTTTTGTATGCAACAGTGTGGAAGGCATCCCTTTCCTGTAACCACTAGCAGCATGGAGGGCAGCCCACCAAAAGCTCATCTATTTCTGTAAGCAGCAGCGTGGAAGGCAGCCCTTTCCTGTAACCAGCAATAGCGTGGAAGGCAACCCAGTAAAACAAATTTCTTCTTCCCGCAAGTCCATAACTTCTTGAAAAGAATTTTTACCCATTATATATTTTTTATTAGGGCTTTGACTTGTGGAAATTATTTTTATCTAGAGGAGGCTATATAATGTTTTTTTTTTAAGTATGGTAATGATTTTTAAAGAAACAAAAAAATATAGTCTCTTTTATATGATGATAGTATGATAATATAAGAGAATATAATATTAAGGAATTGGAACATTTGATAAGGATTATCAAAAAAATTATTGTAAGAGATATTTTTCTATTTTTTGTAATTAAGTGTATTATCGGTGGTAACCAACACTTATTTATCTCAAAATTTTATAATAAAAGAAATATTTTTTATGTGTGGGTCTCATTTGAAGGGACAGGGAGAGTATTCATTTGCAAATCTCTCCTAGACTTTGTGTTGAGAAACTTGGATCATTGTGCACATTTTTATGGCAAATATGGCAGGCAATGTAATGTCTAATGTGTTGATTCCCGTCTTTGAAGGAAACAATTTTTCATATTGGTGCACTAGAATGAAAAATCTACTCAAATCTAAGGATTTGTGGGAAATTGTTCAAAATGGCTATTTTGAGATAGCAAATGTAAATGCATTAACTAACCAACAAAAAAGGGAATACAAAGAAAATGTAAAGAAAGATAACGAAGCTTTATTCTTAATTTAGGGTGTAATCACTCAAGCTATTTTTCCCAGGATAAGAGGTGCTCTTCATTCTAAGAAAGCATGGAAAATATTAAGTAATGCATATCAAGGTGCACAAACTACTAAATTGCAAACAATGAGAAAAAACTTTGAAAATGTAAAAATGACATCTAATGAATATGTCAATGAATTTTTGACAAAGGTAGAAGGTCTAGTGAGTCAGATGAAAATACTAGGGGAATATTTAGATGACAAGCATGTCATTGAAAAGATTTTAAGAAGCTTGATTCCAAAATTTGAAGGTGTGGTCTCTATAATTGAGATATCTAAGGATCTCTCAAGCATGCAAATTGATGAATTAAGTGGAATTTTGTTAACTACCAAAGAAAGAATGAAAAGAAATGAAGAAAGCTTAGACAAAGAATTTTCCTCTAAAGAAAATATAAGAGGAAAAAGAAACACATTCTTCAAGAGTCATAATAAATATGACGATAACAATAAGAATGAATACAAAGGTGAATCTAGCAATTCCAGAGGAAGAGGAAATTATTCCAAAGGAAGAAGTAGCAACTTCAGAGGAGCTAGAAGAGGTAGAAGTAATGGGGGAGATAATAGTAAAAGGAATGTCCAATGCTTTCATTGCAATAAGTTTGGACATTATGCTTCAGAATGTTGGAGTTAACAAGGTGAAACAGAAAAGAGAAGTGCTCATAGGACTGTTGAAGATAAACAAAATTTGTTTATTTCTTGCCGCAATACAAGTTTAAGTGAAAATAATGTGTGGTATATAGACTCAGGATGTTCTTCACATATGACATCTAATGATAATCTATTTGTCAACTTGGATCAAAATCATCAAAGTACTATAGTACTAGGAGATAATAATTCTCATGGAAGCAAAGGTAAGGGTACTATTGGGTATATTCTTAAGTTTCTGAGGTGTGTGTCCATATTTTGGGTTTAAATCTCCTTACAGGGGTTTTGCTTGGTCTAGGGTTTGGAGAATTCATAAAAAAATTTCATAGCCAAGTTCAAAAATCCTTACCCTAGGTTTTGTTTTTGAAAAATGTCAAATTCATGAAAAAACCCTCATGCTAGCCCTAATTATTCTATTTCATTGTTACCTTTTAGTCACTTAAGAAGATTAATCGTACACGTGCTTAATTATCTCAAGTGTTCGCTGAATCGGAAAATGTCATAACATGTCTCATATAGTATTCATTGAATCAGCGAACAAGTCAATCTTAGGCTAAGTGTCATTTTAGTTGCGTGGTCTCTAAGTCTCCCGGTGGATACATCAACCATTCAGTGAATTGGCGAATGTGTTTGAACCTTGTTATATGTTTTTCCTTGTCGTCGAGTCTCCAAATGTTTTGGCGGTTATTTAACCCTTTGTGAGAACTAGCGAACAAAGGCTATCTCTAGTTCACTTAGTCCTTGGTAGTCATGTGTTAACACTTAGCGACCTAGCAAAAGTAGTATTCGCTCATTCTCTGAATCCGGCGGTCAAGGGTTATATCAAGTGGAGAACTAGCGAATACCGTGGATTGGTTTCAAGATCAATGGCTCTATTTTAATCTCAAGTATCTTTTGGGTCCTACATGTTTACTTGGCGAATAAGCGACTGAGTACTTGTGATATGAGTCTCCAAATGTTTTGGCAGTTTTGACAGTTTGACCAAATAACTTTAGCGAAAGTAAGATTTCTTGTGTTCGCTTATTCTCAAAATGAGTTAGTGAAATGCTAAATGATCTAGCGATTTAGCGAATCATGTGGTCGTGTGTTCTCTAAAAAGAAAGGTGAAGGCTAGAATTATTTGGCGAATGGGAGAATCAAAAGATTAGTAAAGTTTTAAGTCTTCAGTCGCTTAATCGCGTAATGAAATATTCAATGTTTGAAATATTGCAAGATTCAGTGAACCCTTTGTTTGCTGAGTCTCATAATCAAATGACTAAAGATCATGTGTTTCGGTGAAATGGTCAACTAATCACATTCGCCAAGTCATGTGATGTTGGCGGTCAAAGCTACATGATTCAACGATTCAGAGATAAGTCATTTGCCAAGTCACCAGATATCTAGGCAGTTAGCGCTAACATCTAGCGAATGAGTCTCAAAATGAAGGTGACGGTTAAGAAAAGATTCAATGATTCAGAGAGTAAACACTTCACCAGTTCTCTAAATAATCAGGTAGTTAAGTGTTTCATTAAGCGAATGCGTGAACCCTTTGTTCGCCAAATCTCCAAGAAGATTGACAGTTAGCCGGGACATTAAGAGAATGGGAGATGGCCTTATTCGCTAGTTCTCCAAATGATAACTACAGTCAAGTGCTCGAAGGTGATCACTTCAGTTGCTGATTCACTAAGTGGATGAAGAGTTAAGAATTACATCACGAGAACTTGTGAAGGTTTTGGTCACCATTTCTCTAAATATGAGCTAGGGTTAACATTGTATTAAGTGATCACGAGAGGCTTTTAGTCGCTGATTCGTTGAATGGGCTCAGTTGGAAAAGGTAATAAAAGAAAAGAAAAAGACCATTGCCTACATGGATAAAGTATAATGTCAAGCTGGAAAACAAACTAACAAGCCATCCAATTAGTTTCAAAGAAGGATTTCATGATGTAAATAGGATGTTAAAGTACAGAGTACTAATCATTCCCCTTTTGCCTTGTTTTTGAGTTTTTAAATCTATCTGTCAGCATCTTTGCATCGGTTAGTTCTGATTTGAAAATTGGTGATATGTGAAATTGAATGTGGGATTAATTAAGAATTGATTTGCAATGATTGTGGTAGCTATACACTTTTGATCTGTACCGATAAATAAGCTAAGCTCATAGTTTCCTGTGTCCAAAATCAGTCGAAGGGAATTGTGTCTTTCTAAAGCAGTTTTTGAGCACCAAGTAAATCTAGTTTGCAGAAGTTGAAGGTAATTCTATAGCAAGATGAGTCAACCTGAGAGGAGCACAGCATCTTCTAGCAATGAAGCCAAGTCTAAAAGTGGTGAAGACAAAGGCAAGCCTAACTATTTAGATGAATTTATGAAATTGTTGTCGGGATCCAATCAGAACAAAAGAGCTCCCGATGATGTTTTTGAAGATGTGTTGGGGCTCTACAGGGATCCTATCATACCAAATAGTATAGGTTATACTATTTTCAACTTCTTTTATGGAAATAAAGATAGACATGTTCCTGTGTGTAATATTTGGGCTTTGGGGTTGGGAAAATTAGTTGTTCCTGATGTATTTTTAGATGTGGATCTAATTGTTGCACTAGCTAGGCATTATGACCCCATTTCTAAAACAATTAGAAAAGAGGAACAGTCACCTTTGGTTACTCTTGATAGGGGTTCATTCATGAAAGCTTTCAATTTCTATACATCTTCCTCCACAAAAATTGACTTAAGCAAAGAAAGGGAGAGGTACAAGAATAACATAGGGACAATAAAGGACCAAATGATGAAGCACATCCAAAAATAGGATAAATATATAGCTCCCCTCCCTACTCATATGAAGGCCCCTTACCAATTTAAATCCCTCCAGCATTATATGAGGCAGACTTGTTATGGGTTGTGTAGGGTTTTGGGAATTGATGAAGATGTAGAGTTCTTGCCAGCTGATTTGTTGATGATAATCTTGGACATCCAAAATTCCTTGGTAAATACTGACTATGATTATATTCAGTATATAATTGATAGAATGCATGAGGGTTTGATTTCTGTCAAAGAAAGTAAGAGTCTAATTAAGTTCATGCATTATTCATTGTTAATGCACTTAATTTTGTTTTTCAATATCAATAGCTTTGATTGGAACATGTTTGAAACCAAGGTTTAACTTCAAAGGCCAGTATAATCTAGTATAGTTATGGGTGAGGTTATGGAATTCTACTTCCAATGAAGGGGATTTTTGTGTTTTTCAGAATTTCATTGTCTTTCCAATTATAAAGATGTTAGGCATCAATGTCACAAGGCTATCCCTAAGGGTCCTTAGGCTCCTAAGACCATTGCAGTTTGTGGATAAGTGGGAGGGAGACCATTATTGGGGTGATTTTTACTTAGGGGAGAATTCTACAATTTTGAGAGTCTACGGTTTCCCCCAATCCCCACATCTATTACCAAAATTTGTGCCTCCAAGAGTTGCCTATTTGGAATTTGTTTGGTAGTTGATGTGCACAGATAGAGAACTTCTAGCCCCTCACAGGAAGGGTATATTCACACCTAGGCAATTCAAGATAGGTGACTTCCTGGTGGGAAAGAGGGCATTTCCTCAAATCACTGCATGGTTAAATCAATTCAAGATGGTTAATGGTGCTTGTAGACATATAGATCCTGAGGACTTTATCAAAACTGCTAGGATGGTCTATATTCCAAACATTGGTGTGATTAAGGAACATGAAGGTTTAGGTCAGGAAGATGTAATCACAAATATTATAGAGAGTGATGAGGTCAAAATAATATGGAACAGGTACTTTGATTTGATAGATTTATCAAAACAAGTGACAGCAGCCCAACTTCCATTTGAGGGTTTCTTCCCTAACCTTCCTTATCTGAAAAGAATTGACAAGATGATAGAGATGCATGACACTATCAAATCAGTTGGAGAAATTGATTGACCAGAAGCAGCCAAAGAAAAAGAAGGACTATTCATCTTCTGATCAAGAGGAGTCTTCTGATGAGTCCTCGGAAGGGAATAGCCCACCACAAGTTGGGAATGTACATATTGTTGAGCCTATTGAAGACCAGCCAGAGATAGAGAATGTCCAAGAGCCACCTTTGAAGAAGTAGAGGCTTGAGGAAGGAGAGCCTTCAGGGCAAGGAAAACAAAAGAGAATAATTGACAGAGCATCTTCTCTAGTGCTAGGTGATAGGGCTTACCATCACCAATTGAGAAAAATAATAAGAGTAGGGAAGAAGGTGGCCACTGATGAAATAGATAAGGAACAGTCCCTGTGGTCAGAAAAGGATATCAGAGAAGTTTATCAGGAGGAATTTTTGAGTGATGACCAATTTATTAAAACTGATGAATTCAAGAGTTTTCTTATTTGGAACAAGCAACAAGAGGTGAAGAAGGCTATGCCTGAAGGTGTGGATCCAAGTGCAGAAACATTGAGAGCTTTAGCTTCCTATGATCCTAGCCTAGATCCTATAACTGCATATGAAGCTAGACAATTGGTTAAGGCAAGTGGAATGCTATTAACTCCAGGGTGGGATCTGACTTCTGCATTCATCATAGATCAAATAAGGAAACAACCACAGGGTAGCCTATCATATGAGGCTCACATTGGTGACATGATAAGAGGAAGTGGCTATGACCCTAAATCTCAAGCTGTTGCAATGTGGTCTATGGCCCCTAGGACCCAAAATCCATCCCTATTAAGTATAGAGGATAAGATGGAGGGGAACAACATCATATGGACTGTGCAGAATACAACTGACCTTGAAGTTTCCAAGGCAGTGACTCATTGAGACAATTTGAATGAGGCCAAGATAGCTCAGTTGTCTGAGAGGTATTCAAAGTTGTTTGAAAGCACAAACCTGGTGGCCAAGGATAGAGACTTGAAAATGATGAAGATCAAACAATTAGAAGATGAGTTGGCAGAGGTAAGATTCAAGCTTGAAGAAGCTTCAAAGGTAGTTACTCCTCCTTCTTTGAAAATTGAGGCCCCTATGCAGACAGATGTGGAAGTGCCTGAGAGACCCACTGAGGACTTGGAAAAGATAAGGACAGAGGCATCTTTGGATACTATGTCAAAGATTGTGCAATATAGGCAGGGTAAGATAAAGGAAAAAATGGAATCAGTCCATAAATCAGTCAGCCTACTTCATCACACTAATGAAAAGGTGAATGAGCATTTAATCACCTTGGAGCCACTTTTTAGTACATGGTTAGGTAGGAGTATATTATTTGACAAACTTGATGATTTGCAAGAATACAGGGCAGATGTTCCTAAAGTAGTAAGTGAAGTTTTTGAGAAGATTGGCTAAATAAGTGCTGCTTCAAAGTTTTTCAAAGAAAAGTCAAACCAAATAAAGGCCAAGCTGGCCATGTTTGATAAAGATTATAGAAAATATTTGCCTCCAATTTATGATGACAATAGAAATGTGGTCAAGTTGGAAGAATGGAAGCTATCAATGGATAAGTTGGTAATTAAACAGGATGCCTTCCTAAAGGATGATAATGCTTTAGACCTGGATAGATGTAATAATATCATTGATAGTCTTTTCAAGGTTGAAAATGATTACATACGGTTTGTGGTTGAAGCCAAAAATATAACTGATTCTACATTGGAGCAGTAGATCAAATCACTTCAGGAGTTGCAGAGCCAGTTGTCCAACTTGTAGAGGAAGAAGAAGAATAGAATGCACTTGGCACCTGATCCAAAGTTCGAGGGAGAGCATGGCCAAACAAAGGATGATGTAGGTTAGCCTGTAATGGTGGTCATCATTCATGCAACAAATTTAGCAACTGCTCTGAAATATCGTTAGACAAAGGTGCCACCTACAAGATTGTTGGAAATAGATATTTGTAATCTGTTGTAGCAATCAAATGTTGTCAGTTTGTAATCTTGTTTTTAGTGCAAGATCTTTTAATAGCCATCTGAAGCTTGTTGCATCCTTTCAAGGATTCCAAGATGGCTGACTAGTATATATGGCAAGTTTTTCTCATTTTAAAGGGTGGTTGAAAATACTCTGTAAGAAAGGTTCTGAATACAAAACCTTATTTTTCTAAAAGTAAGAGGATACTGTATCAATGCATTTTGACCATTAATACAAAATATTGGAGCTCTGTTACTACTATTTTGTTGTCTTTATGTATGGAATGTTTTAGTTTTCTTATGTATTTAAATTGCAAGGCTTCTTAAATGCATTATTCACAAGGTGAATATAGGGGTTGAGCTTAAGTTTCTTTCAAGGAAAGAGTAAAATCTTAGGGGAGATCTCTGGGAATAAATAATCCATGTATGAATTTGATGACACTAGTAGGAATTAAAAGGATGGTATGTTAGGCATGTTATTTGAGTTTCAGTGTACTTGTTTGATAGTTATATGCAGAGGTAGGGTTTGACTCTATCGCCCAAGTGGATAAGGCACTGGTTTTGGATCCATTTACATTGATTTTCCACCCAAAATATAAATAACTATTTCATTTTACTTTACTTGTACAATCATAATCTGAATCATTCTATGAAAAGTTCATAGATGTGTTTTGTAATGCTTTGTAGAAGCACTGAATGAGGTTAGCCTTCCTTGAGTTCAACTCTAAAAAGAAGAAGGATGAATATCCTTAAACCATTATTTCATGTTGTTGCTTTCATGATTTCTATCATTATATTGTGTATTAGGATAATTTGGGCCATACTTAGAGTTCTCTCATCTTATTAAGTTGAGTTTGGAAGCAAGGACAGAATAGTGAAGGAGCTAGTTCACAATTCTGAGCTCAATCAAATAGTGAATTGATATAGGTACACCTGCCTGAGTATTTATACTCAAAGTGAAGAAGGTTTTCTAATCTTAATACCTTAGTGTTTGCATTTTTCTAGATTATGTCCATTGGGATTATATGAGTATTTGATAATCTACAGATTTGAGCACTAACAGGTACCATTGCAGTTACAACAGAATATGGTGAAGTGAAGCATATCAATGAAACATTATTGGTTCTAGCACTCAAAAAGAATTTGTTGTCTATTGGACAAATGTTAGAGAAAAATTATCAAGTAAATTTTGATAAAAATGAGTTCATAATAAGAGATAAATTAAAAAAGAATGCAATTGTTGTAAGAGCACAAATGATAGGGGATAGGATGTTTCCTCTTCAATTTACTCATGGGAGCTGAACACTAAGGTCTAGTGAAATGAGTGAAAGTAAGATTTGGCACAAGAGATATGGTCACCTTAGTTTTAATGGGTTAATTTTACTCAAAAGATTAAAAATGGTTGAAGGTCTACCATTAATTGAAGACACAAAAGAGGTGTGTGAAAAGTGCATTGTTGGCAAACAACTTAGGATACAATTTCCTGTTGGTAAATCTAGTAGAGCTAAACAACATCTTGAGATAATCCATACAAATTTGTGTGGTCCTATGGAAACACCACCTTTGAACAAATCCAAGTATTTTCTAGCCTTCATTGATGATTATTCAAGAAAAACTTGGGTGTATTATTTGGTTTCAAAATCAGAAATATTTTAAAAGTTTGTAGAGTTCAAAAACTTGGTTGAAAAACAAAGTGGTAAGTATATCAAAGTGATAAGGTCAGACAATGGAGGTGAGTACAAGTCAAATCAGTTTATTGATCTTTGTAAAAATCATGGAATCAAGAGAGAGTTCACTACTTCCTACACTCCACAAAAAAATGGAGTTGTTGAAAGGAAGAATAGGACAATTGTTGAAATGGCGAGAAGCATGTTGAAAGAGAAAAACTTGGATAAAAGTTTTTGGGCAGAAGCAGTATACACAACATTGTATCTTCTAAATAGAAGGCCTACAAAAGTAGTTAAAGGGATGACTCCTAAACAAGCATGGTCTAGGGTAAAGAAAAGTGTTGATCACTTGAGAGTATTTGGGTGTGTTTCTTATCCACACATACTAAAAGAAAAAAAAAGGTCTAAGTTAGATGATAAAGGCCTTAAATACATTTTTATTGGTTATGGAAATGAAAATAAAGCATACAGGTTGTATGATCCAATAAAAAAAAGCTTGTGATAAGCAGAGATGCGGTATTCAATGAAATAGTAGAATATACCAAAGATAATGAAACAAAGGGAAAATAGATAGTTATTGATGAGATTGAAGAGGAGGAAGAAGAATATGTACCTGAATCATCTAGTGCATGAGAAAGAACATATCAAAAAATATCAAAGAAGGACAGAAAAGAATAATCCATCGACTCTTATGTTGGATTCAAATTTTGAAAAAATGACAACAAGGTCACAAGAAAAAGTTAATTTTGCTTTGATGACTCAAATCATGGAAAATAATGAGCCAAAAACATTTGAACAAGCTCAAGAAAAAGAATAATGGATTGAAGCAATGAACAATGAAATAGACACAATTGAAAAGAATGACACATGGGATTTGGTTCAATTACCTCCCAGTAAGGAAGTTATTGGTACAAGATGGGTGTACAATTAAGTATAAATCTAATGGAAGCATTGATAAGCATAAAGCTAGATTGGTAGCCAAAGGGTACACTCAACAAGAAGGTATTGATTATACTGAGACATTTGTACCTGTAGCACGAATGGATACTATCAAATTGGTTAGTGCATTGGCAGCTTAGCAGAGTTGGATAGTTTATCAAATGGATGTGAAGAGTGCTTTCTTGAATGGATATATTGATGAGGAAGTGTATGTTTCACAACCTAAAGGTTTTGAAATACCTTCTAAAGAAAATTATATTTACAAATTAAAGAAGGCCTTGTATGGTCTCAAACAGGCACCAAGAGCATGGTATTCAAGAATAAACTCATACTTATAGCAAAAAGGTTTTTCATGAAGTCAATCAGATCCAAATCTCTATATCAGAAGCTCAACTAAGGATATCTTTATCTTAGCTCTCTATGTTGATGACCTTATCTACATAGGGAGTAAACTAGCTTTATTTGCAGAGTTTAGAGAAACCATGATTATTGAGTTTGAAATGACAAATTTTGGACAAATGCACTACTTTATTGGTATAGAAGTATGGAAAAATAAAGATGAAATATTTATGTCTCAGAAAAAATATGCCTCAGATATCCTACAAAAATTTTAGATGCAAAGTTGCAAACCAATTGCAACACCTATTGAAGTTGGACTTAAATTGTCTACTTTAGATGTGTCAGATCTAGTAAATCCCACTCTATATGGATAACTGATTGGAAGCTTGATCTACTTAACTACTCGTCCAGAAATCACATTTGCAATGAGTTTGGTCTCTAGGTTCATGTCAGAGCCTAAGGAAACACATTGGAATGCAGCTAAAAGGATTCCTAGATATGTTAAAGGGACATTGAGATATGGTCTCAAATTTTAGCATTCAGAGAATAGTAGAGTGGTTGGCTATATAGATTCAGATTGGATAGGTTTTGTTGATGATTAGAAGTCTACTTCTGGTTACACTTTTAGCCTTGGTTCTGCAATATTCTCTTGGAAGTCCAAGAAACAACCTACAGTATCACTTTCTATAGTAGAGGAAGAATACAAAACTACAACATTAGTAACTTGTCAAACTATATGGTTGAGAAGACTACTAGAAGACTTACACCACATTTAGAGTGAACCTACCTTGTTGTATTGTGACAACAAGAATGCTATAAAAATGACAAAGAATCTAGTATTTCATAGTATAACACAACACATTGAGATACAACATCACTATATTAGGGAACTGGTTCAACAAGGTTTGATCGAAATTGTGTACTACAGTACAGAAGATCAGATTGCAAATATCATTACAAAGGCTCTAGCTCGTGATGTTAAAAAGTAAAGTCCACCAAGATAACTGAGAAGGGGGGGTGAATCAATTATCAGATAATTATAAATTTTACCATCTTCAATAGTATTAAACCATGTAAGCAATATAATTACCAACCATAGAAAGATATTCATACACAATTACATAATAACACAAGATATGTTGACTAGGGAACCTCTTGATCAAAGAGTAAACCCCGATGGCAATGATGCCCACAAAAGATGCACTAATATGAATATTCCTTGTGAAAGGATGGACTCTATTAGGAGTCTTATGAAATACATTCAGTCCATATAAATCCCTATTAGGATATTTTGAATCCCTGTTAAAAGATTCTAACCCTGTTAAGAGTTATGGAAGATAGGACCCACTGCCCAAACAACTTCAGGGTAAGATCACTGAACTCACTGTCCAAATAATCTTTACATTATTCAATAGAATAATATGTTACCTCTTCTCTGACTATGCCAAACCGCACTCACTTCTACATCATATCTCAATTTCAGATCTCTGAACTTCGCATGTCTTCCTTCATAATTTCACTTTCACAACTTCATAATCAACCACTCTCATGCCACACTCTTACCACATATCTCATCTCTCTCTCTACAATAAGGAAAAAAATTCCTTCCTTTATACCACACTCAAATAATTACAAATGAGTCGGCACACAATTACAAAATAAAAGATTCCACATGCTACAGCAAAATTACATAAAACTGTCAACTTCCAAATACAATAAATCTCCACTCATGTGACTTCAAAGTTTTCACTATCATCCATGTCACTATCAATGTTTCTCTAACTTCCTTTTAACTGTGCAAAGCCAAATTCCATCCCGATTAGGAGATATCATCCCATTTCCAAAAACCGCTACTCATGAACACTGCCTGAATACTGCTCCCACCAAAATGATCATAACTTTCATGAATAAAAGAATTATTGTATGTGCTCTTAACCATAGACATATAACATATCAAAGAGTATATCCTCAATGTCACATAGCTCCAACTACAATATACCATGTGCGCTAATCAAAACATTGTCTGCTTCTCTGAAAGTCTTTGGTAAAACACTGTGTTGACATCAATGACAATCATAGTCATGAATGCAACAACAACTACTACGGAATGGGTGCAAAACACTTTAGCATTCATTCCTAACAATCTCCCCCATTGGCATTGATGGCAACATAGATGAAAAACATCCAATGTTCCAAAAATCCAATACTACAACACTACTTCTTCAAATCCTCTTCATCAATCAAATCTTGCTTCATTATCTTGTCCAGTTCTCTCATATTGTTTTTCATGCATACTTCTCCCCCATTGACATCAATGACAAAAATTTCTTCACTATGTCAACAAGAACTCAATGTCAAAAGACACTATTCAGAAAATAAAAATAAAAAAATACATTTACTAGAGTTTGTTCAAAATACAAATGGGAAAGTAGTACTGAGAGGGGGGGGTGAATCAGAACTTACTAACTTATATTTCTTTAAACTGTTAGAACTTTATGCATCAAGTAAACAAAACTTGAACAATCTAGGTAATATATCATGTCAAACAACATACATGAAATTACACATAACACAATAGATTTGGTAACCCAAAAACCCTTGAAAGGTAAAACTGGGGTGGCAATGACACCCACAAATCTTCACTACTACAGATAATAAAGTTTTCCTATTAGGGCTTACAAAATTTGATCATATCATGATCTACCCTATGAGAGATTTGCTCTGTTAAAAGCTAAGAGACTTATTCAGTCTACCTTGTTAAAGGATTTACAAACTTACAATAAAGTAAGCACTTGGTAAAGAGATTTACAAAAGTCTGCTAAGACTACTCGATTAAGAGATTTACCCTGATACACTGGTTAAAATGTCTCAGTATATGATCCTTTGGTTTTCACTGATATGCTGATAATAGATCTTCTCTTTACTATATGATTGTGATCTCTTCTATCTAATCTTTCTTGACTCTGTCCTTTCACTGCTTTGCTCGGTCACTGAACTTTGTCTAAATACTTCTCCTGATTATTTCCTCATATTTACAGTATTCAATCGATCTCAATGTCTCTATTTTCTCTCTGATTCACACACATCTCTATCCTAGATCTTCCTTTATATAGTAGCAAAAAAAATTTACCGTTACAAGATCTATAGTCCAGATATATTCCTATTGCTGCCTATACTATACAATTTTCTGATTGGCTAAAGATTATACATAGGGATCAATGATAGCAATATGGATGTGTAACCACCTCCATGATTACCTCAATAGACAATATACAAAATATAATTATCACCAAAAATGGTTTACCTCAATCATTGTGCCATTCCAGACTTGTATGCCAATTCTAGCTAACTCAGAAAAAGTTATCCCTGGCACTCGGCATCAACTGTCCTCGGCATCTATTTTACTCAACATCTATTGTACTCGGCAATAACTATACTCAGCATATTACAAACATATTATGACCGTAAATTAACTCAGTAGTACTACTACTCGGTAAGTATACAATACAAAACTCAGCCTATACAAAATGACTCGATCGCAGTGATGACCGACCATCCTTTCCTATATATATGACTAAGTGTAAGACACTAATAGTCAACAAAATTATAGAGATCTACAATCTCCCCCTTTGACATTAGTGGCAAAAACACTTTGTCATGACATTTGTATATACAATTACAAAAATATGATTTTATAGCCTAAAACTCCCCCTAAGATATATATACATAGTCAAAATTGTGTTACCTGTCCCCGTTCACACTTGTGTCATGATAATTCCCCCTTGTTTTTGACATGACTAATTTCCTCATCAGTAGGTAAGTTGTAGATTTTCTCCAGAAAAGGTCTGTGAAGCATCATGATCATGTATAATGCATCTGTCCATGCAATTGAAGCGAGATTTAACACTTCAGTTTGTACTTCTAAATCAGCGGCTAGACTGATGAGACCTTCAGCTGTAGACAATTTGGAGTCACTCTGGATCAATGTTTTAGCCTTGGCTAATTTTCTTTGTATAGCCTCCAGATGTGGTGTAAGAATAGTTTGAATAGAAAGTAGGCGAGAGAAAATCTTGCCATCATTTGCCACCAACTCGGCTAACTTACCCTGTGTCTGCATTACCTTAACATAATGTCTAGCACTGGTGCTGGCATCTAGAGTCAGGGACTGACTTGAAACTTTGATTTCTTGCTTGATAATTTCAAGAAAGCATTGGTTCTCATCTGTGAATAATTCAACATTGGATATTTTGGCCAATAGAGACTGTCCATCCACAACTAATCTCTCAGTCTCCTTTACCAAAGTTGACAACTCAACTTGTTTGACTGCTATCTTGGCAGATATCTTATCCAGCATTTTTGTCTCAAATCTGTGTTCTGACCATTCAAATAGCTTATCACTTGCACAACTTGCATCATTATTTACTTTCTGAACAATATGTACAAGTTGTTCTAATATAGGAATGAAACTATTTACATCAGATAAATCATAAACTTCATTAAATATATCCTTTATTTCATGAAGAACCTATTTTTTTTTATGCTCCCTTCAGAGTTATGCTTGTCTACTTTTCCTTGTCAGCAAATCTTTCATTATTTGTAGCTGCTCAAAAGTAATATTATCAATATCCCATTTAGGAATAACAATTTCTTCATCAATTGTTACCTCATCTTTGTCCTTTGGTGCTCTTGGTGGGGTGCTTCCACTCGGCAACTGTACAAGAGCTTTGATGGCCTCTTGTTCCTTTGGCACTTGTTCTTCAATGAGTTTTCCTCTACCGTGCCCTTCTTCTTTCTCCTTTTCCTCGACAAGAGGTTGAATAGCTTGTGCATCTAACTTCGTTCCATGTCCTTCCATGCTGTGTTCTTCCTTAGGAGGACTCTAAATTTTATCTTCTTCTTTAACTTATTCTTCGGCAGAGTGAGTTAATGGTACCAACTTGATTGATTCCTCGATAAGACTTGTACCGACTAACTCATCAACAGTAGCAACTTTAGGTATAGTAGGATTTCCATCGGCATATTGTGTGCTTGAGATGGTGGGATAATCCATGACTTGCAATAGTATAGGATTGCTACCTAGCAAGGGTGTGTCAATTGCACTTGAGTTCTTTAAGTCATCCTTAGTTAGGAACAAGGTCTTAATGGGGTTCTCCTCCGGTATATCAACAATATGGACTTCAAATGTATCCTAAGATTTCATTTCCTTAGGAGTATCAGTCTCCATTTTATTATGTGTTGCTTCAGGTTCTGTGGCCTGTGAAGTGCTAGCAACCTATCCTTCATCTTTATCAACCAATAGTCCAAGCACTATTTTCCAAATTTTTAAACTTTCCTGTACAACATCTTCAACCTTGTGTTGAAGGATAAGATAGGCTCTAAGTTTAGGATCAAACTTGCCTCTGTAATCGTTAATTGTCTTTTTGATATTTGTAGGAGTGAGAGTGGATTCAACTTGTGCTAATGTACTCTCTCATATTTCCTTCTCAGTTTGTAAAGCATATTTCCACTTTTGTGCGACTCTATGGCACAATTCCTTTGGAATCCTATTTTCAATTTCAATTGGCAGCATCTTGAAAGTGCATAAAATTTCAAGAATAGCATCCTCAACTTTTTCTTTGTCTCCAATACTCAGTGGTCCAAACTTTAATTTTTTCACTTCATCAACTGTAGTTGTACTAGTAATCTTACTACATAATTCATCAATAGTGAGTTGATGTGAACCCTGTTGTGTTGCCTTCCCTTTTATTGCTTCATCACTTTCTGTTGTTTCATCATCTTTTGGTAGAACAAGTTTTCTTCTCAGTTTCTTCATAACCTTGGTTGGCACTATCTTAGATTGTGTAGTTTTTCACTTTGTAGATGCAGGAGGCATCTTAGGAGTCTCAGTAGTAGTCCTTTTTGGCCGAGGTCTAAGTGATGGTGTCTCAGACACTTTTCATTTCAACACTCTTCTTTTAGGTGGGGACTCAGCAATTATTGGTTTCTTCTCTTCTTCTTCTTCTGTCTCACTGCCACTTGTTGCACTCTTCTCATCTTCTCCTAACCCTTGGGTTAACTCTAGTGGTGCCTCATTTCCAGATTCTTTTACATACTCCTCCAGATTCTTTACTATTTTCTTTCTTCTTCTCTCAGTGGTGGCAGCTAATAATCCCAAAGAGATCTTGGATTTGGCCTCTTCAAATGTACCAAAGTAAGGAGCCTTGTTATCAATTTCCTTAGCTAGGAGGGTTGGGATTGCAGTAGTAGCTTCATCAATATTGAGTTCATAGGGTAGTGGCATCAACCATGAAACCCAAGGTAGGACTGCCTGTGCATAGGTAAAGTCTGTGTCTACTAGAAAACATATGTCTTTACTATATTTCTCAATCAGAGACATAGGGACTCTAGTCCTATTCCTCATTTTCTTCTTAAACTCAATGAAATAATTGTCCATTATCCCTTCAAAATCATCACCACTCTCATTTATGAAATCATTAATCTGAACAGTAATGGGTTTCTTCTTATCCCATTTCACATCACCATGTGTAGGAAAACACTTTTTAACATAAAAGAATATGCAGATTAGCAAGGAACCGAACTTACACATAGAGTTCTTCATCGTCCTGATGGAGTTCAAGTTCTTGAAAAGTTGATTCAACTGGAGCTCGGCAAGGTCATATGTGTGCCCTTTCTTTATTATCTTCCAAGCTTGGTCCACTGCCATACAGGGGACGTTGTCCAACCGACTGGATTGGTAAAACTTATGCGAGATAACTCTAACAGTGAAGTCAATTTCTAGATCAGTGATGGTGTAAATTGTCATTCCACGTTTGTTCCAGACTACTTTTGTGTTTGCTTGAATATCCTCTTTTCCTACACATTTCATCATTCTCTTTCCATCAATGGTAGGGTAACCAGTGACATCATGTATCATTTCCTTCATGATTTTCACTGGTCCATCTTCCAGCCATAATTGCATGTCATGCACTCGACCTAACATGATCTTTATCCATTCTACCTTGAAACTTTGTAGGAAATTTAGGGCATGTACTAACCCTTGGTCAGCAATGACCTTGTGCTCCAGCTTCAGCACTCCATTGATACACAATTTATCATATGCTTCCCTAATCTCGTAATCACTGATTTCTCCAATTTTTCACATATAGTAGGACCTAACATCATTCATCATTAACACATTTTCCAGAGTCGTAGATAGGGCTCCATTCAAATCTCCTTTGATCGCACTTTTGGATATTGCCTTGAATACCCTTGGTTTGTAAAATTCATTCCTTACAAGTTGTACATTGAAAACTTCCATTCCCTATTTCCTGACTAGTGTGGATGAAGACGATGCCATTTCAAACTATAATTTTCAAAAAGAAAGTGGTTGCTCAGTAAAGTACCTTTTTGTCAATTAACCCTGCAGATGAATTTTGTCGATGGCACCCTGAGAAGATTCGAAATCGCTTTGCTTGATCTGGGTTCCACAAATTCTGAATTGCTCTAAAATCTTGAATAGCCTGGTGAAATAAAATTAACAGCAACTTTTCATTTTATAGAATCTAAAAAAATAGGATTAGGGCCTCATAAATGTTCTGTACAAATTTTAGGTGAAATACAGTTGTCTCGGTAGACTTATGTTAAACTTGATTAAACACAAGCTCGGTCGATGTAACCATTGCGATACAGCTTGGCATGGCAATAATAGGTGCTTGAAAAACATTGTTAGCTCATTCATGACACTGATGCTCGGCATCAAAATGAAATTTTCCATTTTTATTCACATATGTCCTAATGCATCTTAATCTATGCAGATATGGACACTTTCTTAATTCTATGTTAGGAACTGATGTAAAGTAAAGCTTTGCAAGAATCAGTTCCAGACATACCTTTCATGCTTAGTTGGAAGAAGTGTGATCACCTGATCCATTAGATGAGGTGACCTCAGATGTGCTTGCTTCACTTGTTGTTCCTTCTTCTTTCTTCCTCCATGGCTTTTCCATCTGGTTCCTCATTTTTTCACAGATGTTCTCATTTTGGTTGTTAACATTGCTCAGCATAGGTGATCTGTAATCTCTCTTTAAATGACTGACCTTATTACATTTATAACAGACCATGCTTCCATTCATCCAGCTTTTAGATTTGCCTCTAAAATGAGTCTTCATGCAGTTTTCTCCAATATGTCCATACTTACCACAATAATGGCAATTGTACCAAGTGTTGTAATCCTAATTGTAACTCTTACACTGTGTGACTCACTTTGTTTTCTCATTAGTTGGTCACCTTGGTCTAGATCAGCATTCGTAAGCTTTGTGCCCATACTTCTAACAATTGAAACAACTTCCTTGAAACTTGGGTGAGGTGGATGAAATGTTAGCTTTAGATCTACATTCATGTGCTCGATGTCCATGCTTCTTGCAGTTAAAACAATGTCCACTAAACTTAGGTTTAGAACCAGTCTTACCATGTTTTCTTCTGCATATGTTGGTTGTATGTCCTGGCTTCCCACAGCGATGACATGTAGGTTTTTTGTTCTTTGGTTTAGCAATCTTCTATTCTCCATCTTTTGATGACTCTCCTTCTTTAGCAGATGATTGATCATTCAGTCCAAGTCTAGATCTATCACCAGATCTCCTAGGTGACCTTAACAGTTCTTCAAAATACTTTGTAGCTTCATTAGGTTTGTTCATCCTTTCATTGATTTCTTTCTCAGTTCTCAACTCATGTTTTAGCTGATCATTTTCATGTTTTAGTTGATTGTTCTCCAAGTCTTTCCTACCCAATTCTTGGTTGGCTAGTAGTAGTTGATTTACCATATCTAGTTGATTATTAGTCAACCTTTGTATATCACTTGTTCTTTCATCTAGCCTTATTACAATTTGTCTTTTGTCTTCTTCAACGATTGCCTTATCATCTTTAGCTTTCTTTTTCTACTCCACTACTTCATAGAGTCTGACAAATTGAATTTCCTGCTCTCTCTTTAGAGTCCTGATTTCATCATTTAGTATGGTATTTTTCTCCATCAGTTCTTTCATGGCTTCATCATTTTCTGTAGAATTACCAGTATCAAATACTCTAGTGGTGTCTTCTTCCTTGTATAGTGGCTCACTTTGTTGAATAGAAATTTCTCTTCTTTTGCTCAAGGATTTCTTTAATTCCCCTCTGGCTACTTCCAGCTGTTGCAATGCTAGTTGAACTTCAATCTTTTGATTCTCTATGACTTTTCCCAGTTTTTAAACTTCCATCTTAAGATCTTTTCCTCAAGTGGTTAGACTTTCCTATGAGAAAACCTTAGCTCTGATACCAATTGTTGGAAATACAAATGGGAAAGTAGTACTGAGAGGCGGGGGTGAATCAGAACTTACTAACTTATATTTCTTTAAACTGTTATAACTTTATGCATCAAGTAAACAAAACTTGAACAATCTAGGAAATATATCATGTCAAACAGCATACATGAAATTACACATAACACAATAGATTTGGTAACCCAGAAACCCTTGAAAGGTAAAACTGGGGTGGGGATGACACCCACAAATCTTCACTACTACAAATAATAAAGTTTCCCTATTAGGGCTTACAAAATTTGATCATATCATGATCTACCCTATGAGAGGTCTTCTCTGTTAAAAGCTAAGAGACTTATTCAGTCTACCTTGTTAAAGGATTTACAAACTTACAATAAAGTAAGCACTCGATAAAGAGATTTAAAAAAGTCTGCTAAGACTACTCGGTTAAGAGATTTACCCTGATACATTGGTTAAAATGTCTTAGTATATGATCCTTTGGTTTGCACTGATATGCTGATAACATATCTTCTCTTTATTGTATGATTGTGATCTCTTCTATCTAATCTTTCTTGACTCTGTCCTTTCACTACTTTTCTCGGTCACTGAACTTTGTCTGAATACTTCTCCTAATTATTTCCTCATACTTATAGTATTCAATCAATCTCAGTGTCTCTATTTTCTCTCTAATTCACACACATCTCTATCCTAGATCTTCCTTTCTATAGTTGCAAAAATGTTTTACCGTTACAAGATCTACGGTCCAGATATATTCCTATTGCCACCTATACTATACAATTTTCTGATTGGCTAAAGATTATATATAGGGATCAATGATAGCAATATGGATGTGTAACCACCTCCATGATTACCTCAATAAATAATATACAAAATATAATTATCACAAAAAATGGTTTACCTCGATCATTGTGCCATTCCAAACTTGTATGCCAATTCTGGCTAACTCGGCAAAAGTTATCCTTGGCACTCGGCATCAACTGTCCTCAGCATCTGTTGTACTCAGCATCTATTATACTCGGCAATAACTATACTTGGAATATTACAAACATATTGTGACCGTGACTTAGCTCGGCAGTACTACTGCTCGGTAAGTATACAATACAAAACTTGGCCTATACAGAATGACTTAGTCACGGTGATGACTGACCATCCTTGCCTATATATATGACTAAGTGTAAGACACTAATAGTCAAAAAAATTATAGAGATCTACAGAGTCCTCATGACTCACCTCAGATACACATACTCCCCCATAAAGGAAGTACCAACATCCAGTCCAGAAGAAAGATAGGGCTCATATATTACTGGATGGATGCAACCAACTACATCACTACTCAAAAGTAGGCTGGGGCATTACCCCAAGCATACCTCTCAGATACTCAAATGTATCCTTAGGAAAAGGCTTTGTAAATATGTCTGCTATCTATTCCTTTGTGCTTATGTACTCCAATCTGACTTCTTTCTCAGCAACTTTCTCTCTTACAACATGATACTTGATCTCTATATGTTTTGTCTTAGAATGTAGTATAGGATTCTTAGACATACTGACTGTACAGGCTCAACAAATTTAATTCCAATATCCTTCAGCATCCACTTCATCTAAATTATCTAGTTACAATTGTTTGTTGCTGCTACATACTCTACTTCTATTGTGCTCTATGAAATACAATTCTGCTTCTTGCTTAGCCAAGAAACCAATCTTCCTCTAAGGAAAAAGGCTCCTCCATTGGTGCTTTTCTTATCATCAACACTGCCTCCCCAATCAGCATCTGTATATGCACATAGGGTAAAATCATCATATTTTTCATACCATAATCCATAGTCCATTGTGCCTCTTAAATATCTCAGTATCCTCTTTCCTGCTACATCATGTGATTCTCTAGGTTCAGCTTGAAATCTTGCTACAATTCCAACTGAATGTGCTATATCCGGTATTGTGTGTGTCAAATATTGCAATCCTCCAATCATGGATCTATATTTCTTCTACTCAACTGTCAATGTTTCATCTATGCTAGATAACTTATGTTCAGTTACCATAGGTGTTCCAACTAGTTTACAGTCCTCCATTCCAAATATTTTCAGCAAATCATTCAAGTACTTTGTCTAACTTACAAAGATACCATCATTGTTTTCTGTTATCTGTAATCCCAAAAAGTATTTCATCTCACCAATCATACTCATTTCAAATTTAGTCTTCATTTCATCAACAAATTTGTCACTAGCCTCATCTTCTCCTCTAAAAATAATGTCATCAACAAAAATAACTATAATCAACAAACCATTTTCAATTTCTTTTGTGTACAGATTGCTATCAGTTGTTCCTTTAGAAAATCCCAAATTTAGCAAATACTTGTCCAGTCTTGCATACCAAGTTCTATGTGCTTTCTTTAGTCCATATAATGCTTTCTTTAGTTTACATACCATGTCTCCTTCTTGAGTCAAAGGAAAACCTTTAGGCTACTCAATGTAGACTTCTTCTTCCAATTCTCCAGTCAGAAATGTTGAATTCACATCCATCTGATACACTTTGAATTTTTTAAAAGCTGCATAGGCCAAAAACATTCTTACTGCTTCAATTCTTGCTACTACTGCAAAATTTTCTTCATAGTCAATTCCTTCTTACTGTGAGTATCCCTTACATACCAATCTTGCTTTGTTTCTTACAACTTTTCCTTGTTCATTCATCTTGTTTTAGAATACCCATTTAGTTCCAATTACATTCTTGTCTTTAGGTCTAGGGACCAATTCCCATGTCTTGTTCTTTTCTATCTGATCTAGTTCTTCTCTCATAGCATTAATCCAATGTTCATCTTCAAAAGCTTCACTAGTAGATTTAGGTTCAATATGAGAAATCAAACATAAATGTACCTTATTCTGAGTCAGAACTCCTTTGTCCAAACTTCCAATAACTTGTTCAACAGGATGATGTCTTGATAAATACCTATTTGGTGTCATAGTCTTAGATCTTGCTTCAACTATAGATTCTTCTCTAGATTCCTCTCTGGTCTCTTCAGCATGACTCTCATTCAACAATTCACTATCAATCTCATAGAATAATTCAGTAGTTTCAGTGTTAGGCTTAGGATAAGCTTCTTCATCAGATTCATAATCAAGCATTCTTTCCTGAATTTTGAAATTTTTATCAACTTTAACATTTGTGCTCTCAACAATAGTTTTAGTTCTCTTATTGTAACATCTATATGCTTTTCTCTTCAAAGAATATCCAAGAAAAATACCTTCATCACTTCTAGGATCAAACTTTCCAATATCATCATCTCTCTTTATATAACATTTGCTTTCCAAAATTCTAAAATACTTAACTGAGGGTGCATGTCCCAACCATAATTCATAAGGTGTCTTGTCTGTGTCTGCTTTGATTTGTACTTTGTTTATTGTATATATTGTTGTATTCACTACTTCTCTCCAAAATGTCTTTGCTAAATCATTCTCAAATAACATAGCTCTTGTTGCTTCAGTCACTGATCTATTTCTTCTTTCTGCTATACCATTTTGTTTAGGTGTTCTAGGGGCTGAAAACTATCTCTTAATACCATTTAGTTTACAAAAAGTATTAAACTCTCTAGAAGTAAATTCACCACCTCTATCAGATCTCAAACATTTAATCTTCATTCCAGATTCATTCTCGACTTTGTTCTTAATGATCTTAAACTTATCAAATGCTTCAAATTTTTCTTTCAGAAATGCAATCCACATCATTCTTGTAAAATCATCAACAAGAATCATAAAATACCTTTCTCCATAAAATCCTCTAGTCCTGGTAGGACCGCTCAAGTCTGTATGAACAATCTCCAACTTCTCTGCCGATGTGAACTTCTTACTAGGAAATGAACTTCTCTTCTACTTAGCCATCACACATTCTTTGCAAATCATGTTAGTAGGCTTCATAATTTTAGGAAAATCCCTTACTGCAAGTGTAGTACTCACTTTCACAATATTATCAAAGTTTATATGACAAAACCTTCTATGCCATAACCAATTGTCATCAATCTTAGTAATCAAACATGTCATCTTAGTAGGATTCAACTGAAATACATTACCTCTTGTTCTAGATCTAGTTCCAGTTAGATTTCCATCTTTATCCTTTATCACACAAGTTTTCTCAGTAAACCAAACTTTATATCCCTTATCAACTAACTGTCCAACACTCAAAAGATTATTTTTCAATCCATCCACAAAGTAAACATCATCAGTATTAGTCTTTCCATCAAGAGTAATAGATCCTATACCTTTAATCAAACAAGGTGCATTGTTACCAACTCTAACAACTCCTCCATTATAATTGTTAAACTTTTATGAACTTTTTCATATATCTAGTCATATGATGTGAATAACCATTGTCTATAATCCAATCAGCTTTCTTTTCAACTTTGGAAACTAAGGCTTTTTCTTCCTTAACATTAGTTTCAGAATTTTCTTCTTTAATTGCTACAAATCCTATTTCATCATTATTCTCAGTATCACTTTCACTTAAAGTTCTTTGAATACTAGCTTCAAGGTCTTCATCATTAGCATAATAACATTCCTTAGATCTTCTAGGCTTGAAATAATTTATGTACTTCTTAACTCTCTTAGGACATTTAGATGCAAAATGACCATATTCTTGACAAGTCCAACATTTAAAAATTTTCTTACCGTCTGGTTCTCTTTTCACAAGCAAGGCAATACCTTCTTCAATCTTCTTGTCTTCTTCATTTCTAGATCTGTTGTTGCTAGCATAATCTCTGCTCACACTGATGCTTCTTGACAATGTAGGGTGAACACTAAGAGCACTTAATGTTGTCTCCATTCTAGGTAAGTCTCCTAATAACCTCAGGTTCATCTCTACTACTTCCAATCTTCCAAGAAGAGTCTCTCTTGTAAAGTTTGTAGTACAAGGTATAACTTGTTCAATCATCTGTGTTGTCTGCTTAAATATAGGAGTCAATGTCCTTAGAATTTTCCATATCACTTCATTCTTTGTCTTTTTTCCTCCACAAGATTGTATCCCTGCAACAATTTCTGACATTCTACCAATATAGCTTCTAATAGATTCATCTTCCAACATTCTTATATCTTCAAATCCACATATCTAATTATGTAATCTAACTCTTTTTGCATCTTCATCACCTTCAAAAGTAGAGTACAAATCTTTCCAAATTTCATGAGACTTTTTCAAACATTTTACCTGACTATATTCATTCTCCAGAAGTGCTGTCAAAAGTGCTTCTCTTGCAAGTATGTTACACATGAATAGATCTCTCTTGTCATTAGAGCATGTCTCAAGATCATCTTCTTCAATGATAGTCTTATCATTCTTTGTAGTCAACCAATAACCTGGTTCTAAACATAGTAGATGTGTCTTCATCTTTTCTTTCCAACTGTCAAAATTTACTCCACCAAACTTAGGGCTTTCTTTCCTAAAATTTTCCATGGATCTCCTTAAGCTGTTAAACTTCTCTTTCAAGGACCTGCTGCTCTGATACCAATTATTAGAAAGTAAATTTCACCATGATAACTAAGAGAGGGGGTGAATCAGTTATCAGATAATTATAACTTTTACCATCTTCAATAGTATTAAACCATGTAAGCAATATAATTACCATCCATAGAAAGATATTCATACACAATTACACAATAACACAAGATATGTTGACTAGGGAACCTCTTGATCAAATAGTAAACCCTGGTGGGAATGATGCCCACAAAAGATGCTCTAATATGAATATTTCTTGTAAAAGGATGGACTTTTTTAGGATTCTTATGAAATACATTTAGTACATATGAATCCTTGTTAAAAGATTCTAACCCTGTTAAGAGTTATGGAAGATAGAAGGACCCACTGCCCAAATAGGTTCAGGATAAGATCACTGAACTCGCTGTCCAAATAATCTTTGCATTATTCAATAGAATAATATGTTACCTCTTCTCTGACTATGACAAACCACACTCATTGCTACATCATATCTCAATTTCAGATCTCTGAACTTTGCATGTCTTCCTTCACAATTTCACTTTCACAACTTCATAATCAACCACTCTCATGCCACACTCTTACCACATATCTCATCTCTCTCTCTAAAACAAGGAAAAATATTCCTTCCTTTGTACCACACTCAAATAATTACAAATGAGTTAGCACACAATTACAAAATAAAAGATTCCACATGCTACACCAAAATTACATAAAACTGTCGGCTTCCAAATACAATGAATCTTCACTCATGTGACTTCAAAGTTTGCACTATCATCCACATCACTATCAATGTGTCTCTAACTTCCCTTTAACTATGCAAAGCCAGATTCCATCCCGATTAGGAGATATTATCCGATTTCCAAAAATCGCTACTCAGGAACACTGCCTGAATACTGCTTCCACCAAAATGATCATAACTTTCTTGAATAAAAGAATTACTATCTGCACTCTTAACCATAGACATATAACATATCAAAGAGTATATCCTCAATTTTGCATAGTTCCAACTACAATATACCATGTGCGCTAATCAAAACACTATCTGCTTCTCTGCAAGTCTTCGGTAAAACACTGTGTTGACATCAATGACAATCATAGTCATAAATGCAACAACAACTGCTATAGAATGGGTGCCAAACACTTTAGCATTCATTCCTAACACATGAAAGGTTCCAAAATCTCATGGATCTACTTCATGTTCTTCCCAATGGTCATTATGGGGGAGAATGACAATAATAATGCCCATTTGGGGCCTACCTATATAGTCCTTATTGACTCCACAGTCTGATATTTATTATATGGTTGTATGTTTTTTTTTGTAGTTGATAGTTGTAGATATTCAATATTATAGTTGTAGCTCTTTATTTTTGTAGTTGTATTGTTGGTGATTATGGTTGAATCCCATAATGTCACCTCCCTTTTGGTTTTCTATATAATGGATGCCCTGCCTCTCTTTTCTTAAGGCAATTTGGGGCTTTTGCATATTTCTTGTTTTATGATCAGCAAATCATTGATTCAGTTGCCTTCAAATTGTTAGATAACTGAGAGGGGAGATGAATTGGTTAAGTCTAGTTGTCCTACAGTTCCAAATACTCTTAGATGTATAAAACAAATCCTTCAAATAATCTGAACAACTCGGTAACACTTGAGTGTGTATTTCTGATTCATTTGCCAAATACCAATAAAATAAACTATTATATACCGATCAAACCAATAATTGTAATGTGTAAGGTAAACTAACAAATCATCACATTTATACACATATAACACTTGATTTTTAATGTGGAAACCTTGTTAGGGGAAAAACCACCTTGGACCTGTACCCAAAATAGTTTCACTCTTCTGAAGTGAGCTTGGTTAAGAGCCAACCCTGTTAAAGGTTACAAAACACATTGTAAGGTGTGACCTTATTAGAGGATTTATCACTAACACTTCTCCATGACCATACATTCACTTGGGTCATCAAGAAAACAATCAACATTCATTGAATGTCATAATAAAGACTATTAAGTCCTACTTGATTAATAGATTTTGTCTATAGAAATGGTTAAAATGCAACAATAAATGATTTGATTCAAATACAACTTCCTTTGTAGATATTCAGATCTATGCTAATCTCATATACCTCTGGCCATCATAATCTCTTCAATTTATATTTATCCTCCAACTTTTTTTCTGCTCGGTAATATCCTTTCTCTGATGCTCGATATAGTCTACAGAATTGCTCAGTTCTCACTTCAACCTATCTGACCAGCTTTGCATGAATACAATATTCTCTTGATGCCATTATTCATTATGAATCTCTTGTCTCCTTAAATAGACATGATAAACCATTTTCTTCTCATCCATAAATTTTACCACTTAATCTCCATCATTGATTTTTCCACTTTCACCTTCCTTAGAACTTGTGCCTTAAAAAAGTTTCAATCTTCATCATTCGATCATCCTTGAATATTTTCAGCCATAGATCTTCATACAAAATTTTATCATTATCCTCGAAATCATCCCAATTCATCCATATCATCATCTCAAGTTGACAATCATGTCTTCCATCTTATTTCTTTCACTCGGTCAATATTGTTACGTGTTAGTTGTTGGAAACTACAATTGAAACAATTGTTATATTGTCATTGATGTGAAACTTTAACTGGTGAGACGGTTGCTATATAGTTGTTGGAAAATAGATTTGTCTTCCTCTTTTTAAATGAATAATGAATAAAGACTCTACACTTCTGAAGATAAATGATTCATCAACAGTTGGGTAAGCATAAGAAATTGCTTCCCTCTATATTTTTAAGGTACAACTTCCTTGTATAATATTCAATGAATTGTTAACAAAAAATTAAATTCATACACCTTTGACCAGAAAGTGTAGAAGGACCACTCAAATACTCTTGGGTATCAAGGTGATTTATAGAATCAATATGAGATTAAATTTAACTATGAAGAAAATTGAGATCTATTAACTACTTCTAAAACAAACAACCTATAAAATAATTCAAGAAAGACGAGCTAGAAAGAAACCAGAAGCGACTAAATATAAATAACATATGCGTAGATTTAAATGTATCAACTTTCAAAGCAATCAATACATTCCAAATTTTGATTCAAAGATCTAAACCATACCATGCATTCATATATTCATATAAGATTGGATCAAAGTCTAATAAAAAATCAGTCATCCACTGTTTCAAAACTTTAAAAGACTACTCTAACTACTACTTCCAAAAAGAAACTATCTATTTCCTATCTCTATTTTCTAACCCCTTTACTGCTCAATGCTCCAGCATTAATAGTTTCAGGTCTGAGAGAGCCTCCAGAAAAACTCGGCCTCTCGGACATTTGAAAAATTATATAAACTAGTTACATAACTAAAAATAGAGTTTCATAACATGTGTCATTTAAAACATAAAGAAAGGGAAATGCTTTCCTGAAAACTAATAACTCCCTCTAGGGCCTTCTGACATGGTGGTCTGTACGAGCTTCCAAGATTGAAACACATTCACCAACTCCTGGGCTGGCTAGAAATGTAGATTCTTCAAACCTGTCAGCTTCACCCTAGTCACATTCTTTTCCCACCTTAACTCTATGATCCTCTCCGCCTACTTAGGTAACTGACCTCTATTCAGCAACAACATAGATTCCACATTTGCAATTTTGGTGAAATCTTGAACTGTAGGTGCTTCATTTTCCTTGAGAGCATTCATGGTGTCTGTAAAGACTTTGACCATGGTATCCGCATCTCTATTACCTTCGTCAATTTTTAGAATACTCGAGGGACTCACTATTTTGATGTCTTTAAGAGCATCCACATGCATATCCAACACCTCTTTCTTGATTACTTTGGCTTGAGAGATCGCAGCCTTGAACATCATATTTTTCCATCTGAAGTTCTGTTTCAAGATAAATAGCATCCTGGGGTCCACTAGTTTCATCAGATTCTTAGCCAAGAACTAAGTCACACCATAGGTTTCTATTTCTTGAACCTATATGATGATCACTACGCATTTCTCTTCCTCCATTTCCCAGCTTGGAACCAGGGTTTGAAACTCACCAAATAATCCTTCTCCATCTAGACAAGTAGATATAAACTCGCAGATGAAAGCACTCCCTTCAATTATAACATTGTTTATCCAAGACTTCACGACCTCCATCAGAACCCTCCCTTGTTGCATCTGTTTCACTAACCTTTGGCTTTAGACTGAATTTGGATCAAAGTCTTGGGAAGACTGGGCCAGTGGCAGTACTCCATCATTAGCGAGTGAGGAAAGAAACTCAGCCATGGTAGAGACTAGCTATTTTAACTCATGTTTCTCCCGTCCATCTTTTTGCGACTGCCTGAGCATGTGATCAGCTAAGAATTTAAATAGGTGATCCCTAGAATCCCTGTTTAGAACACCAAGCTCCATTTTAGTGATTTTAAAGTCTTCAGCCTCCGGTTCCTAAATTCCCTTTTTGGGCCTGAAAGTGGCTATTTCTGCAGTCACCTTTCCAGTAGATGGATCGGTAGAGCGCCTAGCGTCACTCTTCATTCTTTTTGCTTTGGGGTTCTAGGTAGAATATTTAGTGATGATCTCCTTCATGGGAAGTGAAATGGGTTTATAACTTTTTCTCTTATTCACTGACTCAGTTAGCCAGGGAGGAACTAAATAGGTGACTATCCGATTGTCAGGAGTTTTTACAAGAGTACTCTCAGCCTAACGTACATCCATGCTACTGGTAAGGATTTCTTGAACCTTTTCTTGTTGATCCATTGGAAAAGAAATGTCATCATCATTAATCTTGATATCCAGGTAGTCTGGTCCCAAGGATTCCATTTGACAACGCCTTTGTGATCTTGTTCTAGGCCTCGATCTTGGTGTGATAGGATGCCCACTAGGAACCACCTTTTTCTTAGGGGACGTAACTTTACTTGCATTTGTAACCATAGGAGATATGTTAGATGGGGCATGTTTCACATTTTTTAAGGCTGATCCTGCACTATGCTTTTTAACAGGGGGGTTCTTAGCTCCTTTCTTTTTCTTTTCTATTAACCAGTTTTTCATGACTCAGAAAATGGTTCGGGCCCTCAACTTTATATCATCTTCTTCTTTCCTATCCCAATATATGTTAGGGGGACTTCCTACTTCTACATTTCTAACCTCTAAACTTTTGGCTTCAGAACTATCCTCTTCTACACCCTTAATATCAAAATTTAATTGCAACATTTTGATCTATGGAATTACAAGTCTGGAGTGATCTTGTTTCCAGATTTCCTCCTCATCATCAAGATCTTCCCATAGGTCCTCAAGGTTTGAATTTGGTGAAGGATAATTACTTAGGCTTAGAACCTTTCTAGCAAAGCCCTTATTGTCAAAACCCCTTCTTAATTCATAAAATTGCAAATGAAAACTCAGCAAGTTGCTTCCTATCACCAAAGCGTCCATCATATTGTTACAGGCCAAGTTGCTAATTTTGATTGGGAACATAGAAGGCCATTTTTATTCAGGTGGGGTATTTTTAATAACCATGAATAGTTGCCTACAAAATTATACCAAAATAAAATAGTCGAAAGAAAACCTTGGGAGCTTGAGAGGTTCATCATCAAAGCCTCCAACCCGGATGTAGATGAAATGTGGGAATTGAATGAATAGACTTCCATAGGCTTGAATCAATTTCTGTGCCTCTAATGAAACTCTTTGGTTTGGGACTCCTACCAACTATTGACACAATCTACCCAGGAAAACATCATGAACCTTCCTGTAATTTTCCAAAATTTTATCTTTTCTTAATAATGGATAGTACTCATAAATTAAAAGATCTTCATTCCAAGGAACCTGTTGAATGGCAGAAAAATCTTGTGTGCATGCCAAGTAGTATATCAAAGAGGAAGACATAAATAAATCCTTCTTAATGTCCTAAGCTTGTTTAAGTTTGTCCCTCAAGGAACTAGCAATAATCTCTACCCAATCAATATGTTGCCCCCCTTCCAAGATTATCTCTATAAAATGAAACATCCACTCCTCATAGAGCAGAACCTATTCTGAACCTTTAATCCAGTGAAGCAACACTATCACATCATGAATAAGAGGTTTCATGTGATTTTTGGTGAGAACTTTAGGTAACCGACACCCACCTTTGTAATTGGTTTGAGTCCACTTCGTAGCCACATGACTCTGGTTTTTATCTACGTTCTCTCTATATTGAGCTAGAGATTGGGTGGGAGTAAAACTGATGAGGGACTCTTCTGGGATTTTAAAAATAGCCATAATAGTCTCCCTATTGACTAGCACAAGGGTTTGGCCTTCTGCATTCATAATGCACTTAGATTTAACATCATATCAGTTAATACATTATTGAACCAATTCTGGGCATATAGCTGATGGTGGAAAAGCCACGACTTCTAATAATCCACTCGATAGGAACTCTAAACTATGATCTTCCATTGCACGGCTTGTGAGGTCAATTGCCATTTTTTCTACTGGTATCCCTAACAGGTCTGTGTCTGAGACAATGGGAGCTTGACATTGCATATTCTTGACATTTTTGAAGAAATGCATACTGGACCTCATATCTCCCTCAGGAATAACAACAAAAAATGTCCCCCTCCTCTCAAATCAATATATTAAATAGAAATAGGAAATGAGAAGAGCTTTAGGAGCTACCTATTTTACACAGACTCAAAACAAATTCTTCTCCCACAGCCAAGACTCCGCAAAAAATGAATAGGAAAGAAAGACTTACAGAGTTGTTTATATTTTGAAAGATTAATGCCCTAAAAAATCAACTTTAATGAGCATTAGTCGGGGACATTAATTTTGAATGATGTGAATAGTGATGACTCAGCAATAGGACGTCCTTGAAATCCACCATCTTTAATATCATTATTAACCATTCCCCAAATGATATCTCCCACTCATGCTAACGATTTCATTAATCGTCACCCAAAACTTTATTCGAGATTTGCTTCGTTGTTCCCGTCAAATCAAAACTGCCCCTATTTAAAACTTAACCATCATTTCATTATCAGCATATGTCATGTGTCTCATCAACTATCCTTTCACTTATGACTCTACCTACACTCTATCTTTGAACCTCTTCGAACTACTTTGAATTGAAGTTCAAAGTGGTTCGAAGTGGTTCATCGCCAAAAGGTGATGTAGGTCGGGGCCCACCTATAGAAAACAATCGTTAGAAAAGAAAACATTCATTGAACTACTTCAAACTACTTTGAACCAGAGTTCAAAGTGGTTTGAAGTGGTTCAGGTGAGACATCTATCTTGAAAAAGGTTCGTCTAAGGAAGGCCGAATTTGAACTTGACAAACTTGAAGGCTATTTCTTGACAACTTTGAAGGGCATAAACGCTTGAAGGATTAATGTAGGGAAAGACTCTCAAGGAAACATGTTGAATGAGCTTCAAAATAATGAACTAGCAAGGGTATTAGACACTTCAAAAATGGTGACTCTAACTACCTCTAACAATAGTAAAGTATCATATCTTTTGATTGATGAAGAGGATTTGGAAAAGGAGATAACAAGAGGACCTAGTGAAAGGTTGAGTTATGAGAAACTAAAATGGGTACTTGATTAGTTGGCACATTGGAAAGGTAATGTGTTGTTTATCTATAACACTAAGTGAAGAAGATAGTTGTTTTAAATCTTAGAAGAAATAAGGAAAGAAATTCTGGAAGCATAGGCTTAACCGAGAAAAAGAGAAGAAATTTAATGTAAGCCAAGTGATGCTAGTGTCGACTGAGGGCCAGTATAAACTGAGAAAAATTTAGTGTCGACCAAGTATCATTAATTGTTGAGTATTAGAGAATTAACTAAGCAAAGATAGTAATTGCCAAGAAGAACAATTTTAGCGATGACCGAGCTATCTAGTGATGACTAAGTAGATAAACATAGTATTGACCAAGTGTCAGTATTTTATAGTTTGTGAAGGAATTGAGATTCCCAGCCAACATAGTTGAATTCTTGGGATATGTAAAACATTTTGAAAATAAAGATGAATGTCCTAGAGAGTTTAATGCATGGTAAACCATTTTCTTATGGATTCAAGGAGAATTTCTGAGAAGTATCTATAAGGATAAGGAGGAGAATGAAATGTTGGAAGGATTCGATGAATTTGACCTAAACCTAAGATCTAAAGAGATGATTAAGTAGAAAAAGATTAAGCTACCTAATAAAGGAGGTATAAGGATGACCTATTTGTAGGTTATGAAATAGAAAGAGGGGAAGAGGTTGATGTTATTGACTAGTGAACCTAAGTAGAAGGCTGAAAAAAGATGAATAGAGTTGAGTTGATTGCTTGAAGGGATTTACGAGCAGATCAAAGATGGAGATGATAATGAAGGCCAATGAGTAAATCAACATATGAACTTATTGGATCTATATTTGTAAAGTGAGTTATATATTTTAGATCAGAACCTATTGTTACTTTCTAACCATTGTAGTAGTCAAAATACTTTAATCAAGGTTGACCTAACAATCATTTGTAAACCCTTTAATCAAGGTGGCATTCTAATGGGATGTTCTTAAGTCCTCTAACAAGGCCACTCCTAACAGGGTTATTAAATCCTTTAATAGGGTCACACCTAGTAGTGTGTATTGTAACCTTTAACAAGGTTGGCTCCTCACAGAGCTCACTTCAAAAGAGTGAAAATTTGGTAGCATGTTACTAGTGGTTTTTTCCCATATTGGGTTTCCACATTAAATTGTGGTGTCATACTTATATAAATGTTATTTGATGTGTTATGTTGTTAAAATTTTGATATTCTACAAGCTAATTACTTTTGGACAGTGGACTGCAAGTTTTATGTTACTAGTATATTCTATAGTGACTAAGTGGATTGTTGAATACATCTAAGTTGGTTGAAGTGTTGAAAAGTTAAATTGGTACATCTGGACCTGAG
The DNA here is from genome assembly GCA_027943335.1 of Chamaecyparis obtusa. Lineage (NCBI taxonomy): Eukaryota > Viridiplantae > Streptophyta > Pinopsida > Cupressales > Cupressaceae > Chamaecyparis > Chamaecyparis obtusa. The sequence goes on from BSBK01000589.1 coordinate 2,271,771, forward strand.
AATACTTGATTCATCCTCCCTTTCATTTATTCTAAAATCATTCAAAAAATTTGTATCAGAGCTTGTGGTTCTTGTAAGGAAAAATTTTAAAGGTACTTGAAGCTAATGATCAAGATGTACAAAAAGGAGGTACCAAAGCTAAACAAGGAGAACTTCCCTGCATCAAAAATTTTGATGAATTTACACCTAGTTGTTATTATTGATTCAATGAAATATTATGTGGAAAATGATTATGTACCATTTGTTGCACCTATGATAGCCAATGAGATGAAGGAAAAGAAAGAACACAATCATGTAATGTTGGATATTGCATCAGCCCAAATTTATCTTGAATTTGAAGACATCAAAGATTGTACTAATGCAAAGAAAATGTGGGACCACTGGCAGCTATCTATGGTGGGGAAAAAAATGTGCTAAGAGCCAAATCTGAAAGCTTGAGAGGTAAGTTTGATGAAATGAGAATGTCAGAAGGTGAAACTATTGTTGAATATTGTGCCAAAGTTAAAGAGGTAGTAAATGCTACTAGAGGAGCTAATGGAAACATTGATGATGAAACTGTTATTAGCAAGGTTTTGAGAATACTATTTCCTATTTATGCTATTAGAGTTTCTACAATACAAGAACTGAGATATGCTCCTGTAACAACTTAACTTTGGAAGGTCTCGTTGGTAGGCTTACTACTTTTGAGTTGTCAAATTTTGATAATTTCACTTCTCATAATATTGAATCTACATTCAAGTCTCAAATGGTTCTTCATAAGTCTAAGAAAGGAAAAGAAAGATGTGTGAGTAGTGAAAGTGACACTTATGATCATGATATTGATGATCTTTAGGCACTTATGCTTAGAAGGCTACCGAGAGGAAAAGGAAAATTTAAAGGTAAACTTCCTATAATCTACTTTTCATGTAACAAAGTTGGTCATATTGCAACAAGATGCCCTGACAGGAATGACAAGGATGAAAGAAGGGAAAACAAGTATAAAGACAAAAGGAATGATACAGATCATAGTGTTAGATAACTGAGAGGGGGGTGAATCAGTTAAATTAGTTATCCTACAGTCCCAAACTCTTAGATGTACTTTTTCAAACTTATTCAACAAATCAAACAGCTTGGTAAGATAAAATAACTATCTTTCATATCATTTACCGAATACCAGTAATTATCCAAAAATATCTTTACTAATTAATCAAATATGCAACATGTAAAGTATGATAGAAAAACAATCATAACAAATAACACATAACACAATGATTTAACATGGAAACCCTGCTAAGGGAAAAACCACCTGGGACTGGTAGCCCAAAAATATTTCACTCTTCCGAAGTGAGCTCGGTTAGGAGCCAACCCTATTAAAGGTTACAATGTACATTGTCAAGTGTCACCTGGTTAAAGGATTTATCACTAACACTTAACTTTTGACTAGTATTCACTATGGGGTCAACAAGATAACAATTCACATTCCTTGAATGTCATATGAAAATACAAAAAGATTGTTATGTCCACTCGGTTAAGAAATTTTGTTGTAAAAATGGTTAAATTGATACAATACTAATCTGATTCATATACAACTCAATTTGCAAATATTCAGATCTATGCTAAGCTCATAAAAAATCTTCTGATCAATAACCAATTCACTTCCTCATATCCTTCAACTTACTTCACTCGGTGTATATATATCTCTTGCTCTCGATTATGCCTACAACTTGGTTCTGTCTGCAACCATTTTGATCAAGAATGCATGAAAAATGTCTTCATGTGAAATCTTCTACAATCTCTATTTATCCGACATAGTTCAACAATGAATCTCATGTCTCTTAAATAGATGTTTAAACCATTTTCATATCAGCCATTAGATTTTGCCTCTTAATCTTCTTCATCCATTTTTTTGCTTCAAACTTCCTCGGCAAATGTGTCAATAAAACATTTCAATCTCTTCCCTTAGATCATCTCTAAATTTGGTCAGTGATTGATCTTATAAAAAACTATTAGGAATGAATGCAAAGTGTTTTGGCAGTCATTCTGTAGCAGTTGTTGTTGCATTCATGACTTGGATTGTCATTGATGTCAACACAGTGATATTCTAGATATTAGCAGGAAAGCAGGTACAGCTTTGTTTTCCACACATGTTGTATTGCATATTGGCTTTTACACAATTGATGGTATGTTCTTTGGTGTGTTATTAACCTATGGTTAATAGCGCAAAAATAAATTCATTCATTTGTATGAGTTATGAGCATTTTGGTGAGAGTAGTATTTAGACAATGTTTCTGTGTAGCGATGTTCAGAAATCGGAGGATATCTCTTAGCTGGGATGGAATCTGATTTTGCGTAGTTAAAGGGATGTTGGAGACTCATTCATGATGATGTGGTTCATAGTGCAAACTTCAAGGATATGTTTGGAGAAAGTTACAGTAATTGGAAGCCAAAAAATTTATGTGAATTCTGTGTGTAGCGTGTAGAATTTATTATTTTGTAATTGAGGACCGACTCATTTGTAATTATTTGAGTTTGGTACATAAGAAGGAATTTTTTCCATATTTTCATGTGTACTATGAAGATTGAGATGCAAATATATGCATGAAGTGAAGAAAAGAGCTAATTCAGTGATGAAGGAAGACTTGTGAGTACAGAGATCTGGAATTGTGATCTTGTGTAGCAGAGAGTGCAGTTTTGGGATAGTGTGAAGGAGGTAATATATTTCATATTATTTTGTTGAATAATTCTAAGATCTTTTGGACAGTGGGTTCAGAGATCTTGCCTTGAAGCTGTTTGGACAGTGGGTCCTTCTGTCTTCCATAAACTCTTAACCGGGTTAGAATCTTTTAACAGGGATTCAAAATCTCCTAACGGGGATTTATATGTACTGAATGTATTTTATAAGACTCCTAACAGGGTTCATCCTCTAACAAGGAAATTTCATATTAGTGCATCATTTTGTGGGTATCATTCCCACTAAGGTTTACTCTTTTCAAGAGGTTCCCTAGTTAACATATCTTGTGTTATTGTGCAATTGTGTATGGTTATCATTCTATGGTTGATCAGTACATTGATTATATTGTTTAAAGATTTTGAATGGATAAATTATCTGATAACTGATTCACCCCCCCCCCCTCTCATTTATCTTGGGGATCTTTACATTCTAACAATTGGTATCAGAGCAGCAGGTCCTTGAAAGAAAAGTTTAACAACTTAAGGAGATCCATGGTGAATTTCAAAAAAGAAAGCCCTAAGTTTGATGGAGTAAATTTTGACAGCTAGAAAGAAAAGATGAAGACACATCTATTATGTTTAGGACCAAGTTATTGGTTGATTACAAAGAATGAGAAGACTATCATTGAGAAAGACAATCTAGATGCAGGAACTAAAGATGAACTAGATCTATTCATGTGTAACATACTTGCAAGAGAGGCACTTTTGTCAGCACTACCAAAGAATGAATATAGTTAGGTAAGATGTTTGAAAACATCTCATGCAATTTGGAAAGCTTTAAATTCTACTTTTGAAGGTGTTGAACATGCAAAGAAGGCTAGATTACATAATTGGATTTGTGCATTTGAAGATATCAGAATGATGGAAGATGAATCTATTAGAAGTTATATTGGTAGGATGTCTGAGATTGTGACAGGAATAAAGTCTTGTGGAGGTGATAAGATAGAGAATGAAGTGATATGGAAAATTCTGAGAACTTTGACACCAGTATTCAAGCAGACAACGCAAATGATTGAACAAGTGATACCTTGTACATCGAACTTTTCAAGAGAGACTCTTCTTGGAAGATTAGAGACAGCAGAGATGAACTTGAGATTATCAGGAGAGCTACCTAGAATGGAAATAGCATTCAGTGCTCTTAGCATTAGACCTACAAGAAGTACTAGTGTGAATGGAGATTATGCCAGCAGTAGCAGATCTGAGGAAGATAAGAAGATTGAAGAAGGTATTGCATTACTTGTAAAAAGAGAACCAGATGGTAAGAAAATCTTTAAATGTTGGACTTGTCAAGAATATGGTCATTTTGCATCTAAATGTCCTAAAAGAGTTAAGAAGTATAGAATAAACTTTAAACCTAGGAGATGTAAAGAATGTTATTATGCAAATGATGAAGATTTTGAAGCAGGAATTGAAAAACATTTAAGTGACAGTGATAATGATAACTTTGAGGAAATAGGATTTGTAGCAATTAAAGAAGAAAGTTCTAAATCTGATAAAAGGGAAGAAAAAGCATTAGTTTCACAAGTTGAAAAGAAATCTAATTGGATTATAGACAGTGGTTGTTCACATCATATGATTGGAGATAAAAGAAAGTTTGTTAACTTAGATAATTATGATGGAGGAATTGTTAGAGTTGGTAACAATGCACCTTGTTTGATTAAGGGTATAGGATCTATTACTCTTGATGGAAAGACTAACACTGATGATGTTTACTTTGTTGATGGACTAAGACATAATCTACTAAGCATTAGACAATTGGCTGATAAGGGTTATCAAGTTTGGTTTTCTAAGAAAACTTGTGTGATAAAAGATAAAGATGGAAATCTAATTGGAAAAGGATCCAGAACCAAAGGTAATGTATTTCAGTTGAATCCTACTGAGATGACATGTTTGATAACTAGGATTGATGATAGTTGGTTATGGCATAAAAGGTTTTGTCATATAAACTTTGATAATATTGTCAAGGTGAGCACTACACTTGCGGTAAGAGATTTACCTAGAATTATGAAACCTACTAACATGATTTGCAAAGAATGTATGATGGAAAAGTAGAAAAGGAGTTCATTTCCCAATAGGAAGTTCACATCGGTAGAGAAGTTGGAGATTGTTCATACAGACTTGAGTGGTCCTACTAGGACTAGAGGATTCTATGGTGAAAGGTATTTTATGATTCTTGTTGATGATTTTACAAGAATGATGTGGATTGCATTTCTGAAAGAAAAATCTGAAGCATTTGATAAATTTAAGATCATGAAAAGTAAAATTGAGAATGAATCTAGAATGAATATTAAGTGTCTAAGATCTGATAGAGGTGGTGAATTTACATCTAGAGAGTTTAACACTTTTTGTGAAATGAATGGTATTAAGAGACAACTTTCAGCCCCTAGAACACCAGAACAAAATGGTATTGCAGAAAGAAGGAACAGGTCAATAACTGAAGCAGTAAGAGCTATGTTGTTTGAAAAAGATTTGGCTAAAACTTTTTGGAGAGAAGCAGTGAACACAGCAGTATACACTATGAACAGAGTACAAATCAGAGCAGATACAAACAAGACACCTTATAAATTATGGTTTGGACATACACCCTCAGTTAAGTATTTTAGAATTTTTGGAAGAAAATGTTATATTAAGAGAGATGATGATATAGGAAAGTTTGATCCTAGAAGTGATGAAGGAATATTTCTTGGATATTCTTTAAAAAGCAAAGCATATAGATGTTATAACAAAAGAACTAAGACTATTGTTGAAAGTGCAAATGTAAAAGTTGATGAGAAGTTTAAAATTCAGGAAAGAATGCTTGATTATGAATCTGATGGAGAAGCACAACCTCGGCCTAACATTGAAAATGTAGAATTATTTTTTGAAACTAACAGTGATTTGCTGAATGAAATTCATACTAAAGAAGACAGAGAAGAAAATAGAGAAGAAAATAGAGAAGAAAGCAAAGAAGAATCTATAGTCGGAACAAGATCAGTAACTATGACACCTAACAGGTATACTTCAAGACATCACCCTGTTGAGCAAGTTATTGGAAGTTTAGATAGAGGATTTTTGACTTGGAATAAGGTACATTTATGTTTGATTTCTCAAATTGAACCTAAGACTACTAATGAAGCTTGTGAAGATGAACATTGGATCAATGCTATGAAAGAAGAACTAGAGCAGATTGGAAAAAACAAGACATGGGAATTGGTCCCTAGACCTGAAGACAAGAATGTGATTGGAACAAAGTGGGTATTTAGAAACAAGATGAATGAACAAGGAGAAGTGATAAGAAACAAAGCAAGATTGGTATGTAAAGGATATTCACAACAAGAAGGAATTGACTATGAAGAAACTTTTGCACCTGTGCCTAGACTTGAAGCAGTGAGAATGTTTCTAGCATATGCAACTTACAAGAAATTTAGAGTGTATCAGATGGATGTGAAGTCAGCATTTTTGAATGGTGAATTGGAAGAAGAAGTCTACATTGAGCAGCCTGAAGGTTTTCCTTTGACACAAGAAGGAGATATGGTATGTAAGTTAAAGAAATCTCTATATGGATTAAAATAAGCACCTAGAACCTGGTATGCAAGATTGGATAAGTATTTATTGAAATTGGGATTTATAAAAGGAACAGTAGATAGTAACTTATACACAAAAGAAATTGAGAATGGTTTGTTGGTTATAGTTATATTTGTTGATGATATTATCTTTGGAGGAGAAGATGAAGCTAGTGACAAATTTGCAGATGAAATGAAGACTGAATTTGAGATGAGCATGATTGGAGAAATGAAATATTTTTTGGGATTACAGATAAAACAAAGCAAGGAAGATATATTTATAAGTCAGACTAAGTATTTAAATGAATTATTGAAAAGATTTGGAATGGAAGATTCTAAACCTGTTGGAACACCTATGGTAACCGGACATAAGTTATCTAGCAAATATGAGACACCAGCAGTTGAGCAAAAAAAGTACAGATCTATGATTGGAGGATTGCAGTACTTGACACATACAAGACCTGATATAGTACATTCAATGGGGATTGTAGCAAGATTTCAAGCAGAACCTATAGAATCACATTATGCAGCAGTAAAGAGGATACTGAGATATCTGAAAGGAACAATGGATTATGGATTATGGTATGAGAATTCTAATGATTTTACCTTATGTGCCTATACTGATGCAGATTGGGGAGGAAGCGTTGATGACAAGAAAAGAACCAGTGGTGGAGCCTTTTTTCTTGGAGGTAAATTGGTCTCTTGGCTAAGTAAGAAGTAGAATTGTACTTCACAAAGCACAGCAGAAGTAGAATATGTTGCAGCAGCAAATAATTGTAATCAGATTATTTGGATGAAGTAGATGTTGAAAGATATTGGAATAAAGTTTGATGAGCCTATTGTTATACATTGTGATAACACCAGTACAGTGAGTATGTCAAAAAATCCTATTTTACATTCTAAGACTAAACATATTGAGATCAAGTATCATGTTGTAAGAGAGAAAGTTGCAGAAAAAGAAGTAAGATTGGAGTACATAAGTACAAAGGAGCAGATAGCAGATATATTTACAAAGCCTTTACCTAAGGATACATTTGTGTATCTGAGAGGTATGCTTGGGGTTATGCCCCAACATATTTTTGAGAATTGATGTAGATGATTACATCCGTCCAGTGGTATATGAGCCCTATCTTTCTTCTGGATTGGATGTTGGAACTTCCTCTATGGGGGAGTTTATGAGCTGAGTCATGAGGACTCTTGTTATTGTATTTTTCTGAAAAGTGTCTTTTGACATTAAGTTGTTTTTGACTTAGTGATGGAATTTCTATCATTGATGTCAATGGGGGAGAGATATACATGAAAAACATTGTGGATTGTATGAGAGAGCTGAATAGGAAAATGAAGCAAGATTTGATTTGATATTTTGCAGTGATGTTGCAGTATTGGATTTTTGGAACATTGGATGTTTTTCATCTATGTTGCCATAAATGCCAATGGGGGAGATTGTTAGGAATGAATGCAAAGTGTTTTGGCAGTCATTCTGTAGTAGTTGTTATTGCATTCATGACTTGGATTGTCATTGATTTCAACACAGTGATATTTTGGATATTAGCAGGAAAGCAGGTACAGTTTTGTTTTGCGCACATGTTGTATTGCATATTGGCTTTTGAATATTTGATGGTATGTTCTTTGGTGTGTTATTAACCTATGGTTAACAACACAAAAAGAAATTCATTCATTTGTATGAGTTATGAGCATTTTGGTGAAAGCAGTGTTTAGACAGTGTTTCTGTGTAGCGATGTTCAGAAATTGGAGGATATCTCTTAGCTGGGATGGAATCTGATTTTGCACAGTTAAAGGGATGTTGGAGACTCATTCATGATGATGTGGCTCATAGCATAAACTTTGAGGATATGTTTGGAAAAAGTTACAGTAACTGGAAGCCGACAGTTTTATGTGAATTTTGTGTGTAGCATGTAGAATTTATTATTTTGTAATTGAGGACCGACTCATTTGTAATTATTTGAGTTTGTTATATAAGAAGGAATTTTTTCCTTATTTAAATGTGTACTATGAAGATTGAGATGTGAATATATGCATGAAGTGAAGAAAAGAGCTAATTCAGTGATGAAGGAAGACTTGTGAGTACAGAGATCTGGAATTGTGATCTTGTGTAGCAGAGAGTGTAATTTTGGCACAGTGTGAAGGAGGTAATATATTTCATATTATTCTATTGAATAATTCTAAGATCTTTTGGACAGTGGGTTCAGAGATCTTGCCTTGAATCTATTTAGACAGTGGGTCCTTCTGTCTTCCATAAACTCTTAACCGGGTTAGAATCTTTTAACAGGGATTCAAAATCTCCTAATAGGGATTGATATGTACTGAATGTATTTTATAAGACTCCTAATAGGGTCCATCCTCTAACAAGGAACTTTCATATTAGTGCATCATTTTGTGGGCATCATTCCCACCGGGGTTTACTCTTTTTAAGAGGTTCCCTAGTTAACATATCTTGTGTTATTGTGCAATTGTGTATGGTTATCTTTCTATGGTTGATCAGTACATTGATTATATTGTTTAAAGCTATTGAATGGATAAATTATCTGATAACTGATTCACCCCCCCCTCTCAGTTATCTTGGGGATCTTTACTTTCTAACAAAAAATTCATCTGTTACCTCGGAATCATAAGCAATTTCCAGCTCACCAATTTTAATCCGTTTTTATAAACATTTAATATTTTCATCCATGCTCGGTTAATATTGAATGTGTCAGTGATAACTTACTTGGTTATTACTGTCACTCGGTATACACAAGATTGACTTGGTGTATACAAAAATCTTCAATTATTGACCACATTAACTTTTTCAATTCTGATCTCTTCTTCATAATATAATAATGTAACATGCTCAAGTCAAAAATATAATGTCATAGACTCATCAATAAGTTACTCAAGGTATACCTTATCCTTATTTGTCATATCCATCTTTTCCTTATGTAGATGTCTCATTTCTTCATCATTTATTCCTTCTATAGATGTTTAGATGTTTGTAACTATCATAATAAGTATAGTAAAAATTAGTTGACATCAATGACAACATATTGATTGATTTAATCATCTTACATATCACTTTAATAACTTAGTGATCTCTAATCACTATTTCTTCAGTTCATCAAGATATTCAATCAGTTGTAGGTCATCAATCTCTCCCTTTGGCATTGATGGAAACACAAACAATATGAAATATTTCATACCATACCAAATGTTAGTTCTACAACTATACAAATAAATGATGTAGCTCGGTAATCTCTCCCTAGCTTGATATTTAATATGTTTAATCACTACAAATAGCATTCCATGCATACTCTCCCTGCGGATTTGATCTTCTTTAGTTTTCTGATTCTTTCTCTCTCTTTTTCATATTCTCATCAATAGATATTTCATATAAACCTTTCTCCCTTTGACAAAAATGCCAAAATAAAATAAACAAGTCTTTAGCAACCAAGTTTTTCTTTGTTTTTAGTCTAGATAAAGTACCTTCATGTACTAATATACAATTATTTGTTCCAGCATCTACAATCTTTCACAACCTTAGTAATCTTAAAGTGTGAGCTATTTGCATCAACATGAATTATTTTTTGATAAAGTATAGGTTGATGCAACATCCTGATCACCCTAATGACTGATAGATACGGGACAGACCCCTAATCTAGTCCTCAAGTACTCAAAAGTGTCCTTTGGTAAGGACTTGGTAAATATATCATAAATTTATTCTTTAGACTTCACAAATTCCAGTTTCACTTTCTTTTCTTGTACGTGTTCCCTCAAATAGTGATACTTAATAGATATGTGCTTTGTTTTTTAATACATCACTAGATTCTTTGAAATGTGTATAGCACTAGTGTTGTCACAATAAATAATCACTCAATTAGTGATCAACTCATTCATTCCTTCCAACACTTGTTTTATCCAAGAAATATTTGAACAATTAGCAGCAGTAGCAACATACTCTGCTTCAATAGTAAACTGAGAAATACATGCTTCTTTCTTACTTATCCATGTTACAAGCCTTTCTCCCAAAAAGAATGCTCCACCAGTTGTGCTATTCATGTCATCAATGTTTCCAGTCCAATCTACATCAATATAAAATCAGAGTTCAAAATTGCCTTCCTTTGTGTACCATAAACCATAATCTTTAGTTTTCTTCAAATATCTCAGAATCATTTTAATAGAAACCATATGTGAATCCTTAGGATTAGCAAAAAATCTTGCTACAATCCCAACTGTATGTGCTATATCAGGCCTACTATGTTCCACATACATCAGTTTTCCAATCATTGATCTATATAGTGTCTGATTTATCTCGATTGATTCATCATCTTTTGTTAACTTACATCCTATCACCATCGATGTACCTACAGGTTTTTTAATCTTCCATGCCAAAAGTCTTTAGCACTTCCTTGATGTATTTTGATTAAGTGATGAAAATCCTATCATTATGTTGTATAATCTACAAACCTAGAAAGAATTTAATCTCTCCAAACATTGACATTTAAAACTTTTTTCTCATTTCATCAACAAAAGATTTGCAAATCATATCATGTCCTCCAAAGATTATATCATCAACAAAAAATTTAGCAATCAAAATATTTGTCATCAAATTCTCCTTTCATGTACAAATTTATATTGTCACTTTTCCCTACAAAGCCAATACTAATAAGATAAGCATGTAATCTTTCATACCATGTTCTTCTGATTTGGATCAAGAAAACCTTCAGGTTGTTCTATATAGATCTCCTCCTTGAGAATTTCATTCAGAAATGCTGATTTCACATCCATTTGATATACTTTGAATCCCTTATGTGCAGCATATGCAAGTAATATCCGGACTCCTTCAAGGCTTTCTACTGGTGCAAAAGTGTCACCATAGTCAATTCCTTCTTCTTGTGCATATCCCTTGCATACAAGTCTTACTTTGTTTCTAGTTACTTCACCATTCCCATTCAACTTATTTCTAAAAATCCACTTAGTACCAATTACATTTTTATCACTCAGTCTTGGTACCAATGTCCATGTCTTTTTTTTCTCAATCTATTTAATTTCTTCATTCATAGCCTTAATTCATTCTTCACTTTCAAGTGCATCTCTAACATTCTTAGGTTCAAATTCCCAAACTAAGCATGTATTATGTCTTAACTTACTTCATCTCATCATGCCATCTTTCTTGTCTCCAATGATTTGGTTTTGTGGATGGTGTCTTCTAACAAATCTCGCCAGTACTTGTTCTCTTCTTTTCTCATCATTTTGTTTAGGTTCATTTTCTTCCTCGATAGCTTCTTCTTGGTTCTCAGTTTGCATTTGCTGATTCTCAGTAGCATTTTCCTATCATTTGTTAGATGCAGCCTATGGCTTGGGTAGATATTCTAGATGCTCAATATATGTAAACCTACCATAGTCTTTTGGTTCCTTCTTTCTTCATCATTCTTTTCAGAAAACTCATCAACTTTCACATTAGCACTTTCAATCATTGTATTAGTAGCCTTGCTCAAACATTTATATGCTTTTCTCTTAGTTGAATATCCTAGAAATATTCCTTCATCACCTTTAGTGTCAAATTTACCATTTATATCATCTTTCAGAATGTAACATCTACTTCCAAAAATTGTGAAATAACTTACATTCAGTGTGTAGCCAAATCATAATTCATAAGGTGTCTTATTTGTGTCTTTCTTCAATTGAAATCAGTTCAAGGTGTATACAGCGGTGCTAACAGCTTCTCTCCATTACATTTGTGCAACATATTTCTCAATCATCAATGTTCTAGCATAGTCAACTATAGATCGGTTCCTTCTTTCTGCAATACCATTCTGTTGTGGTGTCCTCGGTGTAGAAACCTATCTTTTAATTTCATGCTCATTACAGAAGTTAGTGAAATCATCAGCAATAAACTCACCTCCTCTATTAGATCTTAAGCATTTTAAATCTTTCCAAGTTTCCCTTTCAACTTTAGCTTTATACCACTTAAACAAATTGAAAGCTTTAGATTTCTCTTTTAGAAACATAACTGTCATCATCCTAGAGTAGTCATCAATAAAAAAATGAAATATTTGTCACCATAATAACTCTGAGTTCTCATAGGACCACATAAGTCGATATGTACCAACTCCAAAATACCTTTAGATGAATTGTCTTTTATTTTAAAACTATATTTAGTCATCTTTCCTCTCTAACATTGATTGCACATAACATGGTTAGGTTTAGTTAGACTCGGTAAACTTCTAACTCTTCTCTTCTTACTGATCTTAACCATATTATCAAATTTCACATGACACTATCTCTTATGCCACAACCATACATCTTCATTTCTAGCCAACAAATAAGAAGTTTCAGAATTGTCAAGATAGAATAGATTACCTTTGGATTGTCCACTAGTACCGACTAGCTTTCTAGTTTCATCATAGATTTTCACCTTCTTACTTTCAAATGCAACTCGGTGACCTAAATTATTTAGTTGTGCTACACTCAACATATTATAGTTAAGTCATTTCACCCAATATGCATTATCACATCTAATCTTATCATTCAACAAGATATATCATTTTCTTTTTACTTGACAAGGTGTATCATTTCCCATTCTAACAGATCCTCCATTATAGTGTTCAAGGTATTCAAATTTATCCTCATCACTAGTCATATGATGTGTACAACCACTATCAATAATCCATGTATCATTCTTGTGAACTTTAGATATAAGTGTTATTTCTACATACCTTTCTTCTTCTTCTGAATCATCTTTCATTGCAACAAATACCACTTCAATTTCATCATCAATGTCAGTGTCGATATCATTATCATCATCTCCAACAAGGTAGCGTGCCTTCTTTCCTTTGTCTTTGTAGTCTCGGTTATTTCTTCTGTCATACTATCAATTTTCTCTATTATCTCTCCTGCCAAACTTTCCATCACCAGATCAATAATTGTCTTTATCTTCTTCTTTCTTGTTAGGACATCTAGCAACAATATGGCCAATCTATTTACAATTAAAACAAGCTAAAGGTAACTTTCCTTTATACCTTCCTTTACCTTTTTTAAGTCTTCTAGCTATAAGTGCTTAAAACTCATCAAGCTCATCTTCACTATCACTGCCACTTTCATTCTTTATGTTATGCTTGCTGCTAGACTTACCAATCTTTAGGGATGACATAAAAGTACACTCGACACTCGGTACAATACTATTTTCATAGTTATTTAGCTCAAAAGTAGTCAACTTATCAATTAGACTATCAAGTGTAAGAGTACTACCAGGTGCAGATCTCATTTCATGAATAGCAAATATTCTAATAGCATAGATAGGAAGCAAGGTTCTCAGTATTTTACGTACAATAGTGTCTTCAGAAATAATACCTCCTGCTCCTCAAATAGAATTGACCACCTCTTTGATTTGGTTAGAGTATTGTGTGATGTTCTCACCTTCTTTCATCTTCATATCATCAAATCTACCTCTTATGCTTTTAGCTCTGGCTCTCATTACATTTGCATCACCACCATAAACTAGTGCAAGCTTGTCCCACATTTCTTTTGTTGTAGTGCATGCTTTGACATCTTCAAATTTTGTATCAGATAGAGCAGCAGCAATCTCTATCATAGTTATATTTAGTTCATTTCTGTATCTCAACTGATCAACTTTCAAAGGTCCAATAGTCATTTATATATAGTCATGGTCTAGGAGATGTAGAGTAGATTCTCCAATTCTAGATATGTGTAGCCTCATCCTTCTTTTCCATGTCACGAAGTTATCTTTGTTCAGCTTAGGCACTTCCCTTTTATACATTTTGTGATCTTTTTCTCAAGTCCTTGAAACTTTCCTCCAAGCAACCAATATGTTCTGATACTAATTGTTAGATAACTAAGAGGGGGGTGAATCAGTTAAATCAGTTATCATACAATCCCAAACTCTCAGATGTACTTTTTCAAACTTATTCAACAAATCAAATAGCTAGATAAGATAAAATAACTATCATTCTGATCATTTACCGAATACCAATAATTATCCAAAATTGTCTTTACCAATTAATCAAATATGCAACATGTAAAGTATTATAGCAAAACAATCATAACAAATAACACATAACACAATGATTTAACATGGAAACCCTGCTAAGGGAAAAACCACCTAGGACCGGTAACCCAAAAATATTTCACTCTTTTGAAGTGAGATCGGTTAGGAACCAACCTTGATAAAGGTTACAATGCACACTATCAGGTGTGACCTGGTTAAAGGATTTATCACTAACAATTAACTTTTGACCAACATTCACTATGGGGTCAACAAGATAACAATTAACATTCCTTGAATGTCATATGGAAATACAAAAAGATTGTTAAGTCCACTCGATTAAGAGATTTTGTTGTAACAATGGTTAAACTGATATAGTATTGATCTAATTGAAATACAACTCAACTTGAAAATATTTAGATCTATGCTAAGCTCATAAAAAATCTTTTGATCAATAACCAATTCACTTCCTCATACCCTTCAACTTACTTCACTCGGTGTATATATATCTCTGACGCTTGGTTATACCTATAGCTTGGTTTTGGTTGTAACCAGTTTGATCAAGAATGCATGAAAAATGTTTGTACGTGAAATCTTCTATAGTCTTTACTTATTTGGCATAGTTCAACAATGAATCTCATGTCTCTTAAATAGACATGTAAACTATTTTCATAAAAACCATTAGATTTTTCCTCTTAATATTCTTCATCCATTTTGTCACTTCAAACTTCCTCAGCAGATGTGTCAATAACATATTTCAATCTCTTCCCTTAGGTCATCTCTGAATTTTGTCAGTCGTTGATCTTATAACAAACTTCATGTGTTACCTCAGAATCATAAGCAATTTCTAGCTCGCTAATTTCAGTCAGTTGTTATAACATTTAATGTTTTCATCCATACTCGATTAATAATGAATGCATTGGTGATAACTAACTTACTTATTAATTTCACTCGGTATACACAAGACTGACTCAGTGTATACAGAAATATTTAATTAATGAGCACATTAACTTGTTATACCTTGAGCCGAGTAAATATCAAGAAAGGTACAAATGCTACACCTTTTAAATTATGGCATCGTTATACACCTAATGTGAAATAATTTAAAGTCTTTGGAAGTACATGTTATATACTAAAGGACAATAAGAATGGAAAACTTGATGCTAAAAGTGATGAAGGAATAATCCACTACGAGAAAAGCTTACAAGTGTTTGAATTCTAACACTAAAAAAGTTGTGGAAAGTGCAAATGTTAGAGTTGATGAATATGCATAAAATAATGAAATTGAATGTAAGAAAGAACTTGAAGATTATAGTGTTAATATGATTTAGAATAATAGAGAGGGGGGGTTGAATCATTTGTTCTCAGGTCTAGCTGTATAAAACAATCTTTCAAGCTCTTCAACAAATCAGATCTAATAACCAACACCTACTCGGTCATTACTGATTGCATAATAGAAACATATAACAGTGCAGTCCACTTATCCAAAAGCATCTAACTTGTAAAACATAGAAATGTTCAAACCAAAACATTCACACAAGTATCAGCACTAGGATTTATAGTGGAAACCCAATTTGGGAAAAACCACTTTGTAACATGTTACTATTATGTTCACTCTTCTGAAGTGAGCTTTGTGAAAAGGAAACCCTATCAAAGGTTACAAACACACTATCAGGTGTGACCCGGTTAAAGGATTTCAACCACTCTGTTAAAAGTGCACCTTGTTATAGGACTTACATACACTCCATTAGAATGCAACCTTGTTCAAAGGATTTATACCTATGACTGTTAGGTCAACCTTGGTTAAAAGGATTTTGACTGTTACAATGGTTAGAAAGTAGCAGTAATATTGATCTGAGAAACATACAACTCACTTTGCAAATATCAAATCCAATTTTGTACACATATGTTGGCTTACTGACTGTGAACCTTTTCCATCTCCATCACTGATCTTCTTGAAACCCTTCAAGAAATCACAACACTTCTCCTTTAGCCTTATCTTCTTAGATAGTCAATAATAATACTTCCAACATTCACTTCTTTTCATGTAGTCAACCTCTTGCTTAGGTTTCCTTAATACTACCTCTATTAGGTCAATACATCTTTTTCTGCTTAATCTCCTTTGTAGATCTTAGGGTTAGGTCAGATTCATTGAATCCATCCTACATTATGTTCTTTGGCTTATCTTTGAAATATCTTGAATCTCTTAAATATTTTACAATAAAACATTTTATAGTGCATTAAATGCTTTCATACAATCAATAAATAAAGTCAACACATTTTACATAATTCAAGAATTCAATGATGTCGGTTGGAAATCTGAATTCTTCAACAAATGCAAAATACTGACGCTCAGTCAATATTGTGTCCAACTTCTCGGTCTTCTCTAGAAAGCTCGGTCACCACATAAACTCTTCCCTCGGCTAACATTGTCTTCCTCGGCAATTAACTGGTGTTCGGTCAACACTATTTTTACTCGGCATTCACTAGCTTGGTTGACACAAACAACACTCAGCTTAAACTAGATTTCTTCACTTATGCTCGGTCAAGCCTACTAGTTTAGTCTTCATTCTTACTAAGATAAACAATACATTGTCTTATCATTGTGCCACATAATCAAGTACTCATTGAAGTATCAAGATAACTCAACCTTTCCTTAGGTGTTGTTGTTACCAACCTTTCCTATCCCCTTAGCAACACTCAAATAGATATAGTACTTTCTTAAATAGCAATAGTCTTACCAATTAAGGTTTGACATCAATGACAGTACAACAATTTCTTCAATTGCAGTTTCTAGCAATCTCCCTCTTTGGTATTGATGGCAACACCATATGAATATCACATGAATTACCAACCAATCCAAAACTTATATATTTATCAAAGAAATGTATAATATCCTTAGCTTCATTTTGATACAGAATTTATTATCCATGCATGACTGTCCACTGAATTTCTCTCACTATCTTAATCTTCTCATTTTGTGTATTCTTCTGTCATTATCTTCCTCTTTGACAAAAAATGCCAAAGCGGCAACAAAAATAGACATCCTGTACATGTAGATATCATCCTTTCAGTTGAGTAGGATATTTCTCCCTGTGTCATCTTGCTTATGACTTATTTTGACTTTGTTGTGCTCTTCACAACTCTAGGCTGCTCTTAAAGTGTGACCTTTCTTTGCATCAATATGTTAGATGTTCTTTGCAGCACACTTGATGCAGTGCTCCTAGCTTGACTAGGCAGCCTCAGTTAGGGGAAGGACCCCTAATTGACTTCTCAGATATTCATGAGCTTCTTTAGGTAAAGCTTTAGTGAATATATCTACTATTTGTTCTTTGGTATTCGCATATTCCATGTGGACCTCTTTATCTTGTACCAGTTCTCTCAAGTAGTGATACTTGATGGCAATGTGTTTGGTTTTAGTGTGCATCACTGGGTTTTTAGAGATGTTGATAGCACTTGTGTTGTCACAAAATATGACAACTAGTTCAGTGATTTCTTCTTTCATGCCTACCAACAATTACTTTATCCATATCAAATTTGAACAATTGATAGCTGCAGCCACATACTCAACTTCAACAATAGATTGGGAAATGCAATTTTGTTTCTTGCTTGTCCAGGAAACTAATCTCTATCCAAGAAAGAAAGATCCATCACTAGTACTCTTTCTATCATCTACATTTCCTACCCAATCAACATCTGTATACACTCTTAATTCAAATTTGTCATGCTTCTTGTAGTACAATCCCTAGTTAGCAGTTTCTTTCAAGTATCTCATGATTCTTTTAACTGCCATCATGTGAGTTTCCTTAGGATTGGCAGAAAATCTTGCCATAATGCCAACAGCTAATCCAATATCTAGTCTTCTATGTACAACATACTATAGCTTTCCGATCATAGATCTATACAAAGTCTAGTTAACTTTTACAGCATCATCATTCTTAGACAACTTTTGTCCAATAGCCATGGGAGTACTTACTGGCCTTGAGTCTTCCATACCAAAGGTTTTCAATATCTCATGAACATATTTAGACTAGGTGATGAAGATTCATTTCTCCATCTGATATACTTGCAAACCAACAAAAAATTTGATCTCTCCAAACATACTCATTTCAAATTTAGTTTGCATTTCATTTGAGAATTTCTTACACAAGTCATCTTGTCCACCAAATATAATATCATCTACAAAGATTTTGGCTAATAGGATTCCTTTACCTTCTTCATCTTTCATGTACAGATTGCTTGTGTCATTTTTCCTTGAGAATCCAATATGTATTAGGTAGTTGTGCAATCTCTCATACCATGCTTTGGGAGCTTGCTTTAATCCATATAGTGCTTTATTCAGTTTGCAAACCATGTGTCTTCTATTTGGATCAACAAATCCTTCTGGTTGTTCAATATATACTTCTTCCAGTATACCCTTTAAAAATGTAGACTTGACATCCATTTGGTATACCTTGAAACTTTTATAGGTAGCATATGCAAGCAGAGCTCTGACTCCTTTCAATCTTGCTACAGGGGAAAATGTTTCCCCATAATCTATTCCTTCTTCTTGTGTGTAGCCTTTGCATACCAACCTAGCCTTGTTTCTTGTGATTTGACCATGTTCATTCAGCTTATTATGAAATACACTTTTTGTCCCAATGACATTCTTATCTTCTAGTCTCGGCACCGGAGTCCAGGTATCATTCTTCTCTATCTGGTCAATCTCTTCATTCATTGCTTTGATCTAGTCTTCATTTTCTACTACTTCCTTTGTTGTCTTAGGCTCATATTCACATAGTAAACATGTTGGATCTCTCACCTTGCTTCTTGTCTGAATTCCAGTATCTTTATCTCCAATAATTTTTTCAGGATTTTAATGTCTCCTTACATATTGTGCTAGAATAGGTTCTGCTCTTCTTTCATTCATCTCATCAAGTTCTCCAACCAAATTGTTAAATTCAGCTTTTGAATGCTCGGCAACCTCTTCCTGATACTCGGCAGCTTCTTCCTATCTCTCGGTGCATTCTTCTTCTCTCTCAGCATTGTTATCATGATCCTTGGCATTGCTTACCTAAGACTCAGCATTAGGTGTAGGTCTTTCACTTGCCTCTTCTTCCTTTATATACACAAAAGATCTATAATCTTCTGGTACCTTGTTACTATCAACTTCATTTTTCTCTGCATACTCATCAATTTTGATATTTACACTTTCCACAAGTTTATTAGTTTTAGAATTCAGACACTTATAAGCTTTACTTCTTGTGGAATAGCCTAGGAATATACCCTCATTGCTTTTAGCATCAAATTTTCCATTCCTACTATCCTTCAATATGTAGCACTTACTTCCAAAGATTCTAAAGTATTTTACATTTGGTGCATACCCATGTGATAATTCATATGGTGTCAGATTTGTACCTTTTTTGATCTATACTCAGTTAAGAGTATAAATAGCTATACTTACAGCTTCTTTCCAATACTTTTGTGCAACATTCTTTTCAATCATTAATGTCTGTGCATAATCTAAGATAGATATGTTCCTTCTCTCTGTTATACCGTTCTGTGGAGGAGTTCTAGGTGTAGACATCTATCTTTTAATCCCTCCATCATTACAAAATAGATTGAACTCATTTGATGTGAATTCTCCACCTCGGTCAGATCTCAGACACTTCAGGTTTTTACCTGTCTCTTTTTCAACCTTAGCCACATACCACTTAAAAATTTGAAAAGCATCAGATTTTTCTTTTAAGAACATTGCATGCATCATTCTAGTATAATCATCAACAAACAGGATAAAATATCTAGCATCACAATAACTTTGTACACCCATCGGTCCAAAAAGGTCAGTATGAACCAAATCTATGACATTCTCAAAAGTAAAGGTTTTTCTCTTGAAACTAGAATTAGTCATCTTACCCAACTGACATTCTTTACACATTACATTCTCAGGTTTCTTTAATCTAGGTAGACCTCTCACTTTCTTTTTCTTTCTAATTTCTACCAGATTATCAAAGTTAACATGACATAGCCGCTTATGCCATAACCAAATATCATCAAGTTGTGAAATCATACATGTTTCTTCAGATAGGTCTAGATAGAACAAATTACCTCTTGTCTATTCTCCACTTCCAATTAGTTCACCTGTGGCATCAAATATTTTGGCCTTCCTGTAATGAAATTCCACTTGGTAGCCAGTGTTATTAAGTTGTGCAACACTCAATAGATTATAATTAAGACCCTCAACGCAATAAGCATTTTCACAAGAGATCTTATCAGTCATCTTAATTAATCATTTTCCTCTAACAGGACATGGTGCATCATTTCCAAACTTTATACTCCTACCTTTATAATGGTTTAAGGTATCAAACTTTCTCTTATCTCCAGTCATATGATGTGAACAACCACTATCAATCATCCATTTATCATTTTTTTTCACATAAGATATTAATGTATTTTTCTCATCCTCATCAAATTCATCTTTCATTGCAACATAGACAACTTCAATTTCAAAATCATCATTATCAATGTCAGTCTCTTCTTCAGCAATGTAGCGGGATTTCTTACCTTTCCCTTTGTAGTCTTTGTATCTTCGATAACCTCTATCTTCTCTTTTGTCTTTTTGCTTGTTGTCTCTTTCTTCATCCTTATTATCCCTATCAAGACATCTAGCAGCTATATGACCAACTTTATTACATGAAAAACATATAATAGGAAGTTTACCTTTGTACCTTCCTTTTCCCCTTTTCAGTTTTCTAGCCATAAGAGCTTCTAGATCCTCAAGTTCTTCATCAGATGTGCCACAGTCACTATCACTTTCACTTTCACTTTCACTGATGCATCTTTCTTTTTCCTTCTTTGACTTATTCAAAACCATCTGAGACTTAAAAGCAGATTCAATACTACCAATAGTAAAGTTATCATAGTTAGAAAGTTCAAAAGTAGTAATCTTGCTGACCAAACTTTCTAAAGTAAGGACATTAGGAGAGTTACATCTAGATTCTTGGATTGCAGAAATTTTGATTGCATAGATAGGACGCAGAGTTCTCAATACTTTTCCTATTATAGTTTCATCCTCAACAGTTCCATTTTCTCCTCTAATAGCATTTACAACTTCTTTTATTCTACCACAATATTCTCACCTTCTTGCATTCTCATTTCATCAAATTTACCTCTTAGGCTCTCAACTTTTGCTCTCAACACATTCACATCACTGCCATAAATGCTTGCAAGGGTGTCCCACATTTGCTTTGCAGTACTGCAGTCTTTTATGTCTTCAAATTCTGGATAACTTAGGGCAAATGCAATCTCCAACATTTCTTGGTTGTGCTCTTGTTTGGCTTTCATTTCCTCAATAGTCAGAGGTGTAGTAGGTGTGACATAGTCATGTTCAATGTAATACTTAGCAGAATCACCAATACCGGCTAGATGCAACTTCATCAAACTTTTCCATGCAGGAAACTTTTCCTTATTCAGCTTAGGTACCTCCTTCTTATACATCTTGATCATTTGCTTCAAATACCTTCAAACTTGTTCTCTGTAAGCACCAACAGCTCTGATACCAATTGTTAATATGATTTAGAACAATAGAGAGGGGGGGTGAATTAGTTGTTCTTAGGTCCAGATGTATAAAACAATCTTTCAAGCTCTTCAACAAATCAGATCTAATAACCAACACCTACTCGGTCATTACTGATTGCATAATAGAAACATATAACAGTGCAGTCCACTTATCCAAAAGCATCTAATTTGTAAAACATAGAAATGTTCAAACCAAAACATTCACACAAGTATCAACACTAGGATTTATAGTGGAAACCCAATTTGGGAAAAACCACTTTGTAACATGTTACTATTATGTTCACTCTTCTGAAGTGAGCTCGGTGAAAAACCAACCCTGTCAAGGGTTACAAACACACTGTCAGGTGTGACCCGGTTAAAGGATTTCAACCACTCTGTTAAAAGTGCACCTTGTTATAGGACTTACATACACTCCATTAGAATGCAACCTTGTTCAAAGGATTTATACCTATGACTGTTAGGTCAACCTCGGTTAAAAGGATTTTGACTGTTACAATGGTTAGAAAGTAGCAGTAATATTGATTTGAGAAACATACAACTCACTTTGCAAATATCAAATCCAATTCTGTACACATATGCTAGCTTACTGACTATGAACCTTTTCCATCTCCATCACTGATCTACTCAGAACCCTTCAAGCGATCACAACACTTCTCCTTCAGCCTTTTCTGCTTAGACAGTCAATAACAATACTTCTAGCATTCACTTATTTTCATGTATTCAACCTCTTTCTTAGGTTTCCTTAATACTACCTCTATTAGGTCAATACATCTTTTTCTGCTTAATCTCCTTCATAGATCTTAGGGTTAGGTCAGATTCATTGAATCCATCCTACATTATGTTCTTTGACTTATCTTTGAAATATCATGAATCTCTTAAAGATTTTACAATAAAACATTTTATAGTGCATTAAATGCTTTCATACAATCAATAAATAAAGTCAACATGTTTTACATAATTCAAGAATTCAATGATGTCAGCTGGAAATCTGAATTCTTCAACAAATGCAAAATACTGACACTCGATCAATATTGTGTCCAACTTCTCAGTCTTCTCTAGAAAGCTCGGTCACCACATAAACTCTTCCCTCGGCTAACACTGTCTTCCTCAGCAATTAACTAGTGTTCGGTCAATACTTTTTTTACTCAACATTCACTAGCTCGGTCGACACAAACAACACTCAGCTTAAACTAGATTTTTTCACTTATTCTCGGTCAAGCCTACCAGTTTAGTCTTCATTCTTACTAAGATAAACAATACATTGTCTTATCATTGTGCCACATAATCAAGTACTCATTGAAGTATCAAGATAACTCAACCTTTCCTTAGGTGTTGTTGTTACCAACCTTGCCTATCCCCTTAGCAACATTTAAATAGATATATTACTTTCTTAAATAGCAATAGTCTTACCAATTAAGGTTTGACATCAATGACAATACAACAATTGCTTCAATTGCAGTTTCCAACATATAGATCTTTTATATACGTGGAAAAAGGAGAGACTAGTAGTGTACCTAAATCAGAAAATAAAGATGTCGAGAAATAGCAAGAACCTATTGAGTTACAACAAAAAAATGTTGAGCATCATTAGGATCCTGCTGAGAAATCAGGAGATGAAGTAGAAATACAAGATGAACATAAAGATCAAGAGGAAGAAGAAAGGAGTTCTGAGCCTACATTAGCACAGTATGTGAGAAGACATCATCAGATAGATCAAATCATTGGAGCTAAAGAATTTGGATTCATCACAAGGACTAATTTGAAAGATCAAACATGCTTGTTATGTGAGTTTGAGCCTAAGATAGTGAAAGATTCTCTATCGAATGAAGAGTGGATCCAAGCCATGAATGAAGAGATTGAGAAGATAGAAAGGAGAAAAACTTGGATACTATTGCCAAGACCAGAGGAGAAGAATGTTATTGGAACAAAGTGGGTGTTCAGAAATAAGCTGAATGAACATGGAGAAGTCACAATGAACAAATCTAGATTGGTATGAAAAGGATATGCATAGGAGGAAGGCATTGACTATGGGGAGAAATTTTCCCCACTTTCTATATTGGAAGGAGTGAGAACTCTACTTGCATATGCATCTTGCAAAGGATTCAAAATGTATCAAATGGATGTCAAATCTTCATTTCTAAATGGAATACTGGAAGAAGTATACATTGAATGACTAGAACGAATGTTTGATCCAAGCAAGAAGAACATAGTCTATAAACTACACAAGGAACTTTATGGATTGAAACAAGCCCCCAGATCATGGCATGAGGGATTGCATAATTACTTTGTCAAGATTGGATTTGAAAGCACTAATGACAACAACAATCTGTACTTAAACACTAAAAAAGGTAAAGGGATAATGTTAGCTGAAATATTTGTTGATGATATATGTTGGCTATTTGGCTGAGTTAGATACTTAGATGTTGTCATTATGGAAACATATGATTTACATGAAGATCACAAATGACAAAGAGCAAGTATGACGGAGCGCAAAGAAAATTTGTCTAAGTATGAGACAGTATTTTTCCAGTGTACTTGGAGACATTTTTTATTAGCAATGACAATTGGAGTAAGTTCAGTTCTTGAACACTTGAACATAGATACTATGATGACTATAGAAGACTCACCTAAGAGCGCAAGTCAATATGGCATTTATGGAAGAAGTTATGACAGTTTTACCAGAGACAGTGTCAAGCCAATAGGACAGTACATGAAGACAGAATTTGTAAAGAGTTAAGGGATTATTTTATTTATCAAAATAATGTCTTAACAATATAAAGGGATGACATCCTAGATGTTAACCCTTGGTTAAATATGTATTTTGTATAATGCTTTTTTCAAGCCAACTGTAAGAGTTATTAGTCTTAATAACTTGTATAAATATGAGGCATATGTAAATGCGAAGTAGAACATATAAGCGAAGAGATATTGATGTGAAGTTGTGAAAGTAAGCAAGCGGTATAAGGTTATGTACCTTGCCATATTTTGTAATCAGTAATCATTGTACATTACTTGTTTGGGAAGTGGGCTCATCTAGTAATCATATTTTGTACTACCAACTCTTAGTAGGGTTGAGGCTTCTAACAAGGCCTAAAGTCCCTTAATCAGGACTGAGACACTATATGCATGTAATAGGCTCCTAACAGGGTCAACATCCTTAATAGGATACTTTTGATTAGTAGATCTTTGTGGGTACCATCCCAACCAAGGTTTTCCCTTGGTCGGGGTTTCCTCGAGAAAAAATAATGTGTTATGAGTTCATTTGCTTTATTGTTATGCCTATTCTTTAGTTTACTATATTATGCATGTATCAAGTTAATCTGTTATATCCATAATTGGGAAAAAGTAAAAGTTTGTAGAATACTGATTCACCCCCCCTCTCAGTATTCCCTATTTCTAACAATTGGTATCAAAGCCTAGTTACTCAGAAAAGAACCATTCAAGGAAAGCCTAGCAGCCTGAGTAAGATCTCTATGGATATGGATCAACTACAAAAGAATCTTGAAGAAGCTCTTGAATAGATTGATATTCTTACTGAAGAAAGAGACACTCTGAAAGGAAAATATGATGATGCAAAGAACCTCATTGAGAAACTAAAAAACAAGTTGGAAGATCTGAAATCAAAAAAGGAATCTACAATTCAAGTTGAAGATTGTGATGATAATCTGGAAAAATAAAATGAGATCCTTAAACATGAACTAAAATTAGTACATCTGAAGTTGAGTTTGAAAGATGGAAATAGCAAGATGAAGCAAATCTAAAATCTGAGAATGAAAATCTGAAATCTAAGAAAGAAGATCTGAAATCTAAACTTTGTAAAGTGACATCTAAACTTGAGAAAACCAAATTGCACTATGCTAAACTTGAGAAGTACAATACAATTGTGAAAGGTGAACTGACTCAATCTAAGTAACAACTTGAGAGACTATATTCTACTAGTGAGAATATTGATGAACAAATTTCTTATCAAAAACCATTCTATTATAAAACTGGTCTTGGATTTAACTCATCTAAAGTGAGTAAAGAGAGAAAGGAACCAAATCTAAAAGAATCTGAAAGCATAGAAGAAAAGAAATATGATGAAGTTGACAAATTTAAAGATACACGTAAAGAAGAAGAACCACCTAAACAAGAAGAGTCACCTAAAGGTATGCAAAGAGAATTTAAAGGTAGATGTTTTGCATGTAACACTTTTGGTCATATAAAGAAAGATTGTACATGTAAGCAATTTAAACCTCTTAAAGGTTATTGTTATAATTGTCATGGTTTTGGACATGGAGCTATTGAATGTAGAAAACCTAAATTTATTTATAATAATAATAGTAGTAGAATGTTTAGAAATACTAACCATTCAGATAAGAGACCTACGGAAGATATGAACAGGAGAAATGGAGTAGTATGTTATAGATGCAACAAAGTTGGACACATTGCCAGAAATTGTAGATCACAAATCAACCAATCGGGACCAAGATATGGAAACAATGGAATAGTTTGTCAAATATGTAACATGATTGGACATACAACAAGGTTTTGTAGAATGAATAATAGGGTTCCTCATCCTAACCCTAATCCTAGAAGTCATGCAAGGAGAAATGAAAATGCAAGTAACAGTCAAAGAGGATGCTATAGTAATTCAGAAGAAGTGAAGTTTTTAAAAACCATGGATCAAGGAGAGATATTCAGCATTGAAGGTAATCAAAAAGGTGAAGTATCTAATGGTAAGAGTGAATCTCTACCTAACCCATCTCAAAGTACTTAACTCATGAAAAATACAGTAGAATAGGAACTTAGGATAGTATAGAAGTTAGTATAGGATGAATTGAGTCTTGCGCAGTTAATGCAAGGTAGTATATGATGTATTGATGCTATGGTTTAGTGCACATAGGATAATATTGTGTTATGCAATATCGCAAGAAGTTTTAAGTTTTGCAAGTAAGCATAAATGACTTTTTGGAAAGAAGCGGCAAAGGAATTGAGTGTGATGTCAGATTTTTGTGAGATTGAAAGGTTAAAAGGTTATGATTGGTATTATTTGATCATTAAGGTGAATACAAGTGCTAAGGAGATCAAAGAGCAGTGATTGAAAGCAGTTTACAAGGATTTGGTGAAGGATTTTTGTGTCGAATTTATGCAAGCCCTAAATCACAGAATCGAGGTATTTTACTAAGAAGATCTCTAAATCAGTTAAAGAATTTGCAGAAGTCATGGATGTTTCATTGATTCATAATGTAAGAGATAAGAATAGACCTAAGATCAAAAGGGAACCAGTAGAACCCTTGGAGGAAGACCCTAAATTAGTTTTATCATCCATACCAAATGGAGTTCTACAGTTAGAGAATTTTAGAAGTTATTTGGGATGCAAGCTTGAAACCCTCAGTGATAGTGATTTCACCAAAGAATATGAAAAGCTTTACAATCAAGATATGTCATTGAAAGTAGGGTTTGAACACTTGAAAGATAATGAAATCATAAAGTATTCCTTACAATATGAGTTTGATGATGAAGAATGTACTAAGATAATCCTGAGCAAAATTCACAGTGGAAAGTTTTGGTTAGATGACAGAGTGATAGATATCATAGCTGACCTAATTCATGAAGTAACCAATTTATCTAAAACTGGAATTATACCATTGAATGAGAAGAACATGAGAAAAATAGTATTAGACAACACTAAATCATCTTAAAATGGTAGAGGTATAGTGATTAGCAAGATACAATAGGATGATGTTAGGTATTTGTGCAAGATCCTTACAGCTAAGTTTTGTGCTAACTCAAGAGAAGATGACATGGTAGCAGGAATGATACGTGTAGCCTACTTAATTTGTGTTGACAAAGTTCAAGTTGATATGTGTGAAATTTTGAGAATTCAGTAATTTGAGAACTTGGAAAAGATAAAGAAGACTAAAAACTCTCATTTTAGATTCTCATCATTGATCACTTATATGTTTTTTTCATTTGTTAAGAAGATTTCCCTTTAGAATTGGTGATGATTGGAATGATGGAAATACCATAATGGAAAGGATAAATAGAGTATTCATGAGACATCTTATTGACAAGGTCAATGAGAGTGTAGTATTGGTAATTAATACATTTCAGAATTTAATGAAAATCAAATCAAGGATTCCAAAGTCTTTAGTTGAAAAATATAAGAATGAGATATGTTTCATGGTTGATACTGACTTTACACTCATTTAAGCAGTAGACCCTAGAGTAGAATTCATAGACCCTCTTGGCTATGAAATTTCTAAAACTGAAATAGAAGAGTATGTGAGCAGATTGCTTAAGAGCAAGTTGGATATTCACAGTAATAGATTTGGGACTTTTGAGGAGAACTTCAACTCTGCAAAGTCTATCTTAGAAGAGAAACAGTCTAAGAAGAGAGTGAATAATACAATAAAGAAGATTCTGAAGGACACAAGGATGACAGAACAAGAATTTATAATTGCTAAGTAGAGAGTAGCAGCCATTAGAGAGATAGGACAAAATGAAATTTTGTCTATTCCACCCCTATCATCAATTGCAGAATAGCTAGCAGACATTCAGATTAAGGTAAAAGTGGAGGAAGTTGAGAAAGATCAAGAAGTTAGAAAATCCACAAGATCATCCACACCTGGTAAAAGAGAAAAAGAAATTGCTACTGGACCAAGAAAAAGGAAAAAAATATTAGTACCACTAGTACAGAGAAAGATATCAGAAATAAAAGATGATGAAGATATCTGAGTGAAAAAGAAAACATGGAAACCTAAGATTGAAAAAGTGAATGAATAAATCATACAAGATGGAGACTTTTCTAAGATGAGCAAGTATTATAACCTTTACGACTATTCAAATAGACTGAATCTTGAAAATGCAATTGTGAAACACATGATACAATCTAATAAGAAGTTTGACACAATTCAGGGCAAGATACCTATTGATTTATATGAGAAATTAGTGAACAGAAAGAAAAGAGCAACAGAAGAAGACAATAAAATTAGAGAAAATCTTGTAAGAAAATTATGTGATGTTAAAGATGAAGAACATTTCAAGGAGATCATGAAAGAATTGAACACCCATCTGAGAACAAAGAAAAGAACCATTCAGATTATGGGAGTAAATTATGAAGAGATCAATAAATAAATAGAGCAAGCAATAGTCAAAGTAATGACATCTAGTGTTGAAAGACAATCTAGTGTAGTAGGAGAAACGGAGCAAGATAAGTAAGCTAAACATCAAAGAATTCCCTCTCCACCATCTATAAAAATTGAACATGAGTCAATGCATGTGGAAGGACCTAAGATCACTTTAGACAGTGATGATAACCCTTTCAAGAATCTTGAAAAAAATTTTAACAATTCAGCTTTTGAAGAGCAGGATAGTGATAGAGAAGAAGAGAAGAGAGATACAAGGATTGAAGAAGAAAAGGAAATAGAGAAACAAGTAGAAGCCCCTAGTCAAGAAGAAGTCAGTCTTACACCTGAGATTGCAAAGAAATCACAGATTGGATCTCTATTTGAAAGATTTGGAAAAGAAGTTGATGATGATGATCAGATGGAATTGATCACATCTCTGAACAAAATAATTGGGAAGAATAAGAAGGTGAAAAGCCTTGAAGGATCACTAAAGGAAATAACAAAGAAGTTGCAAAGCATTGTGACTACATAGATAGTAGAGGCAAACCCACTTGAAAGAGCTAATAAAGTTATGAATGTATTTGATGATGAGTTTACTAACTTATTTGACATAGCTAAAGTGAAGGCACAAGCAGCCTATGAGGCCAAATTACTTCTAGACATAAGTCAGAATATTAGGAATGACATTAATAGCTTGGATATCTGTATAAAATACTTGAGAAGAAACTTGGATAGAGTTAAAACTTTGTACATTCAGTGTACAAAATCTGAGAATCTTGTATCAGAAGAAATTCAGAAGATTAAGGCCAAAGAAGCAGAGATTTAGACTAAGGTAAATCTTCTAGCCAGCCCCAATGTGAAGATATTGGACATTGAGAAGAGAATCAGCAAGATTAACGATGAAATAAGGATTCTATATGATGACAAGGACATGAAACTGAAAAGATTCACTCTTCTAAGAGAGCATATTTCCATTAAGTTAAGCATTGTTGAAGGACAATTGGAAGAATGTCTTTCATCAAAGACATCTTTTCAGAAGTTTAATTTTGCAAACCTTCAAGCATGTGAAATAGCATCTTATGGATTGTGTGCACTACTCACCATTACAAACTCCATTAAGAAGGCATGGGAGAAGGAAATAGAGAGCATCAAGATAAATTTTGTAGATTGTGTTGCAAGCCTACCGGCTCTGCAATATTGAATCTAGGAATACACATTTTTTAACACAGTTTTGGCACCCTTTCTTTTTGTCATTGTTGTCAAAGGGGGAGAGATATTTAGCAAAAAATTGTTATATATGATAAGGATGTATATTCTTAGGAATACATGATATAGTTGAGATTTATGGAGTTATAAGGATAGTGGATATATACTTTTGCTATGGCCATAATTTTGAGTTTTTGAAGTGTTATGACTTAGCCAATTTTCTCATATGTCGCCACCAATGACAAAGGGGGAGATTGTTGGAAATTTGGCTAAGTTAGATACTTAGATTTTGTCATTATAGAAACATATAATTTACACGAAGATCACATATGACAGAGAGCAAGTATGACAGAGCGCAAAGCAAAATTGTCTAAGTATAAGATAGTATTTTTCCAGTGTACTCGGAGACAGTTTTGATTAGCGATGATGATTGGAGTAAGTTTAGTGCTTTCACACTTGAACATAGATACTATGATGACTATAGAAGACTCACCTAAGAGCGCAAGTTAGTACGACATGTACGGAAGAAGTTATGATAGTTTTACCAGAAATGCTGTCAAGCCGACAGGACAGTATATGAAGACAGAATTAGTAAAGAGTTAAGGGATTATTTTGTTTATCAAAATAATTTCTTAACAATATAAAGGGATGACATCCTAGATGTTAACCCTTGGGTAAATATTTATTTTGTATAATTCTTTTGTCAAGCTGACTGTAAGATTTATTAGTCTTTATAACTTGTATAAATATAAGGCATATGTAAATGCGAAGTAGAAGCAATTGTAATGATATAGATGGTATGGAAAACATATAAGCGAAGAGATATTGATGCGAAGTTGTGAAAGAAAGAAAGTAGTATAAGGTTATGTACCTTGCCATATTTTGTAATCAGTAATCATTGTACATTACTTGTTTTGGCAGTGGGCTCATCTAGTAATAATATTTTATACTACCAAATCTTAGCAGGGTTGAGGCTTCTAACAAGGCCTAAAGTCCCTTAATCAGGACCGAGACACTATATGCATGTAATAGGCTCCTAACAAGGTCAACATCCTTAACAGGATACTTTTGATTAGTGGATCTTTGTGGGTACCATCCCCAAAAGGGTTTTCCCTTGGCCGGGGTTTCCTCGAGAACAAATAATGTGTTATGAGTTCATTTGCTTTACTATTATGCATATTCTTTAGTTTACTATGTTATGCATGTATCAAGTTAATATGTTATATCCATAATTAGGCAAAAGTAAAAGTTTGTAGAATATTGATTCACCCCCCCCCCCCCCCTCTCACTATTCCCTATTTCTAACAATATCATATTGGGAGGACAAGATGCACTATGCCAAACATTTGCAAATGAGATGCAAACTAAATTTGAGATGTCTATGTATGGATTGATCAAATTGTTTATTGGTTTGCAAGTTTATCAGATGAAGAAAGGTATATATATTACATAATCTAAGTATGTCAAGGAGATACTTAAAATTTTTGGCATGGAGGACTCTAGACCATTAAGTACACCCATGGCTACTGGATAGAAACTATCAAAGAATGGTGATATAGCTTAAGTGAATCAAACCTTATGCAGGTCTATGATTGGAAAGCTACAATATGTTATTCACAGTAGATGGGATATTTCCTTAGCAGTTGGGATTGTTGCAATATTTTCTACCAATCCTAAGGAGAATCAAATGATGGGAGTAAAAAGGATACTGAGATATCTAAAAGGAATAGAGGATTATGGATTGTATTATAAGAAGAATGAAAATTTTGAACTGAAATTTTATACCAATGCAGATTGGGAAGGAAATGTGGATGAAAGAAAGAGCATAAGTGGTGGTGCATTATTTCTAAGAAAGAGATTAGTCTCTTGGACAAGAAAGAAACATGATTGCATTTCCCAATCTACAGCAAAAGTTGAATATGTAGCAGCAATAGTTAATTGTTCAAACCTAGTGTGGACAAGCAATTGTTGAAAGGTATGAAGGAAGAAATTACTGAGCCAGTTGTTATTTTCTATGATAAAACAAGTTCTATCAATATATCAAAGAATCATGTGATGCACACTAAGACTAAGCATATTTCTATCAAGTATCATTACTTGAGAGAGTTCGTTCAAGGCAAGGAAGTGAGATTGGAGTATGTGAATACAAAGGAATAGTTAGCAAATATATTCACTAAAGCATTACCTAAGGATTCTCATGCCTATCTAAGAGGTAAATTAGGGGTGATTCCCCTAACTAAGGCTACCTAGAATCATATAGGAGCATTGCATCAAATGTACTAATCATAATATATGACAAATTTGTTAGATAAATGAGGGGGGGCGGGGGGGTGAATCGGTTAAGTCCAGTTATCCTACAGTCCTAAATACTCCCAAATGTATATAAAAAAAACTTTCAAATCAAATAATCAACTCGGTAAAATATCAATTGTGCCTTTCTCTCCATTTACCGGTTACCAATAAATTAAATACCGTGTTTACTAATCAATCCAGTTATAGTAATGTGTAAAGTAAAATAACAATTCAACACATCCATACACATATAACACAGATTTTTAATGTGGAAACCCTATTAATGGAAAAACCACCTAGGACCGATAACCCAAAATAATTCACTCTTCTGAAGTGAGCTCGATTAAAATCCAACCTTGTTAAAGGTTACAAAACACACTGTGAGATGTAACCTGGTTAGAGGATTTGTCACTAATAGTTCTCCGTTAACCAAACATTCACTATGGGGTCAACAAGAAAACAATCAACATTCATTGAATGTCATATTGAAATATAAAGACTATTAAGTCCCACTCGGTTAAGAGATTTATCTATAGCAATGGTTAAACTGATTCAATAATGATCTGATTTAAATACAACTTTGATTTTTAGATTTTTAGATCTATGCTAAGCTCAAAAATACGTCTGATAAATAATCAATTCAATATCTTCATTTCCTCCAACTCTATTCTTCTTGGTAATTGCTTTCTCTATCACTTGGTGTTGTCTGTAGATTTTCTTGGTTATGTCTTCAACTAGTTTGATCAATGTTGCATGAAAATAATCTTTTCATGCGAATTCTCCTGCAGCAACATCAATAATAAATTTTAGGTCTCTTTATATAGACATCATAAACCATTTTATTTTCATCCATATATTTTGCCTCTTAATCTTCACCATATATTTTTCTGCTTTAATCTTCCTCAGAATTTGTGTGAATAACGCATTTCATTCTCCTTCATTTGATCATCCTTGAATTTTTTCAGCGGTATTATCATCATATAACAAACATTATCATTTACCTCAAAATCATCCAAATCATCATCTTTATTCGTGATGCAGGGGCATTCTAGGGTACTCGGTGAATTTGCATGGGGGGTGGATGTTTGGCCGGTGCTACTTGGTTGCAGCATTGACTGACGGCCTTGATCATTGAAGGAAGCTCAATCGCTGAAGGAACTTGGTAACCTTTGGCACTCAGTGGAAGTGTTACTTGGTGATTCTTGTGGTGCTCAGTCGACATTGGTGCTCAGTGATGCCTCGCATGCTCGGTTATTTCACTGTTGCTCAGTAGTTCTGGTTTACCAACTAGAGTTTTGTATGATTTGTTGGGCCGACTTGGTGCATTTATTGTTGATAGCTATTGTTACAGGCTGACATGTTAGATTAAATGTTTGTAAGGCTATTTTGATTCCAACTTGTGTTGAATTTAATATTTGTTGGGGGGGCTTAATGATTTCATCCTGCCAACTTGTGGCTGATGACTAGTATTTATAAGATATTTGGGGTAGTTGTAGGAGGAGGAGATAGTAGAATTTCATGACTTGGAAGACTTAGCGAATCAAATCTAAGGTTCTAAAAGTTGGAGTTGGTGAAGTTGTGGAAAAGATCTTGCATGATCTTGCAGATCAAATTGTTATTTGATAGTTTGTAATTGTAGACCTAGTGGTTTTCACACTTGGAGACAAGGAGATTTCTTGGAGGCTTGCGAGCTCAAGTTTAGATTTTCCTTAGGGTTTCCAACAGCTTCTAATTGTCTTCAGAGGTAAACTAGCTAAGATTGTATTGGATCTATTTGGATCTTATAGAATTGTTTTTTATTGTAATTGGCTCTAACCTGGAAAGCCTTACAGCCGGGCATGTTAATGAAAATCATAGTTAAACAATTTCTTTGTTGTTGTGTTGTTGAGTATTTCGTTGTGTTATTCTGAAGCTCCAAGGTTTGAACTATCCTTAATTGGATCCACCCTCCTTGACTGCATCAGGTGTTATCAAAGTTGAGAGTTGATCTTGTTGGTGAAGAGATCGTATGATCTAGATTACAGATCTGTGGCACTGAACTTTTGGATTTTTCCCTAGTTGTTCGTTCAAGGTGGCAGGTTGAGATCTGAATTTTACACAACTTGGAGATTTCTGCAAGGTAGTCGGTGAGGGTTTTTTGTAGAGGTTTTTTCATATCCTTAAGGATGCCTCTGAGGAGATTGGACCCTAGAGTTATTTTTTATCTTTGTGATACTGTTGAATCCCAGATCACAGAGAAAGTGAAATCAGATTTCAGATCTGAGATGGAGTTGATGAAGAATGACATGGTCACCGAGATCATGAGAGGTTTTAATGGTATACCTCATAATGTTGGTACTGAAGATGGTTATGAGGAATCTATTAAATAATTTGAACCTGCTGGATCTAGTGGTGATGACAGGAGGGATAGGTCTGGTGAAGATAGAACTACTTGGTTACCTAGAGCTAGATCTTGGTTAAGTAGTAGTTACTGAATGGAAGTTTCTACTTTCTCTGGTACTTTGAGACCCGAGAACTTGATTGATTGGATTGGTGAACTTGAAGATTTATTTGAGCTGGAAGAAATTGAAGATCCTCTTTAGGTGATATTAGCACAAACAAAGTTGAAAGGACATGCTGCTCTTTGCTGGAAGGAACTACAAAGAGATAGAGAACATGAAGGTGAAACAAAGATCAATAGGTGGAGGTTGATGGTGACTAAGTTGAAAGCTAAGTTCATACCTTCTGATTATGAGCTTGACTTGTTTAAGAATTTATAGATTCTAAAATAGAAGGATATGTCTGTGGAATATTATACCAAGGAGTTCTACAAACTTACTATTCAGTCTTTTCACTAAGAGCTTAGTAAGGAAAAGGTAGCTTGGTATGTGAATGGTCTAAGATTCAATATTCATGATGAACTTGGTATGCTGAAGATTGATTTTGTTGAAGATGCTTATCAGTATGCTCTGAAGGAAGAAGATAAGTTGAAGAGGAAACAACATAGTAATTATCAAGGGAAGGAAAAGATTGATCACTTGGTGAGGGATAAACTGACGGATGCAGAAGATGAACAAAAACCTGTGGAACCAAAGAAGAAGAAAAGTAGAGTTTGATGAACTACAACTGATTTAGAACCTGAATGAAGCATCTGTGATTAAATATCACTAAGGAATTGTTGATTAGATATGTAAGATGATGAAATCAGTATTATGTTGTCATTGATGTCAACTAGCTTAACAATACTTATCTTGTAAGTTACTATACTGAAACATCTGAAGAAAGGTGAAAGAGATGAAGAATAGAAATATATGCATGAGGAAGATGTATATGTTAGATGAGGATAAGGAATACACTGAGTAACTTGTTGATGAGTCTATGACTTGATGATATTGACTTTATTATGTTGCATTCATCTATGATGAAGAATAGAGTTGAAAGACACAAAGTAGTGTTGTCAGTAAATGAAGCATTCCAGTATACACCGATGGAGTGTAGTGTATACCGAGCGCAATGTTAACCGAGCTTGTGTTCACCAATGCATTTTTTTGTTAACCAAGCAAAATAGAAAGGAATTAAATGACTAGTCTTAGCCGATAAATTAATGAGTTGTAAAGTGTATGAAATCGAGATAAAAGATAAGGTTTGTTATGAAGATCGATGACTAACATAATTCAAGGAAGATCTAATGGAGAAAATTGAAACATGTTACTGACACATCAGTCGAAGAAGGTTAAAGTAGCAAAATCAATGAATGAGATTAAGCGGCAAAATCTGATGGACAAAAAGAAAATGATTTACTCATCTATATAAGAGACATTGGTTTCATTGTTGAAACTATGTCGGAGGAAGAAGATATTGTAGAATTATCGCGTGAACAAGTTTTCATGCATTTTGATCATACTCGTTAGTGAGACCCAAACTACAGAACAATTACCAAGCTACAGAGACTAATTACTGATGGATAGTAAGTTGATATAGTATTGAATCTGAAGTGATATATTGATCAGAAAGATTTGAATGAGCTAAATATTGATCTGAAAACTACAATTGAAGTTGTATCAAGGCAGATCATCTACTATTACATATTTAACCATTGTACATAGTCAAATCTCTTAATCAAGTGGACTAAGAAAGTCTTTTGATGTTTCATTCATAGAGTTAACATTGTTATCCTGTCAACCCCAGAGTGACTGCTGGTTAGATGATAACTTCTGGTCTAAAATTCTCTAACAAGGTCACACCTAACAGTCTGTTTGTAACCTTTAACAGGGTTGGGTCTTCACCGACCTCACTTCAGAAGAGTGAACATTTTTGGGTTGCCAGTCCCAGGTGGTTTTTCCCTTCATAGGGTTTCCACGTTAAATCTCTTGTGTTATGTGTTGATTGTGATATTTTTTTGTTATCATACTTTGCATATTACATGTTAGATTTGATCGATAACTACTATAAGATTTAGATTGATAATCGGTAAAAGCACAAATAGTGAAATTATTTTATATTTACCTAGTAGTAGAAGTTGAAGAATTTGTTTGGGGACACTAGATAACTGATTCACCCCCCTCTCAGTTATTCTAACAATTGTTATTAGAGTTGTGGTTGCTTAGAACAAAGTTTTAAGGACTCCAACATAAAGATCTCAAGATGTATAAGAGGGAAGTGCCAAAGCTGAACAAAGAGAACTTCGCAGTATGGTAAAGCCAGATGAAGTTGCACATATCTGGAATTGGGAACTCAACACTAGAACTGATGCAAAATGGCTACATTGAACCGACACCAGGTCCCCTAACACTTGATCAACTAAAAGACAGGCATGAACACAACATTACTATGATGGAACTTTTTGATGCCTGTACTGATGCCGAATTTGAAGACATTAAGGGATGCACTACTGCCAAAGCCATGTGGGATAAACTGACTCTAATATACAGTGGAGATTTGAATGTTAAGAGAGCCAGAGCAGAAAGCCTAAGAGGTCTATTTGATGATATGAAGATGAAAGAAGCTGAGAACATTGTGCAATACACAAATAGACTAAAAGAGGTAGTATATGCTATTAGAGCATCAGATGGAATTATTGAGGATGAAATAGTGATAAGAAAGATTCTTATAACTTTACTACCAGTTTATGCAATTAAGATCTCTGTAATTCATGAAACAAGAGCTACATCCAACCTTACTCTTGACACACTGATCAGTAAACTTACAACCTTTGAATTGAATAACTTTGACAATAGTGTTGTACCTTCTATTGAATCTACTTTCATGACTTCTTTGAAGATTGGTAAATCTAGTAGCAGGAATAATAAGAATAATGATAGTGATAGTGGTACCAATGAAGAACTTGATGAGCTTGAAGCTCTTATGGCCAGAAGATTACCCAAAGGTAAAGGAAGGTACAGAAGTAAGCTACCTTTGGTATGCTTTAATTGTAAAGAAGTTGGCCACATCACTGCTAGATGTCCGAATAAGAAAGATGATGATAGATCCAAAGACCAATCCGAAGGAAGCTATGGGAGAAGAGTCAATAGAGGCTACCAACACAACAATAGAGACAACTAAGATAGCTATGATAAAGGGAAAAAAGTATGTTACATAGCTGAAGAAATTGAATCTGAATCTAATACTGATGATGTAGAAGTAGTATTTGTTGCTATGAAAGATGACTTAGAGGAAGAAAAGAAACATGAAGAAATAGCACTGATCTCTAAAGTAAGCATAAATGATACATGGATCATAGACAGTGGTTGTACACATCATATGACTAGTGATATAGAGAAATTTGATCTACTTGATGAATACAATGGAGGATTTGTTAGGATGGGAAATGATGCACCCTATATGGTAAGAGGTAAAGGTTCACTGATGATTAATGATAGAATAAAATGTGAAAATGCATACTGGGTAGATGGACTGAACTATAATTTTTTAAGTGTGGCATAGCTAAATAACTCAAGCCACTGACTTGCTTTTGAGAGAAGAAAGGTAAAAATCTATGATGATGGAGGAAGACTTGTCAGAACCGATACACAATCCAGAAGTAATTTATTTTATCTTGATATTGATCAGTCTTCTTGTTTATTAATGAAGGATGAAGATGCATGGTTGTGGCATAAAAGGTTATGCCATGTGAACTTTGATAACATGATCAAGATTAGTAAGAGGAAAAGAGTTAGAGGGTTACCTAACTTGTCAAAACCTGATCATGCTATGTGTCATGAATGTCAGAAAGGTAAGATGACTAAGTCTAGTTTTAAAAGAAAAGACTACTTAACAAAGAAGATACTTGAGTTGGTTCATACCGACCTATGTGGTCCTATGAGAACTCACAGTTATTATGGTGATAGATAATTTATTCTTTTTGTTGATGACTACACTAGACTGATGAAAGTTATGTTCTTAAAAGAAAAATCTGAAGCATTTAAGATTTTTAAGTGGTATAAGGCAAAGGTAGAAAAAGAGACTGGAAAAGAATTAAAATGCTTAAGATCTGATAGAGGATGTGAATTTATCTCTGATGAATTTACTAATTTTTGTAATGAGCATGGTATCAAAAGACAGGTCTCTGCACCGAGAACACCTCAGCAGAATGGGATTGCTGAAAGAAGGAACAAGTCAATAATTGACTGTGCAAGAACACTAATGCTACAAAAGAATATTTCTTAGATAGACTGGAGGGAAGCTATCAGTACAGCTGTATATGTGCTTAACCAAGTACAACTGAAGAAGGACACCAACCAGACACCCTATGAGCTGTGGTTTGGACACAAACCTATTGTAAGTTATTTCAGAATTTTTGGAAGAAAATGTTTTATTCTGAAAGATGAGATAAATGGGAAATTTGATTCTAAAGGTGATGAAAGAATATTCTTAGGATATTCTACTAAGATTAAAGCATACAAATGTCTAAATAAGGTTACAAATAAGATAATTGAAAGTACTAATGTTCGTGTTCATGAGTTTGATGACAAGAACACAAAGGAAAGTAGAAAGGAACCGAAAGACTATGGTAGATTCAATTACATTGAACATCCTGATTATCTACCAAAGTCGCAACCTGTGATAAACAGTCAATAGGAAAATAACCTCGAGGAACATGAAAGGGAAATCGATGAACAAGATGGAGCTACTGAGCAAGCACATGAACCTGAACAGGATGAACAAGAAAGAAGAAACTAAGTACTGGCTAGTTTTGTCAGAAGACATCATCCTGAAACACAAATTATTGGAGATAGACAAGTTGGCATGCAGACAAGAAGCAAAGCAAGATAAGGTACATGTCTAGTTTGTGAATTTGAACCTAAAAATGTGAAATTTGCATTAGAGAATGAAGAATGGGTTAATGCAATGAAAGAAGAAATACAACAAATAGAGAAGAAAAAAACTTGGTCCTTATTACCTTGACCTAAAGATAAAAATGTTATCGGTACTAAGTGGATATTCAGAAACAAGCTGAATGAAAATGGTGAGGTGACAAGAAATAAAGCTAGATTGGTATGCAAGGGATATGCATAGGAAGAAGGCATTGACTATGGTGAGACATTTGCACTTGTTGCTAGATTGGAAGGAGTTAGAATGCTACTTGCATATGCTGCACACAAGAAATTTAAAGTTTATCAAATGGATGTGAAGTCAGCATTTCTGAATGGTATACTTGAAGAAGAGGTCTACATAGAACAACCTGAAGGATTCATGGATCCAGACAACAAAGACATGGTATGTAGATTACATAAAGATTTATATGGTTTGAAGCAAGCACCGAGAGCCTGGTATGAAAGGCTGCATACTTACTTGTTAAGTATTGGATTTGTTAGAACTAGTGAGAACAGCAATTTGTACATGAAAGGTAATACTGATGACACTATTCTTATTGCTGAGATATTTGTTGATGATATTATTTTTGGAGGTCAAGATCATGTATGTAAATCTTTTTCTATTGACATGAGGAATGAGTTTGAAATGTCTATGTTCAGAGAGATTAAATTCTTTCTAGGACTACAAGTGATTTAGCAGAGTGATGGGATATTCATCACATCTAAGTACATAAAGGAAGTCTTGAAGACATTTGGCATGGAAGATGCTAAACCTGTGGGAACACCAATGGCTACTGGATGTAAATTGACAAAGGAAGATGAAACTACAGAGGTAAACCAGACACTTTACTGATCCATGATTGGTAAGCTAATGTATGTAGTTCACAGTAGACCAGATATAGCACATGCTATGGGAATTGTTGCTAGATTTTATGCTAACCCTAGAGAATCACACATGATTTCTACTCAAAGAATCTTAAGATACCTGAAAAAGATAGAGGATTATGGATTATGGTATCCTAAGGAAGGTAAGTTTGAACTTAAGGTCTATACCAATGCTGATTGGGCTGGAAATGTGGATGATAGAAAAAGCACCACCAGAGGAGCATTCTTCTTTGGTGAAAGACTTTTAACCTGGACAAGTAAAAAGTAGGCTTGTATTTCTTAGTCTATAGCTGAAGTAGAGTATGTTGCTGCTGCTACTAATTGCTCAAACATTGCATATATCAAGCAAGTGTTGGAAGGAATGAATGAGGTAATCACTGACCTATTGATTATATACTGTGACAACACAAGTGCTATTAATATTTCAAAGAATCCAGTGATGCACTCTAAGACAAAGCATATATCAATTAAGTATCACTACTTAAGAGAACAAGTGCAAGAGAAGTAAGTGAAGTTATAATTTGTTACATCTAAAGAACAACTTGCAAATATCTTTACAAAGCCTCTACCAAAGGACACATTTGAATACTTGAGGACTAGACTTGGGGTATGTCCCTTGTCTATCGGCCACTAATGTGATCTGGATGTTGCATCAGCTTAAACTTATCAAAAGATCACATATGTTGATGCAACATAGTTCACACTTTGGATAATGTTCAAGGTTTTGATTAAGTTTGAAGAACTGAAACAGATTGGTATATCAGTATACAAAGATACAGAGACTGTAATGGATAATAGAGAGTTACTTAGCTACTATAGAGCTTATTATTTATTTGTTTCTTTGGCATTGTTGTCAAAGGGAGAGATAAATAATATGAAAGGAAAAGTTAAACATGCAACGATGAGAACTATCTAAGGGAGAGACAATCTGACAGAAACAGAACATTGAAGATCAGTTACAGAGAATAGAAGCAGGAACCTCAGATCTGAAAAGATCATATCTACATAATGAAAAAGCTATATTTTATAATGTTATTTAGTAACGTAGTGATTAAACATATTAAGCTATGGGAGAGCTTGTACAGCATTTGTTCACAGAGTTGTAGAACACATGTTTGGTATGTGTATGGTACACTTCATATTACTTGAGTTGCCATCAATGCCAAAGGGAGAGATTGATGAACTACAACTAATTTAGAACCTAAATGAAGCATCTGTGATTAAAGATCATTGAGGAGTTGCTGATTAGATATGTAAGATGCTGAAATCATTATTATGTTGTCATTGATGTCAACTAGCTTGACAATACTTATCTTGTAAGTTACTATACCGAAACATCTGAAGAAAGGTGAAAGAGATGAAGAACAGAAATATCTACATGAGGAAGATGTATATGTCAGATGAGGATAAGGAATACACTGAGTAACTTGTTGATGAGTCTATGACTTGATGATATTGACTTTATTATGTTGCATTCATCTATGATGAAGAATAGAGTTGAAAGACACAAAGCAGTGTTGTCGGTAAATGAAGCATTCTAGTATACACCAACGGAGTGTAGTGTATACCGAGTGTAGTGTTAACTGAACTTGTGTTCACCGATGCATTTCTTTGTTAACTGAGTAGAACAGAAAGGAATTACATGACTAGTCTTAGCCGATAAATTGATAAGTTGTAAAGTGTATGAAATTGAGGTAAAAGATAAGGTTTGTTATGAAGATCAATGGCTAACATAATTCAAGGAAGATCTAATGGAGTAGATTGAAACGTGTTACTGACACATCAGCCAAAGAAGGTTAAAGCAAAAAAATCAATGAATGAGATTAAATAGAAAAATATGATGGACAAAAAGAAAATGATTTACTCGTCTATATAAGAGACATTGGTTTCATTATTGAAACTATGTCAGAGGAAGAAGATACTACATAATTATCACGTGAACAAGTTTTCATGCATTCTGATCATACTGGTTAGTGAGAACCGAACTGTAGAACAATTACTGAGCTACAGAGAGTAATTACTGATAGACAGTAAGTTTATATAGTATTGAATCTGAAGTGATATATTGATCAGAAAGATTAGCTAAATATTGATCTGTAAACTGCAATTGAAGTTGTATCAAGGAAGATCATCTATTGTTACATATTTAACCATTGTACACTGTCAAATCTCATAACCGAGTGGACTAAGAAAGTCTTTTGATGTTTCATTCATAGAGTGAACATTGTTATCCTATCAACCCTAGAGTGACTGCTGGTTGGACGATAACTTCTGGTCTAAAATCCTCTAACAAGGTCACACCTAACAGTGTGTTTGTAACCTTTAACAGGGTTGGGTCTTCACTGACCTCACTTTAGAAGAGTGAACATTTTTGGGTTGTCGGTCCCAGGTAGTTTTTCCCTTCACAGGGTTTCCACATTAAATATCTTGTGTTATGTGTTGATTGTGATATTTGTTTGTTATCA
Source organism: Chamaecyparis obtusa (assembly GCA_027943335.1). Taxonomy (NCBI): domain Eukaryota; kingdom Viridiplantae; phylum Streptophyta; class Pinopsida; order Cupressales; family Cupressaceae; genus Chamaecyparis; species Chamaecyparis obtusa. The sequence goes on from BSBK01000589.1 coordinate 2,314,830, forward strand.
TACTTTGCATATTACATGTTAGATTTGATCGGTAACTACTATAAGTTTTAGATTGATAATCGGTAAAAGCATAGATAGTGAAAGTATTTTATGTTTATTGAGTAGTAGAAGTTGAAGAATTTATTTTGGATTATACATTTTGTTTTGGGACACTGGATAACTGATTCACCCCCCTCCCAATTATTCTAACAAAGTTATCTTTAAGGGTACTTGCTATAACTATGGAGAGGAAGGACACCATTCTTTCAAGTGTACAGAGAAGAAGCTTGGTGACTGATGAACTGCTGTGGTGAATGAGAATGAACCTGAATCTGAGAACTTGTTGCTTTGGCAAACTTTGCTCAGTACAAAGGAGGAACCTTTTCAGAGGAGTAACTTGTTTAGGACCTGATGCAAGTATGGAGGTAAAACCTATGATGTTATTGTTGATACTGGTAGTACTGATAACCTTGTTGCTAAGGACATGGTTTAGAAACTTGGGTTGAATAAAATGAAGCATCCTTGTCCTTATAGGATTGGCTAGTTACAAGATGTTCATGCTCTAGAAGTAAGAGAACAATGCTTTATTGATGTTTAGATTGGACAGTATAAGGATCTTGTGTTATGTGACATTGTGAAGATGAATAGTTGTGATATATTGCTCGGTAGACCTTGGCAATATGATTGCAGAGCTATGTATGACTGTGTAAGAAATATGTTTACTATTGAGAAGGATGATAGGAAGTTTTCCCTAATTCCTTTGCTGGATACAACACTCGGTAGGAGAAGCCTAAGTATTGGTAGTTGGGTTGAGGTTGTGGATCCAGAGAAAATGAATGATCAGTATGGAGAACCGACCTATGTGTTGTCAAGAAAAGACTTGAAGAGATAAAGAAAGCTGAAGTGGAAGAGTATACAAGCTGAAAAGGTGGAGGACTTGTATGTGAAGAACTAGTTTGGGGTTTATGTGTTGAATCCTAAAAGACATTCTTCTCACATATGAACATCTTTTCGAACCTGGGGTGTCTGATGTAGGGGCATTCTAGGGTACTTGGTGAATCTGCATGGGGGTGGATGTTTGGCCGATGTTACTCGGTTGCAGCATTAATCGACAACCTCGATCATTGAAGGAAGCTCGGTCACTGAAGGAACTTGGTAAAATCTAGTGCTCGGTGGAAGTATTCATCGGCAATGCTTGTGGTGCTTGGTTGACACTGGTGCTCAGCGATGCCTGGCATGCTTGGTTATTTCACTATTGCTCGGTAGTTCTGGTTTACCGACTGGAGTTCTGTGTGATTTTTTGGGCTGACTTGGTGCATTTATTGTTGGTAGCTATTGTTACAGGATGACATGTTAGATTAAATGTTTGTAAGGCTATTTTGATGCTGACTTGTATTGAATTTAATATTTGTTAGGGGGATTTAATGGTTTCATCCAGCCGACTTGTGGCTGATGACTAGTATTTATAGGATGTTTGGGGTAGTTGTAGGAGGAGGAGATGGTAGAAGTTCATGACTAGCGAATCAGATCTGAGGTTCTTAAAGATGGAGTTGGCAAAGTTGTGGAAAAGATCTTGCATGATCTTGCAGATTGGATTGTTATTTGATAGTTTGTAATTGTAGAGCTAGTGGTTTGCACACTTGGAGACAAGGAGATTGCTTGGAGGCTTGCAAGCTCAATTTTAGATCTACCTTAGGGTTTCCATACGCTTCTAATTGTCTTCAGAGCTGAATTAGCTGAGATTCTATTAGATCTATTTGGATCTTGCAAAATTTTTTCTGATTATAATTGGCCCTAACCCAAAAGGCCTTACAGTCGGGAATGTTAATGAAAATTAGAGTTAAATAATTTCTTTGTTGTTGTGTTGTTGAGTATTTTTCTATGTTGTTTTGAAGCTGCAAGGTTTGGACTGTCCCTAATTGGATCCACCCTCCTTGACTACATCAATTCGAAAGTCACAAACTTCATTTAATTCTTTCACTTGATCAATACTGTAATATGTCGGTGATAGCTAGCTTGGTTAACACTATAATTGGTATACACTACACTTTCTCGATGTATACTGAATTCTTCATTTAACCACCACATAAACTTATTCATTCCTGATCTTCAATACATATTAGAATCATGTAATACAATCAAATAACTAAGATAATGTCATAGACTCATCAATAACTTACCCAATGTATACCATATCCATATCTTTCTCATCCATCTCATCTTCATGTAGATAACTCATTCCTTTACCATTTTTCCTTCTTAAGATGTTTGTAACCATCATGATAAGTACAGTCAAAACTAGTTAACATCAATGACAATACATTAACTGATTTAATGTCTTACATACACTTTAGTAGCTTAATAATAATCAATCAATGTCTTTCAAATATCCTTTCGATTGTTAAACTTTCCTTCAAGATATTCAATCAGTTGTAGTTTATCAAAATTGATGCAAATGAGGTCACACTTTAGGATTTTCCTAGAGTTGTGAAGATTAAAGCATAAGATGTTCATCAGTCATAAGAAAGATGATAGAGGGAGTATGAAGTTCAGAGAACTAACATGAAGATACCTACATGGTGAAGATGAATGTCTTTTGCATTTTTGTCAAAGAGGGATAGATTTAGTGAACCTCGGGGAGAGATACATATTCAAATTAAGGAGTTACCCTAAGAAAAGAGGGAGAGATTGAATAAGATAATGGAGAGATTCAATAAACTATTGATTAGATAAAGAGAAGAGAAATCTATCCAAGAGGGAGTTGATATTTGGATGTGTATCTTGGATTATTTGGTAACTTGCATATGGTGTTGCATGTGGTGTTTCCATCAATGCCAAAGAGGGAGATTGTTGGAAACTATAATTGAAACAATTATTATATTGTCATTGATGTCAATCATTAACTTGTGAGATAGTTTCTATCTAGTAAAGTACCATATCTTTTTATTAATGAAGAGGATTTGAAAAAGGAGATAAGAAGAGGACCCAATGAAAGGTTGAGTTATGAGAAACTATAATGGGTACTTGATTAGTTGGCACATTGGAAAGGTAATATGCTTTTTATCTATAACACTAAGTGAAGAAGATATTTGTTTTGAAGCTTAGAAGAAATAAGAAAATAAAGGCTGGAAGCATAGGCTTAACTAGGCAAAAGAGAGGAAATTCAGAGTAAGCCGAGTGATACTAGTGTCGACTAAGTGCCAATATAAGCCGAGAAAATTTTAGTGTCGATCCAGCATTAGTAATTATTGAGTATCAGAGAATTAAATGAGCGCAGACAATAATTTTCAAGAAGAATAGTTTTTGTGATGACCGAGCTATCCAGTGATGACTGAGCAGATGAACACAGTATTGACCGAGTATCAGTATTATATATTTTGTGAAGGAATTGAGATTCTCAGCCGACATAGTTGAATTCTGGGGATATGTAAAATGTGTTGAAAATAAAGATGAATGACCTAGAGCATTTAATGCATGATAAACTATTTTCTTATGGATTCAAGGAGAATTTTTTAGAAAAATCTAGAATGATAAGTGTTGGTGTCCAAAATGACGTTTATGCTCTAACAGGCTACCAGTAGACCCTCAGATGGATTTTAGGAATGGTTAACTCCAAAATGTTATGAGGTCTTAGGGTGACTGGACCAACTATAGGGACAAGACTACCCTCTTCTACTTCTAGCTCTGCAAAACCAAGGCGGGTGCACCTAACCTAGTATAAAATATGCTTCATGCACCAAGAACTAGGCTTGAATAATAGATAATAGGATAGTAAGAAAGTGCTAAGTGTTAACCACACACTCATTGACTCTCCATTACTATGGGTAGAACCACATACAACCAAATACTGAAAACTTAAGGAATGGTTCTTAATTTATGCTTTTGAGATCATAACAACAACAATTAGTATTTGTTGATAATGAGATAATCATTTAGGCCAGTGCCTCATCCATTGGGCAAGATCTCCTAAAACAAGAATGCTACACACACCAGACAATAGCTGAGATTCAAAGCCATAAACACACCTACAATCCCCTTTACTACTTATAAGATATCCTTACATAGACAATTAGATAGATCTATGTCCCATCTAAAGCATCATTTCATCTAATCCTGGATTAGAACTTAAGAATGGATACATACACATAAAACAATATGCAGAGAACTAGAAAGTTTAGAACCTATCTAAGTTGACACAAAGAAGAGATAAGAGTCATGTATTTGCATTAAGTATGAAGAATCCTTAAGTATAAACAATCAAACTAGAGGAGTCAAGCTTGCAAATTACAGCTTAGACCTACAACTTTTTCTCTATCATCAACAAAATACCAAATGCCAAAAATGTTACAATCCTGACTGGGCAGAAGACTCACAACCGAAAAAGTTTTAAAATCTAACTCCCAATAATTCAAAATGATCATAAAAAATCCCTTTATACCAGGGTTACAATGCAAGCATAATGATCATTTCAACTCAAAAAATTCAAATCCACCTAACCCCCCTAGGAGTTAACACAGACATGACAGGGGTCAAGCCGCAGCATGCAAGCTCAAATAGTCCAATTTCAATAGCCAACTAGCCCTGTACTGGTCCAACTACCAAATTACCATCAAACCCCCAAGGAATCTGGCCAAATTGACCCTTGCAACACTTCAGGGTACTATTTCATTTATTCCTTCACGGCAAGGCATTCCTTTGCAATGATCATGCCGACCAGGACCACATTGGATCAGCGAAGAAGATCAGTTTCACCAACTCGGGCCCTTCCTGTCATCAATTTTAGTCCTTTGTAGTCGCTGGAAACATCTCTGAGATTCAAATTTAAACTCCAATAGCTAAGTCTTGGCACCAGTAGCACATCGGCGGTCCTGATTCGATCGAAGATCGGTAATTAAGTCCCGACCGTAGATTTCCTCATCTTCCCCGGGCTTCACAACTCTAACTCATCAGATACCCTAGGTCAACATTTTGCAAACTAGCGACAAGGTAAAATCCCAATCATGGAATGAAAGGCCTAACTCTAGTTAGACTTCACAAACACAGGACTGCACGTCTTGAAAATGCCACTTAAGTCATCTGGTGAACTGGCGACAAAAGCATTTCGCCAGTTCACAGAAAACATCCTGCCTCCGCTAAAAACTCTAGCAACCCCGCTACCCTCATTTGCCAAGTCGCCAGACCAACTAGCAAACCACCAAATCATCCTGTGAACCAGCAATAAGAAGGAAATATTGTCGGGCTGCCAAATATTTATCCACACCGCCAAAAATCCTAACCTGGGCCCGCATTCAAATCCACCATCCCACTAGCTCGGACCAACCGAAAACTGCCATGACACCACCTGCCAGCAAGACCATTGAGAAAATATAGATGGGCCCCAGGGACACGTGGCTCCCTGTCACATGATCGCATAGCCCAGAAATGGGCTATGCGAACATGTAACCACCCGTAACCACCACCACAACCATCACTGCAACTGTCATGGACACGTGTCGACCGATCGCATGATCGCATAGCCAAAGAATGGGCTATGTGATCATGCAACAGCCAACCAAAAGCTACCACATCACCACCTCAGACCACAGAACTACAACCACCAACTGCGAAGAGCCGGGACCCACGTAGACAGATGGCAAGCGGTCGCATGATCACATGTCAGAAAAGTCTGTCATGCGGCCATGTGACAGCCAATAAGAGAAGAGCCTTTGAAAACTTGGGCCCACCACCCATCGCGCTTGTGCACTAAGGGAAAGTAGATCGCAAGTCGCTAAATAGAAACTGGGACCCACATGGCTAGGTCGCAAGTGGTTGCATGATCGCATGTTAGAAAAGTCTGGCATGTGGCCATGCGATAGCCAATCAAGAATAGTCTGGACCCACCACATGGTCGAACCTGCGCAGTTAAGACAAAGTCAAAAACACACAAAGTTTCTGGCACCAAAAGACAAGTGCACCAAGCTGGAAGGAAAAGGTCAAAAACAATGAGGGCTTTCGGCAAAAGGTCAAAAACACACAAGAATAATGACAGACTGAAAGGTGACAGGGAAGCTGAAAATAACATGGGTTTTCAAAAACACTGCATGTTTTCGACACTGTGGCAGAATTTTAAAGTTTGCTCCCGCGGACCTCAAAATTTCAATAACTTTTTGGGTTTTGCACATTAGGAGATGTAGTTTGGACTAAAGCAAGGTGACAATAATAAAGAGCACAAGGCAAGACATTTAACAAAAACATGCAGGGGAGAGGCCAACTTCATGAGATTTTGCAATCACTGGAAAACAGACTAACAGTGGCTCTTTCTAGGGACATGTATCTCCTGCAGATACAATGAGAAAATAGAATCTACTGGAAGAGTAGACCACAAAATTTTGAATCAAAAATAACCCTAAGACACCTAGGGAAGAATCCTAACTACTGCTCATGGAAAAAGATACTTCAAGAGAAGTAAAACTTTAGGAATTGTCCATGAACAGGCAATTCCAAAGTGCCACCAGTTAGATCTTTCAGAATATATGAATCAACTCCCCATTTACTTTCAATGAGATAAGGACCCAACCAAATAGGATCAAACTTACCATGTCGTCCCTTATCCTCCAGCCTTGTATTCCACATCAGAACAAGATCACCAGCCCCAAAACTCCTTTGAGTGGTCCTTTTATCAAATAAGCTCTTACACTATGTCTGAAGTGTTTCATTTATTTCATGTGCATCTCTTCTTACCTCCTCCAACTGGATTAACTCATCCATCCTTAGTCTCAATTCATCATCTAAGTCTTCATCATATGCTTGGATGAATTTATACATTTTCAATAGATTGTTCTGAGGTAACCTAGCTCCAATCCTGTAGACTAGATCAAATGGGGCACAACCTGTGGCCTTCTTGATGGTCACTCTATTAGCCCACAATGCCCACCATAACTTTGAGTCCCATGCTTTCTTATTTCTATCCAACGCCCTTTTGAGAATCTTGATAAGGCTTTTATTACTGGATTCTGCCTGGCCATTCCCTTGTGGATGGTATGGAGAAGAAAATGAAATGTGTATCCCATATTGCTGACAAAAATCACCAAATTCCTGTGATCTAAAACACATTGCATTATCTACCACAACTATCTCTGGGCAACCAAATCTAGTGAGAATATTCCGCATCATGAAATCAATAACAACTTGACTAGTGGCCCTTCTAGTAGGAATAGCTTCAACCCATTTAGTGAAATAGTCTGTTGCCACTAATATGTAGGAATGCCCACCACTAGACTTGTTTGGAATTTCACCAATGAAATCAATACCCCACTTCTGAAAAGGGGCCTGAACTGAGACTGGTCTGAGTGGCAAATTCCCACCAAATTTCAACTTTCCTGCAAACCTCTGGCATGCATCACATTTCCTCACAAACTGATGTGTGTCCTTAAAAATTGTAGGCCACCAAAATCTAGACCTGAGAATCTTGTGGGCTATGGTCTTTTCCATGTAGTGTCCTCCACACACACCTTGATGCATTTCTTCCATTAGAGTCCTAGATCTTTCCTGGTCCACACATTTTATCAATACTCCTTCATTGCTTCTCCACCACAACTCACCATGAATAATGGCATACCTTGCTGACTGTAACTTGACAGTCCTCCTCTTATTTTCATTCATGTTAGGTGGAAGAAACAACTTGTGCAAGTAATTGATGACATCTTTATACCAATCACAGTAATCCATATCACAAATATACGTCCTCTCTTCCTCTTCTAGCATATTCACATGATTAGCAATCAGATTACTTTGTGCCATCAAATTTGCAAGGCCTAAGCCTCTCACCAATTTTGTAATCTGAATATCAATATTAAATTCTTGGATCCTGTTGATCCATCTACATCTTTTTCCTGATACTTCTTGTTGCACTAATATGTCTTTAACAGCAGCACTAGGGACATAAGCAGCTACCTTAGCTCCCACAAGATAACACCTAAAATCCTTGACTGCTTTGACTAAGGCATAAGCCTATTTTTTAGTGATGTCCTATTTCAATTCTGCTGCATGTAAAGACTTGCTAAAAAATGATATAGGTTTCTCATATCCATCTGAGTTCTTTTGCAATAAAACTGCTGCAACCGTATGATAAGAAGCAAAGGAGAAAATTTGCATGGGTTTACCATAATCAAGGGTTCTTAAAATAGGGGCATCCTTGATGGCCTATTTGATACTTTTGAAAGATTCATCTGCTTCTTCATTCCATTCTACTTTTTCATTTTTCTTCAACATTCTAGAGATGGGAATACAAATTTCTGCAAAATTTGTAACAAATCTTCTTAGAAAATTTACCTACCCAAAGAAAGACTGTACTCCTTTAACATTTCTTGGTGGTGAGAGATTGTCTATTGCTATGACCCTTTCTGGATCAATTCTCACTCCATCCTTAGACACAATATTTCCTAAGAGCTTGCCTTCTATAACACCAAAAGAACACTTCTTTGGATTCAAATAAATTCCATACTCTAGAGCTTTGATGAAAATCTTTTCAAGGTGTTCACAATGTTGATCCTCCTTCTCTAAATATGTTGTAAGATCATCCTGGTATACCACTAAAAACTTGTTTATAAAATCAGCAAAAGCTACATCCATGGCCCTCTGAAAAGTTGCTCCTGCATTTGTCAGGCCAAAAGACATCCTAACATAAACATATGTTCCCCAAGGAGTAGTGAATGTAGTCTTGAACTATTCGGACTCCTTGACCATGACCTAATTATAACTAGAGAAACCATCCATCATGGACATCAACTCTGACCCTATGACTCTCTACAGCATATTTTCCATATTAGGGAGACCATAGTTGTCTTTCAAAGAATTGACATTCAGATTTCTAAAATCAACACACAACCTAATGTCACCATTTTTTTTCTGACTGGAACCAAATTTGACACCCAAGTAGAATGTCTGACAGGCTTTATAATACCAGCATCCATCATCTTTTTGAGTTCATCTTGCATTTTTGGTGCCAAAGTAGGGTTCATAGGCCTTAATTTCTGTCTAAAGGGTTTAGTTCCTTCCTTTAATGGTATCTCATGTTGAAAGAGATCTTCTCTATATGCCTTCAAATCTTCATAAGACCATGCAAAGACATGTCTAAATTTTTTGAGAATATCAATCAGATTTCTTCTAGTTCTTTGAGATAAACATTTACCTATGTAAACATTCCTTGGTTCTTGGCTTGTCCCCAGATTTACTTCTTCCAAATCACTTACCCTGTCAGCAAGGCTAGCCACACAAGCCCTCTCTTTATCATCAAATGCTCTCTCAAGAGAAACCAATCCCCTTGGGATCCTATTTGACTTCAATTGTAGTACCTCCTTCCCAAGGACACTCTCTTTTCCATATTTGTTGTCTACATAGGTATTGAAATCCATTTCCTAACCATCAAAGTGAGACTCACACTGCAAGAACCTCAAAATATCCTGATCATTAGAAAATACTTGCCAATTCTCAACATTATCTGGGATAGAAGGCCTAGACTTACACTCAATTCTGGATATTCTCAAAAAGGTAACATCCTCTGGCCTTAAGGCTATGTTTGCTAGTAAATCCACCATCCTGTTCTAGCTTCTATCCACCCAATTAATACCAAAGGCACTGAAACCTTCAATTTCATCCCATACAGCATTCCTATATTATTTCAGCCTTTGGTTCTTTGATGCATACTTTGATCTAATCTGAGATATTATTAACTCAGAATCACCAATCACCCTAAGATGTTTGATCCCATGTTTTGATGCTTGTTTCAAACCAATCAATAGGGCTTCATACTCTGCAACATTATTTGTGCAAGGAAACAAGAGAGTGAAAGAAAATTTAAAAGTCTTACCACTCGGGGATACCAACAATACTCCTGCTCCAGCACCTTCTCTAGAAATTGCTCCATCAAAATATAATGTCCATAAGACATTACCCTCTACCATGTTATTCTCATCATTAGCCAAAAGGATAGGCCTGACCTTCTCTTGCATCTCATTCCTCTAAACTTGGAATGAACCAATGTCAGTGTCAACAAAACAATTCATGCTATCCTTCTCATTCTCCTCAATCATGTGTGGAGTTCTGGCTTCCCTTGACACCTTCACACACTCTCCTTCAATGTCAAAAGTGGAAAAATATAGGTCACATTGAATACTTCCTCCCATGGAGGCACTCCACTTTCTAGATAATAACATTCCATATTGAGGAGGAATGTCAACTACAAGAACACTCATAGTCAACTATTTATCAGGAAATGTAGCTAATTTATAAGGCAGGGCCTTAATGGTACCATTAACCAAAACTTCTCTTGAGTCCATAGCTTGACATCTCCCATGAGGTGTATCAACCTTCAACCCTAATGATTTCATGATCTCTGCAGGCATGACAATGTTTGATGCTCCTGAATCAATCATGCAGTTCTTTAATATTTTACCATCAATCTCAAGGGACAAAAAGAAAGGATCAACTGTCCCTACTACATTGTTTACAATATTTGTATCCAAGAAGATTTGAGGGATCTTAGAAACAATTTCTTCACTCTTACTATCAGGTGTGTCTTCCAAGGAAGCCACATGTTTGTCATTTCTACTCACTTCTTAGATTCCTACATAAGAAACACCATTTACCCAATTTAAGGCCTTGACCTTGTGTTCCTCTATTCTCATCATTTCCAATAGTGGAACCTTGACAGTGATCTGTGAAAGCAACTTGGACATATCTATTGGAACATACTTCTGGCTATTCATGTCTTCATCAAAAATAGTGACAACTTTATCTTTTGTGAAGTCAGATTTGTGCTTGAGAGAGGATTCCTCTCCCTTCTGAAAGGTAGGAACAACAACATCTGATGTCTTTGCTTTGTTCCTAGGTGTTGTAACAGGCATAATTTTCTTTTTTACCTTCACTTGATCAGCAACACAAGCACCCTTTCCCTTTTCTTCATGTTGTTGTACACTATTTTCTGTCCTCTTGATGAACATACTACCTGGTTTACCAGCTGCATTCCCAATTGTCCTATTTCTCAAATTGTAATTGCTTCTAGCTTGAGTGACCATGTCTGCAGTGATTTGAGAAATTTCTTCATCTGATGGTCTTCTTAAAGAAACTTTCTCCTCACCCCTCACTGCACCACATCCAACATCATCAAATTCTTCTTCTTCTTCATCAATAGAGTCAGCTTCATCCCACGCATGTGAAGAAGTCATACCACATCCTTCCTTATCATACTGCTCCTCACCTTCTTGATTATCAGGTAAATTCAAAGCAATGACAAATGACACACCATGGAACCTCATTAGCTAAATTCACTGAATTTCTCTACAAAGGATCAGGGATCCTTCCATCAGGCCTTTCTTGCTTAGTTGGGAAAATGGGCTTGCCATCTTTCCACTGAGTGTTGTAAGGATAATTTTGCATCCTTGGCTGTCTGCTAAAATTTTTTGGAGCTGACCTCTCCATAGTCACAGCTCTGTTGTTTCCCTTTTCTCAAGGCTTTAAACCTTCCAAAGCCTTCAAAATTTGTTTTAGACTATTATCCTCTTTGGGTTTAGAGTCAGTAGACCTTCCCATTTCTTTCTTACTCTGCATTTGAGGCTTGCAATCATCTCTTCTTCCTATCTTCCCTGATATTCTTCTATTGCTCTCTATGTTGATAGCCAATTTGTAAGCCTCCCCAAGATTTCTAGGGTTCTTGTCCCTCAAGAGGTATCCCATCTTTGCATCAAAGGCATTCAAATATGTCACAAGACATACCCTGTCATCTAATCTGATAACCTGCAAGAGCCTATGCATAGCCTTTTGGAACCTTATGTTAAATTCAAGGACCTCTTCATTCTAATTTTTCTTTATGTTATTGAATTCATTTAGGATAAAACCCTCATTAGTCTTATCACCATAGTGTTCCTTGAAACAATTCTTGAATTCATTCCATGACCCTATACTAGCATCGGGTAGCCCTCTAAACCAATCCCTAGCATCCTCAATCAGGGATTGCACAAATAGCTTCATTATAACATCATCAGGCTCTATATTATAATCATCTATTACATCTATGAAATTTTTTAGATTTTCTTCACATATGATGACATTATTTCTAGTAAATTTAGGAAGCTTCTTTCTAATCTCATCAGGGATTACATTAGGATAACTAGGAATACCAAAGCGGGTAAGTTGTTTGTACCTTTCATGAATAGGAGCTCCCTGTGGTGGATCCATTCCTTAAGATGTAGATGTTCTTGTGTTTGAACCATTAGGAACTCTAGCAGCACCCGGCACACCATTTGCTTGAGCTGCATTGTTACCATGATTTCCACCTTGCCCTAAGAAGGAAGCAGCAACATGTGAAGGTCCTGAAGTATGCTTGAGAAAATCTATCTTCTTCCTAATTTCTCTAGTAGAAGCCTCAAACTCAGCTTTCTCTAGTTCTTTATCCAATATTTCTTTCTTCCTTCCAGCTATCTCAAGGTCTGAGTCTAATCTCAGTCCTGGATCTGATGTCCCATCCATAATGACTTGTTCACTGATTTGAATCCCAATAGCCTTCTATTTTCCTTTATCTCTTGGTCTAGTTTCCTCATGTGTCCTTTGCACAATAGTTTGTTCCTCTACCCTCTCAGGCTCTGGGAAAAATTTAATTACCTCCAAATCTAGCAATTGCCTCTTTAGCTGATTAACCCGTATCAAGGCTTGTCTTACTTTATCCTGTTTATCTTTTTCTCTTTGTTGCCTAATGGCAAGCTGCTCCTGAACTTTTCTCTCTAGTTCATAAACCTCTTCAAAGATCTCCTCAGATTCAGGGAGAGTGGTCTAAGACTCATCATCTCCCACTTGAGTTTCATCTTCATACTGATTTAGTCCCAAGTCAACAGCAACCTCTTCATATTCTGAATTGTCTTCTTCTTGACTAGGCCTGGCTTGGGTCTCTTGTCTAATATCTCTCTTGTTTCTCCAAGTCTGAGAAACTCCTCTTCTTTTCTTTCCTCCCCTTGTCTGACTAGGCCTTGAAGTACTTGGAATACCTTCTTCCATTATGTCTTCAGAATGCTACTTTCTCCAGAACCTAGTAGCTTTATAACTCATTCTGCAAAATAAATCACTGACCAGTACTGCTACCAAGATTTTTGAGTCACCACCCAAGTGTATTGGGAATATTATAAGATGATTTCTTGACTTCAAAAAATGCTCCAATAAGTTAGAGAGACAAGGGACAAGGATAACCCTATTTTCCAATGATGACCTACTGGTTTGGATAGGCATGAATAACATTCCCCAGCAGAGTCACCATCTTTTTGGTGTCCACAATGACGCTTATGCTCTAACAGGCTGCCAGTATACCCTCAGATGGATTTTAGGAATGGTTCACTCCAAAATGTTATGAGATCTTAGGGTGACTGGACCAACTATAGGGACAAGACTACCCTCTTCTGCTTTTAGCTCTGCAAAACCAAGGCGGGTGCACCTAACCTAGTATAAAATATGCTTCATGCACCAAGAACTAGGCTTGAATAATAGATAATAGGATAGTAAGAAAGTGCTAAGTGTTAACCACACACTCATTGACTCTCCATTACTATGGGTAGAACCACATACAACCAAATATTGAAAACTTAAGGAATGGTTCTTAATTTATGCTTTTGAGATCATAACAACAACAATCAGTATTTGTTGATAATGAGATAATCATTTAGGCCAGTGCCTCATCCATTGGGCAAGATCTCCTAGAACAAGAATGCTACACACACCAAACAATAGCTGAGATTCAAAGCCATAAACACACCTACAATCCCCTTTACTACTTATAAGATATCCTTACATAGACAATTAGATAGATCTATGTCCCATCTAAAGCATCATTTCATCTAATCCTGGATTAGAACTTAAGAATGGATACATACACATAAAACAATATGCAGAGAACTAGAAAGTTTAGAACCTATCTAAGTTGACACAAAGGACAGATAAGAGTCATGTATTTTCATTAAGTATGAAGAATCCTTAAGTATAAACAATCAAACCAGAGGAGTCAAGCTTGCAAATTACAGCTTAAACCTGCAACTTTTTCTCTATCATCAACAAAATACCAAATGCCAAAAATGTTACAATCCTGACTGGGTAAAAGACTCACAAGTGGAAAAGTTTTAAAATCTAACTCCCAATAATTCAAAATGATCATAAAAAATCCCTTTATACCACGGTTACAATGCAAGCATAATGATCATTTCAACTCAAAAAATTCAAATCCACCTAACCCCCCTAGGAGTTAACACAGACATGACAGGGGTCAAGCCACAGCATGCAAGCTCAAACAGTCCAATTTCAACAGCTAACTAGCCCTGTACTGGTCCAACTACCAAATTACCATCAAACCCCCAAGGAATCCAGCCAAATTGACCCTTGCAACACTTCAGGGTACTATTTCATTTATTCCTTCACGGCAAGGCATTCCTTTGCAATGATCATGGCGACCAGGACCACATTGGATCAGCAGAGAAGATCAGTTTCACTAACTCGGGCCCTTCCTGTCATCAATTTTAGTCCTTTGTGGTCGCTAAAAATGTCTCTGAGATTCAAATTTAAACTCCAACGGCTAACTCTTGGTGCCAGCAGCACATCGGCGGTCCTGATTCGAACGGAGATCGGCAATTAAGTCTCGACCGTAGATTTCCTCATCTTCCCCAGGCTTCACAACTCTAACTCATCAGATACCCCAGGTCAACATTTCGTGAACTGGCGACAAGGTAAAATCCCAGTCATGAAATGAAAGGCCTAACTCTAGTTAGACTTTGCGAACACAGGACTGCACGTGTTGAAAATTCCACTTAAGTCATCTGGTGAACTGGTGACAAAAGCATTTCGCCAGTTCGTAGAAAACATCCTGCCTCCACTAAAAACTCTAGCAACCCCGCTACCACTCATTCGCCAAGTCGCCAGACCAACTAGCGAACCGCCAAATCATCCTGCGAACCAGCGACAAGAAGGAAATATTGTCGGGCCGCCAAATATTTATCCACACCACCAAAAATCTTGACCTAGGCCCACGTTCAAATCCACCATCCTGCCAGCTCGAACCAACCAGAAACTGCCATGACACCACCTACCAGCGAGACCACAGAGCAAATACAGATGGGCCCCAGGGACATGTGGCACCCTGTTGCATGATCGCATAGCCTAGAAATGGGCTATGCGAACATGCGAGCACCCGTAACCACCACCGCAACCATCATGGACATGTGTTGACCGGTCGCATGATCATATAGCCAAAGAATGGGCTATGCGATCATGCGATAGCCAACCAAAAGCTGCCACATCACCACCTCGGACCACAGAACTGCAACCACCAACTGCAAAGAGTCGGGACCCACACGGATAGATGGCAAGCAGTCGCATGATCGCATGTTATAAAAGTCTAACATGCGACCATGCGACAGTCAATAAGAGAAGAGCCTTTGAAAACCTGGGCCCACCACCCATCGCGCTTGTGCACTAAGGCAAAGTAGATCACAAGCTGCTGAATAGAAACTGGGACCCACATGGCTAGGTGGCAAGTGGTCGCATGATCACATGTCAGAAAAGTCTGACATGCGCCCATGCGACAGCCAATCAGGAATAGTCTGGACCCACCACATGGTCAGACCTACGCAGTTAAGATAAAGTCAAAAACACACAAAGTTTCCAGCACCAAAAGACAAGTGCACCAAGCTGGAAGGCAAAGGTTGAAAACAATGAGGGCTTTTAGAAAAAGGTCAAAAACACACAAGAATAACGACAGACTGAAAGGTGACAGGGAAGCTGAAAACAACACGGGTTTTTGAAAACACTGCATGTTTTCGACACTATGGCAGAATTTTAAAGTTTGCTCCCGCGAACCTCAAAATTTCAATAACTTTCTGGGTTTTACACATTAGGAGATGTAGTTTGGACTGAAGCAAGGTGAAAACAATAAAGAGCACAAGGCAGGACATTTAACAAAAACATGCAGGGGAGAGGCCAACTTCATGAGATTTTGCAATGACTGGAAAATGGACTAACAATAAGGAGGAGAACAAAATGTTGGAAGGATTCAATGAATCAGACCTAAACCTAAGATCTACAGAGATAATTAAGCAACAAAAGATTAAGCTACCTAATCAAAGAGGTATAAGGATGACCTAGTTGTAGGTTATGAAAAAGAAAGAGGGGAAGAGGTTGATGTTATTGACTGGTGAACCTAAGCAGAAGGCTGAGAAGAGCTGTGAAGAGCTTAACAGAGTTGAGATGATAGCTTGAAGGGATTTCTGAGTAGATAAGAGATGGAGATGATAATGAAGGCTACTTAGTAAATCTGCATATGAGCTTATTGGATCTATATTTTCAAAGTGAGTTGTATATTTTAGATCAGAACCTATTGTTACTTTCTAACCATTGTATCAGTCAAAATCCTTTAATCAAGGTTGACCTAACAATTATTTATAAACCCTTTAATCAAGGTGACATTCTAATGGGATGTTCTTAAGTCCTCTAACAAGGCCACTCCTAACAGGGTGATTAAATCCTTTAACAGGGTCACACCTAGCAGTGTGTATTGTAACCTTTAACAAGATTGGCTCCTCATAGAGCTCACTTCAGAAAAGTAAAAATTTGGTAGCATTTTATTGGTGGTTTTTCCCATATTGGGTTTCCATATTAAATCTTGGTGTCATATTTGTGTGAATATTATTTGATGTTTTATGTTGTTAAAAGTTTTATATTCTGCAAGTTGATTACTTTTGGACAGTGGACTGCAAGTTTTATGTTACTGGTATATTTTATAGATACCGAGTAGATTATTGAATAGCTATAAGTTGGTTGAAGTGTTGAAAATTTTAATTAGTACTTTTGGACCTGAGGATAATTGATTCACTCCCCCTCTCAGTTAGTCTAAAATAATTCTAACAATACTGCACTCGGTATACGCTATATTTCTAGCTCAGTTAATACCACACTCGGTATACACTACACTTCCTTGGTGTACATTGTATCTAGTCGGTGTATACTAAGTTCTTCATATATTGACCACATAAACTTTTACATTCTTGATCTTTTATTCTTAACAGAATCATGTAATACAATCAAATCACATCATAGACTCATCAATAAGTTACCCAATGAATACCATATTCATAAATTAATCATTTTCATGTTAATGTCTCATTCCTTCACCATTATTACCTCCTTTAGATATTTACAACTATTATGATAAGTACAATCAAAACTATTTGACATCAATGACAATATAATAACTAATTTAATATCTCACATATACCTTTGTAGCTCGGTGATCATCTTCACATTATGTTCTTCAAGTAATCAATTAGTTCTAGTATAAAAAATTCTAGAGTCCTTTAGATGGATTTAGAATAGGAATCATTGGTTCTATCCTTTCTATCAGTGATCTTATTTTCTCTATAGACTCAAGAAACTAGAAGTTTTGCTTTCTTATGCTTTCCTAAATCGATCATGTCTTGAAAGAATGTTGATTCTACCTGGATAAATCGGTGTTTCGTGACAAATGATTTCAAGGGCCTCTGAAAAACCAATTTTTTGATGATTTTGATAGGTCTGATAGTGCACTATTTTAAAGTGGAGATAATGATTCTCTGATGGGGATGGTAATCTATGGAGATGACCATACTAGGTCAGAGATCATAGTTTGGTTTCAAAGAATTTTTAATGAATTTTGATCAATTAGTTTTTCCAATCTAATACGAGGTCAATATATTCAATGGAAAGAACCAACTTTCAATCATTCAAATCAGAGAAATAACAGTCATATGTCTGAAAGCAATCTGGAAAGGGACAAAGAAACCTTGTAGGATACAAGCAGTAGCGACCATAAAGCTGATACAAAATATTGTCTTTGAGGTGTGTATGGTCTTGGGGAAATATTATTGTAAATAGTCAAGCACAATTCCTATCGTAAGGAATCGGTAGAGCATGAAAATCCTTGCTCACTGACTTAGGAACACTTCAAGAGCTAATTATAATATGATCACTGTCAACCATGTAATGGATTAACATTACCATATTATCCAGCTCCAAATGCTCAAGAAGGAATGATATGGTAAGAATCTTGGGGAGGTTACTATCCTCCTTGCACTTGTATTATCACACTTTTGGGGGTGAACTAAGTAGCTTCTATTCTAAGAATCTTAGTGAGGATCTTCATTCGAATATAGTCTTTGTGTCTGCGCACACATGATTTAGGCCTATAGTCCCACAAATCACCTTAGCAAGGTGGTCACGTAAATGTGATTGATACCATAAGGCCCTAATAATGTGTTAGGTGAGAGTCTAGTATAAGCTCCAATGATATCCAACTTTTGAGGCTTTGGCCCCAAGAAGAAAATTTGATTAACATAATTTGGATTGGTGTGGCTTACATCTCATTCTTGTATAGGTCATTCTCGGGAGATTTTTACCTCAACTAGCAAGCCCATCTATAGGATAAATTTGAAAGCATGCATTGGCATCAAAAGGAGTCTGGATTTCTAATTTTCACATAAGGAGAAAAGAGAATACTCTCCTATCTGATGTTGTTTTCTCCCAAACACGTTAAACATATTGTTCATTCCCAAGGTTCCTTTCTAAGTATATTATCAAATGTGTCTAATTTTTTGGTTGTCTCATAAATACAAGAGAATAATCCCCTATCAGTTAATAAAATACTACAAGTGAACCTTTGTTAATGTGCCTAAGAAATAAATTAAGGAAAACACCACATTTTCTTATATCTCCTAGGCGACCTACAAGACAAAAAAGTGAGTAGTTTGATGTTTGTGAATGTCTTCTATTAACATCCTAAAACACAAAATATTAGTATTTTTGAGTATTCAATCTTCAAGTTTGAGGTGCTACAAAAAACCATATGAATTAATAACATGAAATCTTATTGAAAACTGAGAATATTTCATTATAGAGTGCAGACAACATTCAATAGTCACAGAAAAAAGCCAAAAGTCACAGATGACTTCCAGAGATTGCATACGATGATTAGTAAAAACTCAAAAAAAGTATACCTCAAATCTAAAAGTGCTACTTTTGAGGAACGCAGACGACTGACACAAGCGCAGATGACGATCCATAGAGATGATGTTGAACCTGTGTAGACAACAATATATAAATCAGAGTCATTCTATTATGATTAAAAAAAATTATATATTTTGCCAGCATTTAACTTTGTAAAATTAGCATCCTGACAAAATGCCTGAGAGTTAAAAACCTAGAATATCCCCAAAAAACACTTTTAAACATTAAATTTTAGATCCTTTTTAACTGAGGTGGAGATGATAGTATACAGGTGGAGACACTGATTTGTGCAGATGACTCTTCCAGATCAAAGACGACTCTGTGTGACGGGCTCCAAAAATGACAAAATTATTTTTTTTTTAAGTTTTGAATTTCAAGGACGTGGGTCCCACTAGACATGCCATAATGAATATGGTTTAAACCTACTTGTTGGAAAAAAGCTCAAACATGTAAACGTTAGATATAGAAAATCATATTCATTCATAATCTAACATGTTCATAAAATTGCAAAACCAAAATCTTCCACCATAAACTTCAATGAGTCAAACATGTGCACCCAAGCCTTGTTGATTTTTTGTAGTGCCTCCCTTGTTCGCCTCTTTTCATGACATCTGGATGGTGTGGTTTCAGCCTTCACACTTGTTGTGTATGATCATGTTAGACCCATGTGACGGTGTACCTCCAGGATGATCTGATTTAATAGAATATTTTTTATGCCCTGCGTTGACTTGAAGATGTTGGATGTGATCTTGGATTGCATATTGATTCTCCTTAGTGATAAGAATGACTCGATATTTTGATGCAGTGACTTTTCCTATAATATGTTTTATTATGGTATCATGAGATGCACCTAGTTTATTTTTGTCTTCTACTAATTATGAGGCTACCATTGGGGTTGTGATGGGTATTTTGAGAGACCCTACCCTAGGCTTGTCATAGCATTTCATTTATCTGTGTGATAGACTTAGTATTTAGATACACTATGTTGATGCATTATGAATTTATATTCTTTTGGTTAGAGATTTGACCACACCATTTTGTGGTGTACTCTATTTCATGTTGTTTTTGTAATCATGTCAATGATTCTAGAATGCACTATGCTTGCAATAGGGTTAATAGAATTCAACTCATTTTTATGATAGTGCAATTGAGTGCATGTTTTATGGGAATTGAATTGGAACAAGACAATTTAAATAATAATAAGGTGAGATATATATTCTAATGAAGTTAAATGTTGTTTTCCCTGTGTATGTAATTTCATGTAGAAAATGAAAAAGGAAATGTGTGAAGAGTCATGATTGAGTAGGTACAAATGTACATTAAAAGACTATTGAAATGTTATAATTGAGTATGTATGCTTATTTAAATAACCATTTGAATTTATATTATGTTGAGATGTGAATTCATTGAAAGTTGATTGTTAGATCTTGATGTTAAGACAAAAATTATGAGTACTATTCTTTGATTGTATATTGATGTTAAGACCTTGTTGGTAGTGGTCCAGCATCCCTCACAGGGTTCATGACATGGTGTAACCACCTCTTGTGTCTTCTATAAGTCTAGTGGTTGTACTGGGCATTAACATGTCGATCTTTTGGTGCAATGGAAACCCTAGCTTGTAACAAGTGGTATCAGAGCTTGGTCACAGTTTCAAATCCATGCAGGCCACAGCAAGTGATGCTGGGAGGGGGATTGTTGGCAGTGGGTTAGCGCCCCTCGCAGGGTTCACAACATGGCTTAACTGCCTCCTATGTCTTCTATAAGTCTAGTGGTTGTATCAGGCATTGATAGGTCGATCTTTTTGTGCAATGGAAATCCTAGCTTGTAAAAAACCTAACCTTTCAGGATCATGTGTAGATAGTCCAGCATTATTCCTAATCTAGCATACAAGATATATAGTAAAACTATTCACGAACACCACCTCAAATTGAGCCAAAATGGGAGCACCTAGGCCCTGTTTGATTTTCTCATTTGAGAGGGATGTGGATGTGCTCTCCAAACATAATGAGGCTATCCCCAATGTAGAGATAAAGTAATCAAGACCATTACAATCCATGGAGATGCCAAAAATGGCACAAAACTTGGTATAGGGAACTAGTTTTGCCCCTAGAGTTACAATGGGTGCAATGGATGAAAATGAGATTCTAAGCTATAGATGGAATGCAATATTCATTTTACCTTAAGTATTGATGTGTTATGAATTTAAAATGATTTAAAATTCCCAAAAGAAACTAAGGTTAATCCATTAAGTTATGTTATGATGAGTTATAAAACTGAAAACATGAAAGAAAGCTAACAATCCTAACATGCTATAAAATTCTAGAGATAATTGAACATGATAACAATGCCTGGAAATGAAAGAGTGGTTGATCTTTTTCTCATGGAATGATGCCTATTTATATATTTTGAGTAAGCTCTTGGGTTAGGAGGGATGGTTAGGGTTTGAGGAAGGGTTAGAGGTATGGTTAGAGGTATGGTCAAAGAGATAAGGATGTGAATTCATGGGTTGAATGAACAAAGGTTGCTCACACATGTGTGAGAAACACTTGGGAAGTGGGAAGGGAACAAGAGTGGAAGAAAGGGGATGGGTTTCCATTAAGAAGGTTGTAAGAGCCATTAATGAGGGTGTAAGGGATCATTAATGAGGGTGTGAGGCTCATTAATGAGGTTTGACTTTGGGGAGAGGGGAAGCCATTGAGGCTAATAGGGTTAGGAATCACCCCCTAAGTGGGGTTAGGGAGTGATTAGGGTAAGGGGATATGATTTGGAAGAGTCTATAATATATCTAGGACTTTGGGATTTTATATAAATAATTTATTTATTTAAAAGGGTTTAGGTTGAGACAATTTATTAAATAATTTAATAAATTAGGAGAGATAAATATTTAAATTTGATTTAAATATTTTTGGGAGTGATTCTTCAATTAAATGAATTTAATTAAAAGGGGAGGGGATAATAATAATATTAATTAATTAATTAAATAATGAAGATGTCTTCAGGACTTTTATTAATTAAAATAAATTTAATTAACAAGTTGGATTTTTAGGTGTCTACACCACTTATATACAAAATTTATCCTCTAAATATGAGAAACACTCACCAACTCTGAGAAACACTCACCATTCCTTATAAAAGGTTCACTAAATCCTTTCACTAAAAATCACCATGGCATCAATGAATAACCCACAAGTTCTTCTTATACTCTTTGCAAACCATTACAAGACTCTAGTGGACTCATTACATGTCCATTATCTTCCCAAGATCCACTGACCCACACAAACATAACCTTGACTTGATTGTCCACAAAAATTTACCTTGACCAGTACATGTCTTCATAACCCTTTCAACAATAACTAAACAATCCATTCACCCATTGATCAACCTAGATACATTATTAGACCCTTCTAACATTATTTCAATCACTTGACAACATTTTTTAACACTAATCCATTATAGAAATCAAGACAACAATGGTTGTCCCATATTAGTCTCACACAACTACCATGTATCCAATCAGCATACCTTGGACAAGCTTGTACACAAAAAAAGGAAACCAAATTGTTTACACTCTTGGAGACTCCTATCATAGCCATTCACTTGGTCCCTGACCATACACAACACAAATTTTGAACCAAATAAATAACATTTACCCACTGTTACAACTATCACTTTAGGATAGTCTGTCATACCTTTGAGACAATTACTTTTTAAAGACCTTCCTCTGATCACTTGGCCTCAAATGCACTTGGAATGGATGGAACCATGTTCCCTACACCTTCCCATGCCCTTGGTACACCTTCCAATGCTTTATTATGGTTTGTACTCTCAGCACTTGAAAGATTACTATTGCTTAATGTATTATTTCTCTTGCACCATTATTGCTAATATATTTAATGTATTATTATTTAGGTCATGTCAATGATCCTATGTGAATGTTGCCTCATCTGAAGTCAACCCCACTTGTATTTTCAAATGCAATGTCAACAACACACATCA
Organism: Chamaecyparis obtusa; assembly: GCA_027943335.1. Classification (NCBI taxonomy): domain Eukaryota; kingdom Viridiplantae; phylum Streptophyta; class Pinopsida; order Cupressales; family Cupressaceae; genus Chamaecyparis; species Chamaecyparis obtusa. The sequence continues at coordinate 2,337,846 of BSBK01000589.1, forward strand.
TGTAAACATCCTCTACTGCACATCATATCGATAGATCCCTATTTTTTTCTCTTTTTTTATGTGTTTATTTGCCTTCACTAGTACATTTGACCTAGTTTTTCTACCAAAATTTTTGACCATGAAATAAAAAGGTTTTGGTTGGTTGGATTATAGAAGGAAAACTTCTTCTTTTTTACTCCATGTCAGTGTTCATCGAAATTTTGACCAATACCGTGTACATCAAAATTTCAATGAACACGGGCATAACTTTAAAAAAAAAAGATTTCATTACTACCACGGTGAATTTTTTCAAGGGTTGCAGTGCGTGAAACCTCATCAGCCAGGGTGGATTCAGCACTATGTATAGGGGTTGCAGCATGCAAAACCTCATTGGCCAGAGTGGATTTGGCACTGTATATAGGGGTTGCAGCGCACGAAACCTCATTGGCCATTGCTCATTGCCACTGTTATTTTTTGTAAAAGGAGGACCACCTATGAGGGTTGCCACTATTATTTGGTGTAAAAGGAGGACCGCCTATGAGGGTTTCAACAATTATTTGGTGTAAAAGGAGGACCGCCTGTAAGGATTTCCTTAACCTTAACCTACGGTATGATCGGTTTTTTTTTTAAACTTCAAATATAGATATAGATTTTTTGTAAAAGGAGGACTGCCTGTAAGGATTTCCTTACCTTAACCTACGGTATGATCGGGTTTTTTTTTTAACTTCAAATATAAATATAGGTTTTTTTGTAAAAGGAGGACCACCTGTGAGGGTTGCCACTATTATTTGGTGTAAAAGGACCACCTGTAAGGATTTCCTTACCTTAACTTACAGTGAATCATTTTTTTCAACCAACACGGGAAATCAAAACAGAAGCATCTGAAATCAAAATAGAAAATTATTCTCATAAGAAAAATTTGATTATATGTCCATCATCCATCAACAAAACATATTAAAGAAGTTATGTATATACCTAGATTAGTCGTTGGGGTTACACCTGCACCTGTTGAACAACTAAACCATTAGAACTTTGTATATGCTTTACTTATACAAATATCTAAAAAATTCAATGGCCTTTCAGTAGCACTTTAACTATGGTTTGTTATCTTCAATATTTTCCATTCGATCTTGCATAAAGAAAAGGAATGGGTTTGATTTAATCCATGCTCATTCCTGTAAGGATTTCCTTACCTTAACCTACGGTATGATCGGTTTTTTTATATAGATATAGATATAGATGTTTTATCTAAGAATGTGTAGTATTTATCATTCATTTTATTTTATAAAAATAATATTTATTATATAAAAATTCTTTCAAAAATACATTAACAAAGAGAGAATCAGTGTATTATTCAGCAATCAACAATATTGTGGTTATAATACAATTATAATTTCTTATGCCAATTCTATCTAGAGAAATTATGATAGGACAACTCCTTGTAGAATCACAAGTCTACAATATTTTCCAATTATCTTACACATCTTACATAACATTAGATATTTATAAACACATCATAATACATATTTTATATGGCATCAAGCATAATCTCAAGTGAGAAACCCCTTTTGCATGAGTGCATAATAAATAATACATCAAGATTTGTAAAATATTTGAAACAATCTCAACATTCTCTCCCATGTTATATACCTTGCAAGAGCAAAAGAGAAACACTAATAGCCAATAAAGTACTTGCTTAAGATAGAATTGCACATAGCTTCACTACCTTATCGAAACTTCTTTTTGTTCACTAGATTTCTCAAATATCTACAAGATTCAAACAAATTATTTACCTTCTCCAAGATAACTCTCTTGTCCTCCCCTTCATCATGAATAAAATGAAACTAAGCATCAATATATACTCCATTCACATGTGAAAAGATTGATTCATTGTGAATTTGATAGTACTTTGACTATCCTCAAGTTGACACTATTGCAAGTTACACCAGCACTACTATGTCTACAATTTGTAGTTTTAATACTAAATTTTTTTGGCTATAATTGAGTTATAGTACAAATTACAATAAAATATTGAATACTTCATATATATTTACCATAAATATTTTAAATCTATTGACTATTATCATGTATTTCCTACTAAGATTAGCTATAAAAGTTGCTCAATAAATACTCACTATTTGGATAATGTCTAGTCTAATGCAAAATAGTGTATACAAGGTATCCAACCACGCTAGCATGAGGTACATGAGGTACAAACTCTCATGTTAAAAAACTATAAAATAAAGTCAACATAGTTCCTTTAAGACAACCAAAGTTAAAATTAAGAATTTTAGTGAAGTCAAGGAAGTAAGTGTGAGATCAAAATCAGTCAAGTCCATGAATCTAAGTCCAAGTTTAAAAGGGAGGGCTTCTAAAAGCATGAAAATGACTAAGTCCAGGATGATGAAGTAAAGGTAAATTTTGAAGGGGTAGAATCTTCCCTCTTCTTGGGATTTTTATCCCAACCAACCATTCATTTCCACCCAGATGTAGGACTGCAGCAAACAAGGCATGAACGAGGACCTAGCACAAGAGTGTGCTACTTGTTGTTAAGAGAACACATTCAAATCAAAATGAGTCCAAACTAAATGGGAATTGGCTCAAATTCTCTGTCAAACATATTGTACAAAGCATTGTAATGTACTAAGTTCTATGAAGAAAAATTATCCCAAGCTCTGAGATAAATCTGCACCTTACACTTTGGAAATGAATTTATATCCTATGTGTATGCACATATAAGCATATGTGTGTATTGATATTGGAAAAGTTTGAAGAAACAACAAAAATATAAAAAATGATAGCTTTAGGGGAGCCTTGTACCAGCCAAACAAAAAATAAAAGTCCAAAATGTGAGGGTATCATTTTTCATTTTCTTTCTTGGAGAATGCTATAACATTAAAGATGCAGTCACTTTCTTTTAACTTGTGCCTCTTTACTTATATGGAATGTCAACTAAGTTAAACCAAATTTTTTTTGCAGCTCTATAGAAATCAACTAATACATCTAAATCTACTCATCACTCAACTATGGAATAATCACAGTTGTGCACCTACAAATGGATTCCTTTGATGCCTTTTTTGGCTAGCCTTTCTCAATGAGAGGTGGAGGATGGCATAAAGCATCCAAATTTCTACCATCTGGGTTTTCTATGAAGATTATTTGCTATGGTGTAGAAAATTGGATGGCTCTACCCTAAACTTTTCTTTCATGCTTAGTCTTCCAATGTATGCATTTCATCCTTGTCACTTCAAGAGTGACATTTAATATAAATCCATCTATCTTTCCACTCTTTCACTTCATTATTTTAATTGTATTTAAGTCTAGTGCCTTGGTTGATATTCTGGAGACAGTGACTGGTAGGGTATAGTTAGTTTAATAATAGTTTGACATAAAATATATGAAGGCTACTTAGTTTATCTTAGGGATAGAGATAATTTAATTTTAACTTTGGTTGTGTTAAAGGAGCTATGTTGACTTTATTTTGTAGTTATTTAACATGAGAGTTTGTAGATTAATAGGAGTTCACATTTTTATGGGAACATATCATTCAATGGAGCATTAATGTCCATCTATATCTAGTGAGATGGACATAACTCATGTACCTCATGCTAGTGTGCTTGGATACCTTGTATACACTATTTTTCATTAGACTAGACATTATCCAAATAGTGAGTATTTATTGAGCAACTTTTATGGCTAATCTTAGTCAAATCTTCCTTCATGCTAGCAGTCTACAAAATTAGACCTTTATTAAGAATTCATCATATTAGATAAACTATGTTTAAGAATTGTTGGGACTGGTCCTTTGGCGTGTATTAAAGAGAATATAATTTTCAGCATATTATTATCATTCTATTTCTTTTTTGTAAACATGCCATTAGTTCAGTTTTGTAATTTTTTTTTGTGTTAAATGCATTTAAAATAAAGGTCTAATTCTGTAGACTGCTAGCATGAAGGAAGATTTGACCTAGCCAAATAAAGGTCTAATTATGTAGACTATTGGTCAGACAAATCTTTATTTTCTTTTGATTGTCTTCTTTATATACTAGCATTTAAATGGAACATTAAGCATAATAATAATATGCTTAATCTATTAGTAATTGGCAGATTAAGCATATTATTACTATGTAGAGTTAGGACCAAGTTTGTGCAAGCAAGAAAAAGTCTAGTGCCCTATAGAATTAGTCTAACAATAAATTTATAACAATGCGGATAAGAATCAATTTGTAATTACTATGCATTAAACATGCTAAATTGATAAAGGTGTTATCTTCATTTAATTTTCCAATTACTAATAGATTAAGCATATTGTTACTATGTTTAATGTTCCATTTAAATGCATTTAACACAAAAAACAAATTTACAAAACTGAACCAATGGCATGTTTACAACAAAGGTCTAATAGAACTCCCACCAATTCTTAAACTTTATCTGGTATGATGAATTCTTAAACAATTAAGGCTGGAGTAGACATAGTTATCACATAGTTTTTTGTGTGGTACAAGGAAGATTTGGCTAAGTCAAATCTTCCTTTGTGCTAGCAGTCTATAGAATTAGACCTTTATTAAGAATTCATCATATCAGATAAAGCATGTTTAAGAATTGTTGGGACTAGTCCTTTGGCGTGTATTAAACAAAATAGAATTTTTAGCATATTATTATCATTCTATTTCTTTGTTGTAAACATGTCATTGGTTCAATTTTGTAAAAAAAATTGTGTTAACATGCCATTGGTTTAGTTTTGTAATTTATTTTTTGTTGTAAACATGCCATTGGTTTAGTTTTGTAATTTTTTTCAGGAACAATCCAGCCAAGGGCCAGATCAATACTGCTCACAATCTCATTGCCAAAGTGGCCAAAGACTATGTTAGGCTGATAAAATATGGGGATTCTCTTTACCACTACAAATCTTTGAAGGTTTCTGCACTTGGACAGATGTGTACCATTGTTAAGAGAATTGGACCGAGTTTGGCTTAGCTCGAATAGGTGAGGTGGCATATGGAAAGGTTGTCATCTATTGACCCAAATACTATGACTATTTTGATCTATGGATACCCTAATGTTGGAAAGAGTTCTTTTATTAATAAGATTACTAGAGCGGATGTGGATGTGCAACTTTATGCTTTTACTACTAAGTCTTTGTTTGTCGGGCATACTAATTATAAGTACTTGAGGTATCAGGTTATTGATTACCCTGGTATTTTGGACCACCCCTTGGAGGATAGGAACACCATCAAGATGCTCAGTATTATTTCCTTGGCTCATTTGAAGGTGGATTTTTTTCCTTGATGTTTTGGAGTCCTCTGGTTATAGTATCGCGCAACAGGAAGCTTTGTTTCATAGCATAAAAACCTATGTTTTCCAATAATCCTCTTAATGTAGTTTATAATAAGACTATTTTGCAACCACTAGAGACACTACCAGAGGAGGATGCAAAATTAGTTGCAGAGATGAGATCTGAGGATGGGAAAAATATGGGTGGGTTCTTTGTGAATCAGGAGGGGGGATGATGGCGCGCTACTCTCTATGAGTGCTTTGAAGGAAGAAGGGGTAATTGTGGTGAAGAATGTGACATGCAAGAGGTTGGTGGAGTAGAGAGTGGAAATTAAGATGAAGTCGAAGAAGATCATGTTAGGAATTAATGCTGAATATATCCTATGGGAGTATTAGCAGCCATTCTGTAGCATTTTTTGTTGCATTCATGACTGTGATTGTCATTGATGTCAACACAGTGATCTACTAAAGATTAGCAGAGGAGCAGACAGTGTTTTGGGTTAGCGCACTCGGGATATTAGAGATCAAGATATGTGATGTTAAGGACATATTCTATGTTGTGTTATATGTTTATTATTAAGAGCGCAGACAATAATTCATTTATTCATGGAAGTTATGAGCATTTTGGTGGAAGCAGTATTCAGGCAGTGTTCCTGAGTAGCAGTTTCTGGTAATCAGATGATATCTACTAATTGAGATAGAATCTGGTTATGTACAGTTGGAAAATAGTTGAAAACATGTTGTTAGTGATGTGGATGATAGTGCAAACTTTGAGGTCACACGAGTGAAGAGTTATTCTAATTAGAAGATGTCAGTTTTGTGCAATTTTGTGTAGCGTGTGGAAACTTTTATTTTGTAATTTGTATGCCGACTCATTTGTAATTACTTGAGTGTGGTATAAAGGAAGGAATTTTTTCCTTGTTGTAATATGGAATTTAATGAAGTAATGAAGTTGTGAAAGTGAATTTGTGAAGAGGATATGCGAGGTACAGAGATCTGAAATTGAGATTTGGTGTAGCAATGAGTGTGGTTTGGCATAGTCAAAGGAGTATTGAATTATTGAGGTCATTAATCCTTTGGTATTATTTTGTTGAGTAATACAAGATCAGTTGGAAAGTGAGTTCGGTGATTTACCCTAAAGTTGTTTGGGCAATAGGTCCTTCTATCTTCCAAAACTCCTAACAGAGTTAGAATCTTTTAGCAGGGATTCAAAATCTCCTAATAGGGATTCATATGTACTTAATGTATTTCATCAGACTCCTAACAGAATCTATCCTTTCATAAGGAATATTCATATTAGTGCATCTCTTATGGGCATCATTCCCACTGGGGTTTACTCTTTGATCAAGAGGTTCCCTAGTCAACATATCTTGTGTAATTGTGTTATTGTGCATGAATATCTTTCTATGGTTGTTGGTTACATTTCTTATATGGTTAAAATCTATTAAAGTTGATAAAGGTTATAATTATCTGATAGCTAATTGACCCCCCCCCTTCTCAGTTATCTTGGTGGACTTCACGTTCTAACAATTGGTATCAGAGCAGCATGCCCTTGAAAGAGAAGTTTAATAGCATAAGGAGATCCATGGTGAATTTCAAGAAAGAAAACCCTAAGTTTGATGGAGTGAATTTTGACAGCTGGAAAGAAAAGATGAAGACACATCTACTATGTTTAGGACTAGGTTATTGGTTGATTACTAAGAATGAGAAGACTATCATTGATGAGGATAATATTGAAACATGTACTAATGATGAAAGAGATCTATTCATGTGTAACATACTTGCTAGCGAAGAACTTTTGTCAACCCTTTTGGAGAATGAGTACAGTCAGGTAAAATATTTGAAAAAATCTCATGAAATTTGGTTAGATTTATAGTCTACTTTTGAAGGTGATGAACATGCAAAGAAAGTCATATTACATAATTGGATATGTGCATTTGAAGATATAAGAATGATGGAAGATGAATCTGTTAGAAGCTATATTGGTAGAATGTCAGAAATTGTTGCAGGTATAAAATATTATGGAGGAACAAAGACAGAGAATGAAGTGATATGGAAAATTTTGAGGACATTGACTCCTACATTTAAGCAGACAACACAAATGATTGAACAAGTTATACCTTGTACTATGAACTTTACAAGAGAGACTCTTCTTGGAAGATTGGAAGTAGCAGAAATGAACCTGAGGTTATCAGGAGACTTACCTAGAATGGAGACAGCATTCAATACTCTTAGTGTTCACCCTACTTTATCAAGAAGCATCAGTGTGAGCGGAGATTATGCTGGAAGTAGTAGATCTAGAAATGAAGAAGATAGGAAGATTGAAGAAGGTATTTCCTTTCTTGTGAAGAGAGAACTAGATGGTAAGAAAAATTTTAAATGTTGGACATGTCAAGAATATGGTCATTTTGCATCTAAATGTCCTAAGAGAGTTAAAAATTACATAAACAATTTTAACCCTAGAAGATCTAAGGAATGTTATTATGCTAATGATGAAGAACTTGAAGCTAGTCTAGAGAGAACCTTAAGTGAAAGTGATACTGAGAATAATGATGATATAGGATTTGTAGCAATTAAAGAAGAAAATCCTGAAATAGAGGTTAAGGAAGAAAAAGCTCTAGTTTCTCAAGTTGAAAAGAAAGTTGATTGGATTATAGACAGTGGTTGTTCACATCATATGACTGGAGACATGAAAAATTTCATAAAGTTTAACAATTATGATGGAGGAGTTGTTAGAGTTGGAAATAATGCACCTTGTTGGATTAAAGGTATAAGATCTATTACTCTTGACGGAAAGACTAATACCGATGATGTTTACTTTGTGGATGGTTTGAAACATAATCTTTTGAGTGTTGGATAGCTAGTTAATAAGGGATATCAAGTTTGGTTTACTGAGAAAACTTGTGTGATAAAAGACAAAGATGGAAATTTGATTGGTACTGGATCTAGAACTAGAGGTAATGTATTTCAGTTGAATCCTACTAAGATGACATGCTTGATTACTAAGATTGATGATAGTTGGTTATGGCACAGAAGATTTTGTCATATAAATTTTGATAAAATTGTGAAAGTGAGTACTACACTTGAAATAAGAGATTTGCCTAGAATTATGAAGCCTACTAACATGATGTGCAAGGAATGTGTGATGGCTAAATAGAAGAGAAGCTCATTTCCCAGTAAGAATTTTACATCAGCAGAGAAGTTGGAGATTGTTTATACAGACTTGAGCAGTCCTACAAGGACTAGAGGATTCTATGGAGAAAGGTACTTTATGATTCTCATTGATGATTTTACAAGAATGATGTGGATTGCATTTCTTAAAGAAAAACATGAAGCATTTGATAATTTTAAGGTCATTAAGAATAAAGTTGAGAATGAATCTAGAATGAAGATTAAATGTTTGAGATCAGATAGAGGTGGAGAATTTACTTCTATAGAATTTAACACCTTTTGTGAAGTGAATGGTATTAAGAGATAATTTTCAGCCCCTAGGACACTTGAAAAAAATGGTATTGCAAAAAGAAGAAACAGATCGGTGTTGAAGCAGCAAGAGCTATGTTATTTTAAAATGACTTATGAAGATATTCTAGAGAGAAGTAGTGAACACAAAAGTGTTTACAATGAACAGAGTACAAATCAGAGCAGACACAAACAAGACACCCTATGAACTATGGTTTGGACAAGCACCTGGAGCTTGGTATGCAAGATTGGACAAGTATTTGATAAAAGGAACAGCTAATAGCAACCTGTACACAAAAGAAATTGAAAATGGTTTGTTGGTTATAGTTATTTTTGTTGATGATATCATTTTTGGAGGAGAAGATGAAGACAGTGATAAATTTGCAGATGAAATGAAGACTGAATTTGAAATGAGTATGATTGGTGAAATGAAATATTTTTTGGGATTGCAAATAACATAGAATAGTGATGGTATCTTTGTAAGTCAAACAAAGTACTTGAATGATTTGTTAAAAAGATTCAGAATGGAAAAATGTAAACCAATTGGAACACCTATGGTAACTGGACATAAGTTATCTAGCACAGATGAGACTCCTGTAGTAGAATAGAAGAAGTACAAATCTATGATTGGAGGATTGCAGTACTTGACACATACAAGACCTGATATAGCACACTTAGTTGGAATTGTATCAATATTTCAAGTTGAACCTAGAGAATCACATTATGTAGTAGTAAAGAGGATACTAAGATATTTAAGAGGCACAATTGAGTATGGATTTTGGTATGAAAAATATGATGATTTTACCCTATGTGCATATACAGATGCTGATTGGGGAGGTAGTTTTGATGATAAAAAGAGCACCAGTGGTGGAGCATTTTCCCTTGGAGGAAGATTGGTTTCTTGGATAAGCAAGAAGCAGAATTGTATTTCACAAAGCATAGTAGAAGTAGAGCATGTAGCAGCAGCAAACAATTGTAACCAGATAATTTGGATGAAGCAGATGTCGAAGGATATTGGAATAAAATTTGTTGAGCCTGTTGTTATACATTGTGACAACACTAGTACAATTAGTATGTCTAAGAATCATGTATTACTTTCTAAGACAAAGCATATAGAGATAAAGTATCATGTAGTAAGAGAGAAAGTTGCTAAGAAAGAATTCAGACTTGAATAAATAAGCACAAAGGAGTAGATTGTAGACATATTTACAAAACCTTTTCCTAAGGATACATTTGAGTATCTAAGAGGTATGCTTGGGGTTATGCCCCAGCCTACTTTTGAGAAGTGATGCAGATTGTTGCATCTGTCTAGTGGTATATGAGCCCTATCTTTCTTCTAGACTAGATGTTGGTACTTCCTCTATGGGGGAGTATATGTATCTGAGTTGAGTCATGAGGACTCTAGTGAATGTATTTAATGAGCAGTGTCTTTTGACATTAGAGTTGTTGTTGACATAATGATGAAATTTCTATCATTGATGTCAATGGGGGAGAAGTGTACATGAAAAACCATTTGTACCATCTGTTGGAGAGAACTAAATAGGAAAATGAAGCAAGATTTTATTAATGAAGAGACTTGAAGTATTTTTCAGAGCAACAGTGTTGTAGTGTTGGATTTATGGAACATTGGATGTTTTTCATCTATGTTGCCATCAATGCCAATGGGGGAGATTGTTAGGAATGAATTTTTAATATATCCTATGGGAGTATTAGCTACCATTCTGTAGCATTTGTTTTTGCATTCATGATTGTCATTGTCATTGATGTCAACACAGTGATCTACTAAAGATTAGCAAAGGAGCAGACAGTGTTTTGGGTTAGCACACGTCGGATATTAGAGATCAAGCTATGCAATGTTAAGGACATATTCTATGTTGTGTTATATGTTTATGGTTAAGAGTGCAGACAATAATTCATTTATTCATGGAAGTTATGAGTATTTTGGTGGAAGTAGTATTCAGGCAGTGTTCCTGAGTAGCGGTTTGTGGTATTCAGATGATATCTCCTAATTGAGATAGAATTTGGTTATGCACAGTTGGAAAGAAGTTGAAGACATTTTTTTAGTGATGTGGATGACAGCACAAACTTTGAGGTCACATGAGTGAAGATTTATTCTAATTGGAAGCTGATAGTTTTGTGTAATTTTTGTGTAGCGTGTGGAAACTTTTATTTTCTAATTTGTATGCTGACTCATTTGTAATTACTTGAGTGTGGTATAAAGGAATGAATGTTTTCCTTGTTCTAATATGGAATTTAATGAAGTAATGAAGTTGTGAAAGTGAATTTTTGAAGAGGATATGCGAGGTACAGAGATCTAAAATTGAGATTTGGTGTAGCAGTGAGTGTAGTTTGGTACAGTCAAAGAAGGAGTATTGAATTATTGAGGTCAGTAATCTTTTGGTATTATTCTATTGAGCAATAAAAGATCAGTTGGATAGTGAGTTCGGTGATCTTACCCTGAAGCTATTTGGGCAGTGGGTCCTTTTGTCTTCCATAACTCCTAATAGAGTTAGAATCTTTTAGCAAGGATTCAAAATCTCCTTATAGGGATTCATATGTACTGAATGTATTTCATAAGACTCTTAACAGAGTCCATCCTTTCACAAGGAATATTCATATTAGTGCATCTTTTGTGGGCATCATTCCCACAGGGTTTACTCTTTGATCAAGAGGTTCCCTAGTCAACATATCTTATGTCGTTGTGTTATTGTGCATGAATATCTTTCTATGGTTGTTGGTTACATTTCTTATATGGTTAAAATATATTAAAGTTAATAAAGGTTATAATTATCTAATAACTCATTCACCCCCCCCTCTCAGTTATCTTAGTGGACTTTACTTTCTAACAGATCAGTAGTTGTCTCAATAGGATTCATGTTGCAATGTCCAAGCTTCGAAATGGGAAAGAGAGGCCTCCTTGTATTCCTCAAGTTTTTTTGGATGCCAGGGTGCATGCTGCCAAGGAGGCCATGAAGCTAGAGAAGGATATTGATAATGAAAATGGTGGGGCTGGAGTTTACTCAACAAGCTTGAAGAAGTAGTATATTTTGGCAAATGAAGAGTGGAAAGAAGATTATATTCCTAAGATCGTGGATGAACACAATTTTGCAGACTTTATTGATCTAGATATCTTGCAGAGGCTTGAAGAACTGGAGAGGGAAGAAGGGCTTAGGATGGTAGTTGAGGGTGATGAGGATGATGAGATGGGGGAAGTGGATTTGAATCCTGATGAAAAGGAAGCTCTAGCTGTAATTAGGAAGAAGAAGAAGATGATTATCATCGAACACATATTGAAGAAGAGTACTACAGAGAGAAGGCCTACCGTACCAAGGAAGTTTGACAAGAACAAGGAATATGGCTTAAACAGAATGGGAAGACATCTTTCTAGCATGGGCTTGGATCCTTTGACAATTAGCTTCATAATAAATGAAGTAGATGAGAGCTGAGAAATTAGCTTCCCAAGAAAAATCTCATAAATGAGCTATGTGTACCCCAATTCTTGTGCTCTTTGCGTGTACCTAAATGATATATTTGAAACAAAAAGGGCAAGGCTTAAAGAAGTTAATTTTGCATCACATTATGTAGTTGTTGCAGCAGCAGAGCATCAGGCACCACCTTTAGCACAGTATGATCACTAGACAGGTCTGTATGTTTTATGAAATTTGGTCATTGTGGATAAAACATACAAATCTGTCTAGTGATCATATTGTGCTGAAGGTGGTGCCTGATGCTCTGCTACTACAACAACTATAGACTATGATGCAAAATTAACTTATTTAAGCCTTACCCTTGTTGTTTCAAATATATCATTTAGGTACGCACAGAGGGCACCAGAACTGGGGTACACAGTTCATTTATGAGATTTTTCTAGGGAAGCTAATTGCTCATCTCTCATCTACTTCATTTATTATGAAGCTAATTTCCATAGGATCTAGGCCTAGGATAGAAAGATGTCTTCCCAAACACATAAAAAGCATGCACATAAACATGACAGCTGAGAAACATAAATGTAGATATCACAATAACTAAGAAACATAAATTTAGGCATCATGGTCAGAAAAATTTGGAGACAACATAATTGAGTTGTATACCCAGATGATGCAAAGAAACTACTACTCTTATGGTTCCAAGTTAACACTGAGGGATCAAAAAACCATAGATAATGAATAAATTTAGAGAGCAGAGGAGGGCCATAATGACCAAAATAATACAGGACAAACCTCAAGTTAAATGAGGCAACTGCAAACATTTTAAAAGATTTTCATTAATAAATAATGAAATTTGCATATACTAGTGTTCTAAGCCCCCTCATTACATGATTTATTATTGTAAGCCCCCTCTAAGTTACGCATCTAGAAAATGAAACTAAAACCTATTGGGATTGAGACAAACCTTATAAAACAACAATAGCTAAGAAGGATCACTTGCCAACATCTATTGAATACAAGGTCCTCCAACAGATGTATTCAGCAGATGTTGGCAAGTGATCCTTCTTAGTTGTTTTTGTTTTATAAGGTTTGTCTCAATCCCAATAGGTTGTAGTTTCATTTTCTAGACACGTAAGTCAGAGGAGGCTTACAATAATAAATCATGTAATGAGGGGGCTTAGAACACTAGTATATGCAAATTTCATTATTTAATAATGAAAATCTATTAAAATGTTTGCAGTTTCCTCATTTAACTTGAGGTTTTTCATGTATTATTTTGGTCGTTATCGCCCTCCTCCACTCTCTAAATTTATTCCTTATCTATGGTTTTTTGATCCCACAATGTCGACTTGGAAGCAGAGGAGTAGTGATCGATTTGCATCGTTTGGGTATACCACTCAAGTATGTTGTCTCCAAAAAATAGTGACCATGATGACTACATTTATGTTTCTTAGCTATTATGTCCCAGGACCCCTTATGACCCTTTACAACCCTTTACAATCCCTAATAATACATCTTAGAGGTCTTAAAATGTCATAAAGGGTCATAAGAGGCTCCTAGGAGGGGCCAGATGAGCTTCCACCTTCACGTAGTTGGCCCTGTTAAGTAGAGAATGTTAAACTATTCTCAAAATAAAGAGAATCTCAATAATTGAAGGTCTCAGTCCACGAACAAATTAAATTAGACTTACTATCCAAATTGGACAAATTATTTTTGTTTTACATAGCACTTGGAGTCAAGTGTTTCTCTAAACATTGTGAGCTTTCCATATTCTTTAAGTGTTTTGTCACAATTTTATTTGTCAAAGATTGAGTTAGGGATTAAGAATTTTCTCACAAACTTATTCGTACATTGATGAGAATCAATATGGAAATTTTTTAGATTTTGAGAAGAGGTATATGCAGTGGAGGCCAGAAGGGATTTTTGTGGAGATTTACTAGATGTGGAGATTTTCTATAGTGACTATATACATACGAGGGTTTCCAAATTGAGTACCAATGCAGAGATGATGATTCAGTAACCTACATCTATAAAACCTTCACAAATATCCCTTCTTTGGCCTCCACTCATACCTCTTCTCAGAATCTAGAAACTTTGGATATTGTTTCTCATCCATGCACAAAATGTGCTAGTGATCATATAAAATTACTTAAAACTAGTAAAGGGTGTTGGGAATAGCCTCTGGATTATGAAGGGATTCCATTCCAGTGTAGGAGGTGTTTTCAGATAGGGCATAAATTTTCCTAATGCTCCAAGAAAAGAATGTCCAAGGTTGCATCCTGGTGGAAAGACGTCTCACACCATCATTATACGGTGGAGAAGAAGGTGAAGCAGCAAAAGAGTTTTTCTCAAGCTATGCATGGTGAGACATCGAATCAAGAAATTGGAAATGCATGTAAAGTGGCCAATGTTACGAAGGGAGTGGGTGGTTTGGATGATGGGCAGACTGCTAGAAAAGTAGCAACCACACTAGAGGGCAAAGAAAAGAAAAGACCTGTTGGGTCCCGAGACAAGGTGGATGAGCGATCAGATGATCATCTGCATCAACATGGAAAGTTTCGCTTGGGTGTGGGTTTTATTTTAGGGGATAATCTCGGGGATTCGAAAAATGAGGCAGCCAAATTGGAGGATGGGTGGGAAACTATAAAGGGAGAAAAATGAAAAATGAAAAGAAAGCTTTTGACATGATCCTTTGTTCTCAGAAAAAGGGTGGAGTTTAGAGAAAACTGTGGAGGTTCTTTCTTTCTTTCTTTCTTTTGAAGCTTGTGTGATTGATGTGGGTTTACCAATTATTTAGGGAAATATCTCTCCTCAATGTAGCTATCCCTGGTTCGGGCTAGGTTCTAACCCATTATGATTAATAAAATTACCAATTACCATTAAAAACAAATAGTAAAGTAACATAACAAAATAGACAGTGATATATATTAATGCAAAGTAACACTTGAAGATAAATATCTAGACTAATCACCAAGCAGGATGTCATTGGTGATTACTCTAGATATTTATCTTCAGTTATTTTTTTTTTAATTCCATTATTAGTCAAAATTTAGAACAACCTTGGTCGAAACCCTCACAAAGAGTGGTCTAAATTTTTACCACTTTGTGTTGAAATTTAGTGTCGTGGATTTGGCATCCTGGTCGGACGGGCTAAAGATTTTGACCTACTTTGGTCAAAATTTTGACCTAATGACTTTCTTGTTAGGAATGAATGCTTGGCAATCATTCTGTAGTAGTTGTTGTTGCATTCATGACTATGATTGTCATTGATGTCAACACAGTGATCTTCTAGAGACTCGTAGAGAAGCAGACAGTGTTTTGATTAGTGCATGTAGGATATTATAGTTGGAGCTATGTGATGTTGAGGTTATATTCTTTGATATGTTATATGTCTATGGTTAAGAGTGCAGATAGTAATTCATTTATTCATGAAAGTTATGAGCATTTTGGTGGAAGCAGTATTCAGGCAGTGTTCTTGAGTAGCGGTTTGTGGTAATCGGATGATATCAGCTAATCGGGATGGAATCTAGTTTTGTGCAGTTAAAGGAAATTTGGATACACATTGATAGTGACATGGATGATAGCACAAACTTTGAGGTCAAACAAGTGAAGATTTATTGTATTTGGAAGCCGACAGTTTTGTGTAATTTTGATGTAGCGTGTGGAAACTTTTATTTTGTAATTGTATGCCGACTCATTTGTAATTATTTGAGTGTAGTATAAAGGAAGGAATGTTTTTCCTTGTTTCAATGTGGAAGTGGAATTTTAATGTAGTTGTAGTGATGATGTGTGATGCGGTATGCATGAAGTGAAGAAAAGAGCTAAGTATGAGAGCGAAATTGTGAAGGAAGACATGCGAAGTACAGAGATCTGAAATTGAGATCTGGTGTAGCAGTGAGTGCAATTTGGCACAGTGAGGAGGTAACATATTTCATATTATTATACTAAATAATCTTAAGGTCAGTTGGACAATGTTTTTAGTGATCTTACCATTGAAGTTGTTTGGGCAGTGGGTCCTTCTGTCTTCCATAACTCCTAACAGGGTTAGAATCTTTTAACAGGGATTCAAAATCTCCTAACAGGGATTCATATGTACTGAATGCATTTCATAAGACTCCTAATAGAGTCCATCCTTTCACAAGGAATATTCATATTAGTGCATCTTTTGTGGGCATCATTCCCACCGGGGTTTACTCTTTGATCAAGAGGTTCCCTAGTCAACATATCTTGTGTTATTGTGTCATTGTGTATGAATATCTTTCTATGGTTGGTAATTATATTGCTTACATGGTTAAATGTTGTTGAAGTTGACAAAATTTATAATTATCAAATAACTGATTCACCCCCCCCCCCTCATAGTTATCTTGGTGGACTTTACTTTCTAACAATTGGTATCAGAGTGGCAGGTCATTGAAATGAAAGTTTAATAGCTTAAGGAGATCCGTGGAAAACTTTAGGAAAGAAAGCCCTAAGTTTGATGGACTAAATTTTGATAGTTGGAAAGAGAACATGAAGACACATCTACTATGTTTAGGACCAAGTTATTGGTTGATTACAAAGAATGATAAGACTACCATTGAAGAAGATAATCTTGAGACATGTTCCAATGATGAGAGAGATTTATTCATGTGTAACATACTTGCAAGAGAAGCACTTTTGACAACACTTCCGGAGAATGAATATAGTCAGGTAAAATGTTTAACAAAATCTCATGAAATTTGGAAAGCTTTACACTACTTTTGAAGGTGATGAACATAAAAAGAAAGCTAGATTACATAATTGGATATGTGCATTTGAAGATATAAGAATGATGGAAGATGAATCTGTTAGAAGCTATATTGGTAGGATGTCAGAAATTGTTGTAGGGATAAAATCTTGTGGAGGAACAAAGACAGAGAATGAAGTGATATGGAAAATTCTGAGGACATTGACTCCTATTTTTAAGAAGACAACACAGATGATTGAACAAGTTATACCTTTTACTTCAAAATTTACAAGAGAGACTCTTCTTCAAAGATTGGAAGCAGCAGAAATGAACCTGAGGTTATCAAGAGACTTACCTAGAATGGAGACAGCATTCAGTGCTCTTAGTGTTCAACCTACTTTGTCAAGAAGCATCACTATGAGTGGAGATTATGCTGGCAGCAATAGATCTAAAAATGAAGAAGACAAGAAGATTGAAGAAGGTATTGCCTTGCTTGTGAAAATAGAACCAGACAGTAAGAAATTTTTTAATGTTGGACTTGTCAAGAATATGGACATTTTGCATCTAAATGTCCTAAGAGAGTTAAAAAGTACAGAAGTAATTTCAAGCCTAGAAGATCTAAGGAATGTTATTATGCTAATGATGAAGATCTTGAAGCTATTATAGAAAGAACTCTAAGTGAAAGTGATACTGAGAATAATGATGAAATAGGATTTGTAGCAATTAAAGAAGAGAATCCTAAATCTGATGTTAAGGAAGAAAAAGCCCTAGTTTCCCAAGTTGAAAAGAAAGCTGATTGGATTATAGATAGTAGTTGTTCACATCATATGACTGGTGACATGAAAAAGTTCATAAAGTTTAACAATTATGATGGAGGAGTTGTTAGAGTTGGTAACAATGCACCTTGTTTGATTAAAGGTATAGGATCTATTACTCTTGATGGAAAGACTAATACTGATTATGTTTACTTTGTGGATGGATTGAAACATAATCTTTTGAGTGTTGGATAGTTAGTTGATAAGGGATATCAAGTTTGGTTTACTGAGAAAACTTGTGTAATAAAGGATAAAGATGGAAATCTAATTGGAACTGGATCTAGAACCAGAGGTAATGTATTTCAATTGAATCCTACTAAGATGACATGTTTGATTACTAAGATTGATGACAGTTGATTATGGCATAGAAGGTTTTGTCATATAAACTTTGATAATATTGTGAAAGTGAGTACTACACTTGCAATAAGGGATTTGCCTAAAATTATGAAGCCTACTAACATGATTTGCAAAGAATGTGTGATGGCTAAGCAGAAGAGAAGTTCATTTCCTAGTAAGAAGTTCACATCGGCAAAGAAGTTGGAGATTGTTCATACAAACTTGAGCAGTCCTACCAGGACTAGAGGATTCTATGGAGAAAGGTATTTTATGATTCTTGTTGATGATTTTACAAGAATGATGTGGATTGCATTTCTTAAAGAAAAATATGAAGCATTTGATAAGTTTAAGATCATTAAGAATAAAGTTGAGAATGAATCTGGAATGAAGATTAAATGTTTGAGATCTGATAGAGGTAGAGAATTTACTTCTAGATATTTTAACACTTTTTGTGAAGTGAATGGTATTAAGAGACATTTTTCAGCCCCTAGAACACCTGAAAAAAATGGTATTGCAGAAAGAAGAAACAGATCAGTGACTAAAGCAGCAAGAGCTATGTTATTTGAGAATGATTTGGCAAAGACATTCTGGAGAGAAGCAGTGAATACAGTAGTATATACAATGAAGAAAGTACAACTCAGAGCAGACATAGACAAGACACCTTATGAATTATGATTTGGACATGCACCCTCAGTTAAGTATTTTAGAATTTTTGGAAGCAAATGTTATATAAAGAGAGATGATGATATTGGAAAGTTTGATCCTAGAAGTGATGAAGGAATTTTTCTTGGATATTCTTTGAAGAGAAAAGCATATAGATGTTACAATAAGAGAACTAAAACTATTGTTGAGAGCGCAAATATTAAATTTGATGAGAAGTTCAAAATATAGGAAAGAATGCTTGATTATGAATCTAATGAAGAAGCTCATCCTAAGCCTAACACTGAAACTACTAAGTTATTCTATGAGACTGATAGTGAATTGTTGAATGAGAGTCATGTTGAAGAAACCAGAGAGGAATCTAGAGAAGAATCTATAGTTGAAGCAAGATCTGAGACTATGACACCGAACAGGTATTTATCAAGACATCATCCTATTGAGCAAGTTATTGGAAGTTTGGATAGAGGAGTTCTGACTCGGAATAAGGTACATTTATGTTTGATTTATCAAATTGAACCTAAATCTACTAGTGAAGCTTGTGAAGATGAACATTGGATTAATGCTATGAAAGAAGAACTAGATCATATTGAAAAGAACAAGACATGGGAATTGGTTCCTAGATCTAAAGACAAGAATGTGATTGGAACTAAATGGGTATTCAGAAACAAGATGAATGAACAAGGAGAAATAGTAAGAAACAAAGCAAGATTGGTATGCAAGGGTTACTCACAACAAGAAGGAATTGACTATGAAGAAACTTTTGCACTAGTAGCAAGACTTGAAGTAGTAAGAAAGTTTCTGGCCTATGTAGCTTTTAAGAAATTCAAAGTATATCAGATGGATGTGAAGTCTGCATTTTTGAATGGTGAATTGGAAGAAGTCTACATTGAGCAGCCTAAAGGTTTTCCTTTGACTCAAAAAGGAGACATGGTATGTAAACTGAAGAAAGCATTATATGGACTAAAGAAAGCACCTAGAACTTGGTATGCAAGACTGGATAAGTATTTGTTAAAATTGGGATTTACTAAAGGAACAGCTGATAGCAATCTATACACAAAATAAATTGAAAATGGTTTGTTGGTTATAGTTATTTTTTTTTATGACATTATTTTTGGAGGAGAACATGAAGCTAGTGACAAATTTGCTGATGAAATGAAGATAGAATTTGAAATGAGTATGATTGGTGAGATGAAATACTTTTTGGGATTATAGATAACACAAAACAATGATGGTATCTTTGTAAGTTAGACAAAGTACTTGAAAGATTTGCTGAAAATATTTGGAATGGAGAATTGTAAACCAGTTGGAACACCTATGGTTATAGGACACAAACTATCTAGCAAAGATGAAACACCGACAGTTGAGAAAAAGAAATACAGATCCATGATTGGAGGATTGCAGTACTTGACACACACAAGACTGGATATAGCACATTCAGTTGGAATGGTAACAATATTTCAAGCTGAACCTAGAGAATCACATTATGCAGCAGTAAAGAGGATACTGAGATATTTAAGAGGCACAATGGACTATGGATTGTGGTATGAAAAATATGATGATTTTACCCCATGTGCATATACAGATACTGATTGGGGAGGCAGTGTTGATGATAAGAAAAGCACCAATGGTGGAGCTTTTTTTCTTGGAGGAAGATTAGTTTCTTGGCTGAGCAAGAACCAGAATTGTATTTCACAAAGCACAACAGAAGCAGAGTATGTAGCAGCAGGAAACAATTGTAACCAGATAATTTGGATGAAGAAAATGCTAAAAGATATTGGAATTAAGTTTTTTGAGCCTATTGTCATACATTGTGACAACACTAGCATAGTTAGTATGTCTAAGAATCATGTATTACATTCTAAGACAAAGCATATAGAGATCAAGTATCATGTTGTAAGAGAGAAAGTTGTTGAGAAAGAAGTCAAACTGGAGTACATAAGCACAAAGGAATAGATAGCAGACATATTTACAAAGCCTTTGCCTAAGGATACATTTGAGTATCTGAGAGGTATGCTTGGGGTTATGCCCCAGCCTACTTTTGAGCAATGATGCATTGGTTGCATCTATCCAGTGGTATATGAGCCCTATCTTTCTTCTAGATTGGATGTTGGTACTTCCTCTATGGGGGAGTATGTGTATATGAGCTAAGTCATGAGGACTCTTGTGAATGTATTTTCTGAATAGTGTCTTTTGACATTGAGTTGTTGTTGACATAGTGATGAAATTTCTATCATTGATTTCAATGGGGGAGAAGTATACATGAAAAACTATTTGTACCAATTGTACCATCTATTGGAGAGAACTGAATAGGAAAACGAAGTAAGATGTTTGTCAGAGCAGCAGTGTTGCAGTATTGGATTTTTTGGAACATTGGATTTTTTCATCTATGTTGCCATCAATGCCAATGGGGGAGATTGTTAGGAATGAATGATTGGTAGTCATTCTGTAGCAGTTTTTGTTGCATTCATGACTATGATTGTCATTGATGTCAACACAGTGATCTTCTGGAGACTCACAGAGAAGCAGACAGTGTTTTGATTATCACACATGGGATATTGTAGTTGGAGCTATGCGATGTTGAGGTTATATTATTTGATATATTATATGTCTATGGTTAAGAGCACAAATAGTAATTCATTTATTCATGAAAGTTATGAGCATTTTGGTGGAAGCAGTATTCTGGCAGTGTTCCTGAGTAGCTATTTGTGGTAATCGGATGATATCTCCTAATCGGGATGGAATCTAGTTTTGTGCAGTTAAAGGGAAGTTGGAGACACATTGATAGTGGTGTGGATGATAGCACAAACTTTGAGGTCACACGAGTGAAGATTTATTGTATTTGGAAGCTAACAGTTTTGTGTAATTTTAATGTAGCGTGTGGAAACTTTTATTTTGTAATTGTATGTTGACTCATTTGTAATTATTTGAGTGTGGTATAAAGGAAGGAATTTTTTTCCTTGTTTCAATGTGGAAGTGGAATTTTAATGTAGTTGTATTGATTATGTGTGATGCGGTATGCATGAAGTGAAGAAAAGAGCTAAGTATGAGAGCGAAATTGTGAAGGAAGACATGCGAAGTACAGAGATCTGAAATTGAGATTTGGTGTAGCAGTGAGTGCAGTTTGGCATAGTGAGGAGGTAACATATTTCATATTATTCTACTGAATAATCTTAAGGTTAGTTGGATAGTGTGTTCAATGATCTTACCATTGAAGTTTTTTGGGAAATGGGTCCTTCTGTCTTCCATAACTCCTAATAGGGTTAGAATCTTTTAACAGGGATTCAAAATCTCCTAACAGAGATTCATATGTACTGAATGTATTTCATAAGACTCCTAATAGAGTCCATCCTTTCACAAGGAATATTCATAATAGTGCATCTTTTGTGGGCATCATTCCCACCGGGGTTTACTCTTTGATCAAGAGGTTCCCTAGTCAACATATCTTGTGTTATTGTGTCATTGTGTATGAATATCTTTCTATGGTTGGTAATTATATTGATTACATGGTTAAATGTTGTTGAAGTTGATAAAATTTATAATTATCATATAACTGATTCACCCCCCCCCCCCCCCCTCTCAGTTATCTTGGTGGACTTTACTTTCTAACATTCCTAACTACAAATGTGAATTTCAACCAAGATTGGTGTAGAACATTCTACCTTAACAACAATATGTTGAAAATTCGACTCGAAAAATAGTGACCAAACAATTTGTAGATTATTCAACCAAATGTGGTAGAAAATTCAACCAACTGTCCATCAAAAATAGGTGCTAATTGTACTAGTGCTTGAAGTGTTCTTTCTTAGGGGCATTTCATCATGGATTCATTTTTGCAGCAAGAGATGTACATGAGGATGCACCAGAGGCAACTACTAGTGATAACATACCATTATTTCTTGGATCTTCCCATATTTCTAGTACGAGGATGTTGCAGGACACATTGGTGGTGAGTGACAAAGAATTGATTTCCTTAAAGATACAAAAGGTTCCAGGTACTTTAAAATTATTTTTATTATATATAGTCTAATTGTAATTTACTTATTGATCACTCATTTTGGACTAATGGTCCCATGATTATTTTGCAAGAAATGATAAGGTAGTTTAAAAAATTTATTATATATAGTCTAATTGTAATTTACTTATTGATCACTCATTTTGGACTAATGATCCCATGATTTTTTTGCAGGAAATAATATTTTCATAAAAATATTAATGACATTGCATTACAGATATTCAGGCCCACCATACATAAAAGGTGGAATATCATATTTCAACTAACCCTAATCCACTATTTTGATTTCATATCATTTATATAATAGTTTTCCTTTGATCCATTTCTTGAACTATATTAAAGGTAGCTTCAGTACATTTCTAAATCTAACAAAAAAAAATTTGGTTAAAAGGTGGAATGACCAAGAAAAAAGATTAAAAGATGAACTCACAAACTATATGGTTGGTTTGTTCAAAGCTGACACATTCGAAAAAACCCAGCTCGTTGAGAAAGATACCACATATCTAAAGTATGTGAGGGACCAATATAGGACACATTTAGAGAAGAATGTAGAGTATGAGTGTCCCCCCATGATTCCATAGGAGTGAAAGGACCTGATTTTGGATGCAAATGAGAGAATTGAAAGGAAAAAAGGGAATACACCACTAGACACCAGAAGAAGGTATGTGATACTATTAAGAATGTAATTATGTACTAATTACTCTTTATATTTATATATAATAATATATTTCAAAGTTTTCATAGAATGAGTGACACATCAAAGGAAACCAAGGAAAGACAAGAAAAGCACAGGAAACACAAGCTCGGCTCTGGTGGTTATATGAAACTTGTCGCATGAATTGTAAGTATCAGTAAATGAAATATCTCATCAAAATAATTATAAATTGCAAATATTTATTTTATGAAACAATACAAGAAAAATTCACGATACTAAGAAAAAATTAAGGGCTCTGAGTTCAATAGAGAACCTATGAAGATGAAAAGAGAATTTTTTACCAGCAAGGCTATACAGTCATGGCTGAATGGCTATGAGAATTGAGTGGTAAAATAAGATATTTTGGTGCATCTATCACAATGGTAAATAAGCTAAATGAAAAAAAATTTAAATTGAATACTTTGCCAATAATCTATTTGATGTTAAGTTCCAACATAAAGTGACTATATTTGTTTTAAATAAGAAAGAAAAGATAACAATGTGCATGACATTGGAATGCAGCATGTTCATCATAGAACACCACCTGCACATGATGAAGTTCCAGATTTTCATCCCAGTAGTGGAGGTATTCATTTTCTATTCAAATTTTTGTATGTAATTATTAATACAATTAAACATCTTAAATTGAAATTAGTGTATTAATTAATGTAACCTTTTTTTTATATTTTAGTGCATATAGTTGGTGGTGACCAAGTGGAGCATGATCCGGGTAGACAACATTAGGAATGTGATATTCTCCCATTAGGTAAAGAGGACCACTATTATTCCTTTAAACAAATTTAATTGTAATTGGTGTATTGATTAATGTAATCTTTCGTATTTCAACTCCAGAGGATCTCGAGGGTGTTTAGTATGTTGAGGTTGAGGCTAGACAAAATGATGTAGAAGATGATGTGGCCCCATAAAGTAAAGAGTGTCATGGTTATGTTTTTTAAATTAATGAAATACTTGTAACAATAATTAAAAAAAAAATTTGAATTTAACCCATTTCTTTGTTATTGCAGAGGACCCCCTTTGCAGTAGTGTCCTCGTCCTCAGTATAGGACTAGGCACACATTGAGATCATAAACAGAGGGAAGAACAACTAAAGAGGGAGGAAATGATGAATAAAACTATGCTCCAATTAGTCTTTACATAGCTTCAAAAAAAATTAATAAAATGATTGTAATCTACCTTAAATTTGATAATGACTGAATTTTATGTGTTAATGAATGTAATTATGTGCTAATGAATATTCATGAATGATATGTGTTAATGAATGTTGATGAATGTTGTGTGCTAATGAATGTTATGTGTTAATGGATGTTATGTGATAATGAATTAATGTTATATTTTATTAATGGATGAAAGAATGAATGAATGTTAGATATTAATGAGGAACTTAGAGTGATGTTAGGGGGAGGGGCCAAATGAGCTTCCATCTTCATGTCGTTGGCCCTGTTAATTAGAGAATATTAAAATATTCTCAAAACAAAGTGAAGCTCAATAAGATAACACACTTTTCAATATTTCATTATGTTGCACGGTTACTCTTATTGAATAATGTATATTGAATCTTAATTGTAGGGTCCAACAAAGAGAACACGAACAACAAAAACAACAACACAATTTGTTGGGTATAATGAACTCCCATATTTTATTGTATGTACACTAACACTATGATTTACTTCTGGTGTTGATATCCATGGTGCGACTACAAAATTTGTGAATATGCCTCATCCATGTAAGTTTTTTTTATTAGTTGACATTTTCTTTAGCATTTTTGAATTTGGTGCTCTAATTGTTTGGAGACTTTTGAAGTTTCATTATGAAGATCAGATGAATTTTTTGAAGCCATTTTACTAGTATATCTATAGGCCAGTCTCCTCTTGACTGGTTAGCTTGTCTCTTCTTGTCTCTAAGATATTGAAATTTGGAAAGATTGTATCTTCTTTATCACCAAAAAACTATGGTTTTGTGTGAAAAATATCTATATACTTTGAATCTTTGTTGAAAATTTAAATGATATGAATATTCTAAGACCTCTACATAAACAAGGGTTTTCCTATATCTCATTCTTAAACTACATAACACTGCACCATATATTTGTGGGTTTCTTTGATTAGTTCATAGGTTATCTGATCTCTTACATTATGTGAGTCACATTAGGTAATTTTGAGGGTCTTGACTTCATATTTAAAATCCAACATTTTTTTCCTTGATCTTGGAGCTTTCACAATGGATTTTGCATGTGAGATTTCTTGAGGGTTCCATGCACACGCACAAAAAAAATCAATATACTTATGTATTCCTTCTTTGTATAATAAAAATTGTTAGGAATGAATGCTAAATGTTTGGCAGCCATTCTGTAGCAGTTGTTGTTGCATTCATGACTATGATTGTCATTTATGTCAACACAGTGATTTACCGAAGACTTGCAGAGAAGCAGACAGAGTTTGGATTAGTGCATGTGGGTTATTGTAGTTGGAGCTATGCGATGTTTAGGTTATAATCTTTGATATGTTATATGTCTATAGTTAAGAGCCCAGATAGTAATTCATTTATTCATGGAAGTTATCAACATTTTGGTGGAAGCAGTATTCAAGCAGTGTTCCTAAGTAGCGGTCTGTGGAAATCAGATGATATCTCCTAATCGGGATGGAATCTAGTTTTGCCTAGTTAAAGGGAAGTTGAAGACACATTGATAGTGATGTGGATGATAGTGCAAAATTTGAGGTCACACGAGTGAAGATTTATTGTATTTGGAAGCCGATAGTTTTGTATAATTTTGGTGTAGCGTGTGGAAACTTTTATTTTGTAATTGTATGCCGACTCATTTTTAATTATTTGAGTGCGGTATAAAGGAAGGAATGTATTTCCTTGTTGTAATGTGAAAAATTTGAAAGTTCATAATTATGATATGGTAGCAGTGGTTGTGATGTTGTATGCATGAAGTGAAGAAAAGAGCTAAGTATGAAAGCGAATTTATGAAGGAAGACATGCGAAGTACAGAGATCTGAAATTGAGATCTGATCTAACAGTGAGTGCAGTTTGGCACAGTCAAAGAAGAGGTAACATATTATTTTGTTGAGTAATGTAAAGATTATTTGGATAGTGTGTTAAGTGATCTTACCCTGAAGCTATTTGGGTAGTGGGTCCTTCTATCTTCCACAACTCTTAACAGGGTTAGAATCTTTTAACAAGGATTCAAAATCTCCTAACAGGGATTCATATGTATTGAATGTATTTCATAAGACTCCTAACAGATTCCATCCTTTCACAAGGAATATTCATATTAGTGCATCTTTTGTGGGCATCATTCCCACCGGGGTTTACTCGTTGATCAAGAGGTTCCCCAGTCAACATATCTTGTGTCATTGTGTTATTGTGTATGAATATCTTTCTATGGTTGGTAATTATATTTCTTATATGGTTTAATGTTGTTGAAGATGATAAAAGTTATAATTATCTAATAACTGATTCACCCCCCCCCCCCCCCCCCTCTCAGTTATCTTGGTCTTTACTTTCTAAAAATTAATGACTTCTCGTTTGTTTTAAAATATGGCCTAAAGGTTTTACTTGCAAAAATATCCTCGCTTATTTTATATCAAACCCTTATCTCATGTTACACTACCAAAGTGATCATTCATTGGCATGGATGCAACAACAATACTTGAAATGATGATTTACAATTACCATTAACTCATTTGTTCCAACATATATACACCCTTCTACTAGTTTCCTTGTAAGCATTGTGTTGATTAGATCACTCACTATCATGAAGATCATCCTACTACCCTCATATTTATCAATGACCTTCATTCATTGTTCTAGATACTATAAAGATCATCACTGTAGAATTTGGATATCTCCCTTTTATTGTATTCTATGGATAGTTATTTATATCTCTCATGTTATATTTCATTATTAAGAGTGCTTTTCTTTTATAACATCAAGAATTCTGATCCATTTTTTCTCATTGTGGAGGAAACTTGTAACATTTTTGTAGCTTTATTTTGGATTCTCATACCTTGGTTGTACTTCACTAATACAAAGCATTTTCCTTCCATTTTAATGTTGCAAACATCTTTGTTTAGGATAGTAACTTGAGTGCTCATTTTATCCTATCAACATCATGTTGTTCTTACATTGAAAGTTGATTTCTCTCTCTCTTATGTTGAAGATGATATCTTTCTAGAATATTATCTTCAAAATTATAACAATGGTAATAAGGTCCTTTATTTGTAGAAAATGTCTAATCATGAAAAATGGATTGTACCTCTCTGTTATTTTCTATAATGTTATGTAGCTTTTCATTATCTTCTCATATTGGAACTTTCTTTTATAGTTACTTAATATCTAGCACTAAAGTATATGGGGTTATGGGGTTATAAAAGTTTGAAGATGACATTGATGTAGCACTTAAATATAATTTTGTGTTTTATTGGACATGTCTAGTAAAGATTGAACAAATCACATAAATTTACACTATTCATTATCTTACAACTTATGCATAAACTAAATAGGAATCTAGGAATAATTTGTGTAGAAATTGGATATATAAATAATAAATTTATTTTATTTCACTCGCAATGCCAACCCTTATTTGTGATTATATTAGCACCAAATTGAGTCATGTGCTTTATAAATCTGCAACAAGATACTTTTTAACCTAATTGTTCACAACATGGCATACCCATAATGAGGCGTATCGACAGTAATTCTTTAGCACAATACATTGAATCATATAGATTCTTTAAATTGGATTTGGTCTACATCATTCACCTATTCTAGCTCTTGGTTGGGTCATGTCCCAACCAACACCAAATCTTGGCCTTTATGCTCTTGTCCAAACTATTGTGGACTAAATTACTCCATGTATGGTCTACCTCTAATTAACACCTTCTAATTTTATATTACCATGTAAACCCTCTTCTTCTATTACACATTTCTCTTGTCCCCATAATATTGGTAATTTATTTTCCTTACTCCATGGTAACATCTAATCCTTTCTAACAATTTGTGATGTTTTACAACTTTTTACAAATCTATATTTCTCTACCCAATGGATACTCACTCAGTGCCCCCTTCATAGTTGTAGCCTCTATAATCATTTGAACTTGTAAATCTCAAAGACACTTAACACTCCAAGATGTATATAAAACTTAGATTGAACTAACCCTATAAATGGGAACTAGGATCAACTCAAAACCATGGTTTTACCTCACTTTGTCTAGACTGTCCTCATCCATGGTGGGATAGATTGTGATGCATGAGCATCCTAGGATTCTTGGCAATCCTGTATCAAACAAAACTATGTTTGTTTTGTAAGGTAGATTAGTAGTTTTGGTGAAGTATTTGCTCAATTTTGGAGTTTGGTTGCTCAGTTTATGTGGTTACCGAGGTGCTCGATCTCTGAAGAATGCTGGGTAACTAAAGGTGTCAGTTATTCCTGGCACTTGGCAATAACTATGTTTCTCAGTGATGCTTGGCATGGTCGGTTCACAAGCCCTTGGTTATTTCTCTGCTGCTCGGTATTCGGTCTTACCAACTAATGTTCTTTCTTGGCTGACTAGTGCATTTAATTTAGTCATGTTCCTCGAGTTATGGATTGACCATTGGGCATGAGAGGACCTAGATCTGGTGTGTTGCATTCTCCTATGTGGATCTGGTGACCATTTGGGGCCATCTTGGAGAATTTATTTATTGTAAGGCTATTTGTAAGTCAACTGATGTTTTGGCATTTAATAATTGTTTGTAGGAGTTAATTGTCTCATCTAGCCGACTTGTGGCTAAGGATAAGTATTTATAGGATGTTTGGGTAGTTTTTTAGGGAGACATCAGGAAGTGGGAGTTAGTATCTTGCGAGCTTAGGCATAGGAATATTTCTTGGAAGTTGTTAGTACAAGTTTAGATCTTTCCTGGGACCCTACCAGTGTCCTACCATGTTGTAGACCTGGACTAGCTGAGTGGTGAAGTTGTGGAAGAGACATGGATCCTACGAGATCTTGTAGATTGTTACCTTCTTTTTAATTGGCCATAACCGGGAAGGCCTTATAGTCTAGCACATTGCATGTAATCACTGAATTTATGAATAAAGATTCCAATTTTATATTAGATCTGGTGTTATTGTTGTGGAATTCCATTGTGTTGTGGTTTGGTTGCAAGGTCAGACAGTCCTTAATTGGATCCTCCATCCTTGACTACATCAAGTGGTATCAGAGTGAGTTGATCTTGAATGTGTGGACAGATCGTCGAAGGAGAGGTAGTTTGCACTAGGATCTTGGATTGAAGATGCCTCTGAGGAGAGCTTGTGAGATCTCAGAGGAGGAAGCTACTGGAGAATTCAGTCTTGATGATTTTAGAGCTTTGTAGAAACAAGTGCAAGATCTGCAAGAGGAATTGAGAAAGAAGAATACTTCACTGAAGGAAGGTAGTGATGATGAATATGAGGAAGAAGATCATTTTGAAGAAGATGTAGAAGAAGCTAAAGATCCTGAAGAGAATAGAATCCTGAAAGCTATGTCTAAAATTGGGAAAAGACTTAAGATTGAAGTTTCTACATTTGTTGGAAGCCTTAGGCCAGAAGAGTTGATTGATTAAATTAATGAGATGGATGAATACTTTGAGTATGAAGAAATAGAAGATCCTGATAGGGTTAGATTTGCAAAGACTAAACTGAAGGGTCATACAAATATTTGGTGGAGGGAAGTTTAGTTGGAAAGAAGTAGGAGAGGAAAGGAAAATATCACTTAGTGGAACCGAATGGTTGAAAAGTTGAAGAAGTAATTCATTCCGGTGGATTATGAATTAGACATGTTTAAGAAGATGCAAGCCTTGAAGCAGACTAATAAATCGGTGCAGGAGTATACCGAGGAGTTTTACAGAATCCTGATTAGGATTGGTCATTCTAAAGCTGATAAAGAGAAGGTTGCTAGGTATGTCTATGGTTTGAGACCCAGTATTCAAGAAGATTTACTTAATGTTTAGATGACAACAATAGGAGATTCTTATCAGATGGCATTAAAGATTGAAGAAAAGTTGAATAAGAAGTTTGAAGGAAGATAGAACAATAGGAACCGAGGTGGTAAGACTGGTGAAACAGTTGCTAAAAGTAATGTGGGAGAGAATCCTAAGAATACTAATGTGGGATCTAGCAGTGGTCAAGTCACTAAGAATTGCAATAATGGATAGAGAGGAAGGTGGAAGAATGAGTTCACTGGTACTTATCATCAGTGTGGTGGGGTAGGTCATAGAGGTTTCCAATGTCCTAAGAAAAGAGTTGCACTGACTATTGAAGAAGACATTGTAAATGTTGCAGAGAAGGGTGAATTTCTTATCACTAGGAGATTGGCTACATGTGTCCAAGAACCAATGCAAAGGAGGAATCTATTCAAAACTAGATGTAAGTGCAAGGATAAGGTATGTAATGTCATAGTTGATGGTGGCAATCCTAAGACTTTGTTTCAGAAGAGATGGTTAGTAAGTTGAATTTGGAAAGAAAGAAGCATCCTAATCCTTATCAGATTAGTTGGATACAAGATGTGTCTAAGGTTAGGATTGAAGAACAATGCTTGGTTAATTTTTAGATTGGATCTTATTATGATGAGATATTATGTGACATATTTCCTATAGATGCTTGTCATATGTTTCTCGGTAGACCTTGGAAATTTGATAGAAATGTTGTGTTTGATGGTCATGCAAACACCTATGTGGTTAGGCATGAAGGATCTAGACATAAGTTGTTACCTTTACAAGAGACAGGGGTTAAGGGATGTAGAGTTATTAGGTGTTTTCCTTATGACAAACCTCAGGAGTAGAGGATTGATGAACCTATTCCTACAAAGCTTGGTTTGAAAGAGAAGGAGAATGATATATCTGAAGACTTTGTGGAGATTAAGAGGAAAATGGTTTTTCTGATAGAAATAGCATAGTAGATAATGACATTTATGACACAGAGAGATGCAAATGATACTGAGTTGACTATGGATTCTGAAGAGGATAGAATATTCTGAGGTGTTGATGTGATCGGTAGTGGGAGGAATGGTTAGAGGTGGTTGTTATCAGTTGCAAACATGAAAGATAAGGGGCAGGAAAGCTTGCTACAGGGAACAACGAATCAAGTACAGACAACTTAGAATGAAGGACAAGAGGAGATATGGATTAAGAAAAGATATGGCATACCTGTTCTGATTCCCTTAAGGCATTCCTAATTTCCTTATGAGAAAATCTTCTTTACCTGGGGTGTCTGATGCAGGAGCATCCTAGGATTCTTGGCAATCCTATATCAACCAAAAATATGTTTGTTTTGTAAGGAAGATTAGTAGTTTTGGTGAAGTATTTTCTTAGTTTTGGAGTTTGGTTACTCAGTTTATGTGGTTACCTATTAATATGATTTAGAATAATAGAGAGGGGGTTGAATCAGTTGTTCTCAGGTCCAGATGTATAAAACAAACTTTAAAACTCTTCAACAAATCAGATCCAACAACCAACAGCTACTCAGTCATTACTGATTGCATAAGAGAAACATATAATAGTGCACTCCACTATCCAATAGTATCTAACTTGTAAAACATAGAAATGTTCAAACCAAAACATTCACAGAAGTATTAATACCATGATTTATAGTGGAAACCCAATTAGGGAAAAACCACTTTGTAACATGTTACTATTATTTTCAATCTTATGAAGTGAGCTCTGTGAAAATCCAACCCTGTCAAAGGTTACAAACACACTATCATGTGTGACCCAATTAAAGGATTTAAACCACTCTATTAAAAGTGTCCCTTGTTATAGGACTTACATAAATCCCATTAGAATCCAACCTTGTTCAAAGGATTTATACAAATGATTGTTAGGCCAACCTCTGTTAAAATGATTTTGACTGATACAATGGTTAGAAAGTAATAGTAGTATTGATCTAAGAAACATACAACTCACTTTTCAAATATTAGATCCAATTCTATACACATATGTTGGCTTACTAACTATGAACCTTTACCATCTCCATCACTAATCTACTCAAAAATCTCTTCAAGCAATCACAACACTTCTCCTTCAGCCTTTTCTACTTAGACAGTCAATAACATCAACAATACTTCCAGCATCCTCTTCTTTGTTCAACCTCATGCTTAGGTTTCCTTAATACTTCCTCAATTAGGTCAATACATCTTTTATCACTTAATCTCCTTTGTAGATCTTAGGGTTAGGTTAGATTCATCGAATCCTTCCAACTTTATGTTCTTTGTCTATCCTTCTAGAAATATCTCAAATCTCTTAATAGATTTACAATAAAATGTTTTACAGTGCATTAAATGCTTTCGTACAATCAATAAATAAATTCAACACGTTTTACATAATCCAAGAATTCAACTATGTCGGTTGGAAATCTGAATTCTTCCTCAAATGTAAATTACTGACGCTCGGACAATAGAGTGTTCAACTCCTCGGTCTTCATTAGAAAGCTTGGTCACCTCAAAAAAAATTTCCTTGGCTAATATTGTCTTCCTTGGCAATTAACTAATGTTCGGTCAACACTGAATTTACTTAGCATATACTAGCTCAATCGACACTAACATCACTCAGCTTAAACTAGATTTCTTCACTTTTGCTCGATTAAGCCTACCAGTTTAGTCTTCATTCTTACTTAGATAAACAATACATTATCTTATCATTTTGCCACATAATCAAGTACTAATTGAAGTATCAAGATAACTCAACCTTTCCTTAGGTGCTATTGTTACCAACCTTGCCTATCCCCTTCACAAAAATCAAATAGATATAGTACTTTCTTAGATAGCAACAGTCTTACCAGTTAAGGTTTGACATCAATGACAATACAACAATTTCTTCAATTGCAGTTTCCAATAATCTCCCTCTTTGGCATTTTTGGCAACACCATATGAATAACACATGAATCACCAACCAATCCAAAACTTATCTGTCCATCAGAAATATTTATAATATCCTTAGCTTCATTCTAATAAAGAATCAATTAGCCATTCTTGCATGACCATCCACTGAATCTCTCCCTCTTATTTGATCTTCCATGAAATCTCACCATGTGTATTCATCTGTGATCATCTCCCTCTTTGACAAAAATGCCAAAGCAGCAACTAAAACATACATCCTACAGATGTAGATATCATTCATTTTTTTTCATTTCAGTAACAAGATTTCTCCCTCTGTCATCTTTTCTTATGACTAATTCTTGGCTTTGATGTACTTTTCACAACTCTAGGTTGCTCCTAAAGTGTGACCTGTCTCTACATCAATTTGTCAGATACTCCTTGCAACACATTTGATGCAGTGCTCCTAGCTTGACTAGGTAGCCTCAATTAGGGGAAGAACCCCTAATTGACCTCTCAGATATTAGTGAGCTTCTTTAGGTAAAGCTTTAGTGAATATGTCTTCTAGTTGTTCCTTTGTATTCACATATTCCATTCGGACCTCTTTATCTTGTACCAGTTCCCTCAAGTAATGATACTTTATGGCGATGTCTTTGGTTTTTGTGTGCATCACTGGATTCTTAGAGATGTTGATAGCACTTGTGTTATCACAGTAGATGACAACTGGTTCAATGATCTCTTCTTTCATGCCTACCAACAATTTCTTTATCCATACCAAGTTTGAACAGTTCACTGTTGCAGCCACATACTCGGCTTAAGCAGTAGATTGGGAAATATAATTTTATTTCTTTCTTGTCCAAGAAACTAATCTCTATCCAAGAAAGAAATCTCCACCACTAGTACTCTTTCTGTCATCCACATTTCCTGCCCAATCAGCATCAGTATACACTCTTAGTTCAAACTTTTCATGCTTCTTCTAGTACAATCCATAGTCAGCAGTCCATTTCAAATATCTCATTATCCTTTTGACAACCATCATGTGAGTTTCCTTAGGATTGGTAGAGAATCTTGTCACAATCCCAACAACTAAAGCAATATTTGGTCTTTTGTGTATAGCATATTGTAGCTTTCCAATCATGGATCTATACAAAGTCTGGTTTACTTCTATAGCATCATCATTTTTAGACAACTTTTGTCCAGTAGCCATGGGAGTACTTACTGGCCTTGAATCTTCCATACCAAAGGTTTTCAGTATCTCATGAACATATTTAGACTGGGTGATGAAAATTCCTTTCTCCATTTGATATACTTGTAAACCAACAAAAAAATTTATCTCCCCGAACATACTCATTTCAAATTCAGTTTGGATTTCATTTGAAAATTTCTTACACAAGGCATCTTGTCCACCAAATATAATATCATCTACAAAAATCTTAGCCAACAAGATTTCTTTACCTTCTTCATCTTTCATGTATAGATTGTTTGTGTCATTTGTCCTTGAGAATCCAATCTGTATCAGGTAGTTGTACAGTCTCTCATACCATGCTCTGGGAGCTCGCTTTAGTCCATACAGTGCTTTATTCAGTTTGCAAACCATGTGTCTTTTGTTTGGATCAACAAATCCTTTTGGATGTTCAATGTATAGTTCTTCTAATATACCATTTAAAAATGCAGACTTAACATCCATTTGGTATACCTTAAAATCTTTTCTAGGCAGCATATGCAAGTAAGGTTCTTACTCCTTCCAATCTAGCTACAGGGGAAAATGTCTCCCCATAATCTATTCCTTCTTCTTGTGTGTAGCCTTTGCATACCAGCCTAGCTTTGTTTCTTATGATTTGACCATGCTCATTCATCTTGTTTCGGAACACCCACTTTTTTCCAATGACATTTTTATTTTCTGGTCTCGACACCAGAGTCCAGGTATCATTCTTCTCTATCTGGTCTATCTCCTCATTCATTGCTTGTATCTAGTCTTCATTTTCTAATGCCTCCCTTGTTGTCTTAGGCTCAAATTCACATAGTAAACATGTAGGATCCCTTGTCTTTCTTCTGGTCAGAACTCTTGTATCTTTATCTCCAATGTTTTGTTCAGGCTTGTGATGTCTCCTTACATATTGTACCAAAATAGGTTCTGCTCTCCTTTCCTATTGCTCTTCAGGTTCAAAAACAAGATTGTCAGATTCAGCTTTTGAATGCTCGGCAACCTCTTCCTGATATTCGGCAGCTTCCTTCTGTCGCTCGGCATGTTCTTCTTCTCTCTTAGCATTGTTTTCCTAATGCTTGGCATTTCTTACCCGAGACTTTGCATCAGGTGCAAGTTTTTTCATTTTCCTCTCCTTCCTCTATATACACAAAAGATATGTAATCTTTCAATTCTCTTTTGTTGTCAGCTTCATTTTTCTCTGCATACTCATCAACTTTGACATTCACACTTTCCACAATTTTGTTAGTGTTAGATTTCAAACACTTATAAGCTTTACTTTTTGTGGAATAGCCTAGGAATATGCCCTCATCACTTTTAGCATCAAATTTTCCATTCCTATTGTCCTTTAGTATGTAGCATTTGCTTCCAAATTTTCTAAAGTACTTTACATTAGGTGCATACCCATGCCATAGCTCATAAGGTGTTAGATTTGTACCTTTTTATCTATACTCGGTTAAGAGTATAAACAGCTATACTTACAGCTTCTCTCCAATACTTTTGTACAACATTCTTTTCAATCATTAATTTCCTTACACAATCCATGATAGATTTGTTCCTTCTCTCTATTATACCATTCTGTGGAGGAGTTCTTGGTGTAGACATCTGTCTTTTGATCCCTCTATTATTGCAAAATAGATTGAATTCATTGGATATAAATTATCCACCTTGGTCAGATCTCAGACACTTCAGGTTCCTACCTGTCTCCTTTTCAACTTTAGCCAAATACCACTTAAAATTTTGAAAAGTATCATATTTTTCTTTTAAGAACATTACAGTCATCATTCTGGTATAATCATTGACAAACAAGATAAAATATCTAGCACCACAATAGCTTTGTACAGCTATAGGTCCACAAAGGTCAGTATGAACCAAATCTAAAGCATTCTCAGAAGTAAAATTCTTTCTCTTAAAACTAGACTTTGTCATCTTACCCAACTGACATTTTTTGCACATTACATTTTCAGGTTTCTTCAATCTAGGCAGACCTCTCACTTTCTTCTTCTTACTAATTTCTACCAGATTATCAAAGTTAACATGACATAGCCACTTATGCCATAACCAAATATCATCAAGTTGTGCAATCATACATGTTTCTTTAGATAGGTCTAGATAGAACAAATTACCTCTTGTTTGTTCTCCACTTCCAATCAGTTCACCAATGGCATCAAATATTTTGGCCTTCCTGTGATGAAATTCCACTCGGTAGCTAGTGCTATTAAGTTGTGCAACACTCAGCAGATTATAGTTAAGACCCTCAACCCAATAAGCATTCTCACAAGTGATCTTATCAGTCAGCTTAATCAATCCTTTACCTCTAACAGGACATAGTGCATCATTACCAAATTTCACACTTCTACCTTTATAATGATCTAAGGTATCAAACTTACTCTTGTCACCAGTCATGTGATGTGAACAACTACTATCAATAATCCATTTATCATTTTTGTTCACATAAGATATCAATGCATTTTTCTCATCCTCATCAGACTCATATTTCATTGCAACATAGACAACTTCAATTTCAAAATCATCACTAT
The DNA here is from genome assembly GCA_027943335.1 of Chamaecyparis obtusa. Taxonomy (NCBI): domain Eukaryota; kingdom Viridiplantae; phylum Streptophyta; class Pinopsida; order Cupressales; family Cupressaceae; genus Chamaecyparis; species Chamaecyparis obtusa. Next base: position 2,374,800 of record BSBK01000589.1, read on the forward strand.
CAGTGTCAGTCTCTTCCTCGACAATATAGGAGGATCTCTTACCTTTTCCTTTGTAGTCCTTGTACCTTCGGTAACCTCTATCTTCTCTTTTTTCTTTATGTTTTTTGTCTCTTTCTTCATCCTTATCATCCCTGTCAGGACATCTAGCAGCTATATGACCAACTTTATTACATGAAAAACATATAATAGGGAGTTTACCTTTATACTTTCCTTTTCCCCTTTTCAGTCTTCTAGCCATAAGAGCTTATAGATCCTCAAGTTCTTCATCAGATATGTCACTTTCACTTTCACTCTCACTGATGCATCTTTATTTTTCCTTCTTTGCCTTACTCAAAACCATTTGTGACTTAAAATAAAATTCAACATTAGAAACAATGAAGTTATCATATTTAGAAAGTTCAAAAGTAGTAAGCTTACCAACCAAACTTTCCAAAGTAAGAGCATTGTTAGGGTTACATCTAGATTCCTGAATTGCTGAAATTTTGATGTCATAAATAGGATGTGGAGTTATTAATACTTTTCCAATTATAGTTTCATCATCAATAGTTCCATTTTCTCCTCTAATAGCATTTATAACTTCTTTTATTCTACCATAATATTGTGCAATATTCTCACCTTCTTGCATTCTCATTTCATCAAATTTACCTCTTATGCTCTCAGCTTTTTCTCTCAGTACATTTATGTCACTGCCATAGATGTTTGCAAGAGTGTCCCACATTTTCTTTGCATTAGTGCAGTCTTTGTTGTCTTCAAATTTTGGATAACTTAAGGCAGATGCAATCTCCAACATTGCTTGGTTGTGCTCTTGTTTAGCTCTCATCTCCTCGACAGTCAGAGGTGAAACATGTGTGACATAATCATGGTCAACATAATACTTTGCAAAATCACCAATACTGGCCAGATGCGGCTTCATCAAACTTTTCCATGCAGGGAAGTTCTCCTTATTTAGCTTCGGTACCTTCTTCTTATACATCTTGATCATTTTCTTCAAGTACCTTTAAACTTGTTCTTTGTAAGCACCAACAGCTCTGATACCAAATGTTAATATGATTTAGAACAATAGAGAGGGGGGTGAATCATTTTTTCTCAAGTCCAGATGTATAAAATAAACTTTAAAACTCTTCAACAAATCAGATCCAACAACCAATAGCTACTCGGTCATTACTGATTGCATAACAGAAACATATAACAGTGCACTCCACTATCCAATAGTATCTAACTTGTAAAACATAGAAATGTTCAAACCAAAACATTCACACAAGTATTAACACTAGGATTTATAGTGGAAACGCAATTAGGAAAAAACCACTTCGTAACATGTTACTATTATTTTCACTCTTCTGAAGTTAGCTCTGTGAAAAGCCAACCATGTCAAAGGTTATAAACACACTGTCAGGCGTGACCTAGTTAAAGGATTTAAACCACTCTGTTAAAAGTGCACCTTGTTATAAGAATTACATACATCCCATTAGAATGCAACCTTGTTCAAAGGATTTATATAAATGACTGTTAGGTCAACCTCTGTTAAAAGGATTTTGACTGATACAATGGTTAGAAAGTAACAGTAGTATTAATCTGAGAAAAATACAACTCAATTTGCAAATATCAGATCCAATTTCATACACATATGCTAGCTTACTAACTATGAACCTTTACCATCTCCATCACTGATCTACTCAGAAATCTCTTCAAGCAATCACAACACTTCTCCTTCAGCCTTTTCTACTTAGACAGTCAATAACATCAACAATACTCCCAGCATCCTCTTCTTTGTTCAACCTCATGCTTAGGTTTCCTTAATACTTCCTCAATTAGGTCAATACATCTTTTGCCGCTTAATCTCCTTCATAGATCTTAGGGTTAGGTCAGATTCATCGAATCCTTCCAACTTTATGTTCTTCATCTATCCTTCTAGAAATATCTCAAATCTCTTAATAGATTTACAATAAAACATTTTATAGTGCATTAAATGCTTTCGTACAATCAATAAATAAAGTCAATACATTTTACATAATCCAAGAATTCAACTATGTCGGCTGGAAATCTAAATTCTTCCTCAAATTTAAATCACTGACGCTCGGTCAATACAGTGTTCAACTCCTTAGTCTTCATTAGAAAGCTCGGTAACCTCAAAAACTATTTCCTCGGCTAATACTATCTTCCTTGTTAATTAATTGATGTTCGATTAACACTGAATTTACTCTGCATATACTAGCTCAGTCGACACTAACATCACTCAACTTAAATTAGATTTCTTCACTTTTTCTCGGTTAAGCCTACCAGTTTAGTCTTCATTCTTACTTAGATAAACAATACATTATCTTATCATTTTGCCACATAATCAAGTACTCATTGAAGTATCAAGATAACTCAACCTTTCCTTAGGTGCTATTGTTACCAACCTTGCCTATCCCCTTCACAACAATAAAATAGATATAGTACTTTCTTAGATAGCAAGAGGCTTACCAATTAAGGTTTGACATCAATGATAATACAACAATTGCTTCAATTGCAGTTTCCAACAGTTACCAGGGTGCTCAGTCACTAAAGAATGCTCGGTAACTGAAGGCGTCGGTTATTCCTAGCGCTCAGTGATAACTATATTTCTCGGTGATGCTTGGCGTGGTTGGTTCACTGGCACTTGGTTATTTCTTAGCTGCTCGATAATCGATCTTACCGACGAATGTTCTTTCTTGGCCGATTGGTGCATTTAATTTGGGTCACGTTCCTTGAGTTATGGATTGACCGTTGGGCATGAGAGGACCTAGATTTGGTATGTTGCATTCTCCTATTCGGATCTGGTGACCATTTGGGTCCATCTTGGAGAATTTATTTATTGTAAGGCTATTTGTAAGCCGACTGATGTTTTGGCATTTAATAATTGTTTGGAGGAGTTAATTGTCTCATCTAGCTGATTTTTGGCTGAGGATGAGTATTTATAGGATGTTTGGGTAGTTGTTTAGGGAGACATCAAGAAGTGGGAGTTAGTAGCTTGTGATCTTAGGCACAGGAAGATTTCTTGGAAGTTGTGAGTACAATTTTAGATCTTTCCTGGGACCCTACCAGTGTCATATCATGTTGTAGACCTGGACTTGCTGAGCCGTGAAGTTGTGGAAGAGACTTGGATCCTGCGAGATCTTGTAGACTGTTACCTTCTTTGCAATTGGACGTAACCGGGAAGGCCTTACAGCCCAGTACATTGCATTTAATCAGTGAATTTATGAATAAATATTCCATTTTTATATCATATATGGTGTTATTGTTGTGGAATTCCATTGTGTTGTGGTTTGGTTGCAAGGTCAGACAGTCCTTAATTGGATCCTCCATCATTGACTGCATCATATTGTCATATAAGAACATTGATACAGAGCCTCAGGGCCTAAAATGCTCATGCACCATTAAAGGTTTCTTCCCTCACTTAACCCACACTAAATCCTTCATTTTCTTATTCATTTTCATTTGACTAATCCACATGACTAGCTCTGATTGCTTCTCCTTCTTAGGATTGATTCTTGTCCATGTACAAAATCTTTGCCTTCCACTTGTTCCACTATGACTGTCACTCTTTTATCTCATTCTAGTCTCATTCTAAGACTTATTAACACAACCTTAGTTCCATCCAAGTGTCTTCTTTGTCATGCATTTGAATGGGAACAAAATTAGGGTCTAATTGTGACAGGCTGACACTTACAACAATTTGACATAAACTTGTTGTGAATAGTCCAAAACTCCCTTTTAACCTTGGATCAATTAAATGAAGTGAATGATAAATGTCATACCAAACCACTAAAACTCCAATGGATTATCATCAAAGGTTAAAAAATGACAATTACATTCTTCCAAACTATCTACAACAACTGGCAATGATAGTGAGTAATAAGAACTACACTTTGGACAATGTGGGACTTGTTAAATATTTTCTACCAAAGGAATGTCCTTGATGAGTGAATGGAGTACTTAGGATAATTAGCACACAATAATGATACCCAAAAAAAGTGTATACAAAACCCCAATGATCAAAATTATCTCTATTATAAGGATTGAACAATTATGACTTTTATCAATACAAATAGACTTCAAGAATCATCTAACATCACTTTCCAAAGAAAAATTGGATTTTTTTACAACCATTTTTAACCCACTTGGTCACTAGTATTCAATTAGGCCATATAGTAATGCAAATGTTGCAAAGTTGTCATTGAAAAATTTTGCAATATTAATGCAACATTGACATTTTTACATCTTTTGACCTTAGAAACCTTGCAAACATGACTGAAATAACCTATAAACACTCTTTCAATGCCCTATTCACCTACTTTAGCACTATTTCAATGCCCTATTCACCTACCCCTATTTGACCAATTTAACTGGTTTGACCAACCTAGGGCCTTTTAGGCCAAATGATTACATTATGGCTCATAGGTCTTACACTTGAAAATTGGCCTTTTAGCCTTCTCAAAATGGACTCAATAAACATTTCTAAACTTAAAATGTATTTTCATGCATTATATTTTAATTGTAAGGCCCAATGAGCCACTATATAACCATTTGGCCTAGTAAACCCTAGTGGTCAAGGTTGGGTCAAACTGGTCAAATAGGGTGGAGATGACATAAAAATGATGTTTAGCACCTCCTATTGCATAAATATTAGCACATTTATTTTGGGCCTCTCTTAATGCATGAATATTAGCATGTTTAGCTACCCTCTTATTTGATGTGGATTTTATTTTGTATTCAAAAAAAATTAATATGGCGTTAGAATTATGATGAAATATCAAAATCCACTGATGAGGATGTTGTATATTTGAAAACATCCTCGTTCTACATATAGCCTCGATGATTGTTGCACGTCTAACAACATGTCAAATTCCACTGATGAGGATTTTGTATGTCCCATAGCATCCTCATCAGACATGCAGCCCCTAATAGTCGTCAAAATGCTGACTGTTAGGGATTTTTCTTGTGGGATCAAACTTGGCAATAATTGGGCTTGATTCTCAGTTAAAAAGGACTCCAAGTTTGCAAGAAAAGCCTAATTGATGAGGATTGGATAAGATCCTCCTTCTACTTCGAGCTCCATAGGACTCAGGCGGGTGTTGCCTCAAATGGGTTACTATATTTCAAGTAATCTTTTGATAGGTGGATTATATTCTTCACTATTATGCTATTGTGTTACTCCAAACTACTTCAATGAAAGATGATTCTGTAAATAGCTAAGAACGTCCTGATATAGAATATGACAAAGGAAATTACAAATGTAATAGCATGAATAGTGGTATAAGGAAGTGAATCCTTCTTCTTTTTCTGAGTTTGACTCAAGTAAGGATAACCTTTTGATTCTCTCTTCAAGGAATCAACAAACTGAACTATATCACCTGGATACAGTCCTTTCACAATAGGCATAAACTTAAGAACAGAAAAGAACTGGTAATGAAATGAATTTTAGATGACTGAAAGATAACCACATAACAAATATCTAGTCAGTGTCTATTCCATTGGGCAAAAGAGTTTGAATGTGAACCTACAGGAAGATTTCAAGGGAATACGGTAGAATGTCTTACAAACTACATGCAATCTAAATAGGATGCCTTACAAACTATTATGTCAATCTAGTATTATTACTATCAAAATCTCTACAGATACATTTACTCTCTGAAATTGATAACAAGGATTTTAATTCTCTCCTTGAGAAAAACTCATAACCAATTACAGAAGCTGCCTAACAACCACTATATTTTAGGTGCCTTACACATAAAACATACAAGAGCAAGTATAAAAGTAAACATACAATCAATAATAGGAGACAGAAATTGCAGTGTATTCTATTGAAAAATGAGTCTGTCTATTACATACAAAGCTTGAAGTTTCAAGAACTTAGACACAGGACTAGAAATCTGCTATGCAGAAAATTTCAAAATTCATCACTTAGGGGGCCTGCTCACAACAGAGCAACCATAGGAACATGAACAGGAACCCTTACAACTGAGAAGAGAACAGAATAAAAAGCAGAAGAAGAAACCCTAAAATTTATGCTTGACCAACACATGTCTGTCTCTGTAATCTGATTTTACTTGTCTTCTTCTCCTTTGGAATCTGATCTTCTCGGGCATTTCAAAAACTGAATTATTTTGCCCCTTTCAAAATTTTCTAACCTCTGAAAAAGCTTCTGATATTATCCCCTAATCTTACAAATCTGATAATATTAGATTCATTCCCTCTGTCGGTTCTGCAAAATCAATCAAGTTTGGAATAAAATATCTCCCCAAAATTTGATCTTGGATGAAAAATCCTTTACTGCTCTCAGCAACTTGATCTGATCTGATTTCTTCCACCACCATGGTCTTCGTCGTCTTCTGCCATTTCTGAAAACATATTATACTGCTATATTCTAACAAAAATTGAATATGCAAGCTGTAAATTACTGAGCAAACTCCTGGCATGAGCAATTTCGAATTTATTCCTAATGTTGAACTTTATGATTTTTAAATCTTTTATTTCAGGATTTTTCCTCAAACCTCGCCAGTTTTCACCAATTGTCATGCTCTGATTGGCTGCTCGGACTGGCTCTACAAACTCAACCTTAACCTTAGTTCATCTAGAGATCTGGAGACTGCCTTAGTCTCCAAAGCTCTAAAACTATCTCTTAACCGCAGTTGCCTTCAGAGACCTGGAGAATGCCTCCAGTCTCTTAATCTCCAAATCATTTTCTTAACCATGATTAAATCCAATGACCTCCTTTAGTCTCTAAATCTCCAAGTCTCCAAATCTCTAGATAACTCTTCCAGCGACCTGGTGACAAAGCAATCTCACAGTCTCTAAATGAACCGCCAGTATCATGAGACTTGGCGACCATGGTTAGTCTCTGGATCTCTGAATTTTTATGCTAACCGCCAAACTTCATGAGACTGGGCGACTGTGTGGTCTCTAGGTCTCTGAATGTCATTTTTAACCATCGTGACTTGGCAACTTTTTTGCATCTCCAAGTCGCTCAATTTTTGCCTAACCGCTGGTTTCTTCTCGTGACCTCACGACCTCATGACACATGTCCATTCTACCACCTCATCATCATTGGTCATCTTTCTGTAAAATTTTGTCTATGTTCGCTGGCATGAAAACTAAGGCAATAGTCACCATGCACACGTGGATAGCATCTAGTTCTTCACATTTCATTATGTGTGGACTGTTGTATATAACTATCTCAATCTCCCCATTCTGGATGAATGTGGGATAAATCTAGGAATATTTTTTAAATCCTTATTCAAAATATTGTGCATAGTGCCCAAGTCACACTCCAAGGCGGGCCCACAAGGAAGAGGCTTCACATAACCTCTCTTCTCTTTCATTTATCTTTAACTTGTGTGGACATGTATTTAAACATTAGTTTTACACGAAAACTCATGAATGTGGGATAAATGCTTGTGATTGTTATGGGCAATTTAGATAGTGTTGCACTCGGTCGACTGTATCTCGCAAACCAGGATGAATTTGAAAAATCTCTCTGGTGAGAATCTATAGAATTAGATTTTCGACAACATATCCAAAATTTAGCCTGATCCAACGGTTTAATAAAAAGTTATGCCCCCGCAATATGATTGTTTTTCTATCTTCTGCAAATCCATGTTTGCAAAAATCCATTGTGTGGGCTCCCATTCCAAACAACATTGTGCTGGGTCTTTTTTCATGCTAATGTGTGAGAATCCTTCCCTCTACATGATACCCTATATTTCATACATGCCCAGCAAGCTCCCATTTGTTTGTGCACTGGTAGCTTCCCTTCATGGTTTCACACAAAGAGCAGCCTCTAATTCATCCTTGTGGAAAACTTTGTGCCATAAATAAGCTCATATGTGGAAATTAAAGACTTATAAACTTGAGTTCATGCATTTAATCTCCACATGAGTTGGATTCCCAAGAACCTTAATAATCTTCATAAGCTTGTTGACTGGGAACAATGGCATTAACCAGAAGATTATGCAGTTTGAAATCCTCATGAAAAACACTAACCATAAAAAAAAAATAGACCATGAGTCTACATACTCTCTGACTAGCAGCCATCCCCTCTGGTGAGGAGCCTTGTTGGAGACTTCACATATATTTCATAATCTTTGCAGGACTGATTAAATGACATCAGCTGGCCTCCAGAAAGCGGCTTTAAAAACTCACCCAACAACCTCACAGGAAAATGTCATCAGGAAGACAAGTTCATCTCCACCACTACAGTGTGTTGGCCAAATGAGAACCACTCAGAAGATTCGAGCCCAAAGTTATGACTGAACAACCATGGCCACTTGGAATGTAATTCTGTCTAAACTGCCAAATTGCACAAGTTGCCTCCGGAATTGGCCTAAAAAATACACCCATTGAAACATTCAAGATCCAGAAACTTGGGCACTGATTAGCCTCCATACAAGGTACATGATTCCATAATTAGCTCACCCAAAAGATCTTATGGTGAAATGCAATAAAACACCAAAGTCAGCTTGTCAATAATATTCAAGATTAAAAATAGTGAAATATGCAGAAATTGGATTTGGAATCGAGTTGGGAAAGTGATCAGATGGATTGGCAGGGACCCCCAAATCCACAGGTAAGTAGTCTTCTAGGTTTACAATATAGGACAACTTTCAATTATGTCAGATCATTGACAAGGTGCAAATTACAAGGCCTCAAAGTAGGTCATTTAATTCTAGATTCAGCATATTCAGTGAATCTTCAATAATCTGCAAATGAAATGGCTCTGGCAAAGTGACTAGACGGACACATGGGGAGCTGAAAATTGGCATAGACATTCTCTCTCATTCCTATAGTATGATGCAACAACCAGTACATTATGATCAATCATAGGGAAAAAAAAAATGCAATCATCCTAAGTGGGCCTCCGACTAAACTGTGCAACTGGTCTGCATCAAATTATTTAGAAACTGCAAATGGAATCAGATTCGCAAACTGGGTAAACGGATTCATCATGGCCTGAAAACTGAAACAAAAGGAATATTTGACCATTGGAATATAGTGAAAAGGGAATTTTCTCAATTGCATCAAATGGTCAAAAGTTATAATTAGTCAAACAGGGCCACTTAGAAAATCGGGCAGAATAGAGAAACAAGACAATTATGGAAGATCGACTTTGGGGAATCCAAAAACTTATCAAACGGACTTGAAATGGCTTGAGCTTTGAAACATAAGCTCTATGATATACATTTTAAACATTCCCAAAGTGGCGGGCTATGAAACCTAACAGGATACAAGATATTCAAAGGAAAATAGGGCTTGGTACAATAATTTGACACTTAGGCAAAAATACAGTTTTAAGTGAACACCTCAAAATGGCTACTCCCTAAATATGTCAGATTTGAAATTTAGGAGTTGGAACCTACTGTATATGTCAAATGAAAGGTGTTGAACCTATTCCCCAAGCTGTACCTCATCAAAATCAACAGGGTATCTTTTACAAGCATACCAATTAGGCCTTCTCATAAAACCTTTTAGGAGTACTCACCTTGCCCTATAGAAAATTTTCAATTGGTCACTCCAAATTTGTGCCAAATTTTGAGAGCACCAACACCGACAACCTATCAAATTACATCGATGAGGATTCTGTCAAACATGCAACATCCTCATCATAATGGAAGCCCCTAACTGGCATTAGAATTTTGATGCATGTCAAGTTCCACCGATGACGATGTCGTGGAACAAATAGTATCCTTGAATGCAACTTCTTGTCAGAAATCCATTGCATATTTGTGTCAAAATGACAACACTGGTGAGCATCGTCAAACATTTCGATGACAAGTTTTTGATGGTGACATTTGTCAATAGTCTGAAAATGTCATGTCAGAATTCTGACGAACGGTCGTCGAAAATATTCCCTGAATATACTAGTGATTGAGCATTGTAGTTTGATTTTGAGCATAATTGAGCATGATTCAGGAAATTCACATCATAATTCATCTTCTCTTTTCAATTCTCATTCTAGGATTGTCACTATTGAATGCTAAATTTGAGAGAATTGCTTTGGCTTCCTAGTTAGGGAGATAGGAGATGGTTTTAATTGTTCAATTGGAATTGTTTTAGCATGTAAGATCTTTAAATTCATTCAAATTGATAGAATTGAGTTAATGTTTCATGAATATACTTTTTCTAGTATACACATAGTAATATACTCATCACATGTATAATCATATACATGCATCACATATGTTAGTACTAAAATCCTACATATGGAATCATAATTTATATAACATAGTTGTATCACATAACATGTCATCATATGCATATACATCCTACATCACAAAATGTCAAGTCACATATAAACATCACCTCAAAATCATGGCATAGTATATACTCATCCATGCATACATATAGAGAGCACATATAGGAAATCATTTACATCATCATATAAATCATAAATGTCCACAATCCATAATGTCATAATAAAATTCTAATGTCCATGTCTAGCATAAATAACATAAAAATACTTAGTTCATCAATAGGTTCATGAAATCAATGCATACATATAGCCATTGTATAATCATCAAAATGGTCAAAACTATATGTCTATGGTGACTAGATGGGATTATATGGTTTTCCTAGATGGTCGGGTCCCTATCCGTCTCCTCCACCCTCTCTATCATCTCCTTCAAGTGGCCTAGATGTTCTCATAACCAAAGATCCTCCTGATGCAACAAAACCCTTGACCCTTAGTGACTGTGATCTCTCAACAAAAATATATGCTCAAGACCCCTAAGGTACTTCTTGTAAGTATAGGATCTATTAGTACTTCACCTCTTGCCCATGTATCTCCATTGTCCTATGGCATGGGAAAGCACCTATAACCACCTATGATAGCCTTCCTTCTACCACTTCCTATTGTTCTATCTCCATCTCTACGTTGTAGATTCACTTCTATCTCAAGGCCTCAGCTAGATCTACCCTCAAATGTGTCACCTCATCCCCTCTTGTTGTTGACCTCTATATCTCTAGGGTCCTCATATAATATGGTGTATGGGCCTCTTCCTAATCTAACTGGGCTCTCAATTGACTCACCTATTCCTTTTTGTCACTAAGCTCTATCTCCATAGTCCTATCCCCTATCTCAACCCACTCTTACATAGCCTCCACATGTGCTACCCCTACCCTCTCTCTCTCTCTCTCTCTCTCTCTCTCTCTCTCTCTCTCTCTCTCTCTCTCTCTCTCTCTCTCTCTCTCTCTCTCTCTCTCTCTCTCTCTCTCTCTCTCTCTCTCTCTCTCTCTCTCTCTCTCTCTCTCTCTCTATTGTTGATAGGTTTGTCTATAGACTATCATCTCATTCCCTATTTTTATCTCTCTCCCATGTAGCCATGTAATCTCTAATTAAAGGTTATCTATGTCTATACTGGCTGTCTCTCTTTAAATCTAAACTAACTTCTTGAGATCTAATCTCATCCATCTCTCTCATCATGAGCCTCAATATTTCATGTGTTCTCTCAAGCTCTCTCCTAGGAATTGTATCTAATACCCTTGTTTCATAAGGTCTAGGCCCTGTCCTATGACCCTCTTCCTTAGGTAAATATGTTTTTCTTTCATGTACCTATCCTCCTACCTCTACCTCTCCCTATACCTATCCCTATATGGGTTCCCTCTCTCTCCTAGACTGTGGGCACCTCATCCTATAAACATCACCCCCTCATCTCTTATGTCATTATCATATCTTCCTCTCTACTCATCTAGGTCCATATCATCAGTGAGATACTCATCATTGGCAATGTGTCCTAGGTCTATCAATCTCATTAGATGATGCATGACTCACCATGTAACATATGCTAGAGTCAATCATGCATCCTATACTCTCAACCTCCTAACCCATGCTACCGGCTCCATGTTCAACCAACTAGCCCTAAGTAAGAGAATGTATGATTATTGGTCACATACTCTTATCTTCCTTGTTATAACATATTGATGAAGAGTGCTCCCCTTAATACCACAAACACATAACAGAAATAGAGAAACAACAACAATATGCAAGAACGGAAAATGGGCTTCTTATTATCTCCACAAATGTGGAATTACAAACTTTCAGAATTACAATATGCAAAGCCACATGGGCATTTCCCTTACAATATTCTATAGGACAAAGCCTCGAATCAATACCTAGATCTACTACCCAGAACTGTCCCGAACAGCCTAAGACAACACTACAGCCTTCCTTATATAGGCAATTTTCCACCGCCTGAGAAGGTTCCAAAAATTTAGCCTTTAGGGCCGACCAACCTTAGAATTATTTTATTTTTCAATTTATTACGTCATAGTCGGCTCAAAACAACTTTTGAAACCCAAACAAAAATTTTGAAGAAAAAATTATTTTCTGCCATTTCAGGTGGCCCAACTTCCAGAGACCATAAGTCATCACCCGTTGACCCGATTGACTATTATGACCCCATTTCGGAAAGGGCATGAAGTGCTCTACAACATTTAAATTAAGAAAGCTTCTTTCAGTTGAAGTTTCAACCTCATCCGGGGCCTCTAAATCCTTCAAAACTGAGTTTGAAGTTTCTGTACCCTATTTCCAATACCAAAAATTTTCAACATCTTGAAAACTAGACTTGATCCAGCAATGAAACTTTACTGGCAAGCTGATACAACCAAAATGAACCTCCACCTATGAAATTAGAACATTCCAAGATTGTATGACCAACTTACTAAAAATAGAAATTCCATAAATAGCAGCTCGACACAAGATAGCCCTTATTGAAAAGCAAACAGAAATATTTTTGGGTGATACAAGATTTCTCTTACACCCAGGATGCTCCTGCATCACATGTGGATGTAATTTCCTACCTTTAACCATATCCTGCATAACTCTGAATAGTCTAGTCACATAGGAGGGTTGATATTGCTCAATCATATGTATGGTACTCCCCATAAGCTAACAGTTAGTTTACACAAATGTGAAGTAGTACATATCATCCCTACCATCTCTACCCATGCTTCTCCATGGATCACATTCTTCATATGATGTCCAGATGAATACCTATACCTCATCTACAATATTTCTCCAAAACCCTATGGTACCAACAAAAGAGTAATGTAATGGAGAACAGTATATGCATGCATACGACTTATCTCTCTTGGGATCTCGAGCTCCAAGTTGTCAGAACACTATGATGTTCTCCCACGCCTAGACAAGAAGCAATGTAACCCTTATTCTTAGGTTATTGTATCCTCATATACACATATTTGCATATCATGATATAACTGACCCAGGATGGTATATCCCCAATAGTACAATGTCTCACTCTCTAGTATATTATAAATGTGCTAGCCCACCCCATAGAGAACCCATGTCCTAATAAGTCTAGAAAAATCTACCCTTTAATCAAACCTCCTAGATATAAAGCTAGTAGAGGTATCCTCCTCTCCACTGTAGGTTTCCATCTCGTCTATGTAGTACTCATAGGTATCCTCCTCATTAACCTCTAAAGTGTTATCTCCATATAGTACTCCAAATCCTCTAAATAGCCCCATAATAGGTAATAATAATCATGCCAAAGCTTTTCCTAGGAATTGTGTATTCAGACAAGGTATTATTTCCCTATCATGGAGTGCATTTAAATTTTCAACCTAGGGACATATACTTGAAATGGGACAGCACAGTTTGTGCACTAAGCCTCTCATAAAGTCATCTTACTTAAGCTGGAGGAAAGGAAAATACATAGAAAGAACTAGGCTATTGCTGCAAGAAAGTAAAATACACAAGTGAATAAATAAAACTTATGTAAACAACCATAAATTTAACTTTAACGTATCCTATCATTCCAAAGCATGTACTATGACTATCTCTGCATGTGTTGTAGGAGCAAACATAGGTATAATGCTACAGGAGAAAGCAGTGAACGCTACTTCAAATATTGAAAACAGTTAAACTACTTATTCTACTCTAATCTATTCTACCTCCCAAGTGGGACCCCTTGGTTGGTTTCTATTAACTATGAACACAAAAGATAATTCAAAACTACTCTTTCATTTCATATATTCGAAAAATTGATTACATCAAAACGGTGCATAGAACCAAAGAGTAACTTTCTTCTTAATATAAAAGTAATACAATCATTTGTCTAACTAGATTTCCAAAAATCATATCCCTATATATAGAGGATTGACATTTGAATATTCAGATAAGTTTTGACTAATTCATCCATGAAGAAAGGAGAACATGTTAGTCCACAACAAAAGATCATAAAGACTAAATAACCATTTCAACAGAATATTGATTGTAGAGGAGATTTAGCATAGTCGTGCCCCTATATTCCCTGAGATATTTGTTCCTTTAATGTTGCATACATGTCCTGCAGTTGTCTTAATAATTCTTCTTATCGTGGCTGAAACATCATCACTTCCTCGTTAATGCAAATGATTTACTCTCCAGTCGTTCCTTCTATCCTAGCAAATTAGTAGTGTATGCATGTATATTCAAGTATTCAACTTAGTCAATTTCATCCAAATATTAAGACATACATTAAAACAATTATATTAAATACTAGAGTATATATATATAATATTAGCAAGGTGTGTCTACTAATTTCTACCCATAAGTTTGTGGATCTGTCTGTACTATACTTCTAGTATGTATACAAATTCAAGCACTTAAAAAGTCACACCTGTTTTGGGAATGTCTAGGAATAGAGCATAAAAACAACATAAAACAAACACAAATTATAGTCTCATCATTTCCCCCCACCCAACAAGTATAATTCTTGTCCTCAAGCATTACACTTCTTGGAAACTCCTCTGAATTCTCCAAACTTAGTTTTGCCTCTCCGCTTGTTCTTGAAGGTATAGTAGAACCCTCTGGTTCTTTCCCAATAGGCCATTCGGTAATCTTCCTGTAGCTAGTCCAACTTTGTAGTGTTAATATCATACAATGGCCACAGGAGCATCGGTGACTGAAAGGTAAGAGGACACCAAATCTCTCCCCTGATATGTCTCCCTAATTGCATTTGTTTTGGTGCTCTTTTAACCATTGCCTCTAAATTAATAGGACTGTGTGGTTCAGAATTTTGAAAACTTGAGGAAATCTATTCCATCTACTCCTTACTCCAGCTAGGGCTCTTTGGAATATGAAATAAGGCAATCCTTGGTATCCTCTGTAGAATTTATCTCTGATAGAAAAACTATGGTCTTTGATTTCTGGTTTTGTCTTTCCATAGGTAAGTATGAACCAATCTCTCAATAGAACATCTGGCTTACTAGATTCATCTCTTAAAGGTAAATGCTCTGACTTTTCATGATCCCTATAATTGTATAGTTGTTTGTCATAATTGGATTTGTTATGCATTCAAGACATTAATTCTTTCAGATGTACATCCCTTGTGTAAAGTAAGGGATTCCAATTAGTTTCATTTGGAATGATAAAATTATGAAGATACACGTCACAAAGCAAGTTTTGATGCCAAACAAGAAGTGTCTGATATAAAGCATAAAATTCTTCAATTGTTCTAAACTCGGAGTCTTTATCCTAGATAGTCATCATTAACTGGAACAAAAGGAATTTCTCTTTTAAGAAAATGGCATATACCCTTGGGGGAGGCCTACAATCTATGATTTGATCAACTAATTTTATGGTGTGATCCATCTTTTCTTTATGTTTCTCTATTTGTTCTTTTAGGTCCTTAGTTTGTTCTTTCTGATCATCAATCTCCTATTTCATCTTTTTCCTTTCCTCTCCCCACATAATGTTCTTAAAGATGAACTGGTTGAATAGACTAAAGAGAATAGATTGCAAGGTAGGCAGGCCAAGCTCCTCTGGTTGATTTTTCTATCTTTTCTCTGCAATACAGGCCTACTCTAGATAATCTGTGTACGAAGTTCTCCTGAAATGTAGTATGGAATTTTGAGTACAAGAATAGACTGGTGATTAAGGCCACTGAAGCTCCTCATGATATTCCTCTTGAATTGTTTGAGTGATTTCTTCAGGTCTAATTTGTTGTGAGGGAGGCTCATTAGGAGATGAATCACTTACATTCTAAGGAGGATCTGAAATATTTGGTTGAATTGGAGAATCATCTGAGACATAATCAATAGGAGGCTCTGTAGTAGGCTTTTCTGAAGGAACGTCTTGAATATCTGGGAAAACCTAAGGAATTTTCCCCCTCATCCTAGAACTTCTTCTCAAAGGAGTTTATGTTACCTCCACATTTTTCTTTTTTCCAATTTTCTTCGGTCTCTCTGTTGTAGGAGTAGTTGCTGCAGGAGCTGATTTCCTTTTCCCACTTTTTGAAACTTTAAGTTTTGGGGGTTCTATTTTAGGAACTGTCTATTTTAGGAACTGGAGTTACTTCACCAATATTTCATTTCCCTTTTCTTTAGGATGAGGTAGCTACATTATCTTCTAGGATAGGGGAAGGTTCCTTTTCTTTAGAATTCTCAAATTCTCTTTCTTGGGGTATATCAATTGGCTCAGATAGTATTTCACTCTTAGGAACTGGCTGATCAACATGTTCATCTTAAGGTTGTAAGGTTTTGAATCTAACAAATTCTTTCCATGCCAAAGAAGAGATGTCTCTAAGAGATCTTTCAACTAGTAGTTTGACTAGGGCATGATGTGAAACAGAATTTGTTTTACTCTTCTGAGTTTCCTCAACACTTATGCTTAGCATGTTATACATAAAATTTGGAATATCTACTTGAAGATTATTTCTGATACAACTAAACAATTTGAAATGATGCGCATGTAAAGGGGAAAATATTCCTTCACATGTGAAGTACCTTATAATGTTCTTCTCCAGCTCATTGTGTGGAGTAGGGAGTGACATGCACTCGCCGTTAGGAATGGGAACATTGAGAGGGGGGGTGAATCAGTGTTCTATACTTAACTATTTTTTTTCTGATACTTTGAAACTTAACTTAATTGCTTAGTTACTGAAATGAACATCAATGCAAGTAAGATAAACATTCATAACATATGACATCAAATATGATTACGGGGAAACCCAAATAGGTAAAAACCCCGGTGGGAATTGACACCCACTAAGAACTGCACTAGTGTATTATGATCCCTATTAGAAGATCTTGTAACCCTATTAGGAGTTTTTCTTTACAATGCTTTAGTACAATGACCTGGTCAAGGGTCGAACCCTGTTAGGATTCTTTTACAATTAACCCTGTTAGGGGTGGGTACACACTGTCTTAGAGCTCACTGCTCAAGTGGTGAAGGCTACAACCTTCTGGATATCAAATACACACTATATCTGCAAGGTGAACTGGTGTAGTGACATTGCTTGTCTGATCAGTTCCTTTGGTGTGATGATGCTTTAGCCTCTTGTAAATCTCTACCTCATTCTATCTACTCTTTTCATACTTCTACTTTTCTTATCTAATCTCTCTTTTTCATACCATACCAAATTGCAAGGGTGCATGTCTTATTTATATGCGCATACAAAATTATTTACTAGGTCAGCCCTTTAACCTATTACATACAACACTTCCAAATGAATTGACTCAAGCATGTTTACATATATTCATACTAACATGTCTATGACCTAAATACAATAGGCACATAGCCTTTACAAAACAAAATTACAACCACTAATCAAAATACAAATAGTCGGCTTCATGCTCTGTCCTATCCTGCTGCTTACTGTCTGTGCTACTTCATCTGACTGTAACTTCCTCACACTAACTCATATCATCATGCACTCTTAGACTTAGCATGACTACATAATGAGAAGCTTATCTTTAAGGGCGCATGTCATAACCCTATCATACGCATGTGCATTGATGCTCTTATCACCTGGTGCTCTGCAATCTATCCAGTCTTCCATACTTAGTCATATTTATGATCTTCTTCAATATGCACTGACTCCAAAACTTCATATGACTTTTTTTCCATAATGACAACACTATATATATTCATATACTTTAGTATAGTCAACTTTCCAACAATCTCCCCCTTTGTCATTAATGGCAACAAAGGAATATGGAAAAGTTACTAACTGTATCCTTATACAAAATTTTGTAGTACATATTCTAACTTATAAGGCTCCATATTCTTCCTTCTACATACTATACTCCCCCTTTGACATTAATTCCAAAGGTGCTAAAAAAAAAAATCATTCACAAGTACTTACAAAATGAAGACATACGGATATGCTAACTTTAGATTAGCAATTTCATTCTGCCAAAATTTCTTCAATGTGTCTATAGTCTGAAGATGGGCACACAAAGCATATGTTAGCTTTTCCATATTCTCCAGTTCTGTGCATGGACCTTGATCATATGTCACCATAGTGGGATCGATCTCCTTGATGTTTTGATTCAAGACATCTAGTGAAGGCGCAAGAGCATTTCTCAGCTATGTTTGCCTTGCCCTCATTTTGGACATTTCTTTTTCTGTCTTTTCTATTTTGTCCACTTGTCCCTAGTAGACATTGTTACACATGTTTACATCTATAGTGGGATATTCTATTGATTTCCTCAATTGATGCATCATAGCCTCTGCCTCCTAAATTTTCTTATTCAAATCTATAGTCAGCTTGTCTTGGTTCATGCAGTATGCTATGAGTTTCCTTCCTTTTGTTGCAAATTCCTTCAGTGAAGCTTGACCAACCTTTAAAGAGTTGAGGTCAAGTGCAAAGTTTTCAGTTAGCTCATCCAATCTCTTCTTAAGATACTTCTTGTATGCTAGCTTAGTCGTTGATTCTTCTAGGCAGGAGAAGTTTTCCTTGAAGCTTGTTAGGATGTTGCTGACATCCTGTACCTTGTTCTCTGCTGGCAGTAGATTGTTCAAGATGTCTATTAACTCAAAAAATAGAGGATTTTGCATTACTTGTTCTTCCTTGGGCTTCTCCATAGCAAGGACATTGATCTTAATCAAGTCTTCTTCTCCCCAAGAGTCCAAGCTTGTAGTGTCAGGAGTCAAACTTGACAACAATGATGCTGAGAGCATAGGAGTGATGGGTGTGGTGTACATCATTTCTATCTTAATCTCCACAAGAATTTCAAATGAGGGTTCATTTGTTGTTTCCTTTTCTACCTCCTCTTCTCCTCCTTTCTCCTTTTCATTTTCTTTCTCTTCTTCTTCTTCTTGACCTGTTATATCTTCTAATAATACATCCTCTTGGTGCTTAGATGAAATATCACTGCATAGAATTTTTTCCTCTTGTATACTTACAAAGACTTCCTCAAATTTTTCTAAGTCTTTATCAATGGTCGTCATTGATATTTCCACATTATCAATCATTATTGTGTTGTCTTCTTGAGTTGCGGTCATGGGTGCAGACTTTATTTCAACTGTAGGCACTGTTACCAAGGGCGCTGAGTCCTATGGACCTATCATAGGTGTTTTTGTGACCTCAACTTCTTTATCTTTCTCAAAAGGTGCTTGAGTGATGGGCGTAGATGAAGGTTGCATGCGTTGTTCAAGGAATACTTTCTCAAAATCTTGTTATGTCTCCTTGGTTATCTGCTCATAATCCTTGTTCATTATGTGTAATGTCCTCATCTTAGTTCTGAGGTATGGCTTCACCAAACCTAGAAGCATTATTTTCTCATCAATTGAACATACTGGTAGATTGTCATCCAGTATTTTCTCTCTGATTCTGAAGTCTTCCTCTGTTTCTTGTCTTTTCAAGGAATCCAAAATTTCCCAAACTTTATCTAGAATCTCTGAAATCAGTTCTAGAACTGTTTTCTTGAACTTGATCATATCTTTGATCAGCATCTCATGGATCTCAGACTTGTCAATTTCATGATATCTATCATAGAACTTAGATATCTCGTCTAACCTTCCTTCCTCTACCACTCTAGTCCTTAATACTTGAAGGCTTGGTAGGAATCCTACCTCGGGAGGTGGTTGTACATTTCTACCTTTGCTTCTTGTGGTTCTTGTTGAAGGGTGGCTTGTGGCAGTTTACTTCTTCCTCTTGGGAATCTAAGGAGATGCTTTAGTGGACTCCACAACAACTGTATCTATGGGCGCAGGACTGATATTATTTGTTTTACTCTCTTCTTCCTTTTTATCATCAGTTTTCTCAATTTTTACCTTCTTCATCTTTGGATCATCTGTCTTCTCTGTCTTGGCTTCCACAGAGGATGCACTCTCAATCTGCATAGCTATTTTTTCTTTTCTAGCTTTATCCAAGTCTACTTGGGTCACACCATGGATCTTCAATATTTCAGATGTGATTTTAGTGGCTTTTCTCTTGGTTGTAGCATTGTTTAGGACTGCATCTACCTCCCTGGTCTTTTCCTCATAAGTTCCCCATCTAGGCTCATTAGGATCCTTGGGTGCTAATAGTATAAATTATGCATAAGCTTCCATGACTTGCTCCTCCACTTCATAGCCAAGTGGATGAATCCACTTAGTTCTAGGCTCAACAGCCTCCATACAAGTAATGTCAGTTTCTACCATAAAACAGATACTGTCCTTGTATTTTTCAATAATGCTTTCAGGTATCCTATACCTCATTTGCATCTTTATCCTGAAGGTTTTCAACTCTAACTCCATGTAGTCTCTTAGTGTTCTCTCAACTGATGCCTTAAGGGATATTTGAGGCATTGTAGGTAAACTTTTATCTAGGTATAAGTCTGATACCTTCCCAACTATATGAAAGTACATATAGATTATCAAAGACCCAAACCTGAATATTTTGGTCTTATCATGCTTGATTTCCCTTATGTTATCCATCAACTATGTGTGCAAGATTTCACACTAGTTGAATTCTCCATTCTCCTTTACTATCATGATGGCTACAAGAATAGTGGTTCTAGACACACTATTGACCCTGTTAGCATGATGAAATCTATAACCAAGAATCATAGACATCAATTTGATGTCTTTCTCCTCAATTGGCTCGATTATCATCCCACGCTTATCACTCCAAGATTTGCAGGCTTGTTCAACCAATTTTCTGACATCCTTTCCAACTGGAAGAATGGTGCCTGTCTTAGATAAACTTGTCATCTCATGAATGAGATCAGCTATGATTCCTACTGGTACTTCACCTATCCAAAATAGGTCATCATGGATCCTGATCAATAGGATCTTAATCCAGTCAAACTCATAGAATTCATGCACTACAGCATACTCAATAATAGGGTGGTCTTCTAGGTGTGCAAACTCATCTATGAATGTTTTATCAAGTTTCATCATGGAATCTAGGTGTGACCTAATTCTTTCTAAGACAACTAGTTCCTTTTTGCAATACACATATGCGCGTATGTCTTCTACATGCATGATGCCCATTGGGGTTCTTGAGAAGGCTCCTTCTAGGTCATCTAGGGTGGACATAAATGGATGCCTCTTAAAAACATATCTCTTTCTTTCAGCAACAACAAATACAACTGGTGTAGCCATGACTTACTTGATTAAATGCTTCTAAATGGTTTCTGAGACAATGTGTCAAGCTAGGGATTCGTAACAAACTATTTTCCTTCTTTGCTGATTGATTCAACTGCAACACTTCTCAACTCAACTTCTTGATCTTTTATGCTCTCCAATCACTCAACTTAGAATGCTATGTGAGAATTATGAATCTTTGATGGCTATAAAGAAACTTTTCCATCGTTAATGCTTGCTACTTAAGTACAGAATGTAACTGCAAATTTTGTTTTTTGTTTCTGCTAACAATCAGGCAGTGCGCTCTAGCATACTACATCAAATAGTCTCCAAACAGTTGTAGTCCAAGGCGCATACACTGAGAGTGAGTATACCAGCTGCGCAAGGGTCTAGAGCTAATCTAGCTCCCCCTATGACCATGAAGGTCATTTAGCCATAAATAGGTGCGTCCATTGCAGATGCATCCTCTACTATTTCATCAATAATATCCTTATTTTCGTCCTTCCAAATCAAGCTCGCATCATCTGAAGCTTGTACAAACTTTACTTCTCCTACTTCTTCTAATATTGAGGTTTCTGACTTTTTAGGGCTTTCCTGTCTTTGGGCTCTTGTTCTGTAGAATCTAGAGATGTGTCTAGCCTTTTTACATGAGTGACAAATGACTAGAGACCTGATATTCCTTGGCGCATTCATGTGGGTTACCATACTACACTGTCTAGTTGTGTGACCAACATAATTGCATATCTGACATGTAATGTTCTGAGAGTTTCTTACATTTTGCTAAGGATGACTTCTCTGACTTTTTTGATTCTGATTTCTTTGATTTGATCTACAATTCATAGCTCTATGACCAAACTTAATGCATGAATAACAATAACCATTAAAAGGTCTTACCTCTTTACAATTTCTTGCTATGTGACCATGCTTGTTACAGGCATAACAAGTCTTGTTTACCGGCTTGCGCTCATCCTTGGGTGGTTCAGTTTCAAATTCTATATGATTTCCTATCTTCTTAGCTTATGTAGATTCTTTTGATGCTTTCTTTCTTGCTCACATGTCATTGATCTGATTTTGTGCTTCATTGAACCCAATACTGTTGGTGTCTCCTTTAATCTTTTGTGCATACAATTGTGACTCTATAAGATCCTTTCTTGTGTGCAATTTGTCAATGCGGTTCTTTTCCTTAGTTAGTTCAGATTCCATCTATAGCTTGATGTTCTCTAACTCCAAGATTTTCATGTTTGCTTGTCTTAGTTCTTCATCTAACTACTTGTTCTCTTTGACCTGTTCTTCATAGGCTTCTTGATCATTGAGTAGTTTTTCATCCAAATCTTCAATATGATCTTTTAGAGATATGTTTTCCTCATTTATCTTTTTAACCATTTTTCCCAAATCACTTGTGGAACAATCTTTCAAATCTTTTCTCAGTTTTTTAATGACTACATGAGAATCACTAACCTTTTCTTTTAGTTCTTCAATTTCTTTTTCAGATTTGTCAAGGTCTTCAAGAGCTGCTTCAAGATTCTTTTTCAGATGTTTCATTTCTCCCTTATCCATGATCTCCCCAAGTGGTTAAACTTATCTTCAGAGGACCAGAGCTCTGATACCAATTGTTAGGAATGGGAACACTGAGAGGGGGGGTGAATCAGTGTTCTATACTTAACTATTTTTTTTTTATACTTTGAAACTTAACTTAATTGCTTAGTTACTAAAATGAACATCAATGCAAGTAAGATAAACATTCATAACACATGACACTAAATATGATTATGGGGAAACCCAAATAGGATAAAACCCTAGTGGGAATTGACACCCACTAAGAACTGCACTAGTGTATTATGATCCCTGTTAGAAGATTTTATAACCCTATAAGGAGTTGTTCTTTACAATGCTTTAGTACAGTGACCTGGTCAAGGGTTGGACCCTGTTAGGAGTCTTTTACAATTAACCTTGTTAGGGGTGGGGACACACTTTCCTAGAGCTCACTGCTCAAGTGGTAAAGGCTACAACCTTCTAGATATCAGATACACACTATATCTGCAAGGTGAACTAGTGTAGTGACACTGGTTGTATGATCAGTTCCTTTGGTGCGCTAATGTTTTAGCCTCTTGTAAAGATCTACCACATTCTATCTTCTCTTCACATACTTCTTCTCTGCTTATCTAGATCTCTCTTTTTCATACCATACCAAATTACAAGGGTGTGTGTCTTATTTATATGCGCATACAAAATTATTTACTAAGTCGGCCCTTTAACCTATTACATACAATGCTTCCAAATGAAATGGCTCAAGCGTGTTTACATATATTCATACTAACATTTCTATGACCTAAATATAATAGGTGCATAGCCTTTACAAAACAAAATTACAAGCACTAATCAGAATACAAACAATCAGCTTCATGCTTTGTCTTGTTCTATCGCTTACTATTTGTGCTACTTCATCTGACTCTAACTTCCTCATACTAACTCATATCATCATGCACTCTTACAATTAGCATGAATACATACTGAGAAGCTTATCTTTAAGGTTTCATGTCATAACTCTATCATATGCACGTGCGCTGATGCTCTGATCACCTGGTGCTCTACAATCTATCCAGTCTTCCATACTTAGTCATATTTCTGATCTTCTTCAATATGTGCTGACTCCAAAACTTCATATGACTTTATTACCATAATGACAACACTAGATATAGTCATATACTTTAGTATAGTCAACTTTCCAACACTCGCAACCTTATTTGTTTACTTCCAACGGAGGATCAGAAGGATGGGTGAACTGAGCTCATGCCGAAATGGCATCTTGCTCGTTGGGGTAACGCTCCCCAATTTTTGGCAAGCCTGTCACCTCTACAATACATTCCTCCATTTCCAAAACCATCACACCCTAGACATTTTCTTCCCCTTCCTCAAATGTGTTCATAAACTTAGTAGCCACGTCTTCATCAAATTCTGTTAATTTCAAGAAATAGCCAAGCCATCTGCAAGCATGAAATCTGGAGACTGGTTCTACATTAGTTAACAAAATAGTATGAACCATAGGTTCATGCCACATCAGCTGGCCTCCCATTATTTAGAATTCCTTCTCCAAATTTCTTTCTCAGTCTATAAATTCACAACTTCCTTTTTCTCTGAAACCCCAAATTTCCTAAGTCCTTATGAAATACCCTTCAATGAGGCTCCTAACTACACTTCAACTTCAACTCCCTTCAATCTATGTGTTGCATTATTTTTTTAAAATGGGAAATATGAATGATAATGACACTTTACAGCAAGGAATTATGTTTTTAAGTGCAATTAACTCTCACACATGTTGATTATGCCATCTAGGGTTACGTCAATCAGGAATCAAGAATAATTTGGGAATTTAGGTACAATACTTTGTGCAAAAAATGCAAGGACTTATTGACACAACACTTAAGTACATATTTGGGCTGATATGCAATCTAATTTGGGATGATAGGTACAGATAATAGTAACTTAAAAATTAATACACTTCTCTCCCCCGTATGAAATAATGACAAGTGTCCACACTTGTCATACTACGCAAGAGGTAGAAAACTGGCGTAATGCCATATGATATAAATATATGTAGTATTAGATATAATTATCGAAATGTGTGTGCTAAAAGTGGAAATATATTGAAAAATTGTACCTATCATGTTGTTGTCAGATGCGTTAGAAGGATGAGAATAGAATCCATCGTGAAATGTACAATCACTGAATGTATTTATGTGTTGATGTAGAATTTATTGAAAGCTTAGAAAATGAATAAATTGGGTGAAGTGGAGTATGTGTGGGAAAAAGATAAAGAAATGAGGTGTGTTGGAAAGAAGAATTAAGAAAGTGAATGGAGAATGAGACTTTAGTTGAAATGAAGTTTTTATTATGGGAATACCTGAAAGTATCTTAGGGTGAAGCTATAGGAAGAAGGTTGACAGACACCTTCTGTTGTAGGAGTTATTACCTTTATCACAGTTGGGTCAGCTTCTTGAAATTGTTGTAGGAACTCTTCCTTGGTTTGTGGTTGATGGTATAAATGGAGTATATGGCCATTGACCAACAATTTGAAATGAACTAGATCAATTGTTGTCAATTGAACTATTACATTTTCAAAGACATGATTTATCTCATATGGTCCTAGCCATCTTGTTTTTAGTTTGCCTTGTGTTTTTTGATATCTTGAATCAAACAATAGTGCCCAGTCACCTACTTTGAACTGTATGTTCTTGATGTGGGAGTCATGCCATTTATTTCTTTGTTTTTGGACTATCTTTGTGCACTCCAATGCATATTTCCTCATCTCATCCAAAGAGTTGAAATGCAATAAGCATTCACATTGTGTTGCAAGAAGGTCAATGTTCAGCTCTAAAGCAGTCTACAATGTTTTATGTTCAAATTAAATCAAGAGCATGGTTGTTTTTCCATATAGTAGTTCAAATGGAGTCAGTCCAATTTTTGTTTTCCATTTGGTTCTGTATGCCTAGACATCTTCTAAGAGACGGGTGCTCTAGTCTCGATGATTGAGTTGAACTATTTTTGTAAGGATTGCTTCAATTTCTCTATTGGTGACTTTCGCCTGACCATTGGCTTGTGGATGGTAGGGACTGGATTTCCTATGTCTGATGTTGTATTTGTTCATGAGGTTTGCTATTATATTTGATGTGAATTGTTCTCCCTGATCAGTCACTAGCTCCCTTGGTACATCATAGCAAGTGAATATTTCTTCATATAGGAATTATACTACTTTGCTATCACGGGCATGCTTCATTGCCTTCACTTCTACCCATTTTATTACATAATCTGTGCATACCAAGATGTATGATTTTCCATTAGATGGAGGGTCTATAGGACCAATAAAATCCATGCCCCATTTATCAAATGGTGTGACAACCACTTGTGGTTGTAGAGGCATTTCATCTGATTTTGTAGGACGGCCCATCCTTTGGCATTTATCACATTTTCTAGTATAATTGGCTGCATATTTGTGAAGTGTTAGCCAATAGTAGCATGTTACATCAATACTTTCATTTTTTTCCTTTTTATTGCAAGGTGTCCTCCATAGGGTTCATTATGGAAAGTGTGCAAAATGTCATAGGTTTCATCTTCACATACACATCTTCTCATGACTTGGTCTGGGCCAGTGTAAAATAATGTGTTGTCAATCCATGAATACTGAAAGTTCTTTTCAACTATAAATTTCATGTCCTTGGGAGAGAAGTGTGCAGGCATCTTATTAGCTACAAGGAAATTGGCTATATCAGCATACCATGAACTCTTGATAGCAATTTGGAATAGATGCTCATCTGGAAATGTGTCATCTATCAATGATTTATATGTATTTTCATGTTCTAGTTTGGACAAATAGTCTACTACTACATTTTCTTTTCATGGCTTGTCTACTGTTGTTAGATCAAATTCCTATAATAGAAGAAGCCATCTTGCTCACCTGCCTGAAATGGAAGGTTTATTCATAAGATATTTTATTGCAACATGGTCAGTATGAACAAATATTTGATACCATGTTACATAATGGTGAAACTTGTTTAGAGCATAGACAACTACCAGTAATTATTTTTTTGTGACTACATAGTTTAACTTTGGTCCATGTAGACTTTTGTTGATATAATAAATGGAATTTTCAAGTTTATCGTAGTTCTGGCCTAGATTAACTCCTATTGCATAGTCAGAGGCATCGATATGTATATGAAATGGTAAATTCCAATCAAGGCCTTTTAGTACTGGTGCTTTTGTAAGAAGGTTTTTAAGCTACAGGAATGACTCTTCAGAAGCTGGGGTCCATGTGAATTTGGTCTCTTTTGTAAGAAAAGTATATAGTGGACTGGCTATTTGACTGAAATTTTTAATGAAACGTCTATAATATCTAGCATGTCCTAAAAAGGATCTTACATCTTTTTTCTTAATAGGTGTAGGAAATGTTAGGATTACCTCTATTTTTGTAGGATCCACTTGTATTCCAGCTTCTGAGATGAACTGCCCTAGTTCAACTCCTTACATCATCATGAAACATTTCTCACTGTTGAGAGATAGATTATGTTCTTTGTATTTTATTAGAACTTTCTCCAAATTCTCCAAAGCTTCTTCAAATGTGACTCTGAATGTGGTGAAGTCATCTATATAAATCTCCATGCAGTCATGTGAGATGTCAGAAAAAATGCTGATCATAGCCCTCTGAAATGTTGCAGGTGCATTACATAGACCAAATGGTAGAACAAAATATGCATATGTTCCCCAAGGACATGTGAATGTTTTATTTTCTTGATCCTCATGTGCAATGCTAATCTGATTGTATCCACTATATCCATCAAGAAATGAGAAGTTCTTTTTACCTGCTAATGTATCTAGAACTTGATCAATAAATGGCAATGGAAAATGGTCTTTTTTGTTGCATTATTGAGCTCTCTATAATCTACACATATTCTCCATTTACCCCCTTTTTTAGGTACTATTACAAGAGGTGAAACCCATTTACTATCTGACATTGGATATATGAAACTAGCATTTAGTAGTTTATGTAGCTCAGTTTTCACAATTTCTCTGAGGACTAAATGGATTCTTCTCTGAGGCTGACGGAGTGGTAGACTACCTTCATTGATTTAAATCCTATGGGTACAGAGTTTTGGGCTTAATCCTTTCATATCTCTATAGTCCCAAAAAAAAGCTTTCTTATGTTTACATAGGAGTTGTGTTAACAATTTTAATTATTGTTGTGATAGTTTATTGTTAACATGAAGGTTGTGGCTAGGTGAGAGTTCTATTGTAGTTGTTAGCTCTAGCATTGATGCTTTTGATATAGGGCTGGTTGATATCTCACAAGGTAATAATTGATGGATGATTTCAGGTTCTGTTAGTAAGACACAATTTTCATAGGTAGTCAATTGTATAATTGAACTTTGAGAAATATCTTTTGTTGTAACACAATCATTTGTAAGGATACTATGAAGGACATCATCATCTTCTTGTAGTTTCAAAAAAAAAATTCTATGTAGCATCATCAATTGAGCAACATAGTTTATTTCTTCTTCCTCATCTCCTAAGTTTGGCCAAATAGGAGTGCTCAAATCTTCCTTTGGTTGGGTTGGAGGATATAAGGCTAACTTCTTGATGGTTTGGCCATCAAAGATGGTCATATTTCCTAATCTGCAACTAAAATTAACATCTTTTGTTGCTAACCATAGTCTTCTAAGGATTACTGGATAACCAATAAGGGTTACTTTGGGTGACAGTATCATAAAGTCAGCAGGGTATTCCCATGAATCCAATGTGACTACTATATCTTTGATTATGCCATATGGGGTAACTGTAGAAGTGTCTGCAAGTTTTAAAATTGTTGGAGTTGTCCTTAATCCCTCTATACTCAACCTATGCATAGTATCCTTGGTCATGACATTAATAGCATCACCTAAGTCTATCAAAGCATTCTTCACTGACTGGCCATTAATTATTACATCAACAACTAGGCTTCCTGGATCAGAGTACTTAGGATTAACTATCTTTCCCAACATTATATCAGCCAATTGACCTATAACATGCACTATTTGGGGATTATTTTTCTTTCTTCCAGGTTTCTTAAGACATGCTTCTTTAATGGCTTTTCCATAGAGTGGAACATCTTTAATAGCCTAAAATAGTGGGATTTGGATATGCATGTTCTTTAATTGGTCAAGGATATCAAATGGTGTTTCTTCTTGGAGCATAGGTTTGTCCATCCTAAGCCTCTGAGGAAAAGGAGGATTAGTTGGGATTTGAGCATCTTTTTGACTTGGCATCTTAGTTGGTAAGTCTGTATTTGGAAAAGTAGCTTCTAGTTGTGGTGTTGATGTTGTAGGAGTGTTTGGTACCTTTTTTATAATAGGAGGTTCTTGTGTGGGTAGAGTAGTACTAGATCTCAAGTGAATATCATTTATGTCCAATGCATAAGCAGGGTACTGTTGAGATTCAATAGTGTAGACTAGTTGTTGTTGCTTATTATTAGGATTTGGTTGTGGCTAAGTAGGTAATTATGTTGGTCATGGAGGAGGACTTGTGGCTACAGGAGGTGGCATAAGTGTTGGTTGAGGAACCAGAGGTGGTAATGATTGATAGCGAGGGATTAGGCTATTATTGAGATTCCCTCCATTGATTATATGGTTGCCAATTTCCCTGTGGTGGATCCCATTGATTTTGAAATTGTGGTTGTGGCCATTGGAGTTGTTGGTAGTTATACCGATGGTTTGGCTAAGTATTTGGCTAGGCATTATTCCACACAAGTTGGAAGGACTGTGAAGGATATTGGGAATTTTGGTTTTTCCATTGGCTACTATGATTATTGAAAGATTGCAAAGGGTCCTGAGGCATACCTTGTCTTGGAGCCCATGGGCAACATTGAGCAATGAAGAATACTTTCTCATCCTCTCCCTCTACTTGCCTAAACTCAGTAGGAATATGTTGTGTTTCCAAATTTGCTACCAGCTTGCACCGACAATCCTTCTTTTTATGTCTAAAATGGGGGAAATACTTAGCTAACTTTACCTCAGCTTCTTCATGCTTCTTTTTAGCTTGCATTGTATCCAGGTGGGTGGCAACATCATTGATAATGTCTTGTTTGAAATATGACAACAAATTTGAGATTTCCATCTTTGATATACCGGAGCTATTTCCTTTTGCAAGTGTGGGACGAAATCCTCTTCCCTTCTTTACTATTGATCTTGAATAGCTCAAGAAAATTTTCTTGAGATCATCCCAAGAAGATTGAGATATATCTCCTCTAGTCATAAGGTCCAGTGCTTCGAGATAGTTGTCATTTACTCCTCTCAAAAAGATGAGTTTTTATGAATCCTCCTGCAATGCATGTTGAGGATTCTTCTACAGGTTGTATAAGAAGCATGAAATGTAGTCTTCTAGAGTCTCATCTTCTTTTTGTGACATTTGAAATATGTCATCCCATCTCAAATCAGCCCCCTTACAATATTCTTTATATTTTTACAGAAACAGGGTCTGCATTTCATTCCAATCAGTTGATGTATTAGCCCCTAATCCCATAAACCATATTAGGGATGACTCCTTTAATGTTGTTGGAAACAACTTGAGTTAATGACTATCAGTGTTATAGTCAAAACTTTGACAAAGAATGTCAAATTCAAATAAAAAAGTGCCAAGGTCCTCAGTTATAAGGCCATAAAACTTCAGTAACCCAGCAATGGGTATGTTTTTGAGACTAGCATTATTGATAAGGCTGGGAAGAGGAAATGGAAATGTAGACTGGGCCATTACTGCAGGTGATTGGGAGTGAAGTTTTTGTTGGGAAATTTTTATGGTCTAGAGGATTACTGTTAGCAATTGGTGCACTAGAGTTGGAATTTGCAAGAAAATTGGCCAAAATCTCAGCAAAAGGCCGAAGGTCAGATGGATCAAATGGGTCCTCTACTAATGAAGTTTATGGGGGAAATTCTAGACTCACATCGACAAAAGGTAATTCAAATTATGCAGACTCTCCATTTAAATTAAGAGATTCTCTTGGGAGGAATCTACCATGGACATCTCTTCTTCTTTGCCTTCAATGCATGCAAGTGGTTAAATGAACTTGTGAAGCAAGTCCAGACCTACAAACTATTATCTATAAAATAGGGAACTATCTAAAATGACTCAATAGGATTCTCAATTTGACATTATCCCCGGCAATGGCACCAAAAATGAACAAACCCATAATAGGTAATAATAATCATGCCAAAGATTTTCCTAGGAATAGTGTATTCAGACTATGTATTATTTCCCTATCACAGAGTACATTTAAATTGTCAACCCAGGGATGTCTACTTAAAATGGGACAGCACATTTTGTGCACCAAGCCTCTCATAAAGTCATCTTACTTAAGCTACAGGAAAGGAAAATACATAGAAAGAACTAGGCTATTGTTGTAGGAAAGTAAAACACACAGCTGAATAAATAAAACTAATGCAAACAACCATAAATTTAAATTCAACCTATCCTATCATTCCAAAGCATGTACTATGACTATCGTTGCATGTGTTGCCGGAACAAACATAGGTATAATGCTACAGGAGAAAGTAGTGAACACTACTTCAAATACTAAAAATAGTTAAACTACTTATTCTACTCTAATCTATTCCACCTCCCAAGTGGGCCCCTTTGGTTGGTTTCTATTAACTACGAACACAGAAGATAATTCAAAATTACTCTTTCATTTCATATATTCAAAAAACTGATTACATCAAAATAGTGCACAGAACCAAAGAGTAACTTGCTTCTTAATATAACAATAATACAATCATTTGTCTAACTAGATTTCCAACAATCATATCCCTATATATAGAGGATTGACATTTGAACATTCAGACAAGTTTTGACTGATTCATCCATGAAGAAAGGAGAACACGTCAGTCCACAATAGAAGAACATAAAGACTAAATAACCATTTCAACAGAATATTGATTGTAGAGGAGATTTAGCATAGTCGTGCCCCTATATTTCCTGAGACATTTGTTCCTTCAATACTGCAGGCATGTCCTGCGGTTGTCTTAATGATTCTTCTTATCATGGTTGAAACATCATCACTTCCTTGTCAATGCAACTGATTTACTCTCCATTCGTTCCTTCTATCCTGGCAGATTAGTAGTGTATGCATGTATATTCAAGTATTCAACTTAGTCAATTTCATCCAAATATTAAGACATACATTAAAACAATTATATTAAATACTGTAGTATATATATAATATTAGCAAGGTGTGTCTACTATTTTCTACCCATAAGTCTGTGGATCTGTCTGTACTTTTAGTATGTATACAAATTCAATCACTTAAAAAGTCACACAAATGTTTTGGGAATGTCTAGGAATAGAGCATAAAAAAAACATAAAACAAAGACAAATTCTAGTCTCATCATCCTCCAACTGGAATTCTAGGATCATCCATCTGATCGAAACCCAATATATCCTTCAGACATCCAATAATGTAATAGCATCCTTGTCGGAGGATAGATGAAATGAAAAGGTCTCACTATTCCATCTCTCTATCAATGCAATCACAATACTATTATGTGCCTATAGTTAAGGCCATTGGTGCACATAAT
Organism: Chamaecyparis obtusa; assembly: GCA_027943335.1. Lineage (NCBI taxonomy): Eukaryota > Viridiplantae > Streptophyta > Pinopsida > Cupressales > Cupressaceae > Chamaecyparis > Chamaecyparis obtusa. The sequence goes on from BSBK01000589.1 coordinate 2,407,206, forward strand.
CCAATTCGAATGCCACAACCAGAGTCCAGTCCTCCTTGGTGAGATGCTCTTGTAGCTCCATGGTCCTCAACCAATGCTCCTAGGACCTGAGTAAAGGAAACATAGCCTTCACCCACCAACCATATGTCAGATCTTCCTTTTCTAATCCTAATCTAACCTAATCCCCATCCTGACCCAATCATGAGCATCATGTCCCATTTGTTGTCCAAACCCCCCTCAAAGTTTTTTTAAATGCTTCCTGAATTTATTTTGTCCCCTTCCCTGAGTCCTCCAACTCTCCAACTCTCCCAAGCAAATATTTTGGTTCATAGGTGCAAATTTTGATTGGAACATACATCGGTTAGTGCATGCTCAGGTTGATCCCAAACCCTATGTTTTCTGACAACAGTGAAAATGATGATCCCTAGATTAGCATCTCCACTTGCCTTGACCCCCTCACGCATGTGCAGGTGTCGATCCTAGGATAATTATTTGCGCTGACATCGATCCTAGGATTGGATTTTTCACTGAAATCAATTATAGGATCATCATTTGCATTGAATTCAATCCCAATATTGGTACCTTTGTGTTGCTCCCATTTAAACCTAATAAATAAGTAGTACAAAGAATAGTAAATGAAAACAGGTGGATGTACAAGGTTGGGACAGAACACCTACCAAGAGGCTCATACTCAGGTAGCTAATGGTACACTTGTACGCACTCCCCAAGATAATCCTTCTGCCTAATCTCTACCATCACCTTCACTAGAGTTCTATTTTTTACTTAAGAATGTTGAAAACAAGCTCTTATAGGGCCCCTTGTGCCTACTTATGGCCCCCTTGGACCCCAATTTCTTCCCAGACCCCATTTTTCTGTCATTTTTCTCTCCCACCCTGTTGGTCATGCAAAATCTATATTTTTTCTCTCTTCTCATCCTTTTTCCTTTTCTCTCTCCTCTTCTTTGGCGCAATGTCATTTCAGACATAGCATCAAAGAGGAGAAACATATAGACGTCAAAATTTATCCCTTCAACCTTTTACCCCTTTAATTAATAAAAAAATTATTTAATTAGTTGTTTATCCTTAATTAATTATTTAATTATATTTACTCTCTTCTAAATCTAATAGTGTAATTTATTTTAATCAATTAGTTACACTTAGCCCAAGCCAATGTTTAAACGATTTTATCACTTAAATATTCCTAGCCAAGCCTTAAACCCATAATTTAATTGATTTATAACTAATTAGATTTAAACCTAGCCTAAATCCCTAACCTAGACCCCATCACCATCACCTTGAACCTACCCCCTTGGCTAATCATGGATTAATTAAACTAGTCATGTCATTCCTACAACCATTAGCCAGTTTCCTTTAATTTTTAATTACTCGCACATGTGCGAGCACCCCTTCCCAAGATAGCCAAGAAACTTCAATAAATAGCCTCTCATCCTCTCTTACATGTTTGTCTCCCATCACCCTTTACATGATTCTCACACGTGTGTGAAACATCTTTAGCCACCTGCACTCCTTCATTTTGTTTCCCCCTCTTTATGAGTCATCTCTTTTATAGGTTTCTCACACGTGTGAGAAACTCACCACTTTTGCATGACCAAGTACTTTTCACACTTGGCCTCCACCTTAGCATCCATCTCATCAATCCTATTGAATCTTAACCCTCCATTCAAGTTTGAGTCCTCACCGTCCATTTCCCTGCAAATCATATAAATAGGAGCCTCTCCATGTGTGTAAAACATCAATTACATTTTTCATTGTTATCATGATAGTTTGGTTTTAGATCTCATTTGTGCAATCTTATAATTTTCATAGTGTTTTCATTGCATTCATGTCAACATTAGAATCATGGCACTTATAGTTAGTTTTCATGCTTATATCAACTAGTTTCTTGCATTCTCCATACACTTATTTTCATTTGGATTCCTCATTTAGCTTGCATATTGTGATCTTACCATAATCTCTATTATCTTAGAATATTTTGGAGAATCATTTTTATTTTTGGAGAGAATATCCACACTTAGTATCTTAGTGAACACATCAATGGAGTAGGGTGCCTCCATTTAGCTCAATCGGAGTTATGTTGTAGAATTAGTGAGTTAGATGCATTGTTTTGGTTTGTTTTAACTTTTTTTCATTTCGATCACTCAAAATTTTACACCATATACAAACCCTAAATCCTAAAGCATAATACTAACATGATGTAAACTCAAACACTGATTCTAATCTTAAACTCTAATCCTAATACTAGCTCTAAATATTAACTCTACAAAACCTTAACCCTAGTTGTAATACTAACCATGATGTAAACCCTTAATAGGTAACCATATCTTAATCATAACATAAACTCCAACCTTATCTATAATACTAACATTTATCTCAAAAAATATTTTTTTAATAAAACGATGTGTTAACAACAAATCCACTACACATAAAATTGGACAACATGACATGTATATGTGGTTCATAACACACAATTTTTCAACCTACATAAACTTAGTTCACATTTGGAAAGGTGTACTATTTGGTGATTAACTATGAGGGTTCCCCTTTATCACACTCTTATATACATCTTGCAACCCCTCCTTGTAGCCTTCAACTATCCATGAGCCTGAGGGAATGTGGGATGCATTAACCTCATTGAAAACCTACTTAGCACATAAGAACCTACAACTAACCTCATGTGTTATTAGATGAACAATATGCCAATAAGGATCTCCCCAATGATCAATCAAAATAGGGTAGTTGATGAAGAATTGCATTTAGATCGGATGGTTAGAAGAAAACCCAGCAACCTATTGACCCTCATGAGGACATGGAGTCCTTATATCCTTTTGCATGTATTCCCAGCATGCCTACAAAACACACTTCTTCCTACCTCAATTATTTTTGGGGCTATGGGGAAAAAACCTCATTTCACCTCCTTTCCCCTATTCACCCACAAACTAACATGTGAAGCATTAGGTACCACCACTAGGGTGCGAGGCACAAATATTAGGGGGATAAAATGACTTGTTAGAAAAAAAATCTTCAAATAACATAAAAATTTAACAACAAATTTTGGAAAACACGACGTGTTGGCCCTTGTATGATAGAGTTTAGCCCATGGTGAAGGTGTCTCAAATTGGTTATCTTTGATGAGCTAATGGTGGCAAAAAATGCCAACAGTTTGATTCTAATTTTGTATGATTCTATATTTTTGCCAATATTAAGTCAATGATGATTTTTCTTAACATTGGATACCTCAATTGAAGGTCATTTGATTACTTGAAATGATGGCATGTGAACTATTGCATAATAAGATGGTTAAAATTTTCACTATGATGAAAAATGATTTAAATATAATGGTTTTCCTTTAGTTGTTCTAGTATTTATCTTTGAAATGAGCATTCACTCTTCACTTACTGAATTTGAAAACTTATTGTTACTTGAGATCTTAAGGAAGATTAAAAAAAATGGAATGGAAGTATGCAGTATGCAAGTCCATTACCACTCAGAACTATAATAATTGAAACACCTTTTCAACAATGTTCATTGACTTAATTGGTAAAATTGCATAAAATTCAAGTGGTGTACATAGTTTGATTTTAGTTTAGATTGGTTATCATCATTTTCCCCATATTTTTCACCATTTTGTGATGCCAAATTACTAATTTTATTGTCTTACAACAATCTAGCACTAGTTCATAATTTGTTAAGTGCCTAGTTGTGCTACTAATATTTATCAATTCAATGTATCCATGGATGATATATATATTTCATAGACTTATTTCAAGTGTAATTTGTCATCCTACCCAAGCCAACAATGGAAAATGCAACTTCTTGTTATTATGGTAAACACAACGTGTTTGTATGTGCTCTTCTCTGATTTTTTCTATGGTTGAAGGCTTAAGTTGTTCATGTTATCTTGTTTTCTTTACAATTTTCTCTTGGTTATTTTTTAATTTTTCTTATTCTTATTCTTAGTTTTATTATTTCTTGTTGAAAACCAACCTATATTGTTTACACAATCCTACAAAAACATAAAATGATTAATACATTTTTGTTGGGGTGCACATACCTCTCTTACCTAAAGAGTGAGGTTGTAATATCCAACTTCTCTCTTTCTCTTCTTCCCCTCCCACCTTAGCACTATATGGATATGGGGGGAGGGAGGGATTGGGAGAGAGTGGGAGAGATGAGGAAGAGAGAGCTATGGGGTTGGAGTGAGGGAGAGATTAAGAAAGGAGGAAGAGGGGGGAAATGGAAGGGGAAAGGGGGGAGAGAGATGTGGGAGAGAGGGAGAGGGTGGTTAGAGGGAAAGAGAGATAAGAGGAATGGGTGAGGGGGAAAGAGAAAGAAACAAGGGAAATGGAGATGTGGGAGAGAGGGAGAGGAGGGAAAGAGGGTGAAAGAGAAGGGGAAAGGGAGAGGGTGAAAGTGATATGGGAGAGAGATTAAAGTACTAGGTATCATCTCCCTTCCCCTCTCTCTTTCCCCCTCTATCGCTCTCACCCTATCTCCCCCACCCCTCTTTCCCCTCCCCCTCTCTATTTCTCCCTTCCACCTTCCCTCCTCTCTTTTTCCCCATCTCTTACTCTCTTCCTCTCTCCCATGGCTCTTTCCCCCTCTCTCTTTTCCCCTCTCTCTATTTCCTCTATCCCTTTCTCTATCTCTTACCCCCTCTCTCCTCTCTCTCCCTCTTTCCTCACATCCCTTCCCCTCTCTCCCTTTCTCAATCTCTCTTCACCCTCCCTCGCTCTTTTCCTCTCCTCTGCATTTCCCACCCTCCCTTTCCCCTATCCCTTTCTATTAGGATTAGGGAGCACCAAGAGGGGGGGTGAATTGGTGCAACTATGTTATTAAATTTCTTAATTCAATACCAAAACTTGAAACCACAAATAACTGAAATCAAAAAAATTAGGATGAGCACACATAACATCATAACACCATGATTTGTTTTTGAGAAAATCTCTGTTAAGGGTAAAAAACCCAGTGGGGATGGTACCCACTAAATATATCACCACTATAGTAATAAGCACCTTGTTAAAGGTAATAGTACATATGAAGGAGAATGCACATGCATTCAGGCTTATAGCCTGGAGCTTATAGCTCAGTACAAAACCAAATTACATCAAGGTATTAAGCCACTTACAAAACCAGATAGGACTTACAATCCAAAACCGAACTAACAAATAGAATCAATTATGCCAATACAGTTCCGATGAAGATCTGTCAATATTGCATCATAAAAAAATCATTTTGCATACATATCATATTCTTTTCTAACATTGATTATCGCATCCAAAACTCAATCTTATATACATACCAAAAACATATCTCAGTTGACCCAAAAGGTGTATAATGAAATGTGTAGAAGATTCCATTATACCTTGATCAAATTTCCACATAATAACTTGCTATGATAAAGGAATACTCTCCATAGTCATCTCTTCCAAGATTAATCAAAACAAACATAATCATCAATCAACAAAGTTTACCAATGGATCAAAATAGTATTGTCACTATTCTAGATAATTTACTGATAACCTAATACTCAATTAAGAATATCTCATGCATCCAGTAACTTAAAAATTTGTGATGATTGGATTAGACATATCATGATGTCTAATTTCAAGCTCTAGTTTCACAACTTCTAACACTTTGACCTCTTTCAGCACTGACTCGACCTTTGAACCTGTATCTTGCACTGTTCTTCATACTTAGTTATTTTTCATCACCAAAACAATCGGTAAGAAAAATATTTGAAGGGTGTCCAAGAGTAAAGTGTATATTTTGCATCAATGAAAGTATATCATGCACTATCATCTATCTCTTCCCAATAATCTCCTCCTTTGGCATTGATGACAACACTTAGTGAAAAATGACTAAATGTCCAGTCAAAATGCCAAGTCTCAAAAACTCCCAAAATAGTACTCCCCCTAAGGTATACATCTCTCCCCTCTTAGGTATACATGCATTTTTCACTATATCTCTTCCCCTTTGACATCAATGGAAAAGGCGGGCCAAATATCCAAAACTTATATACCAAAAATCCTATATAGTATGCATATATTTATATGATATCATACTTACAAGTACTTGAATACTTCTGGAAAATTCTTCCTCAATGAAGAAAACTCAGCATCCCAAGTCTTTTGCAATCTCTCAATAATTTTAATTTGATCACATAAGGCATATGTTTCCTTCTCTACCTTTGCAGCATCTGATGGATTCATAAATTCATACACTTTCTCAACTTCAATTATCCCATTCTAAATATAATCCAGTTTAGGAATCAGTAGGTTCCAAAGACCTGATAACCTTCCCTTCATCCTAAGCCTTTCATCCTCAATACTTTTGATTTTATCATTGATCTTTACAATATCAGAATCAAACATTGAATTTTGCTCCTTGGCAAGATCAATTTTTAATGCTTTCTCACTCAACAAGGTTTCACGCTCTAATACCAATTATTAAGATTAGGGAGCACCAAGAGGGGGGGTGAATCAGTGAAATAGTATTATTAACTTCTTAATCCAATACTAAATATTGAAACCACAAATAACTGAAAGCAAACAAAATAGGATGAGCACACATAGCATCGTAACACCATGATTTATTTTCGAGGAAAACCCTGTTAAGGAAAAAAAAACCAGTGGGTATGGTACCCACTAAATATCTCACTACTACAGTAACAAGTACCCTGTTAAAGGTAATAGTACATATGAAGGAGAATGCACATGCATTCAGGCTTACATCCTAGAGCTTATAGCTCAATACAAAACCAAAATACATCAAGACATTAAGCCACTTACAAAATTAGATAGGACTTATAGACCAAAATCGAACTGACAAATAGCATCAATTATGCCAATACAATTTTGATGAAGCTCTGTCAATCTCGCATCATAAAAATATCATTTTTCATGAATTTCATATTCTTTTCTACCATTGATTATTGCATCCAAAACTTGATCTTATATACATGCCAAAAACATATCTCAGTCGGCCCAAAAGGTGTATAATGAAACATGTAGAAGATTCCATTATACCTTGATCAAATTGCCACATAATAACTTGCTATGATAAGGAATACTCTCCATAGTCAGATCTTCCAAGATTAATCACCAAAACAAACATGATCATTGATCAACAAAATTTATCGATGGATCAAAACAGTACTAGAATTGTTCTAGATAGTTTAGCGATAACTTGATACTCAATTAAGAATAACTCACACATCTAAAAACTTCAAAATATGCGATGATCAAATCAGACATATCACGATGTCTACTTTCGGGCTCTAGCTTCATAACTTCCAACACTTTAACCTCTGTCTGCACTGACTCAACTATGAACTTGTATCCTGCATTGTTCTTCATACTTAGCTACTTTTCATCACCAAAACAATCGGTAAGAAAAATATCTGAAGGGTGGCCAAGAGTAAAGTATATAGTTTCCATCAATGACAACATATCATGCACTATCAGCTATCTCTTGCCAACACTTTTCTCCTCTTTACCCCTCTCTCACTCTCTCCATCTCTCTTCTCTCCCTCTTCCCACCTCTCCCCTCTCTCTCTCTCTCTCTCTATCGTAAACCAAAAATCCTAAGCCCAAAACCCTAAACACTTTAACCATAAGCTCCAAAACCTATACTAGTCCCTAAACCCTAAATCCTATAACCAAAAGTCCTAAACTCCAAATCCTTTCTCTCTTTCCCCACTCTCAATCTCTCCCCCTCCCCCGCCTCTCTCTCTCTCTCTCTCCATGCCCTAGAGAGAGAGAGAGGTCCCATCTCCCTTCCACACTCTCCTTTTAACCCTCTCTTCCCCCCTCCCTCTCTCTAACACCTATCTTCCCCTTCTTTCTTTCTCTTTCCCCCTCTCCCTCTCCTTAATCTCTCTCTCCCCTCCCCTCTCTATTTCTCCCCTCCACCTTCCCTCCTTTCTTTCCCCATCTCTTACTTCATCCCTCTCCCCTATCTCTCTCCCCCTCTCTCCTTTCTTTCCCCATCTCTTACTCTATCCCTCTCCCCTATCTTTCTCCCCCTCTCTTTTCCCCTCTGTCTATTTCCTTTATTCCTTTCCACCTCTCTCCTCCCTCTCTGTTTCCTCCTATCCCTTCCCCCCTCCCTGGCATTCAATTTAGACAGACACTTATTAATTTTCCATAATACATATTTTTATATAATAATATAGTTATTAATTATGAATATATATTTATATATCATTATTATAAGAATTATCATATAATTATAATGTATTTTTTGAATTGTATCATTTAAATAAAAAACTTATTTTATTTACTACAATTAATTTATTACATAAGAATTATTTTATTTATTTTCTAATGTCAGATCTTTATTTTATTTTATTTTTATAAACAAATTATATCATTTAAATAGAAAACTTATTTTATTTACTATAATTAATTTTTTATTTTTTTTGCTCAATAAACGGCCATAGCCTTTTTATTTTATTAAATTTTCTTATTATTTTTTACACCTCTGTTCAACATTGGGCACTAGTGGGAAAGAGTGGAGTTAAGAAAATCCCCCAGTATCGCCTGGGGACCATAATCCACTCAGACTAAATATAATTAATGAGAGTACAATGATTACAGGGGCATACCCCTAAGTACAAAGATAAGAGGGGATACCCTCATGCATTTTTGACATTACATATATGTTCTAGGTAACATCTTTCTGCTTTATACAAAAAAATTACAATGTTTATAAGATGAGAGATAAGGCTTTTCTTCTTCCTCCATGAGCTTGAGAAGAAGTATAAGACATATATGAATTGGATGTAGGATTTTCCTTATTTTATTTATGGGCATAATCATGTTGAAAAAATTTCCACCAAAAAGCTAAGATCTTTGTTAGTTTGCCATTTGATTAAATAAAGATAAGGAATTAAAAAGATCTTACTTGTTCTTGAAACACTGCCTTTTGTCTTTGACAATTCCTACATCCATTAGATTATACAATACAAAAAGTGCCAAAAAAAAATTATGTTATGTTGTTCAACTATAAGGATTTTCCTTTACAGTTCATGCACAAAATTAACTATTTCAGAGAGTTAGTGTCCTTGATATTGCCCAATATATCAAAGAAAACCTCTTTACCAAAAATCTTGCATACCACCATGGTTTGACATGGTTTTATCATAAGAGTTTGAGGAACATGACCAATGTCTTTAACAAAGAGCCTGGAAGTAATCCTAAATTAATCGATATAAAAGTAAACCAGATCCCTATCTTATTTCATGCCTCCCGGATTTTAATTAATCTAAAAGGATAGTTACTAATTATAAACTTACGAGAGGTGTGTTTTATTAATGAGCCATTTGTATCCAGGTAGAATTTCTGATTTTCCTCCTTTGAGCTCAATTTGGGAATTTAAATTTGTTGAGTCTTTTGATCAAGTCCTAAGTCTATTTGATGAGACATAGGGATTCTACTAAGGATTAGAGTTTTAGGTTTTGATTCTACAGTTTTAAAATTCATGTTATAGTTATTCATTGATTTTATTTTAAACTCTACAGGATTAAGACCCTATCCCTTCATTCGTCAAGAGTAAGAATATAAACAAATTGAGCTCTTAGAAACTCATCTACGAATATAGAATTGGGTTCAAACTAGTAAGAAGAGACTCTATTGATTCAATTTTGAAAGACCTAACTTCTCATGTTAAAAAAACAAGCACCACACCCTCCTTGATGCATAAAAATTAGAGATTAACCCTGAAGAGTTATCAGCCCAGTGGGTTGGTTTGATGACTTTAGAATAATAAAGTGGCTTAAGCCATTATATTTAGTTTTAAAACTAGTTTAAGTAAAATATTAAGATCCTATGTCTTAAGAACAATCGTTGTAGAAAGAGGGGTTTTAATAGGATCACAGGGGAGTCTAAAAGTTAATAAGGGTTACCTTAATTATAGAATAAGAGTCTTACATCTTGCTTCATGAGATAGGAGTTTAACATGATGGTTTAAATCCCCCAAAGATTGATGATGGATCCATTTGTTCCTAGATTGGCCAGTTCATCTGCTCTCTTATTCCCTTCTCTATATATATGATTGAAGGTAATAGAGGTGAATTTTTTTGTTATGGATAATGTATGATCTAGAAGTGCTCTTAGCTTCCAATTTGGAATTGATTGGGATCTAAGAGCATTGATGGTGTTGGCCGAATCACCTTCTACGTCAAGATTTTAGATTCCTAATTTGCAACATAGTTTGAGGCCTTCCACTAGTACACAAATTTCGGCCATATTGTTAGTGGTAGTACCTAAAGGTTTTGCAAGAGAGGCAATTTCCATCCCATTTGAATCATGAATGACACAACCTATACCAGCGGGTCCAGGGTTACCTTTGGAAGCCCCATCAAAGTTGAGTTTGAATCTTCCCTCAGATGGAGGATTATATACACATTCTTTTATTGCTTTGGCATTGTTGTTGCTTGGTTTGTTGGACAAAGGAGGGATCTTGAGACCAATCCATTGGTGTCTCATAGCTCCATCCCATGCAGTCATAGATTTATTAGGAACTAACTGATTAGATAATCTATTGTTTGTTACTTCAATGATGTTTGCATTAATTTTATTTATAAGTTGATTGACCTCCATATGTTTGTCTTTAAAGAGTCTCTGATTCCTATCCTTCCATACTTCCCATGTAAGAATAGACGGGCTTACCTTCCATTGGATATTATAAATACTATCTTTAATGTAGTTTGGCCATGTTTTGAACATGTCTTTCAGGCTGTGAGGAAATGTTGATGTGTAGTCAAGTTTGTCACAAATCCATTCCCAGCAATTCCTAGTATAAGGGCAATGTAGGAGTAAATGATGTGGATTCAAAATCTGAATTACAGAGGCAGCATCTATTGGGGCCTTCATATCCCATTTTAGTAAACCGGTCAATTGTGAGAATCTTATTTTGAATGGAAAACCATGAGAAGAGCCTTGCCTTGGGCAAGACATGTTTGTCCAAGCAAAGGTGAAGGGGAAGATTTGTTTTATTATATTGATGTTCAGCAATAATTAGTTTATAGTTGTCTTTAGCATTATATTTACCACCATTTGATGTCAACCACAAAAGAGAATCATTTTTATTAAGAATGATTTTTGTACTTGTTAGAATGCTAAACAACATGGTTTTATGATGTTCTAGTATATTAATGTTCGCCAGTGATTTCCATGTAACGTTGTCAGGGGCCATATCAACTAGAGGGATAAAGTATCATAAACGTATTTTCCCCAACACTGTTTGAGGGTTTGGATGGTGTTCCCCTAGTTATGCATACTCAAGATGAAAGGTAGACCTTCCCAAGAGTCATCCCAAAAAAGTGCCTCTTTCCCATCATTGATTTTCCACGATAGGCAATTGCCAATAGTATTCTTACATTCCATCATAAAATTCCAAATTCATGAACCATGCGGGAGATGTTTGGTTCTGAAGAGTATGATGGGATCTTTACCATTAAGATATTTATAACGAAGAATTTTGGCCCATTTCAGATTAGGTTTGTTGAGGAGATTCCATACTAGTTTGGCTCCAAGGGCTTTACTTTTCTCTTTGGTTTTTTTGAAGCCTAAACCTTCGTATTCGATGGGTGTACAGAGAAAATCCCAAGCTACTAAGGGTATTTTATGTTGGTCACTAGTCCCTTGCCAAAAGAAACTTTTTAAGTGTTTGTTAATTTCCTTACTATTTTTCGAGGGGAGATGGTAGCAAGCCATTTGGTAGATAGGGATGGCTGAAAGGACTGACTTAAGCATTGTCAGCTTTCCTGGTGAGGATAGTCATTTTCCATTCCATGATGTTGTATGTTTCCTAATTTTTAAAATAATGGGGTCCCAAGAATTGGTATTTTTAGTTCCCTTGTCTAGAGTTAGGCCAAGGTATTTGTAGGGAAGTGAGCCTTTCCTAAAATTAAGGATATTGCAAATATCGGTTTCCAAGGTTGGATCAGTGTTTAGGAAGAATATTTCAGACTTTTCTTGGTTGATTTCTTGTCCTCAAGCTTTAGTACAGGATTGTAGGATTTCCTTGAAGTTTTGAGCCTCTTGTAGTGAACTTTTTCCAAATAGCATGGTGTCATCAACGAATTGTTGATGCGTAATGGGTTCCACATTAGAGGTGACCTTAATACCTTCAATCTTATTATCCCTCCAAGCCTTAGTTATGGACCTCCCCAAGGCCTCAACCATAATTATGAAGAGGAATGGAGAAATAGGATCTCCTTGACGAATGCCTCTGGACACTTCAAAAAAGCCTTCGGGGGAACCATTTACTAAGACAAAAACATTGGGGGTTTAAATGCATTCGAAAATCAGATTGATCCATTGTTATCAAAGCCAAATTTTTCAAGCACTTTACAAAGGAATCTCCAGTCTACCTTGTCATAAGCTTTGTTGATGTCAAGTTTAATAAACATACTGGGTTTTTTATTCAATTGGGATGAGTGTATGGCTTCATGGGCTATGATGACTCCATCATAGATGGATCTATCTTGAACAAAACCTGTTTATTCCTTACTTATGATTAGTGGTAGTAATTTATGTATTTTGTTGGCAAGGGTCTTGGACAATAGCTTGCATATAGTGTTACAAAGGGTTATGGGTCTGCAATCATTAAAGCTTTCAATCTTATCTTTTTTTTGGGATTAAAGTTAAGGTGTTATTAATTTCTCTTAGAAGCTTACCAGATTTTCTGACTCCTTCAAGGGTTGCAATGACCTCATTGCCCACAAAATCCCAACATCTTTGGAAAACATAGTTGGGAAGCCGTCAGGGCCAGGTGATTTATCTGGCTGCATTTGTTTAAGAATCTTTCAAATTTCCTCCTCAATAAATTTAGCTTTTAGGGATCTATTGGTGTCTTGATTGATAATTCTCGGGATGTTCTCAAGGAGTGTATTTTGGTTGGTAAGATTAGAAGATTATGTATTGTTGAAGTGTTTAATAGCTTCCTCAGCTATGGCCTTGGTTTCCTCAATTATCGTTCCATCTATTTTGGTGATCTTAGTTATTTTGTTTGTTCCTTCTTGCATTGGTGCTATTGTGAAAAAAATTAGTGTTTTTATCTCATGAATTAAGCCAAGTTTCTCTAGATTTCTGCCTCCAAAAGAGGTCCTCTTTGGCTAAGATATCCTCTAGGTCAATTTTAAGAAGTCTTTCTTTTTGGTATGTTTCTTGATTCATTCCATTTGCTATGATATCTTTATTAAAGTATTCGAGTTCAGTTTCATTTTTGGTTTTGCTCTCAAAGATGTTACCAAACCATTCTTTGTTCCATGAGATTAGTTTGCTCTTTATTTTCTTAAGGTTATTAGCAACATGATGAATAGTTTTGATCCCTTAAATTGCAAATTTTCCCACCACTATTGTATTAGTGGTAATAGTCTCTCATCTTTGAACCACATTTGTTCAAATCTGAAGGGGGGGCCATGGGTTCTAGAATCATCAAGGATGTCTAGTGATATTGGGAAGTGGTCAGATCCCAAGAAAGGTAGGATTTCAGTTTTAAGGGCGAAGGGGAAGCTTGGTAAATTTCCTCTAAAAAAGAATCAATCAAGTTTTTCAGCTATGTTTTCCCTACCTTGTCTCATGTTAGTCCAAGTAAACATACCTTCTTCTGGGTTTAGATCCATTAAGTTGTTGTGTCTTACCCATTTAGCAAAGTCCTCCACTGATCTTGGATTAACATTTCTGCCTCCTTTTTTCTCAGAGGAGTCTAGGATGGTGTTAAAATCTCCACCAATGATAAAGGTTTGGTCTGGGTGGAAATTTAGGAATGTATTAATTTCTAGCCACATCAACCATCTATCTATGTAATTAGTTGGTCCATAAATATTTATTATATTAAAGTTCAGATTGGATTTCACTCTTGATAAAACCACACATCCAATGTTTATTGATGGAGTTGGGGGTGTATATGATTTTCCTTGGGTCAACTATGACAGCCAGGCCGTTCGATGCCCCTTCTATTGGAGCACCAAAAACCTCCAAGAGTCCAAATTTTTTGTTGAGGTTTATTAAATCGTCATTATTGAGTTTGGTTTCTTGTATGAGCATTAAATCGGGTTTATATTTATTGATGCAACGTTTTATTAAACGTTGTTTGTTAGGGGCGTTACAGCCCCTAACATTCCATGAAAGCACTTTCATTGGTCCTTGGGAGGGACCTTCCCCCTCCCTGCATGAAATAAGTTTGTGATCTTAGTTTGATTAGCCTTGTTTACATCTTTCATTCTAAGATTTGCTAGAGATTTTTTGCCTCTCTTTATATGAGATTTTGCACAGTCAATCTCAGTAAAGCCTTCTTCACAGATAGCTATACCAAGTTCAGGTTTACTTCCTAAGGCTTCCAGTTCCACCATTTCTTCTTCTAAGACATGTTGGTCATGCTCCTTGGCATCAAGTTCTTGGATTTTTCTAATTAAAATTTCTCTTCCAGCATTAATGGCATCCATATTTATAAAGTCTATCAAATTATTGTCTAGATTATCATTAAGTATTTCCTCAGCTATTGTATTAATTTTAGATTGAGTAGAACGGGCACCATTGGAAGATGGGTCTGTCATTTGCATGCTGGAGTTTGGGAATTGAGGGATCGCAAAGGATGACACTAGATCCAAGATGGCTGAAGGTAAGGGAGATGCATAAACTGGTTAGGGATCAACATCAAAAGGCTCCATGCTGAGGTCAATGAGGGGTTCTAATGCTTCTTGGGATTGGGGGTGGGTTTCTATATTCTAGGGTTGCATTTGGGGTTCATGTTGTGACACTAGTGCCTCATCTCCTTCCTTTCTTGTGTGTTGCTCTATAGGGGATGGTGGTCGTTGATGTATGGGTGTGGGTTGATTATTAGACTTGTGATTAAAGGGAGGAGGGGTTATAGGGTTGGATGTAATGGATGGAGAGGGACTATTGTAGTCAGAAGAGGAGGAAGTGTTAGAAGGAAAGGATAGCCTAACTGGTGTGTTAGGGAGATGGGGGTTTATGAAGTTCCTCAAAAGATGTTGGAGGTTGGTCGTATGGTGGGGTCCCTTGAAATCATCATTGGGGTCTCTTGTGAAGACATCAAATCTTTCAATGGCACCTTTGTATAGTTCTGGCTGTAGTTCATATATGCAGTGGTTTATTATGATTTTGACTGGTTTTAACTCACTAGAAACATTATCCATGAGTAATTTAACATCTGAATATATCATATAGCAATATTCAAAACCAACTATTGTACCAAATTGTTTACCAATCCTTCTTAATATGCTACGATGCATTAATTCAACATGGTAGTTTTTAAGACAGACCCATTGAAGTGGGCTTATTTCAGGGCATTTGCTATTGTTGAAATTAGGCCTCCATCTAATGAATTTTACATTATACCCTTTATAGAAAAAAAATTCAGAAAGGAGAGCTTCTACTAAGTCTCTTGATTCACAATCAAAAACTAGAGTGATTTTATTGGTGATAGTAATACTTACCTGTGTGCCGAGAGTCGTTCTAAACCACTTTGCAATGGCCGAGATGTGGGTCGCATCCCCCTCCCATATTGCATAGACTCCGTGAGATTCGCATCTTTCCCAAATCTCATTGGAGATCTCATTGTTGATTATAATGGCCATTGTTTCTTTGTCATGCAAGGGTTTTTTTGGTGGAATTTTGTTTGATCCTCCACTTCAAACTTATTGGTATTGCATTTTCTGTCGTGAGAATTTTTGATGCCCTGCTTTCCCGTTCTCCTATAGAGGGATAGGGTTTTGTTGTTTTCCACACCTTGTTGGTTGTTCGATCTTGTGAACCACCACCATATTGAGGGCTATAATTTGGGCTTCCGCCGACTGAAAATCCGCTACTATCCCTCTTCTGCCCTAGAATAGGCATAGATTGCCCCATGTTGAGGTCCCATGGACCGACCGCTAGCGCTAAGATGCCCACCATAAGACTGAACCGGCGCATTGTTACTAGCAACACCTCCAAGCTGGCCTCCTCCCATGTCCACCACGTGTCATACCAGGATACCTCAAAGCAGGCAGCGAATCAATATTTGCAGCAGCATTATTATTATTACCCTGCTTGGACATTCCTAGCTAGTGTTTATAAGGGCTTCGAAACTATTGATAGCCAGAGGGATGTCGATCGAATATTTGGTATGGGAGAAATTCTTTGATTGTTTCTTCAATGTTTTCGTAGTTGAATACAATGCGGTATCCTTCGTAGGCAGAGCAGGAACATTATTCGCCAGGGCAGAGTTCGTAGATAGAGCCATCGCTCTGATTTGTTGTTCCGAGTTGACCTTTTTTTATGAGTAGTGGAAGATGTCTCATGTGCTTCAGCCTTTTTACGTATGCTAGCAGGTGTTGCTGGATCTACAACTCTGAAAATTAGTACAAATATCTAACAAAAATTCTGGCGCTGCAATACCCCCTACTACTGTGTAATGTTTTCGCAAACAGACAACTGCTCAAACCGAAAGGTTTTTTGAACACTAATGATCTGCTCCTCAAGTTAATCCACCACATTACGAAACAGTTTGCTGCCCTGTGAAGACAAATTCGTTGCCTTGAGCTTATAAGAATCGCTGCTCTTGGATGCAATTTGTTGTCTACATGCACTATAATTAATTTATTACATAAGAATTCTTTTATTTATTTTCTAATGTCAGATCTTTATTTTATTTTATTTTACAACAAATTAAATAAAACATATATATATATATATATATATATATATTATATTTACATCTATATGTAAATTAAAGTAGATTATATATATAAATTATACTATATATTTATACAATGTATCATATATAAAATAATGTGTATAATTAATTATTTATGATATACAAAATAAAATAAAATACACTATAAAAAAATATTTTTAATATAAAAAGTGACATTATTTAGAATTAAATCAAATAAAAAGTTAAAATATAAATAAACTAAAATAAAATATTAAATGTACAATATACTAGCTGCAAAAGATTTTTAAAAAAATCTCCATTTTAAGTGGTTGGTATTAAGATAATATCTTTAATATCTTTATTAAGATATTATCTCCTTAGTTAAATACTTTCTATAATGGCCAACTACTTGTGTGTAATTTGTCTTTCAGTCTAGATAGGAATGTTTCCTATCCTGTCTCTTTCGTCTTCAGTCCAGATAGGAATGTTTCATATCCTGTCTCTTTCGTCTTCGGTCCAGATAGGAATGTTTCCTATCCTGTCTTCAGTTTTGTTTCTAATTTCATCTTCAGTCTACATTGTTTATTTTAGAAACATTGTCCTTGTAATTCTTTATAAGGAACACATTTGTTCCTCTGTTAATCAATCAATCATCCGGAAATCTGTTAATCTGCCAATTCTTGAATCTTGTAACATGGTATCAGAGCCATTACTTTAAATTTTTTTGAAAAATTTATAATTTCTTTCGAAATTATTTGCTCGAATTTTTTGAATAAATTTCTAATTATTCCCGCATTGTGGGATCTGCTGCTACTCACGCCTAGTGTTTGTGAGTTTGGCCAGTTTTCAGCCTTGTTCAACCACGTTTTTTCTGCAAATGTGTCATTAATTTTTGGAGGTTTTGCAGCAGGCCATTTTTTCAAAACCCTAATTTTTTGGGCTCAAAATTTTTTTCTGATTACAGATTCTTGGTGGGTTTTTCGAGAGCTCAACTGGGTTGTCCATTTTTTCTAGGTACCTCGATTTTTGTGCCTCAACTTTTGAGCCAACGGATCCAAATTTTGACAACATATTCTTTCTAGGTTTTTCGAGCTCTCTTCTGGGTACTTCTTAGTTTTTTCTGGGTCTTCCAATTTTTTGCCTCGAAGTACATGTCAGTGCCTCTTCTCTATATCTTTGTTTTCTGTGCATTAGGAAACGTGCAAGATGGCATCACTGACTAATCTGATGTTGGAGGATAGTCAACGATTCAATGGCAACAATTATAACACATGGAAGCAGCGTATGCTCACTATCTTTGAGTATCGTCGCCTGGATGAGCTTGTTCTAGGCACAGTGACTCATCTGACCTCCGCCCAAGAAGATCAGGACAAGTTTGATGATCGAAATCGAGAGGTTGTTATGCTTCTCAAGCTCTCTATTATTGATAATCAGCTACCGCAGATTCCTTCTGGCAAGTCAGTTGCAGAAATCTGAAAATATCTGAAGGAGCTGTATGAAACATCTGACAAGAGTCGGGCATTCTTTCTGAAGAATCAGTTGTTCTCCATTATGATGGATGAACATATGTCCTTGCAGGAGCATCTGACAAAGATTAAGGACATCTGGGATCGGCTTGAAGCTATTGGTCGAAAAATGGAGGAAGAGGATATGGTAGTCATCACTCTGAAAAGTCTACCATCGTCCTATGAGCACTTCATAGAAACACTCAACATTACGTCAACTAGTGTTGATCTGAAGTTTCCAGAATTATGCACCAAACTCCTGCAGCAGGATCGTTGGAAACAACAGATTGGCAGCAGTGCTTCTACAACCTCCTCAGAGTAGACATTTGCTACAAAATCCTTTCAACAAAACATTGGCAACCATCAGTCTTCTCAGCCTTTCCAGCATCAACCCTCTGCTCAGTCCCTGGATGGCTCTACGAAGCAAAATGTGCAATGTAATTACTGTAACAAGTTTGGCCATATGAAGTTCAAGTGCCGGAAACGTTTCGCTGCCCAAGCAAAGCAAAATGCTTCACAGCCAACATCACAAGTTGTCGAGCTTCCTGATCAAGGCGAAGTTGCATTTTTTGCCTTCTGAATCTGTTTTTGTTTTTGTTTATGGGTTTGTTGATTTTCTCCTTAAAAATCATTTCATGTTGTCTGTAATACGCAAGGTTGCGTGAGATTCTGGGTTTTTACCATTTTTTCCACAAAAACAAAGCTTTATAATTGCAATCTATTTTGAGTCATAGCACTCTTCTGGCAAAGCTTCTTGGTTTCAGCATTCTGTAGATCCAGGGAGGGTCTCAGTTATCACAAAATGTTCCAACATCTGTACGTTGACCATTAAGGGAGGGTATTAAGATAATATCTTTAATATCTTTATTAAGATATTATCTCCTTAGTTAAATACTTTCTATAATGGCCAACTACTTGTCTGTAATCTGTCTTTCAGTCTAGATAGGAATGTTTCCTATCTTGTCTCTTTCGTCTTCAGTCCAAATAGGAATGTTTCCTATCCTATCTTCAGTTTTGTTTCTAATTTCATCTTCAGTCTACGTTGTTTCTTTTAGAAACAACGTCCTTGTGATTCTTTATAAGGAACACATTTGTTCCTTTGTTAATCAATCAATCATCCGAAAATCCGTTAATCTGCCAATTCTTGAATCTTGTAACAGTTGGCAGAAAAAAACAGTATGAGAGGCAAAGATTAAAAAACCTCATTCTCGTTCATCGAGTACAAAAGTTTTGACAAAGCATATTTACTTTTTTGTCACTGCCATAGCATTTTACTCTGTTTTAGGGTTGCATGGTCATGGCCATTTTTATTGCATGAAATGGTCTGCATGCCTTTTTTCGACAAGCATGTTGTTTTTTTCATCAAGATAGTTGCATATATTGCAACTTGCATAGAGAGACCTTCATCATAGCCATTGATGCTTTCTATGAATTGCAAGACTTTTACCTCATAACATATGTGCCAAACCATGGCATCATTTTTAAACTCTTCAAATTTGCTTGGCTTGATTCGAACCCTATCCCCACCCGTTCTATTAATCACATATGCCTTTTTTCGACAGGCATGTTTTTTTCATCAAGATAGTTGCATATGTTGCAAATTGCATAGAGAGACCTTCATCATAGCCATTGATGCTTTCTATGAATTGCAAGACTTTTCCCTCATAACATATGTGCCAAACCATGGCATCATTTTTAAACTCTTCAAATTTGCTTGGCTTGATTCAAACCCTATCCCCACCCATTCTATTAATCACAACAAAGCCCCACCCAAACTTTTGCCATTCCACAATTCACTATGATAAAGAAATCTTGCTTAAATAACTATACATAGAGGTTGAGATAGTTAATAGCATATTTTGCCTATCCACAATTCACTATGATAAAGAACTTTTGCTTAAATAACCATACATAGAGGTTGAGATAGTTAATAGCATATCTTAAAAAAAAGCTCAGAGACAATTTTGGTAGCAATTAGCATTTTTGAATACATGTAGGTGATGTTGAGAGAGAGATAGCTTAGAGGCACAATTTTGAAAGTGTAGGTGATGTTGAGAGATAAAACATAACAATTATCACATTGTTTTCCATAATTCATTTTTAAGAACCGTGTTCACACAATGACAATTACCACCTTAAAATTAATGGCATATTTTTTTCATAACAATTTTGAATAAGTGTAGGTGATGTTGAGAAATAAAACATAACAATTATTATATTATTTGATTAAAACATTAAATTGATTTTTTTTAAAGCCTATAACACTGAAAAAATTGAATGAGTCACAAAGATAAAATCAGATATTATTAAATTAATTTTTAATATACAACACTAAAAAATTAAAGAGTAAATTTGATGACTGTATAACTGCTTTATTAATACTAAAATACATAGAGGTTGAGATAGTTAATAGCATATCCTAAAAAAAACTCCGAGACAATTTTGGTAGCAATTAGCAATTTTGAATACATGTAGGTGATGTTGAGAGAGAAATAGCTTAGAGGCACAATTTTGAAAGTGTAGGTGATGTTGAGAGATAAAACATAACAATTGTCACATTGTTTTCCATAATTCATTTTTAAGAACCGTGTTCACATAATGACAATTACCACCTTAAAATTAATGGCCTACTTTTTTCATAACAATTTTGAATAAGTGTAGGTGATGTTGAGAAAGAAAACATAACAATTATTATATTATTTGATAAAAACATTAAATTGATTTTTTTTTAAAGCCTATTAACACTGAAAATTTTGAATGAGTCACAACGATAAAATCAGATATTATTAAATTAATTTTTAATATACAACACTAAAAAAATTGAAGAGTAAATTTGATGACTGTATAACTGCTTTATTAATACTAAAATACATCTTAATTCTATAGTAGTTATGTATCTCTAATTAATATAATATTTTTTTATCCTATTGAGTGAGAATTTTTAATAGACATCAATCAAAAATATCCTTCACGAGAAAGATTGACCGCGAAACTTATAGCCAAATATTAGTAGTTATATTTGGATAAAGAAAGATTTAAAAGTTAAAAGAACATTTACCGTGAAACTTATAATCTTCTAGTTAGTAATTATGTTTTAATAAAGAAAGATTAAAAAGTTCAGAACATTAGCTATTGGTTTGATTTTAACTATTAATGAATTGCGAAGCCACGAATAATTATGATAGTTAGGTGCATATAAAATGGTATAATATTTAATCTGCTCTTCAATACCTTTGAATATTAATATGGAAAAGCTCTAAAAACGTGTAAATTCATATTGTAAAGTGCAGATTATTGAAATAATCAAAAAAAATAGCAGAACATTGACCCTGAAACTTTTAACCCTATAGTTAATAATTATATTTTAATAAAGAAAGTTTAGAAAGTTCAGAACATTAGCTATTGATTTGATTTTAACTTCTGAATTATTTACAAAGGCATCAAATTATTATAAGTCGGCTCTAAACATAAAATGGAAAAATAATAATAGTTATGATAGTTAGGTCTAAATATAAAATAGAATACTATTTGATCTCCTCTTCAATGCCTTTTGAAAAATAATAATGGAATGCCTAAACTCTAGAAACATGTAAATTCATATTATTAAGTGCAGATTATTGAGCAAAGTCAACAACAACCCACCTTCCAATATTCTAAGAGCAGGAACCACAGGCTGACAATGGCATAGGCTGAAACCTCTTTTTTTTTATTCCCACCAAAATCACTGGAGGCTGAAACCTCATTATCAAAATCATTTAAGCTGTAACCTCAGCTTCTCATCCCCAACAGTGTCAAAAAGTTGGGCTAAACAAAATTTGATCCTTGGTGAACTCATTCGAAACCATTCAACTCGATAAACCAAAGATCCATTTGTTTCTAAAACACAAATTTGGACCAGTTTGATCCTATAATACATGACATTTAAATATAGATAAATATAAATTTGGCAGTCATCAAAAATTATTTTTAAGAGTGATAATGCCTGTCCTTAGTAAACTCCTTCAAAACCATTCAACTCGATAAACCAAAGATCCATTTGTTTCTAAAATACAAATTTGGAACAGTTAAATGTATAATACATGAAATTAAAATATAGAAAAATACAAATTTGGTAGTCATCAAACATTATTTTTGAGTGATAATGCCGGTTCCCAGGTGTACCAATTCCATTTTGCCGTCAGTCATCCACACCTAAAAGAAAGTCACTCCCAATGTAATGTTTCTAATGCATACAAAAGCAATCAGGTAACACCGAATACACAATGCATGTGTTGTACTTCCACTCAAGTCGAGCCTTTGTATCTATTGCATGTACATATATATACCAAAAATTGTAGCCACGCAGCAGTCTTTGAAGTGCCATCAAAGGCCATTTTAAAAGCAACAGAATCTCCCCGAATAGATGCTGGTTAAAAATACACACTCGGCAAGGAAAAGATCCCATCATACAACATTCATTCGTAAACCTCTCATCAAAGCCTTTTGAGACCTTTCTACAAGCAACAAATCTTCGAGTTCAATATTTATGCTCCAATTCATTGCCAACAGTTTCTGAAGAGTAAATTTCCAAACATGCAGGTGAAGTCGCAATGAAATGAAAAAGGTAAAACAAGAAAAACATGCCAGCTGAAACAACCGTTCCACACATGATGTGAAAGCCGAAGTGGGACTTGAGGTACATACACCATATAGCCCTCATCCGCGGGTATCCACGATAATTTCAATTATAATTTAAAATAATACACAAACCTTTTTTCCCATTTACAAACCAAATTGACGTTAATGCCATCCCATATAAGTTGAATCAACAGTACACCGTTTTTCTTTGAAGTTAATCGGAAGACTGAAAATACAAACTGTAATACTGTGCGTAGTGTAACATCAAAAGACAGAAATACAAAACTGTAATACTGTGCATAGTGTAAGATCAAAAGACAAACCAAGAGCTGACCAACAGTGTCACCAATTTCACATTAACATCTTAAATAGCATATTCAACTGAGCATGCACGCCAGCACCATATACATTCAAATCCAGAATACAATTTCTACAAAAAGAAATACTTTTTGGTGTCACCTTAAGTTTTTACATAAAACGACCTGCTTGAAAAAGAGTCTGAACTCATTACCAAGAACGGCAAAACTGATTTGAAAGTTAATGTGACTACAGCTTTAGTAAATAACCGAGAGAAACTAGCAAAACTGATTTGAAAGTTAATGTGACTACAGCTCTAGTAAATAAGCGACAGAAACCGTTGCTACTTCAAAGTCAAAAAGTCAAAACTATTTTCTCAGTTAGAACAGGAGTAAAGGGATTTATCTGAATATATTTTATAAGTACTCAAGGATCAGTTCAAGAATCAGCAAAAAAACATTGTATCACAAACTTTAGGGTGTAACTTTGGGAGCTCTGGAATATTGCCCCCTCCTGATGCAACCGATCCTTCCCCTCTTCCAGACCGAGAGGCGGATTCTGAAAGGTCCTCAGCCTTTAAGAACTGTTGCATTTGTGTGGCAGCTAGATGGGCATAGTTTATTGGAGCCACTATATACAATTCACCAATACACATCAGAATCATGAATTTTCATTTTACAATTCAAGCGTAAACATCAGAATCATGAATTTCAAAATGAAAATTCAGTAAAAATGCTTGAATGGCAAAATTCAAAAAATGAAAATTCAGTAGAAATACATGAAAGGAAAAACTCAATGAAATTACTTCAGAAGCCTTTTAGGGAGCAACTCACCTGCAGATATTGCTGTTGTACTTCTTTGATACCTGTGACAGAAAATACATATTACAATAAACTTAACACTACAATAGAAATAGGGTTGCAGGTAACTAGGTGAAAATCATTTACTCTTACACATATGATAAGGAGTGAACAAGATTTTGAATAATGTCTACACCAAACTTGTTTTCATCAAGTAGTACATGGTAATGTGTAGGTCTGGATGTCCCCTACAATTAAATCATCAAAAGAGGGATCAGAGCAATAAACAGATGTTTCTTGCATCTTAAGAAACAAAACAGCATTTTTTTAGTAGTATATGATAGTATGCAGTACTCACAATAGCCCCATTTTGTGGGCACAGAAAGAAATCAAAATTTCTTGGATGGCATATTTGTGTATCCACAATAGTTCCTGCAGCCAAGAGCATATAAAACAAAATAAAAGATACATTCAAAACCGAAAAATTCCATTTCAGCCTGATGAGAGCTTTTCTACATTTACTATTTAATCTGCCTTAATTCAAATAAATTAGGCATTTTAGTCAGATAAAACAAGCATTTAAAAAATTCCAAATCATAATAAGTAGAGCATATTTCCTATATATGCCATGCTCTGTTTTCAAGAACAGAACAGTTTAAATAAAAATAAAAAATCTAACCTGGCAGAACATTGCCCTTGGCCGATTGATTTGCCTGAAAGAGCTTAGTATGATGATTCTTTTGGGCAATTATCAATGTTACTTTAGGCCTGTAACCATCCTCAATATGATTGCATGCCTGTCGATTCACCCAAATAAGCAACTTAATATATAGCAAACTGAGATGAAAAAATTCTATCTTAATAAGATAATAAATTCCTTTAAACAAAGTAGAACAACCTTTAGTATAGCTTGCAACTCATTGTTCAAGACCTGATCAAATTGCGACTCGCTAACTCCGTCTCTGTAAATATCCACAGAATGACAGTGTCCTTAACAAACAATAAAGAAAAAGTTCACACAGCTAAATCCCATCCTCAGAGAACCAATCATTTTTTTTTAGTTTGAAATCCATTTTGTTCATCTGCCACTCGTGGGAAACAAAACATGAAGCATTCTTGCTGCGTCATGAATTAGAAGAAAGACATGATAAGAAAATAGAAAATAAATGCAAAAAGTATAATTACATCCAAACCTTCAATTATTTGTCGTCCAGTACCTAGATAGTCTTCATATCGGACACAATTTTTTTTCAAGCAAAACAGTAAGGTCCTTTATCTTATGATCATGGATAATCACAGCAATCAAAATCCCTAAGGAAAACCTTTGTAAATACGAACCAAGGTCTAAGTTGTAGGTCCTTGATCTCATGATTATAAAGAATCAAACAAAATACCTAAAAAGAACCTGTGCAAATATGAACCAAGGTCTGATTTTCTTGTAAATTTAAAATCTACAAATAAAAGCAAAAAAAGCATAGCACGTTGAGATGTCAAAAGTCATTTAGAATTTATAGCCTTAAAAGAAAAGGCTTGATCTACAAATAAAAGCAAAATAAGCATTGCATGTTGAAACATAAAAGTCATTTAGAACGTATAGCCTTAAAAGGAAGACTTAAGATACAATCTCAATTAGGAAAGTGGGAAAGAAAAAGCAATAAATTAAGTACCCCAAAACCTTCAATTAGATCCGTCTTTGTTCCATCCCTACATAGTCATATTATTGAAGACAATTTTTTTTCCAGCAATGCAATAGGGTGATTGATCTAATGATCATTGAGAATCACATAACTTAACATATAGCAAAGCCTATACAAATATGAACCAAATTATAATTTTCTCATAAATTTAAAAAAATACAAATACCTATACAAATATGAACCAAAGCTCCTAATTTTCTCATAAATTTAAAATCTAGGAAAAATCAAAACAAGCATACCCTGTTAAATCGGTAAAGTTATTTAGAAACTCAGCTTTGATCAAGAAGGCCTAAACAATTACACTCAGTACCTACATTTCAAATATTGGGCCTGGTCTTTTGATCATGAAGAATCAGTCAAAAACAAAATATTTAAACAAAAGCAATGCAAACATAAACCAAGGTACAAAAACAAATCTCGCCCAATTAATCTTCTATGATCACGCAACTCGACTGGATCATTCCATAAAATGGTTCCATAAAAAATAAAGTTCAGTAAGGCATCTGTACCTGAAAATTATCATTTGTAGGGGCTTCCGTCCAGAACTTGATGGTTTGCATGTTTTATAAAAATCTAACAGCAACTCACTGTAAAAACAAGCTTAACGACATGGATAATGTTAATGGTAACTTTGCAAACATATTGCACAATAAAGAGCATTGCAATAATGATTAACAATGCAGAAAATTAAATTGCTGAAGAGCATAAAAGATTAAAACGATTAATATCCCAAGGGGGTATTACTTGATCATGCCAGCATCAATCATTTTGCCATCTTTTTCCGAAGGTCTTGGTTTGAATAGAGCTTCAATCATCTCGACCTTTCGAGATTGGGTCCTCACTGAGGCTTTGTATTTTGAAATCAGAGGCCATGCTCTAGAAGAAACAACCTATCAACAATAATTGTTTCTGAAAACAATTATTTCTTAAGGTCATACCACCTAAAGCATTCAAAAATGAGTACAGAGAAAGACAATAGCCCACAGATTATGCATGCCTTCCAACAAACATAATCTTAGAACATGCACACTAATTTTCCATGAATACAATCTCCTTATAGATGTTTCGACTTGAAAACTGATCAAAATGTAGAAAAAATATAAATCATGTTCACTTATACAACATTTTTTGCCATATATGTAAATTTTACATTTTGAACACACATCCACTATAGTTCAAACCAAAATACAATCAGAAGCCTGTACAAAATTGTATAACATTTTCATTTGATTAAGAACTTAAAAAATACTGACAGTTTTACAAAATACAACATTCCATTTCAATTAAGCATCCATAACACTCAGTTTTACCAAAAAAATTACATTTTTATTGGAGACCTTACTAGTTATGCAACTAAGTATCCATATCACTCAGTTTTACTGAATTCGTCACATTTGAATTGGAAGCATTGATAGCATTTTCCTATCACATTTGAATTGGAAGCATTGACAGCATTTTCCTAAATACTTACAGCTGCAATTGAAGGTGTATCACCATGTCCTGGAGAACCATGTGAAACATCCATACCAATAATGATTGTTGGCAGTGAGGATATGCCTGGTACAGAAGAACTATATTCTGAAGAGAGAACAGAGTTAAGCCCACCAACCTGAACGAACAATGTAATAGTTAATTAATAACATTATCAAGAGTAAGCAAAAGACAGTATGATTGCAAATAACATTTATTAGATTGACACTGTTAGCCTACTTTCATATATTTTTAGTTAGAGGGGCATACCTTAGCATTTATTTTCAGGGCTACATTTGTAAAATACTGATCATTCATTTTCTTTGATGGAACTATGCACTGATTCACAATACCATTGTCTGAAAGGAACTTTTTCTTCCAAGGACCTTTACAGATAAGGACAACAATGTTCGACGTTCAGTCAACATATTAAAAGTAAAATGCCTTAACTAAAACAGGAAAAACTGCTAAACAAATTATCAAATCACCATAAAGATCACTTGTTTTCCTTTCTGGTAGAAGACACAGCAGAAAAACGGGTGGCTGTGAAAGCCTAGATTTCATTTGATCTAACATCCTTTCCACCCTATCCACAGGGTTAGCATGCGAATCCCTTGGATTCTCACAAAAAATTTGGCCAACCGGCTCAAACTTCTACAGGAACCAAAAAACACTTCATTAATATACTGCAAACACAAGAACACAAGTTTGTCAACTAGACTTCACTTTTTATCAGAATGCCTACCAATCCTTTTTTTTCACAGCACCGTTGAAGGTCATCAGCAATTCGTCTACACTCATTCTCGTAGGATCTTGTGAAATTAACTACAACCCAGCTTTTAACTTCTGCCGGTAGATGCATGGTCTAAAATAAGGTTTTCCCCACCAGTTAGACCAAATCAAATAAAAAACAAATTTCATTCTTTTGGCATATGTGAAATTAACTACAACCCAACTTTTAACTTCTGTCGATCGAACCATGGTCTAAAATAAGGTTTTTCCCACCAGTAAGACCAAATCCATAAATATCAAATTTCATACATAAAATTGAAAAACAAATACCTTATTGTTGAAGTTCCAACGACCCCGTTGTGGGACTTCTTCACCGGCACCACCTTGCCCAAATTTCAGCTATGCACAATTCACATGGTATCAAATAATTAGATGGGAAACTGCCCACATATTTATCAGGGCTATATACCAACCTTTGAATCAATCCCATAAAAAGGCTAATCACTAAAACACACAATCATGCATGAATTTTGTTATCTACTTTGTCTACCAACTATTCTTCTCCATGTGTTTATTAGTAGTAAGGAGACGCATTCCAAATATAATTAACTGTTCAAGGCGGCCTACCTTTGGTGGTTCAAGAATGCGGCCATCTATGGTCATCAACTGCATATCCACATTAATATTGCATGCTCTCAAAAGTGGGTCTGAATTGTAATCATTGGTCTTCATTGCCTGCATGATTAAGTAAAATTAGTAAAATTACAGTTTACTTTCTATGTTGTGAGACAATCAGCTCACAGATTAAGTGTGCTTACATTTTGCAAGACCCCCATTCTCTCTTCTGGGCCCTGTCTAGATTTCTCAACAAGAGAAGAGCGTTGAGCAGTAGTAAGACCCTTTGTGTATCTCTGACCAGGAAGGATCTCACAGAGCTGCCAATTGAACCAAAGATTAAATTAACTCGAAGCTAAATTTCATTCAAAATTCCTGCTAAAAAATAATTATATAACCAACCTCTATTGGGAGATAATTAGGTCGTTTCGGTCTACCCACATCCACACATGGTAAATCAGTTGAATAGCTTAAATTCATTTGTTTGGTATTTGTGAAGTATTCCAAAACTGTCACCTCTATTGTTTTAGGTGGAGACTGGGTTTCTTGATTATTCGGGTTTCTTACTTTCAGAGAAAATCTTCACATAAGAAGGTTAAAATATTTAAATGTTAGCAAATACAAAACTACAAATGATGCAGACAACAACAAAAAATATCTATAATTTCATAGTAAAGAAATAATAATAAGTTTGGAAGGAAAATGAAGACAAGATTAGAAAAGAATCTCGTTTATACAGTTGTTCCTTGCAGTTTTTCTCACTGAAACCCAAAACCTTAAATTCCATATTTGTGTGAAGTGCTTTTATTCGGACCCCCTTCAACACTCTTTTTGCCTGCAAGATGATAAAAATATTCAAAGAGTTATAGCAAGGCAATGTATGAAGTGAAACACAACAGAAAGAAAAGCCTATGGTCAATAAATAAGCAAACATCTTCAATGAAGACAAACATAAGAATACAAAACTGAAATACAACAAAATGCAACATTGGAATACAAAATTGCAAAGACACAATTTACCTTCAACCAATCAACTCTCCGTGGATGGTCAACGTTTTGATGTTTCAACAAGAAATCCATTAAATGACCATGCTTAATAAGCATGGTTGTTGAAATATCTGTCCTCACAACAACAAAAGAACTTCAATAAATTTCTAAATGACGAAAGTCCACAAGCATGGCATCAGTACATTTAATACTTTTTTTCAACAAGCAGGAACAATTTATTAATTGTTCATTGTAAGAAGTGTTCCTTCCAACCATTTTTATTCCATAATCATTTTTAAAAAAAAAAAGCAAATATATTGTATAAATCTCCATGTGTGGGTGGAATAATAAGTATAACTTGAAAAAGGAACACAGTATCCAACAGAAATAACCAGTGAAGAAAGGCTTAAAGACAATAGCCCCTTACAAATCAAGAAACACAACTTTAAGTGATACCCACTAACTAGAAGGACTCAAGTTCATAGTCTCACAAAAACAACTCCAAATATTTCTAAAATATAAAAGAAAAAAGTCTATTAAAATGCAATCACTTTAGAAATAAGTAAAACCCACAGTCAATACTGTATTGTTAAAGAATAAACCTGCAAAGTCATATCACTGAAATCCAAAGCACACCCAGTGGAACAATTCATGATGTTTTTCGACAAGGAGCAATCTACCAAATCATTCACATTTGAAAATGTCAGTAAAATGCACATTCAAAACCCTCATTTCCCAACATTTATTATTCTATAGAAGTTTGAGAAAATAAGTTCAGGGATTTGATATCTTTCTCCATGTTTAGATAGAATGAGAAATATAACCAACACAAAAAATATAAGATGAATGTTCCAAATAGAATAACATAAGAGAAAGAGAAATAAACATTGAAGACGGATATGCCAAATGAAATCACATAAGACCTAGGATGTCCAGTTCGCCCGTAAGGGCCCCCGGACCAGCCACAGTACAAACTGGTCTGTGGTTCTAGTCTGGTCCGCCTGTGGGTCCGGACAGGGTCTGGCCCACAAGGGGGTGGTTCGAACCAGATCACGCCTAGTTCGAACCCAGGCGGACCAGGCTGGAAAACATCGAACCACCAGCGAACTTGGTCCCGCGTCCAAGTTGGTTTTTTTTGCAAATTTAATTATTTTTTGACATCCCAGTGCCTTTGTACAATAATAAAAGTTGTTTTTGGCTTTTCGCAAGGGGCGCTGCCTCCAAACCCCCATTGAAAAATCAGAGGGGAAATTGTGCCAATAAAAGTGGGGAAAAATTAACCTCCAAGTCTGATTAGGCTCCATATAACAACATCCACAACCCTAAAAAGTGGATTCTAAAGGCTTATCCTAGCTTCCACTTCTCAGCTTGCACTTGATGAATTTGAAGATTTTGACACCAATAATGTTATTGGTGCACCTGATCCCATTGGCCTTAGCCCTGTTTGTGAGTCAACCGATCCCAAAGAAGAAGAAGAAGAAGAAATTTTTAATCCATTAGTTGAACTTGAAACAATGATACTTGAACTTGATGTTATGGTTTATCACTTGACATTTTAATGTTTTGAATCTTTGATGTTGAACTTGAGATATGTCAATATGATGCTATGATGGTATAATCATGATTCATGATGCTATGATTACAAGTTTATGGTGTTTAAATGTTTTTATGATACTACGTGACATTCTAATCATAACTCATGCTTCTAGGCTACATATATATATATATATATATATATATATATATATATATATAATTTTACATGTTTTTGTACTAACGAACCCAAACCCCTTTTCAAAATTTTGTCATACTGGCATCCTAGCATAAGACCAATAGCCAAATGCAGGTCCTAGTTAAGTCAAGGAACTAAATTTCTTAATTTCAAGTGATACCCATAAACTAGAAAAAAAGTATAATAACAGTCATGATGTATCCGCATTCCATGAAAATGTTTGGGACTACTTCTGGTATACGTGAATCTTTTGCAGCACTTTAGATCATAGTCCATGATTTGTCTTAATGGATGAGGAAGAAAACCCTCTGTTGACAGAATACAGCAAAATTGCAAATATTTCGAAAATAGAATTTCAATTTAATTAAGTGTAGCCCAAAGCCGATAATGTACTATTAAAGACAAAACAACAATCACACAGATAAACATAACAGTTGCTTATGAACTCCAGAAAACCTGATCAGCTTTTTAACTCAACATTAAACTAATTCTAATGTAGCCTATAATCAAATGAACTATAAAGTGAAGAACAATCTAAAGCCTAGTCTGACCTATACACATAGATAAACATATATGAGAACAAAAAGTCTAAAAATTTGATGAGAAGAAAGAAGTGCAGAATATAACAAACAAAATAAGGTTAGCAAATCAAAGAGCGATAAAAAGGACCGTCCTCCCTAAAACCAGCAAAAGAAACAGCATCCAACACATTTATCACCCCAACAATAGCAAAGCATATTAAGAAAACCAGTCCTCACCCATATTCAGAGACAGGCCCTTCTGTGAAGGCCTGAAACTAACATGGTATCCCTTACATCCTTGAACACCACCTCCCAGATCAACTAATGGAGCAAAGCCCCAGTGAAAAAAGCTTTGTCTCACCAATAGATAGTTCCTGTAGAAAGCAGTTAATCACATGAGCAAAATGAATAAAACCCCAGATTAATTTCAAAACTATATCATTACCAAAAAAAGTCAAGCATGCCAACAAGCATTCAACCAATTGCCAAATAATGACATACTTCCTGGCAGCATGTTGCCTGAGAATTATATCCAAAACTCTCAAAGCATCTTGGCATTTGTCAGACACATCCCCACGTAAAACAGTTTCAAGGGATTTCATCGATATTTTTGCAGCAAAATTAATCTCCACCTTGAATTTCTCTGTTCTTTCATCTCTTCTCATTTTCTTTCTTCCATTGTCACCAGCCCCAGATCCGCTGGTCGAAAATGGAGAACACTCACAGATTAGAGAGAAGAGAGCATACGTGATTAGCATGACAGTTCATTATATATAACAATGCTGGTTAGAAGGAATGAAATATTACATGATTTGCAAAATGCGTACAACCTCAGCATTGCATGAAATGCTTACCTGGCTGCCTCCCCAAGAAGAACAGTAAGTTCGGTGTTTTGTTGAGGAAGAGCTCCAATGGTAAACATACTCTTTTCTCCATCATAAGCAAATTCTTTGCCATTCAGCTCCGTCTGGCCATAGACTTCCTTCACTTTATCCATTATTTTCCTCAACAAGGTCTTGTTAATAATTGGCCCATGATCACTGCTGATTGTAACCTGAAATCAACAGATGTAGCGCAATTGAATATGTCAAAAAAAACACTCTCAAGTCGTATTATTAAATATATGCTCAAAATTTATCATGATGGGCATAAGTTTCATACTCTTTATGCCCTGAAATTATAACAAATAGCATAGAACTTATAATGCTTACAAGAATTCTACGACAAGACAATACAGATGAACTATAAAAGAAGGTAAAAAGTTTACTCACACTGTAGTGAAAAGAATCCTGAAGATTTGAAAAAGATACACCGAAGTGATTGGACAAAAGCTTTATTGGTCGACCAGATCGGCCCTTACCAGGTCTTGTCATAGGTAGAATGCGAGGGGCTAGGGGCCCTTCTGTAGTTTGTTGAACGGGCTGAGGTACCTGTTGGGGTACAAATCCTTCTGGGGGATTAGGGGGTGGAGGTGGTAGATTCTCTTCAGCTCCTGCTGCTTCTACCATCATTGTGGTAGGTAAAGCTTCCTCTCCAGACATAATGTGTCGCTTCCAATCTAACTCTGTATCACGACTATATATACAGAACTACTTAATGAAGAATGTCTCGTGTAAATTTGGCTCCTAAAAGGTCCCAGACACAGACCCCTGAATAAATCAAAAAGGCCAAAAAAGCCAAGGTCAGTGATGTAAATGCAGAAGAGCGCATTTTTAAAGCCCCCAACCAGACAAGTTTTAACCTCAACCAGAATAATATTTTTAAAATTACACGCAAACCAGTTATAAGTTTCACATCAAACCCGACCACAGAGAAAAGACAGAAAAAAGTTACTAAAACAAGCTTTCAAAAACTCTGAATTACTGACGGCTTGACGAATTCTTTATAATTTAAAAGGTCTCGAAACAGGATAGCACATACGAAAACAAGCAAACTGCTAAATAATCTCGAGGCGATTTGATGCAGAACAAAACACTATTGAGCATATTCAATAATTCCTTAAGGCCTGTCATCCTATTCTAAAAAAACAAATTCAACAACAGGACTGATCTTTAGAAATAATGCTCCATAATTCATGGAAAACCTCTTCCCTTATTAACAAGTACACAGCAAAGGTCATCCCACCACTAGACAGACACACAAAACCCCACTAGCTATAGAGAGATAACAGCTTAAACAAAATCCAAATGAAACAAGCATTTAACTGAACATTCATGAACTAGCGTCTCCAAATTAAGAATATCATTAAAATTTAAAAGCGCAGAAAACACCGCTCTTAACACACAATGCACCAGAAGATTAATTTTAAAACCCCAAACCAAAGCAGCGCAAAGCTTAATAACGCAGTCTCAATATCTCAAATGCAGCAGAGTTTAATGTTTGCTCAAAACCCAAAATATCCCAAAAAAAATTACGCCCAGCTCTGAAACAACTGAAAAGTTTCTAACATGCAGAGCAATGCGGTGTAGCTTAACTGAGACTCAAAAACCAAAGCTTGAAACCCGCTCTAACCTGTTATACAGTGCTTGCTTAATTTACCCTCAAAGCTTACAATATTCTCAACAAATCACACCCAGCGGTCAAAACACTACAGATATTTTACAGGCAAAGCAATGCAAAATTCTTTAAACTGGCGTCGAACGCCCAATAAATATCCTCAATAAAATTACACCTAGCACTGGGTCACGGCGGAACTTCTCAAGGCTAAAACAGCTTAAATTCGTGTCAAAACCAAGCAGAAAAAATCACCCTGACCCACACGGTAATACATATAAAATTAACCTCAAATCCTGCATTGTTCTAAATGAAATCTCAACCAAAAAGGTAACCGCTACAAAATTTTCAGTTAAAAGCAGCAAGTTCTCTCAATTAACTTAATAAATACCTGCAGATGCCGATACCCAATTTCAAACCGGATCTAAATACATTCCAGAAGAGAAAAACAAAAATTTAAAAAGACCAAAAACACCCAGAAAGAACGACAGTCAATGCAATCGTTGACATTTCAAAAACAACTAGTGCACCAACGGAAACGCTTGTGCCACATGCCATGCGGCTTAATTGTAAATTATATGCATTTGAAAAACAACAAACGAAAGAGGAACGAAACTCGAAAAAACGCAATGCCAGTGTACTGCAACAGACCACTCTATAAATCGCAATAATGAGCTGCCCTTGATACCTCTGACTCTGCAAATCAAACAAGGCCCTATAAAATAATGTTGATCAAACGCCTATTCCAAATTACAACGCCATATGTCGTGCATAGCTAGCTCCATCGCAGAAGACTATATAACCAAATTTAAAAAAGGTTTAACATGCTATGGTCACAGGTAGTTTTTATGCAACATCCAGGCTCTATCTACAGTCACAGAGATTAGATATGCCAGTACTACAAAATCGATAGGTAATGCTTGTATTTAATTTCTTTTAAGCAAGTTCCGGGATTATATTGTTGTGCTTACCTATTAGGTTATAAAAAGCCCACATCCGGGTCTCGTAAATAGCTCTAGTTTTTATTTATATGTTAAAAAAAATCCCGTGTCGGTGTGTAAAGCAAAGGGACAAAAATATAAAATATTGTCGTCTATTTTATAGAATGGTGTACTAGCGAGTCATGCCATATCTATGAAAGGGACGTCAGCAAACTTATAAACATTATAAGCATTACAAACTATGGCATGAAAGGGACGTGTGCATATTTTGGGTGTATTTATAAAACTATGATTAAAACAGGTAAGCGATTTCTTCTTTCGCTGTGGCCGAAGAAATCATCTACACCAATTGCACTAGATATTAAATTTCCCTTTAGTACGCTGTTCTACTGTTTGGCCAATGGACGGACCCCTTTCATTTTAGTTTGTGAAGCCTACAAGGACATCAGGGATAAATTTGTGGATTCTATATCAGATAGTTCTTGGCATAGTCTATTCAGGGAGGAGCACATTGAGAAGTTTGGTGGGCTCATCATCAGCTTGCACAAAAATTTTATCTATCTATCTATCGTTTGATAGACGTTGTTGCAATACGAATATTTTCTTTGGTTTGGTTTCTAAGATAGTTTCCATAAAATAATTACACAAAACAGTTCAATAAACATCTAGAGAGAGTCCTCGAGTGTTAATGATTTTTAGATCATGAATCACATCGTCAAATATCATATGTGCCCTAGGACCAGAAAAAATTATTTATCTCAAAACAATTTTAGATTTAAAACATTATGTTGTATGAACAATCTAATATGGACTAGAATGTCTTGTGAGCGATGGATTTTTTTGAACCGGCATGCATGAAACGTGGGTCAATGAAAACCTGAAAACTACCCAGTTGAATCCTGATAAGAATATCAGGATCTCATGACAAATATTATACCCAAACCTTGGCTGTGCTGAATGGAAAACTTTACATTTACAGTTAAGGGCATCTAAGATAGATAAGGTCCTAAATGGGTAACTACCCAAAAGTAGGATGGATTGGTACTAGATTGAGAAACTCCATGATCCTCCCTAAAAGCTACCTATGCTGCCCTAATTACCAAATAAGTTCCCTGATTTCCCGAGCCCAAAAGCTCTTATCCTGGTCTTAGTTACCAGGAAAGGCTAAAGAGTAAATGAACCCAAATCCAAGAACTCTCTGTCCTGGCCTTATTTTACCAAGCAAGCTCCCTGGCTAGTAAGAGTGAATGAACGCTAATCCAGAAAGCACCTGTCCTTACAAAGTAAGCTCCATGTTAGAACTTCTTTAATTCGGAAGCGTTATTAGAAATGGAAACTTCACGGATAAGCATACTTGACATGGAGAAGCGGCAAGAGTGGATAATTCCCCATAGTTTATGTCAATTGACCCAAAACCAAGGTCAGAATTAAACAACGAAGCTATCAATGTCAAGGTAAGTACATAGCTTCATAGAGAGAATTCTTTCAAGTCCGTAAAAAGCGCCTAAAGTGACTACCATTTGATACTCCAATTCTCCAAATTACTGACGTGAATATGCAATCAAACCCCAAAATCAAATATACAGAAACATCTCTTAGTCAGTGTTATCAGATTTTCACAATCCATTAAAATTCTAGAATAGCTTCTAGTTTTGATTGTGTATATCAACAATTCAGATATGAAAGAGAGTGCAAGAAATGAAAAAGTACACGTTGATGCTAAAAATACATCACAATCAAAACCAGAAGCTATTCAAGAACATCTCTTACAAACAGGTCATTAGTTAGTGATTTAATATTAGAACCTTAAGAGTTCAAATCTACCATGATTAAGCTCGATCTGTCTTATCTAATTTGCTTGCTTTGAGCCAGATGAATCTGGACAGAAAGCTGCGAATTTCGGAAATACCAACTCCTTAAAGTTGGAATACAAATCGTTATAACTATTCCTCTTGATTAAAAAAAATAGTGCCTCGCAATTTAAGAATTTTTAATAAGAAGATAAAGAGTCGAGGAATTTCGAAAAATTAGGGCCAGATAAAAATTAAAGAGCCTCGCAACTACAGAATTTAAAAATAAAAATTAAAAACTAAGTCGATAAAATTTCTGGAAAGGTCAATCTCCACCATTTGTTGTTTCATAATTTCGAAAGAATATTATATTTATTTTGTAAGATTTGATTAATACATTTTTTAAAAAAACTATAGAGATCATCCCCCCTCCCCCCCGGCAAACAATGTGCTAGCGTAAAAACAAAATTGAAAAAGTAATACTCAGATACCGACAAAGTATAGCCACCAATGCATACAGAAATTCCGTATCAAGACAATTTCTATGAATGAGAATATCCGGAACCACCTCTGTCATAACATCAGAAGGGATCCATAAATTGCAAACTGTAAATCATCAAGGAACTCTGCAAAAACACAAAAACCCAAAAAAGCAGAGTATACTAGAAGAAGGCAAGAAACCGCAAGAGTTCGGTGTAATCCACAACATCTGCAGGAATAAAAATGTATCACACACCCGTTGCAACTGCATGCTCAAATTCCCCCAAATAAATCCTCTAACATATCTCCGAATCACTCTTAAGCCCAAATAAAGACCCGTTTTACCTGCATGCTCAAATACCTGCTTAAACCCAAATAAATCCTCTTCACATGACTCTGAAAGACTTTAACCCCAAAATAGCCTCTGAAATTCAAAACCCTGCTCACCGTGATAACAATTATGTCCAACAGTAAAACATGTTACCCTGCTGACTTGCCTATCAACTTTAAGCCATGAATAGTAAATTAAAGTACAGGAAAAAAAGAATGGAAGATTTCACTTTGAACCTTGTGTTTGCAAAGCTAAATACACTACATAAAACCTAAATTGCAGCTTAATTATAGCTTCAAATACACAGAGTAAATTTAATCGACAATAAAACACAACAATACACGAAAAAGTCTTACAGAACATTAAAGAATCTGGCACACCACTGAGCAAATGATCGGAAAGAACAAACACAGATAGGCGAGTAAGATTCGATGCCTGTCAAACAAAGTCAGAGCATACTGCTCAAACGCCTCTGCAAAATTACATCTTAAGCAAATGAGACCGCTTAATCTCATTAAAGACTAAATTTACTCGTAATTCTATAAATACTACGAAAAAATTATCCTCAGTATAACAAAAACTAACCGTTAGTTAATTATCATAGTTAAAGAAAACATACCGAATTTTATATTCAAAATCCTTCAGCTGGAATTACGATGGGCCAAAATGGTTAGTAAGTTACTACTGTTAATTCATCTAACTAGTTAAAAAATAAAAAATGAGAAAGAGGTAATTCATTTGGGTGGAGAGGATACAACGGTGTATGCAGATGAACGAGTTATTTACATTGAAAACTCCGAAAAAGCTACCAAAGCAAAAAAAATAAAGCAGGAAGAAATTCAGAATATTCCTGTAAAGTCAAAAACAATGATGTCATTCTCTACTTTCCAGTTAGACTAATTAACAGCGATTAATATAAGAATAAACAAACAGCCAAAAAAAAACCTTGAAATTTGTCAAAAGTAACCTTTATAAGCTAATTGATTCTCGGAGTCTTGCTCCTCAAGCAAGAGAATTCTAAATAGGAATTCACATAAAATAATGCCAAAATACAAAATTCAAAATTTCCCTGAACAATTCTGCAAAACCAGGCAAAGCCCCCCTATCCAAAACATGGGGAAATTTTCCAGCTGTTACATTGAGGATTTTTTTATTTTTACCTTTTCTCCAAATTTTTGAAGATTCGTTGGAAACACAGAACACATTCAAACTTCAGCCAAAATTCCAGTTATTCAAAACTGAAGAACAACAAAGTGTCAAAGAAAGGAAAAGACGAAACAATACCCAAGAGACGGTTCACCTTCAAATTTTTCAGATGACTAAAACCTAGAATCTTCTTCCGCGCCTAAAATTGCAACAATATTCCAAGCCTGAAATTAAACAATTCTCCCATCAAAGACACAGCTAAAGAAGCCGCTAATCCGCATAAGAAAACATAAATTTAGGAAATCGACAAAATAGGGAATATTAAAAATAAAGCCTAAATATACTAGCCCTTAACTTCGAGTAACTCCAGCTCAAAAGGCTCAAACAAAACTAAAAATATCACATTACGTCATTTTAGAAACCACACATACAATGCAGCTTATCTTGCATGCCAAATCCCCAATATTTCCCATAAAAAACCAAATGCATTACAACAGAACACCCTGAAAACATTTTTCCATATTTTTTAGGAAAAGGATATGTTCAATACTCTTTCCAGAAACAAAATCTCCTAACAGCTTTCATGAAATCATACAAGAAAACAAGAAAATGCATTTGAAGAGAAAATCCTGTACAGAAAAAGAAAGATATGTTTCACTGCATAAAATTCTCTTTACGGAAAAAAAATCTCACGAAAACCGTATCACAAAATCATCTCAGAAAACAATTAGTTACCACCTGAATGCATATGTTTCACAGAACAAACATCTCTTTAGAGAAAGGAAATTCTCAGAAAAACTATCATAAAATCATATGAGGCAAACAGTTACTTACCTGAATGCCTTACTTCTGCAGAGCGCAAGGAGGTGTGAATGCATACAAGTAGCACGAGAAGCTTTTTAAGCTACACAGGAGTGTAGTTAAAAAAGAGTGTAAATTGCCAGAGCATCATTAATTAACACAGCAATCGATACAAGAATAAGACGCCATCTCCGCCGTCGCATGCACGAGCTTCCATTATACCCCACTACTCTGCATTAATTTATCATTCCTATCGAGAATAAAAAACAGTTTTATTCAAAACAGCAATAGGATTTACCAGCCGAGCGGTGCTCCGCGATTTCAGGTATTGAATTTGAAAAAATAGAAACAAAAATGATTTAATAATAATAAGGTAAGATGGGGCCGGATGTCATCATGCAAAGCTTATTTAATGGAGATATTTTTATTTTGCAGACATTTTTAACTGATATTTAATGGATTCTATTGTTTGTTTTATAATTATCTTTTAACCATTTTCTCTAATGATTACGTGAACTCTTTTAT
Source organism: Chamaecyparis obtusa (assembly GCA_027943335.1). Taxonomy (NCBI): domain Eukaryota; kingdom Viridiplantae; phylum Streptophyta; class Pinopsida; order Cupressales; family Cupressaceae; genus Chamaecyparis; species Chamaecyparis obtusa. The sequence goes on from BSBK01000589.1 coordinate 2,447,350, forward strand.
AGTATAGGTGAATGTATAGATCAGAGAAATTAACTAGCATTTGTATTTGTATGGGGTATGTTGATAAGAAATTAAAGGTAAAATTAAAAATAAAAAGTTATTTTAAACAATGGATTCAAAAAATGAAGTTAAAAGAAATATAATTTTTATTAAATGTTACAAGAAGGAAGTTATGGTTTTTTATTGTGATATCAATGGCCTAATTTTATAGGTATTCTATTGGGAAGTTTGTTAATAGATTGATCAATGCACATTAGAAAATTGATGTATTTATCCACACTTTGAGTGGTGATTAAGGGCAATGATAAAGCTATCATGGCACAACTTTGTGCAATGATTAATATGAGAACTTCCTCTATATCAAGTCTAATAACAACAAACATAGAAGAGGACATTCATGTACTTTTATAATAACTATACTTGAATGATGAATCAATCTACAAGCTAAGTCTATTCTTGAAGAATGGTCACTTTAAGCTATATGTGAGCCTATGATCTACTAGGGAATTTAAAATTGGTGTGGACTATAGATTTGGGCACAATGTGATATTGTCCAATGATGGTCCTAATTTGAATTTTTGCATTGTATGTCAAGTATATTTCATGGCCAACTAAGAGAATTGGTACAACTATTATAGATTAATGTCACTTGTACCAAATGTGAGGGCTAAGCATTACTTCCACAAGCATAAGTTTTTCATTTTTGCATGATAGGAAAAGGTAAAGAATGAAGCATTTTCTTAGGCCCTATGGGTTGTACATTCTCTATAAACAATAATTAAATTGACAAAATGTGTATTTCAATGTATTGTATGAATCAATGTAATTGCCATATATTTCCAATATATAAATATGTTTTGTAATGACTAACTAGTTGTGGGGCTTTTTTTTATTTTTTAGTTATTCTTGTGCATTAATTTTTGTGAGATTTTTTTGTTCATGTTCTTTATTTTTTAGTTATTCTTGTGCATTAATTTTTGTGAGATTTTTTTGTTCATGTTCTCTATTTTTTAGGAGATTATTACCTTTTTCCTTTTTTATAGAAGATGATGATTTTTAATATCAATGAACTACTTATTGTTTTATTTAATCTAGTTCCTTTTACACATTCAACAAATAATAACCTTGGATTCATATTCATACTTTATTTGAATTAGAAATGTCAGTATTTATTTACTCTTGGCAATAATTTGTATTAGTTTTGGTGTCTGAGCAATCAACAATGACTTAGAGGGGGGTTTGCGACAATTAGGGGCAAAGGGGCAAGAGGAATGCAAGTCATCTAAGGAACACTAGTGAATTGCTTTAAAGATTAGAGACCCTTGAGGCAAGATTAAAATCGGATGAGTCTGAAGAGGAACTATAGAACTTGGTGAATGCTACTAGGATATCAAATCCTATGGAAAAGCTTATTGAAGCATTGACAAAATAAATTTCTAAGATAAAGATTGATTTTTTTATTTTTATTTTAAGCAAGCAAGCAACCCAAATGCATCTTTAAATTAGGTCTAAGAATTGGAGAAGTGCTTCAAGATGGAAGATTAAGGAAATGATTTTTTTTTATCTTGATTGTGTAAATGCTATAGAAAATGGTGATTTTTAATATCAAATAACTTCTTATTGTTGTTTTAGTGTAATTTCTCTTACACATTCAAAAAATAATAACCTTGGATTCATATTTATACTTTATTTGATTTAGAAATGTCAATATTTATTTACTTTTGGCAATAATTTGTATTAGTTTTGGTATCAAAGCAATCAACAATGACCTAAAGGGGGGTTTGTGACAATTAGGGGCAAAGGGGCAAGAGGAATGCAAGTCATTGAAGGAACACTAGTGAATTGCTTCAAAGATTAGAGACCCTTGAGGCAAGATTAAAATCAGATGAGTCTGAAGAGGAACTATAGAACTTGGTGAATGCTACTAGGATATCAAATCCTATGGAAAAGCTTATTGAGGCATTGATAAAATAAATTTCTAAGATAAAGATTCATATTTTCTTTATTTGAAAGTAAGCAAGCAACCCAAATGCAACTTTAAATTAGGTCTAAGAATCGGAGAAGTGCTTCGAGATGGAAGATATATATGAAGATGACTCAAAAAGAGTAAAGATCATTGCCTCCAAGTTGAAGTCATGTAGCCCTATAGTGGGAAAATGCTGAGAGTTTGAGAAGAAGATGGTGAAAAGATAAATTTCAACTTTGGTTTAAGATGTTGAAATGTTAGAAAGCTTGATTTTCACCCTCGTATTACCAACAAAAATTGTTTAAAGGATTTTAGAATTTAAACAAATTAATTAATTAGTGAGACTTATATTGAACAGTAAATGAGGCTTCAAATTTGAATGTATATCCAAGAGAGTGAAGGACAAGTGATAGCTTGGTAGGTGAATAAACTTAAATTTCAACTTCAAGATGAACTTGCATTGGTGAAATTTTATTGTAGATGAGGTATGTATGAATATGTCTTGAAGGCAAGGGAGAAACTAAATCGAAAAAAAATGAGTAGAAGAGGTGAAATTTACCAAATCAAAAGGAAAGAGGTTTCCTTAAAACCTACCATGAGTGAAGAGCTAGAAGAAGCTAAGAATGTGAAGGTTGACCTTAAAGAGGAAGGGGGAGATTTAGAGGTAGATGATGTGGACAACTACAATCAAAAGAGTGAAGGTCCTTGAAGTATTTTATTTTTTTATGAAGCCCACAATGTTATAGATTACACTTAAGACCCTAAAAGGATGATGGTATACCAATAAGAGATAACCCTTGGTTAGATGAAGTTGAAGTTGAGTCAAGACGGAACCTCATTTTTAAAAAAACATTACTATCTAGAAATAAAGAAACCATCAAAGATGATTAGAAGAGGAAGAGCATCTTTCGAACAAAATACAATGTAAGGAAAAATGTGCAAGGTGATCATACATGGTGGATTTATTGAAAATCTAGTAATATAGAAATGGTTAATGAATTATAGCTTTCTTACATTCCAAAAGCTAACCCCTACAAGATTTTTTTGTTAAAGAGGGGTCATTGTGTTCTTGTTCATAAGTCTTGTCTTGTTGCTTTTAAAAATTAATCCATATAAGAATGAAGTGCTATGGGATGTGGTGTCGAAGGATACATGTATGCCAAACTAGGCCCTTAAGTGGCAATGAAAATTCAAAAAATCAGGCTTAGGCAAGTTGACATAAAAATTTGAACATGTTATAAATATTATATCAAAAATATGTAAGAAGAGAATTTTTAGAAAATTGAATTTAGTTTCTAAAATACTAGGCCTTTTTTGAAAAATAATTATTCTATATGTTGAAAATTTAAAATTTTAATGTAGTAGTACAAATATTTTAGGAAAAAAATAAGAAGTAGGTGTATGTTTGACCACCTTAAACACAATCATATGATAATTTTTTTTTACAAGATTCTAGATATAAGTAGTAGACTCATGTCCAAATGTGAGACATATTTTTTTGTAATTTTTTTCCAAGTAAATAATTAATTATGATTTTTCTTCTACAACTTTTCCAGAATACAAAAACTCTTGTGTTTGACCACGTTAACTTAGTCTAAACATTATCAAATTGAATTTTATTTTTATTTTTCTTGTAGTAGGAAAAATATAGAATGTGACACATATTTTGGATTTCAAAAATGTTATACATTTTGAAAGTTATAGCAATTTTTCAATAAGTCTATCAATTAGGACTAGAAAGATAACAAGTAGGTGTATGTCTAACCACGTTAAACAAAATCAATTGATAATATTTTTTTATAAGATTCTACATAAAAGTAGTAGACTCATGTACGGATGTGATGTATATTTTTTTGTATTTTTTTCCAAGTAAATAATTAATTATGATTTTTCTGCTACAATTTTTCCTGAATATAAAAACTCGTGTCTGACCACCTTAACTTAGTCTAAACTTCATCAAATTGAAAGAATTGTTTATTATTATTGTATTGGGTGAAGCATAGAATGTGATGTATATTTCAGAATTCAAAAATGTTATATTGTTTGAAAGTTATAGTTATTTTTCAAAGAGTCTATCAATCAGGACTTCTTTTTCACATCGCCACTTTTTGGCATACCATGATCTTGCACATACCCTGTGATGTAATTAAAGAGAATAGTGAATTGCGGGGATGTGTGCATGATCAAGAATAATATACTTTGGATGTAACCAAAAATTTGGTGAAGAGTGACTATTTAACTCAATATAAAAGCAATCATGTGAAATTTGATTAGAATGAATAAAAATATTTCAAGTCTATTAGCAATTTTTTAGAGCATTCTACTTTAGGGACTTTGTATTTTTCTATTGGTCCAAAAAAATGGTGGAATCAACATTGGACTCCTCCCAACAAGAAGACCAAGGTTGGAAAAAAATTTAATGGTTCAAGTTTGAGTTAAGGAATCCCAAGAGACTGCCCTGGTGATAGATCTACTAATAGGTTTATTGAATCATATTGGTGACAATGTTGTCATGCAATTTTGAACTAGGAGGTTGGGACATTTCAAAAAGATAAGGAGCATAATGTCTCTATCATATCTTTCCAAGATACAAAAATTTTTTGTAACAATGGCTAGTTGTGGGGCTTCTACATTCCCTTCAATTTTTTTCTTTTTCTTTTTAACCATTCTTGTGTGTTAGTTTTTGTTAGTTTTTTGTCAACCCTATTTTTTATTTCCTTTCTACATATTTGAGGAGATTTTTGGGTTCTTTTGGGGGGGATTATGAAGGTATGGAATTTTTTTATTTTGGCTATGTAGATGATACAAAAATTGTTGATTGTAATAACAACGAATTCTTAGTTTGTGTTATTACTATTTTAGTGTCTTTTTTCTTATGTATTCATAAAATAATAACCCCTTCGATTTAAATTTATACTTTTTTGGATTAGAAATGTTAGTGTAACTTGTTTAGTTTTAGCAATTATGTGTGGTTATGGTATTCTTATAAAGGAGTTGAGTATTGTCTTTTTGGAGATTGATTTGTAGAGGACAAAGGTTTAATCAACATCATGAGTCTAAGCATATGTTGATCTTAAAACAAACTAGGAAATGCCTTCAATTCATGTTGATGGTACAAAACTATAAGTAAAGAGTTGGAGACTGTATCTAGACTTGGTTTCTTAACTTAGTTTGTTCCTTTTATCAATCTAAGGGATTGTGAACTTTTGAAAGGTGTAGCGGATGTATACCTAAGGGTTGAAGATAGTAAGATGAGTATTGTGAAATGAATCACTAATACTAAGAATTAAAAGTTTTGCTAATGAGAATCCTTTAAATTGTAACAATCCATTTAAACACATCAATTAATTCTACTTAAAAATAACATGCACTTAACAATTCCTTAAATCAACACACTCTTTAAATTTTGTTTCAAATCAATATATATGCTTTAAATTCTACTTTAAATCATCGCTCGAATTGTTCTAAATATTATCCAAAGCTTCATGATCAGAGCAAAAATGGATGTAGTACAAAAATTTCAATCAGACAGTTCTGGCAATAGGAGTTGTTATAAATAGGTGACAAGACCTATGGTATTCTAGTGACAAGATCTAGTAGCAAAAACTATACAAATTTATTTCTTTTTTAAAAATATTATCACCTTAGCAATCTTGCATATATAAATTAATTTGAAGACCTACACTCATGCCACATCTCAATGATCATTAATAAAAAAATTCCACACTTAACAAATTTACAACACATTTGTAAATTCACTTAGTAAATGGAAATCATACCTCACATAAAATAACAGGAAAATAAATCCAATCGATGGCTAAGGAGTGAGCCATTTCTCCTAGTCAGTCGATTAAATAAAGAAATTAAGCAATGTGCAGAATCAATTCAAGTAACTTGGTAATCTTGTAATTATACAATATTTGAATTGAAGATGTCTTTCACATACAATGGCTTACATACATGCCTTGTTAAAAAACAAAATGTCTAAATATTGTTCCTAGTTTACAATTGAATGGTTGGGATTGCATTAGTCAGATTTTGAAAATAGTGAAGTGGCCTATTGCCACTATTTTCTAAGATCTCTAAAACAACTACTAATTGTATGCTAAAAGATATAATTATATCATATCAAAAACATTCAAAACTCTTCCAAGAAATCTCCATCAGTCCTTGTGAGAACAAGATCCTTATTTCATTCAACTACTAGGATTAGTACTTCATAAGTAGTTAATTTATAGAGTATATTGCATCTTTTAATTCATATTAATTATCTTTTGATTTCATGCAATCATCATGGAATTTAATAGGAAAAGGTTTAAATGAGAACTAGAAAAAATGCAAAACTATACAATTTCAAGATATAATTAATGGCAAACTTGTAGCTCATCATTTTCCCCCAATTGATGAAATTGCATGTCCTCGTCCACTGAACAACCCCATAATAGATAATAATAATCATGTTGCGGCTTCTCCTGAGAATAGTATATTCGAACTAAGTATTATTTTCCCTATCATGAAGTGCATTTAAATTGTCAACCCAAGGATGTATACTTGAAATGGGATAGCACAGTTTGTGCACTAAGTCTCTCATGGAGTTATTTTGCTTAAGCCATAGGAAGGAAAATACGTGAAAGAACCTTACACTACTATTGCACGAAAGTAAACACACACATATACTAATGGAAAATGGTGTTGACAATTATAACTTCAATCCTATTCTATTATGTCAACCCAAAGCATTCATAATGATCATTTCTACAAGTGTTGCAGGAACATACACAATGTATAGTGTTATAGGAAAGAACAGTGTACTCTACTTGAATTGTAGTAAATGCTCAAATAACTTAATCTACTCTATTCTAATCCACCTTCCAAGTGGGCCCCCTTGGTTAGCTACTGCTAGCTACCAAGACAAATTGAACTTAAAATCAATTCTTCATTATATTTCCATAAAACTGATTACATTATCATGAGACAACACACAGAACTGGAAAAGTATTTTTGCTTCAGCTTTACATTAATAATACAACCATATGACTAACTCTCTATCTAATCATCATCTCCCTTTATATAGAGGATCAATGCTTATTTGAACACAAAAGATAACTTCTACCTAACTTGTTATCATTGTTATAAATTTGTCCAGCCCCATGCTAGTATTTTTTGAAAATAATCCAATTTAAGGGTCTGAGGGTTAGGTTTTATTTTGAAAACCCTAAGTTTTAACGAAAGCCCTAATTATTTTTGAAACGTGTCATATTTTGGTGTTACTTTTTGGCTCACTAACCTCCCTAATAAAGCATGTATCTTTTTGTGTCACCCCTTTTATTCATCGCTTTATTTGTTATGCGGTTAGGTTTTGGAAGCAGGATCCCTTTTAATTAATTATATCCTTCAAAGCCTAAGTTTCTGATTAATTTTTCTGAAGTATTAACCTTTTCAAATGTGTGGTTGTCGTTGAACCACAAGACTCCCAATTTTAGAATCCCTAACATAAACTTTAGCGACAATGCGCCACCTGTCTAGGCGGGCCCGTCTAATAACATGGTCTGCTGGCGTCTAAAGAACGAATCTATCCTACAGCTGTCGTTATATCGGTGGACCAAGATGATAGCCATTTAATCATTGCGGTATAGCGATGACCGTTAGATCATCTCTAAGGAATAAAGTATGCAGTGGGTCCTGACAATGCCAAGTCATGTTGATATGTCAGTTTCTTATTGGTTGCCAGGAGTTATGATGTGGCGGTTGTCAGGATTTTTCCAGACTATGAATAAAGATGACAGAGGTTCCACTTATCGGTTCTCTGCGACATGGCAATTTATGATGTGTTGGATTTGTGATGTGTCATAGTGGGGCCTGTGTTTTCAGATGGTTAAAGTACCACAAGATCTCACGATTATCGTTATACCGTTGAGATAAGATGCACGCTCTTTAAGGTCAGCGGTATGGCGACAACCATTGATCTTGTCTAAAGAGGAGGATCATTCGATGGGTCCTTTGCATCAGAACTTTTTGATGATGTGGTCATTTCTAATTGGCCAAAGGTATTGGTGACATGTTAGGGTTGCCAGTGTGTCTAACACCACGGATGAGGTGGGGTTTTCCGCCTACTGACATGTCTGACTTGGCATTTCCTGATTTGTTGAAGGTTTTTTAAAGTGAATAGTGGGGCTGAAGTTTTATTAAAATGTGGTGATCGTCCGATCAAAGTGCATCGATGGTTGTCGTTATATCTTGAGATGGTTTTTCTAACAGTTTTTGGTTAGCGCTTTAGCAACGAGGTGACACCTGTCCGCTCCGGGCATAGTAAAGTTAAGTTGTTCATTTCTTCACATGGCATTTTCGAAATGTTCTCATTGGTCGAGAACTAGCTTACGAAAAAGTAAAGAGGGCTTTGTTGTTTGACTTGCCAACCGTCCGATGCACCGAAATGGAGATATATCAACAGTCAGAATTCAAATTTTTGCTCAGTGATGATTTTCACGTCCTGTGAATACTGAGGCCGCCAATTTTGTAGTAATGGCAGATTTAATGTGTTACGTGCAGATAAATTGTAAGCAGTTGGCAACACTATACATCATATTTCAACTGTTGTTTCTCTTTACCATTTTCATAAGCTCTCTGGCGGATTCATTTTCTCTCTCTGGGTGATTTCAAGAGAAGAATTTGCAAGTGTTGGTAGGTCTAATTTTTTGAATTTAAAGAATTGCTTGAAGTCTGTGAAGAATTTGTGAAGGATTTTGTGTTGATAATTTTAGGGTTTTTCTTGAGAACTCGTATATTGATTTATAAAGCCCTAGTTTTAAGATGCCACCAAAGAGAAATTTGTCTGGTTAGACGGAGTATAGCAAGAGAGGGGTTTTCGAAGATTTGATGCAATTACTCCCGCATTCTGATAATGGGGCAGCGAGGATGAAAGAACTTGTCCCAAGAAACCCTAGGGATTATGTGGTTGAGGCACTCCATGATAGAGGTAACTGGATGAGAGATGCCAGAGTGGGAGAGAAGCATAATGGTCTTATTTTATTCAGATGAGCTTATTCACAAAGAAATTCTTGTGCCCCCCTCAATAACATATGGCAATTTGATGTTGGGAGGTTAATATGCCCTGGTGTTTTCATGGATGTTGAGTTATTGATTCAAATAGCAAAGTGCTATGATCCTGTGACAACGTGTGTCAAGGATGTTAATGGAAATAACCTAATTAGCATTACAGAGGATGAGATTAGGGAGGTTTTTTCATTGAATGACCCTTCTGTTGGGTTGGACAAGATAGATTTTAAAGATTTTATAGAGATATATGAGGTACAAAAGGATATTTTGAGAGCAGGGCCTCTAAGGGATTTCATTGATCAAATTGGATCAATGTGTGTTATAAGTGCAAGCACCCCAGAGCCTTTCAGGCTAGATTTGTTTAGTAAAAGAGCACAATAATTTTATAAGTCTATTACTCTAATTCTAGGGCATGATGAAGCAACTCATATGCCAATCCCATACATGTTCATGATGGTACAAACACTACACCCCCAATTGGCACTAATTTTTGATTTTGCATCTCATCTTGCTGATTTGATCCATGAGGGATTATAGGGAATCAAGGACATGAAGGTTAGTAGGCCTTTTGGGTGGTATTCTATGCTTATGCACATTTTCCTATACAAAGGTGAGAAATTCTTCAGCTCAACAATAAATATTGTGAAAGAGAGAAATGGAGAAACCCTCCCAGTCCAACTGTGGACCACAACTCTATCATGGGACAGGATGGATGCTAGCTATATTGCTTTTGACAGGGATTTTGCTTCCAAACTTAGAACTTTGTTATTCTTTGATAATCCTAGAATCCCAAGGGAGCTATTGAGATTGATCAGACCAAAGGAATATTGCCAAGACATCACCATAGTCCATAATTTTGGGGATATAATTTTATATCTAGTTTCCATAGTTTTCAGAGTGTATGGTTGCAAGGTAGCACCTTATATTTTACCTTATCAAGTCCCATTGAAGTTGGGATATGCAAAAATTTTGAGACAAATTGGTGACTTGCAAGAGTCTACTCTCACTGGTAAGGGAAGGGGAACTTTCTTCCCAGACATAACTATTGCACACCAATATGTGATTACTAAAGGAGGATGGGTGCATTTAAATAAGGTTTTGCAGCCCTACAGAATGTCCAAAGCAGTGGTGAGGTGTGCAGACATAGAGGGTTTTCTTTCAGGAATGTTCAGAGACAAGATTAGGTGTGCTCTTATAGAGCATCAGTTTAATTTCCCTGAGGACATAGTAAGAAATGAGTTTGACCTTCAAACTCAAGAGATTAAGAAAGAAAAATGGGTTGTCTACAAGAAGACTATAGACTTTATAAGAAATTTTGATAAGGCCTATGACCCATTGAAAGGTTTTGAACCATGGGCTAAAAAAGTGGATGCCCTTGTAGAGCATTTTGAAGGCATCATGCATGCTGTAAGTGAGAAGAAGGCTGCAGTAAGTAGGATAGACCTTGAATTGGCTAAACAAATTTTGAGCCAGCCTAGATATATGAAGTTGACTCCAAAGGGAATTTACACAGTGCAGAGGAGGGGTGGTTACAGTGTCCTTGTACCACCACAACAAAGGGCTAAAATTTTTCCCTCTACCTCTAAAGGGAAAAGGCCCATGGATGATCCAACAATGCAGGGACCCTCTCCAAAGAGGCAGAAACAAGAAGAAGTAAGGCTAGGGGAAGAGGCTTATTCCCCTTCTCAGTCCCCCATCTAGTTAGATGAACATGGGGTAGCAGAGCAATTGATACAAATGAGGAATGAGGGAGACATCTTGGTTTTCAGTGATGAATTGCAAGAAGGGATGCCTGAGGCACCTAAAGAGGTGGCCATGGACCTTATTGCTGATGAATTTGAGGGTAAACAATTGGACCCTATCTTGAAGCAAGCTAGTGATTCTTTCCTTGCTGATGATAAGTTTGTTAAAACTAGGGCATTTTCCCAATTCCTATGGAGAATGAAAATAAACCAATACAAGGAGATTTGTGAAAAGAAAAAGGAGGAGCATCGTGATAAAGACATAGCAAAAATTGAAAATGAAACCAAGGCAAAGATGGCCAAACAGTTTGAAAAGATTACTCCTGAAGAAGGAAGGGCCATGGTTCATACTGCAGGGGTGCTGATTCTACTAGAGTGGGACATTGTTGATGCAATTGTCTTTGATTAGATCAGAAAGAGTAAGGTAAAGACTCTTTCTACAGTAGAGCAGGCCAAATAGGCTGCTAGGGGAACTATCTTTTCTAATGATCATGCAGCCTTAGTAATGTGGTCCTTAAAGAGGGAAGAAGATAGAGGAAGAAAATAAGCTCTCTCTACAGGGTATACAGGCGGTTTATTAGTGCAAAGAGTAGGAGAGACATCTAGTGTAGAGGCATCGAATTTAATTTTGGAGACTGCTAAATTCAATGCTAAAGTGGCAGAGAAGGATGCTAGAGAAAAAGAAGAGCTTAGGCTCAAATTTGAAATGGTCCTTAAATCTTACAATGAGCTCAAAGTTGAGCTAATTCAAAAGGACAAATTGATTGCATAGTTGTCAGGACCCTTAGATCATAGGTCTCCTTAGTTGGTGATTTCTGATAAGCCTGTAGTGGCTTCATCTTCAAGCCCAATAATTGAGCTACCACCATCCCCCTACCCAGAGACAAATTTGGATGCAAGGGTTATCTGGGAGAAGCAAAGACTAACAAAAGAAACAAATAAGTTGAGGGAGATAAGAGTGCAACTTGAAAGAGAAAAGGATGAAAATATAAAGGCCACAACTTTAGTAAACCAAAAGTATGAGGAAAAGATAACAGATGCAATCATGCAGTTTGCTATTGATTTAAAGCCCTCCATTCTCCATAGTCATACCAGTAAGTTATATTCATTACTTGAAACTTTGAATAAGGAGAAGATAGAGATGTCACCAATTTTGAAGAAGTGGATTGAAAGGTCTCCTAATGTAAAGTTATTTCGTATGCTGTCAAAGGGACAAGAAGATCCTAATCCATTGATCAAACTAGTACATCAGATTGTCAAGAAAATGGTACAGTATGGGATCATTTTGGATAGTTTTATCAGAAAATCAAGCATGTTGAAAGCTGAATTGATGCTTTCAAACTATGAACTGGTACCTACCATTTTCACAGATAAAGGAAAATTTAAAGAAGCACATCAATGGAGAGAAGAAATGGATGCACTTTTATCAGAGAGGGTGACAGGTGTCCTAAGTGACACTTATTCTTTTAGTGGCATTGTCAAGTTGTTAATTAATGCCAAGTCAATGTTTGATGATATTCAGTGGAAGGTCACTCAGATTGAAAATGAGTGGGAACAATTATCAAAGAAAAAGGCTGAGTTTGCCAATTTTGAGTTCCCAAGCGAAGAGGTATATGATAGTGTATCATCTTAAAATGGAAGCACTTCCATGTTAAGAGCATTTAGCCCTCCGAGTAAGTGGTTTGGGGTCATGTTAAGTGCCTTGATTGGGTCTTTGCATGTATTTGGCTTTCTCCCCGCTTTCCACTTCTTCGCACTTGATTTCTTCATTCTAGGTGAAATTAGGGTTAAGGTCTTAAGGACTTTCCTAATTTTCCCTCTTCTATGGTTCTATTTTCTAGGTAGGGTTTAGAAATGAGACCTCCTATTCCTTCATCACATCATTCTGAGGATTTTCTGTCTGTTCCTGACACTGGGTCCTGTTCAGATATCAAATCCTGCATCTCTGGCATCTCCTGGAACCTCTGCTGCAAATCCTGACAAAGTTAGGGTTTGAGGTCAAAGTCAACCTCGACCTTGACTAGGTTAGGGTTGACCTCAACCTTGACCTCTTCCCACCAGGATTTCAAAATCTCATTTGTTGGTAATTTGGCTTTCGGGAAAGTTATTTCTCTGCTTTCAGGTCGGTTGTTTCAAGCTCGGAAACGGTAAATCCTTTAATGGTATTTAATCAAGGTATATTTTCTAAAGGTGAGGACCTAATTGGGATTTAATTCTTCAAGGTGGCCCATCTAGAGGAGTGTTCCCTAGATCACTATAAAAGGAGGCCTTCCTCTCTCATTTTCACATCAAGTTTTCTCAATCAAGTATCTAGAGCTCTCAAGTGCAAGCAAGTCTTCAAGCATTCAAGTGTTCAAGTATTCATCCATCAAGGAGTTCCATTGTTAGCTATTGAAGGATTCAATCTCTTTGGAGCCCCCTTGAAGATTCATCCTTCTCCATTCATTCAAACCTTCTCATATGCAAAGATCAAATCAAGATTGGTGTTGAAGATCAAAATACCATTGATTGGAGACATCCTACATTCATTGAAGCATTCTTACTTGTGGATTTGAGGATTCGAATCCTCTACAAGGACTTCAACATAAGCGAGGTGATTTGTTTCAATTAATTTGTTTATGCACAATATATTTCAATTCAATTTCAAGGTTAATTCCTAAATTGGGGTTTGACCAAGGCAAACCCCCCATACAACCAAAAACCCCCATTTTCTTATAGGTACAGGTGTGAAATCCTGGATCTAAGAGTGAATTCAGATACCCTTTTCGACAATCTTTCAAGATCTGCGAACAGAATTAGAATCGGACTTCAAATAAATAATGTGGTATTTGACCTTTTAAAAGGTCAAAGTTGACCTGTGTGAATTTGGAGAAAAGATTTCTGGGTTTTGTCCACCTCAACATTTCCAGTCCAGGATAGGTGACAAATTTTTTAGAAAATTCATACAGAAGCCAAAATTCAGCATTTTCCAGATATGCCCTAATTCAAGGTTAGTATTTGCACTTCAATTATTTTAGATTTCAAGCTTGATCCAACTATAGGGAAGTATAGGATTTATTCTTTCTTTCATATTCTTCACAGAAGGATTCAATTGTGTATTAACCTCTTGGTTGATCAAATTGGATCTCTCCTTTGGGAATTTGGATTTGGGAGTGAATCTTACATTTTCCCCACACACTTACACAAATAGTGGTGATTCCAAATTACCTCTATTCAGATAGGTGGAGGTATTAGTACATACCTCATGTTCAAGAGGTCAATACTCCACCAGCCTTCTAGAGTGAATAAAGATAGATGTTTTTGAGTCATATAAAAGTTGGTAAGATATATGAAGACATTTATTACAGGATGGACATCGAGATATTATAGATCAAATTTGTCGAAGAAAGCCAAGGACAACATTGAAGACAAAAAGAAAGGCGACTCATCTGCAAATATCCCATTTGTTTCATCAATGTATTTATTGTAAATTTTTGAGGTTGTTGAAAAGGTTTTTAGGTCAAATTTTGTAACCCTAGAATGATCGGTAGCTTGTTGCATCTTCCTTGTATATAAAGGATTTTCCACGACCATTCTAGGCATTAAGAGTCTAGGAGAAAAAAGATAGAAATTCTGAAACCCTAACCCTCAGTTGAGGATTGTAATTCTTATCATTATTATCAAAGAAATAGAGAAGAAGTACAAGTCATTGCTACTATTTTGCAAGCTCATTATCCAGAATATGATGTATACAACATTCAAGGTTATACTTAATACAAAATCTTAAATCTTTGTCTCTCCTTTGAGTTTATTTTGTAGATCTTTAAGTCTTTCTGGGATTTATATATATGTGTCTAGCTTTGAGTTATGATCTAGGATTGGATTAAATACTGCTTTGAGTGGGATGTATGTTTACTGAATTTATTCAAGGATTTTCTATAAGAAGCAAAGGTTTGGGGTATTTGTATTTATGTTTAGAGGCCTGATATTATCCAAGTATCTTTGTATTCATTTTGTCTTTCTGATACTTTGCCCAATGGATAGGGCACTAATCTGTATTTTCCTATCTTTGCCTTCTGAGGAATGATTTGAATCTAGTGATCCTGAAATATTAAATCATTACCAGTTATTTTACTTTTATTTACATTTTAAGTTGTTCTACCCAGTGATGGAGAGTCAATGAGTAATAGGTTGTTACTTAGTACTTTCTCACCGTTATCTATTGTAAGATCCAGTATTGAATAAGGAACAAAGTTAAATCTATTGGATCAGGTGTATCCGCCTTGGTTTTGCAGAGCCAAAAGTGAAGAGGGTAGTCTTGTCCCTATAGTTGGTCCAGTTGCTTATAGATTTCCCATATTTGGAATTAACCACTCCTTAACATCAGTCATAAGCATATTGGTATCTCATGGAGTGTAAAATCCTATCCAGGAACCAACATAACTCATGCCATAAAGAAAGGAAAGTACAATAGTCCATGACATAATAACATGAAGGCTACATAACCGCTTAATAAAACATTTATCATAGAGAAGATATAGTGTAAACACGTTCCTATATTTCTTGGAATGGTTCTTCCTTCAAATTTTTAGGCATGTCTCATGACACCACAAAAACTTTCCATCATCATGACTAAGTCTTCCTCGCTTTGCATCAATGCTCGCTGATCCATTCTTTAGTTGTTGGACTCTTTCCTTGGAAAGTTAGTAGCATATACATATCTTCAAGAATTTAACCATTCAACTAATCCAAATATTAGAACACACATTCAAACAACTATATGAAATACTATAATATATGTATAATATTTGGCAAAAAGGTATTTAGAGTATATCAGCTACTATCTACCCATGGGTTTTGATGGTTTGACTGTACTTATAGCATATTCACAAATTCAAACAATAAAAGGTATAACGAGTGTCTTAGAAATATTTGAAACAAAGCATAAAATTTCATAAAATGAGGACAAATTATGGACCCATCATCCACTACTTACAGAATTAGGTTGGATTACTATCAATTTATAGAAAGTTATCATTATCTCTTTACCTTGATTGTCTTTAAAATCCTAAATTATTTATTGGTGCTTTGTCATAAGGATGTAATCTTTTATAATCTTCTACTCCATCTACTTTAGTGAATCATTTAATTTTTTTACTATTTCCTTATGATCTTCTATGGATATGCAATATTCAATGATCTATTCTTCCCATGTAGGTTTCAAATTCCCAAATATATTATGATGCTTTATTATGGGTATGTACTTGTACAATCCTAAAAAGTTAGCACACATAATTGGATGCTCTATCAAGGCCCATTTTGGTGATTTCGAGGTCTGATGTTCGTTATGCTTGATCTTGTCAACATGATTCCTATTTTCTCACTTCTTTTCTACTATCCTGGCACCTAATTCAAATATGGGATCAAAATCCTAGGTATATAATGGCTCAGACATTTTATACCCAAGTATAGAATGGCTTAGTCATTTTGTAGCCAAGGATTTGAGCCCAAATTTGGCTTGAAGCCCTATGTTAGGGTGTTAATAGAAAAATAGATCTTGTGGGTGGCCTAGATTATTTTTGAATCCCAAAATGATGGATGAGGTATTTAAACACCCTATATCTCCTCATTTTGATATACTGTCATGATCCACAATCATGCAATTAATTTTTTAGGAGTAATTGAGCAATTGGATTCAAGATTTGAAGGCAAGCATCCAAGATCTAGTTTCTCCAATTCATTCAAATCAATTCCAAGGAAATATTCTACATTGAAGAAAGTTTATCTCCCATGATGTACAAGTAGATTAATTATCAATCAATAAATCAAATCCTTCCTTCCATCCATATTCATCGATCCTTCATTGCAAGCAATTATCAAGCATATCTACATTAAAGATCTAAGAGTAGTGTTCATGGATCAATGAATTTGTGAGGTCATCCTTATTTAATATTATAAATTTCAAGGTCAACTCCTTTATTCTAATAACATTCAAACATCTTCATGGTTATGAGAAATTCCAACATCGGTCCATTAAGGTTTATGCAAGGCGAATCAAACATTTACATTTTTACATACTTTCCTTTATGCAATTTCCTTTTATTTTCAAGGTTGATTCCTAAATAGGGGTTTGACCAACAAAAAACCTTTTTATCCAACCTTTTTCCCATTTTTCTATATGTGGGAACAAGCTACAGAGTTATCACAATTTTTTAGATAGATTGGGAATAGTTGGAGGATCCCTGAAAGTTTTGGGTAGAAACCTAGGGTGCAAAATGATTCAATCATTCTATACTTGAGTATAGATCAACTCGGTCATGTAATACCCTCTAAAATAGGCTCATATTTGATTAGTAAATAGGTTACAATATCAAGGTATCATAATAGTTGTTACAGATACTTTTAGGACTTCGTCTATCGACTATTCAGATCTAAAGTAGCTTATTTCCTATTTTGTTTCTAAGTGCATTTCAATCTTCCCTAAACTACATTTATGTACTTATTATTGTTTCCCATTTTGAAATTACATATTTAGTGAAGGATCATCATCCCATTTAATGCATTAGACATCACTTGAGCCTATTGAAACATCTCCCTTCCAAATGTGAAATCTTTAAAAGTAGTGATTTGCCCCTTTGCATTAATTCCCTTTTCATATCTTACATATTGGTGAATCTGACTCTTTTTACATACTTTTGATTTGGTGTTTAGATCTCCTTTTTTATGCATTAAATTTACTACATTGTATGCTTTAAATCTTCATATTTGATTTGATAGTTATGTGTGCTTTTCATTAATGTACTATTGTGATTAGTTGATGAATGTTTGAATATCTCTTTTAAAGTTCATATTTAAATTACATCTATCTAGATTTATTCTTCCAGTGCATGAGAGTTATTACATTGAGTCCTACTAATAGAATTTCGGTTAGGAGAATCCATAGACTTATGGGTTTGTTTGATCTTAAGTATTGTTTATTTCCTATGATTAATCTTGATGAGACTAACATGCCTACCAATGATGTTCCTCCTATAATTGAGAACAGCTCTTCGCACTCTTCTCGTGATGAATATGATACCTTAATAGTTCCTCCTATGCTTGAGTGCAAAAGCTTTCCCATGAATTTTAATTTTTTTAGCAATTGTTAGGGAAAGAAAACTCCCATCCTAAGGTCATATAATAGTAAAAGGTTTGAGGAAGATAATTCATAATGATGAATATGGTGTTAACATCTTGTGTAGTGTCTCACATCCCATTGATAATATTGTCAAGCCTATTAGAGACTGTTCCTGAGAATTAGGTTTCATTCCACCTACCACTAGTGTTGAGACCTCCATTCCTATTCCTACCTCAATACCTAGCATGTCTACTTATGCTCCACCTATCATAACCACTACCCTTCAAAATACTAATTGTACACATTTTAGCATTTTTAATCCTATTGTTCCTCCTTCTTCAAGTGTTCCATGTGTATGTTTACCTTCATCCATGCCTACTTACAATAGTGTTCCTTTCATATTCTACTATTTTTTTCATTTCCAATAATGGTCCAAACCTTTCATGCATATCTCCTACCACTCTTTCTACCAAATCTACTATCAATAGTTTGGCTCAAACTATTTCATCTTTGCAACAACAAATTGACTCTATGACTCAATCCAAGTTTAACATTCCTACTTGTGACATTTCTAGTCCTTTGTCTATAGACATCATCTATGTTGTTTTTTTTTTTGGCAAAAGTGGACAAGCCACTTAATATATTAATATATATTTTTTTTTAAAGCACGATTCAAAAGCTCAATCAGGAAAGAACCAGCAAGAAAACCTATAATCATCGCTAAATACAAAAGTTTGGATCATCGACATTTACATATAGTAACCTCCATGAGGATACAAAAATAACGTATTTACAATTTGGACCAAGCATTCGTCATATTATGTCCAACTTCAAAAATTTTAAAACACTTATACTCATTAATTATCCTTCCTCCATCTCTGCATATTCAGACTCAACAGAGAGACCATGTCCACCCATTAACCAAGAATCATCCCTGCAAGCACTATCAGGGTTAGCCATTGTTGGCGAGCACCTATCCTTCCTGATCATCACACCACCTGAGCACCAGTTAGAAGTAGTATCCTCACGAGTAGGCACATCCCAACCATGACAATGCTGAGAAGGAGTTCCTCCCGAAGCAGAGGCATTTGTTGTGTTGAGGGATAAGTGTGCATCCTGCAATCCAAGATCTTGTCGAGCCTGCACATTTTCACTGGGAACCAAAGGCGACCACTTTGAAGAATAGTGTGGGGGCCAAGCTAAGTAAAGATTGTTCGAAAGGGCCATCAGATCCATCAGGGTATGCCCTATTCTCTGAACTCTCTCTTCTAACTGATAACCAAGGGCTCGAGCGGAAACTTATAAGGCAGATTTCATAACACGGGAACTTTGCTTCTCAAAGGATCTTTGGAGTGCTTCGAAAATAACCATGAACTCATGCTTCCTGAGAAGCTAAAACCTTGTGAACAGACCCCCCACTAAAGCGTTACTAGCCCAAAGATCATAGTGTTGCATTGCAATCTTGAACTTGTTGTCATCTGAGTATTGTTGTTTGACAACTTTCAGAGCAAGGACCTCTAGAAGTTGGACTAATTGTAGAAGATCCATGGAATTTGACAAAAAATAGAGACCAAATTCAAAGGATATATAAAATGCTTAGCAGTTGGAGAGAGAATTTCATTCCCAATAACATGCCTGGTTGCACAACAAATTGAGGGTGAATTGACTATGAACATCACCTCGAGAGCAGCATCATCCACAAGTAACGACAATACATTTTCATCTGGGTGAGGCTGAATCGATATCCTACATTTTTTGGGCATAATTGCCTAATGAAACTTATTGCAGGAATCACACTTAGCGCACACATCTGTAGGAGATGACACATCTCGATTCAAAATTGTATTCATCTACTAAGGCTACCATAATTAAGGAAATAACATGTACTTTCAGATTGCGGAAAGATATGTTGTTTTGAGTGAATTTAGTGCTACCAGATATGAATTAAACATAGGAAATCTGAAGGTTAGTTTGACACATGCAAAGCCATGTGAAATGCTTACTTCATCCAATGCAACAGTCACACCGAGGCATGCGAGCAGCACCACGTGTCCCAATATTAACTTCAAATTCATGTGGATGCACATTAGGTAAAGATAATGATGACTGCAAATAAAAAATTAGTAATATGCTATGATATCATTTGCACAACCGATAATGACCTCACGAACCTAAACACCTCAGCTTACTAATAGTTACCCACCAATTCACATGTAATCAAATTATGAAGAGATTCATTTTGAGCTATAAATTGATTCGAATGAAATGTTGAAATCACTGTACCTTCACACCCAATATTCAAAAGAAGATCTGCCACTTTGTTGCCTTCTTAGAGTGTGTGTGACAAACATACGTCATGAAAATAGTCTAGTAATTTCCAGATCTGAAGGAGAATGTATTTAAGTTTCCACAAAATGTCTTCCTATTAATGCATGTGTTAATTATTACCTGAGAGTCACCTTCTATGTGCAATCAAATAAATCCACCCTTTTTAGCCAGAATTAATCCCACAAATAAGGCATGAGCCTCTGCCATATTATTTGTACCATCAGGAAGTGAATGTGTGATAAGAGCCAGAACTGTTCCCTTGCAATCTCTAACACATGCACCAAGCCTTGATTTTCTTGGGTTTCCTCTAGAAGCTCCATCAAAATTGAGCTTTAAATATCCTTCTATGGGTGGATGCCAGTGAATAGTGGATTGGTCTATTTTAGTTAGAACTTTGTTATTTAAACCCCAGCCTGTTGGTATGACTAAATTTTTCCATTCCCGAAGGATCTTGCTGTCCCATGGGGTAATAACTGGGTTGGTTCTACATCTATTGATGCTTGCATTAGTCACTTCAGTTATTGACCTTTCAATACCATCTAATACCCTGTCGATTGGGAGAAATTCTTTTCTGAAGATACGTTTATTTCTTTCCCACTAAATGGCCCAAATCACTAATGCTAGAGTGCATTTCCATAAGCTAGAGAACAGGGAGTTTGGAAAAAGGACCGACCAAGCTTGAAATATATCCCAAATCTTATTCTGAAGAGGAGCACTATAGTTTAACTTTCTGAGAACAAACATCCAACATTATTGTGCAAATTGGCAGCTTACAAGTAGGTGATCAACAGTTTCATTTACTTCATCACATAACACACATTTGAAGGCAGGGGCTATGTGCAACCTCTCCAATCTATCACTTGTCAGAATACTATGTTTGATTGCAAGTCATGCAAAGCATCTCACTTTGGTAAAACAACATGGTTCCAACAAAAAGAGTATGCACGGGATGGGAGTTTATCTGAGCCTATTCATTGTAGGAGCTTATACCCCTCTTTAATTGAGTAGTTTCTATCCTTTGCTAGAGTCCAAATGAGATTGTCTTCACTATTTGATAAATAGACGTGTTTATTTTTAAGTATATCATGAAGAATATCCCTATCCTATAGAGGCAGTGGAAGTTGATCTGGATCCTTCCAGAAGACTTTCCCTGAGTGAAGACAAACTGTTAAAATGAAGTGACTTATTTGTGTTCTCCAAAGATTTTTTGACACTGATATAACATCCTGTGTGTTCTGTAAAGAAATTAAAGGAGGCTGTCCATTCCAAGAATCTCTCCAAAACTTAATCTTATCACCACTATTAACTTCCCACGTGACATACTTGAGGACAATATCTCTTTATGCCACCATAAAGTCCCATATCGTTGATCCCTTTGGAGGATCCAAAGTTGAGAATATTCGTGAAGGCTCATTATTGTTAAGGTATTTCTGTTGCATAATTTGATACTAGGTGCCATGAGGTTTACTATACATTTGCCAAACTAGCTTGCCCCCAAAAAATTCATTCCTTTTAACTAAATCATGAACACCCGCACCTCCTACAACTGGGACATGAGCCATGTCTTGAATTGAAATGAGAGGGATTTTCTTCTCATCATTCATATTTCCTTCCCAAAGGAATCCTTTGATCAACTTTTGTATTTGTACAAGAATTGAGGGGGGTGCTTTAAGGACAACTAGATAGTAATTTGGGCTGGCTGAAAGCACTAATTTAATGAGGAGAATTCTCCCTGACAAAGAGAGCCATCTAGCTTTTCATGCCACTCTGCTTTTAATTCGATCAATGACTGAGGCCCAGTAGCTTGTTTTATTCGATCCCATAAAAAAAGGTATTCCAAGGTATATGGAAGGTAAAAAGTCCACTAAAAATCCCAGAATCTGCACAATTCTATCTGAAATAACTTTGTTTGTGTTTAATAGATAAATTTTCAATTTTTGTGCATTGATTTTCTGCCCTGAGACAACCGAGTAAAGCTGTA
This sequence comes from Chamaecyparis obtusa, assembly GCA_027943335.1. Lineage (NCBI taxonomy): Eukaryota > Viridiplantae > Streptophyta > Pinopsida > Cupressales > Cupressaceae > Chamaecyparis > Chamaecyparis obtusa. The sequence continues at coordinate 2,469,519 of BSBK01000589.1, forward strand.
AAGTATGTTTGATTTGTCTCACCTCTTTCACTTGTGAAACAACAAATAGCAGGGTGTCATAAGCAAATAATGAGTGTGTGATGGAAATAGATGTGCCCATAATTTTTTCCCCTTGCCACTTGCCAAGAAGATTGTGAAACTTGATAGTTCTACTGAATGCTTCAGCCATGATAACGAACAAAATGGGAGATAAAGGATCTCCTTGTCTCACCCCTTGTGTAGATGGAAAGAAGCTCGTAGATTGACCATTAATAATTACTGAAAACCAAGCTCTGGAAATGCAAGCTTTGATCCATTTACACCAACCTTTTGAAAAACCCATTTTATGCAAAACTTGGAAAAGAAAAGACCAACATACTCTGTCATAAGCCTTCATCACATCCAATTTTATCGAAAAGTTAGATGATTGATTTATATTAATGGAGTGAAGGACTTCATGTGCTACCAATGCTCCCTCCATGGTTTCTCTACCTGGGACAAAGCCACCTTGTTCTGAAGAAATAATATTAGGAATAAGATGCTACAGCCTCAAATAGATAGCTTTTGTGACAATCTTGTATGCCAAGTTGCATAGTGATATTGGCCAGAAATCTACAAATGTCTTTGGATCCTTGCTTTTTGGTATTATTGTAATATTAGTAGTGTTGAAGTATTTGAGCATGGATTGGCTTTTCCTAGACTCCTTAATTGTCGCTAAAAAGTCCCAACCAATAGTGTCCCAACAACTTTGATAGAAGAGAGCAGTGAATCCATTCGGCCCAGGAGCTTTATCCGGGGGAAATGAGAAGACAAATTTTCTAATTTCTTGAATAGAAAAGGGATCCATAAGCATGTTGTTCTCCCTAGGTGACACCAATGAAGGGATTGCATCTAGAATCTCATTGACTTAGGAATCCGAGGGTGAGGGGTATACCGCTGGAGCAAGTAGATTTTTGAAAAATTTAACACCTTCCTCATGAATTTGATGTGCTGAGTTGATGGTGAGGCCCGAGTCTGCTTCCTTAATCTCAAATATTGTTTTACCTGCTCTCTTTTATTTTGTAGATGCATGAAAATAATGTGTTCTTATCACCTTCTTGTAACCACAACTCTCTTGATTGTTGTCTCCAATACTCTTCTTCTCTGCTACACAACTCCTCCCATTCTTGTTGGAGGGTTTTCTATTTGATATAAGTTTCATTATCCATGCCATGTTGAATAATCATGTTGTGTACTTCTTCCAGCTGCTTTGAAACTACCTCTTTTTGTTTGAAAATGTTCTTAAAGACTTGTTGATTCCACTTTTTAATAAGCTCCTTAACATGCTTCAATTTCATGGCAAATTGATGCATCTTGGAACCTTTTACAAAAGGTGCACTGATCCACCATTGCTTAAGCAACTAAAGAAAATGAGGATGACGAAGCCACATTATTTCAAACTTAAAGGATGATTTGACCTGAAGTTTGTCACTATTGACTACCTAAGACAAGTTAAGGGAAATTAGAAAATGATCAGATCCTAGTAAGGATAAAATCTCTAATTGTATCTAAAAATTTTGAAGTTTCCATTCTTGTGAAATTAGGAATCTATCCAGTCTGATAGCTATTTGTGCGAACCCAACTCTTTTGTTAGACAATGTAAATGAACCTAAATTCAGGCGGGCATCGAAGAGGTTATTATTTTCTACAAAATTGGAGAAATCTTGCATTGTTTTGATTGGTGGGCTGATACCCCCTATTTTTTCCTTGTAATCAAGTATCACATTGAAATCACCTCCTAGAATGACATTTTGAGATTCTTGAGATTGAATCAGATGTGTAAGAGTGTCCCAAAGCTTAAGTTTCTCAGAGGTTGAATTGGGACCATAAACATTTACCAGAATGAATGAGGTGTCAAATTCAGACATACACAACATCTGCCAATTAGAATGCGCTTGAATGATTTGACCCTAAATTGTTCTTGGGTTCCAAAGAATAGCCAACCCACCAGAAGCACCAACCCTAGGAGTTTGTATCGAGGCCCAGTTTGACCATTTTGCCACTGTTTTATGAAAGGACTCTTGTGAGAGTTTAGTTTCCTGAATCATAACAATATCTGCCTTCATAGAATCAATAACTTGTTTGATCCTACCTCTCTTGTCAGAGGCATTTATGCCTCTGATATTCCAATATGTAATCTTCATTGCTGACAAGGAGAACCTTTTGTTCTCCTTGTCACTCTTTTTGTAACAACGAATCTGTCATCCAAAGTAGATTGAATGCCTGCAGCAATTTCCATCCTTGTCTTGGAACCTTTTGGCCGACCTCTGGACTTGGGAGTCTTGGAAGAAAGCTGACATTGTGAAGGGGATTGATCTATTGAAAGTACCTTATGATGATCACATAACTCTACTGAAACAAAATGATCTACACTAGCCAATGGCTGAAAGAATTTGTCCTTAGACTGTTGTCCCTGGATAAGTGAGTAGCCCGAACCCAAATCCTTTGTCATCATTTGGACTTGCTGGAAAATGCATTTATCCACACCCAAAGAATCTTCATAAAAAACATCCTCAGTTGTAATATCATGATTTGATTGAATCTCTAGCCTTTTACTGGAAGAGGGGTTGACATCTTGTTGAATAGGACCCAATAGCGGGAAACTACATTTTTCTTGAACCATTTGTTCATTAATAAAGACATTTTGTTTCTGACCCCAGGTATTCAAAGAAACTTGATTATGCCAAAGTTGAAATTCTGCAAGTAGACCATCGAACCTCTTTAAGGATTTTTGTACACTCGCACATACCCCTTCCTCGTCAACAATATCAAAAATAATTTTGGTTTCTATTTCTGATATAATCTAGTTCCCCATATATTGTATCTTAGAGTCTCCAACTTTGCAGGTTATCATATTCCTCATTGGCACATCAATAGTGGGCAAAGATGAAAATGGGTAGACAAGTGAAGAAGCCTTATTCAATGAAAAAACAAAAGATGACTTTGGCTCCAATAAGGATCTAATCATGGAATGATTCTCCAATTTGCCACCATGGGAACACATTGTGGTTAAATCTTTACCTATGTTCACCACCTCAACTCTTCCCAAAGGGATATTTACTGATGTTGGGGTTGTTACAAGCATGCTCATGTGTGCTTTATCTTTAAGAGTACATGCTAATGGGTCAGATGAGTGGTCCAAATAGATCTATGTTACCTCTTGATGTGAATCTTGACACTTAACATTGAAATGTCCTAGTTTATGTTGAAATTTATGCACAGTGGCTTCATCCTAAATCTTAACCTTCTGATCTCATGTACCCCATTAAGAATTAATGGTAATTTTCCCTAGAAATAATTTATGCATATCTACAAGTAAGTAGACTCTAATTTCTGAATGCGGACAATCATAAGGGATAAGATCATGCTTGAGGAAAATCCATAATTTATTTGCAAGTATTTCAATGATTTCTAGATCTCTGTATTCCAATGGCAGAAGAGGTAATGAGATCCAGAATCGAAAAAAATGAACATTCGATAATAGGGGATTAAAATTTGGGACCCAAATCATTGTAAAAAGTCCCGAACCTTGACAGAACCATCCTTTTTGTTTATGGACCGCCTCTCTATTCTCTTTCAAATCAAATATGGCAATGAAATATTTTGTTTCTATATCTATGAAAAAAATATCTTTTAATCCTACCCAATGCGAAACTGCCCATTCCTTAATATCAGAAAAGGACAAGGTAGAGCTATTAAACTTACCTATTAGAGCTAAATGGCAAAGGAGGCCGATAGGTTGTTGAAGTAATTGAGCAGGAAGTGTTATGGACATGCAGCTTGCAACATTTTGAGATTTCTCCATAGATTCTGATCCTGGACCTTCTTTCATTGCCAAATCTGAGTGGGTTTCTTTGGATTGAAGGGGGCTCTAGTTGTTTGAGGCACTGAAGCCCTTGAGTCCTTGGTGCACTTCTCACCTTGTTGATTAAGCTCTAAATCCTTAACGACTTCCTTTGCATTCTTATCTTGATTTGGAACATGTGGTGGCAGAATTATAATGGGGGACCCCACCAAAGTGCCCTCACAAATATAAAAAATGGGTTATTTCTGGTGTAATCGACGCGGTCGATGGAAATAGTTTCTTGAATGCTTCTTCTCATATAACTGTTTACCACTAAAAATCCTCCTCAGTCGCTGATGAAATGAAAATTTTGAATTTTGAATTTCCCTCCCATTACCTTTTTCAAAAAATATATCATGCTAGGGAATTTCACAGGTGTCTTGATTCGTAAATCTTGCCTGTCTATGCTTAGAAGATTCACCAACTTCAAAAGAACTTTTCCCTTGCCATGGCATCATACTAGCCATATGACCTGCAATAGGAGGCCTAAAATGAGGTTTAGGGACTCTGTTATCAGGAAGCTGATCATAGGATAATACCAATTTGGGTTGGATATGAAATCTGGGGTTTACAAAGAAGGGTTTGGCAGGCTGGACCACTACCTTGCCCCAAAAGATTGATTTGGCATTCTCAGCAAAGACTTGGTGTGGAAGTCCCTTCTGCGAAAATCTTTCCACAAATGGGCATCACTGGAAAACTAAATCATTATGTTTCTATGCTACCGACTGCACAAATGGCGTGCTGGAAAACAATCAGGCTAGGTCATCATCTAGGGACCCCTTTTAAGAGCTGTCAGACTGCCTATTTCTAACCTATCGTGGACCAGGGTGTAAAGATGTGCCTGATCTTTCTAGATTTTCCCCTACTCCAACTCCTAAACTAGCTCATCTGGCACCTGTTTGCCCTGCAAACATATGCCCTATGCCTACTTGCCCTGCTTCCATCGCCATTTTCCTAATAGAAATAAGGTTAATATCGCGACAATTAAAATTTTCAAAAATTCTTCATACCTTGTCCACATATGTGTCAACATCATCTATGTTGTTATTCCTTAATATATGTAAATTCCTCATTTGGAGACTTACAATGGAAAGGGTGATCCTTTGACTCATGTTAAAACCTTTCAAATATTGTGTACCGATTTCTCTCATGATCACAAGTTCATGAAAAAATGTTTACTATAACATTTCAATATAAAGCATTGTAATGGTATTTTTCTTTTCCTCCTTATTTCATTGATTCATTTGAAAAACTTTCTAATGCTTGTGATATGTGATTTGTGACTTGCAACACAACACTTCAATAAGACATTACAACATTGTTAGATTAGATTTAAATTGAATTGAAGAAACCAACAAAGAAATTGTCCTATTGCTCTCTAGTTAGTGTGAGTATGAAATAAAGATACGATCTACACTAAAATAAGAGATTCAATAATAGATGTATGAAATTGAGCTAAATCTAGAACATAAATGAAAGAATGGAAAAATCAAACAAGAAGACTCCCTTCCAAGTGTAGCTCCTATGTTCTCCTTTCTTCTTTGTTGTAATTGATTTGATGAAGCTCATTTTGATAATCTTGAAATGCACTATGGATTTGAAAGCAAGATAATGAGGATATTAGAATTGAATAAGATAAAAGAAGAAGAGGAATTGGATCCTTTAGATCTATAGTAACAATGCTCATGAAGACTCCCTTTGTAAAGGGAAATGAAGTCCTATTTATAGGATTTTTAAGAAAATCAACGGTCAAGATTTTATGAAAATGAAGGGTTGAAATTCTCTCATTTGAATTATTTAATTCAAAGTGGGTGGATGGGTGGATCTACTTTGAAAAATGAAACCTACTACCCAAATTCGTATGAAATGCTTAAGTGAGGTTTTGGAGGGGTTAAGAGGCTTCTAGAGAGTTGTTAGAGTCAATTTTAGCTTCTCCATTTGATATACTTAGGGTTAGGTGTTGATTTTTGGTCACTAGGTGGCCCAAGACTCATAAAAGAGCCTCCAAAAATGACCCCAAAGTCCAAATCCGAGTTTGTGGAGTTTTGGATTATTTGGACAAAGTATATTTCTTCCATGTAGTTGTTTTTTACTTGAGAAGTGAAGTGAAGACTTTAGAGGTTGAAGAAATCATTATTTTAATTTGAGTGGGTGGGTAAGAAAGATGAGTTTGGTGAGAATTAGGAGTCATGTGCTCAAATAGAATTAGATATAATATTTAATTCCAAGTGGGTTAAAAAGGAAATATTAATTAATTTAAATAGATAAATATATTTATTTAAATTAATAGAAGAAAATAGAATTAAATGTAATATTTAATTCCAAGTGAGTTAAAAAAAGAAATATGAATTAATTTAAATAGATAAATATATTTATTTAAATTAATAGAAGAAAATAGAATTAAATATAATATTTAATTACAAGTGGGTTAAAAAGGGAAATGTGAATTAATTTAAATGTATTTATTTAAATTAATAGAAGAAGGGGATTTAATTAATAAAAGTACTAGGATTTTAAATTAATCAATCATAGGGTTTGTTTAGCCATTATATTAAATGTAGCATGTGACTAATACAGATTTAAGATTTTCTATATTTGACACTAAGTCGAGTAGAGTAAATTAGAAGACATAATTGTCTAGTATAATAGGACTTTGATGATTTAGAAAGATTGATATACTGAGGCTAATTTTGGGGTATTACATTTTGCCCCTCTTTGAATTACTGCACGAAGCATAGTGGTTCAAAGAATAGTCTGATGTAATGATTGATGTCTAGATTGGGTCTTGATCGACCAAAGATTTGAGATGTTGTTAACGGTACCAATAATGAACTGATGATTACGAACAAGTGATAAGATGACTGATTCTGAACTTATGATTACAAAGAAGTGAGTGACCGATTTCAGACCCGATTGTCAATAAGAATCACATTGGTATCAGATCTGAACCCTTCAATTATGAAGAATCAAGGAAATAACACTGATGAACTGATGGTTACGAAAAATTGATATAGTTAACAAGATTAAAAGAATACCAGATTGATATGGATTTTGATGAATCTGATATGCCCCAAGTGCTGTGTAGATTTCAAGATTATCTCTAGAATAGAGTTTTGATTTCTGGAATCTAGGTTAGGTTGCCCAAATACCAGTCAGAATTGATTTTCAAGATTGAGATTAGATTGCCCCAAGCGATGTGCCTCAGTGGATTGATAGAAGAGAGATATGATGCCCCCTCGAAAAATTGGGCAAAAATTGATTTGAGGATAATTTTTTGAAAAGATTGAAGTTAGATAAGATTGATGGAAGGAATGTTAGATGGAGCAAAGAGGATTGGTGATGATACTTGCTTTCATAAGTGCACTTCACATCATTAGAGCTTTATTTTGATTTTGCAAAAGTGGATATGTCATACCTGGCATAGAAAGCTAGGACGATGATCCATTCACGTAAACAAACATATAGCAGATAGAGAGTGATCTCATCTTTCCTAAGACATATGAACAAATGCCTTAGGATCTCAGAAGATTGTCCAACAAACAGAAGTCAAAACAAAGACAAGAAAAATATTATGAATATATTTATTATAGATTTGTAAAGTATTTGATTTTGGAAAATATTATGAACAGATTTATTACAAATTTGTAAAGTATTTGATTTTTTAGGATTTTTGAAAAAAATATTTGATGTTTTTACACATTTTTCAAGATATTTTACCCCTTTTTAAAAAAAAATTTCAAAATTTTTTTCCAAGGATATTAAAAAGATGGACAAGTAAGAACTTGTCCTAGCATATGATAAGCATGGTCGCAGTGACCCATACGTTCACTTCACAGGATGAACAATAGGATGACAAGAGTAGGCAAACACAATGAGAACCATTGGTGACTGTTGTGAGGGAAATTCTCGAGGAGAGAGATCGTAGTAATAGCTAGGCAAGAGTTTCCCCTAGGAGCTGCTAAAGTATAGGGCTTGATGGGACAAGATTTCTAACCAAATGTTACTGCAAGATTGACGAGGATGTGTACATTGGATGAAGAAAATCTCAAGATTTTTTGACAAGATTTATTTTTTAGGAAGAAGTGCCGCTGCGCTATATATAATAGGTATAAGGACAAGATGAGCTAATAGTGGTAGGGTGCATAGGTGTGAATGATTGGTATTTAGTAGGAGAAAAGGCCATGGAAAATTTACAAGAGAAAACACATCAAGTGTATCAGAGAAGAAGACGAAGAAAGAAATATCATTAGTGGGGAGAAGAAAAGGCAGTAAGCATAATGAAAGAAAGTAGAAGGAATGAAGATGGTGGTGATGAGAGTGTAGATGGGAGACAGGTGAGGCTAAAGCTCATGATAAGACGTCCCTAGAGAGATCCAGGTCCTTTGATGTCGTAGGCTGCATTGAGAGAATGGATGGAGGATGTGGGTGAGGGAAGGCAAGAGGATGCGGGTGAGGGAAGGCAAGAGGCCACATCTCAGGAGAAATATGCCTCATGGAGATTGAACTATCCGCTACTCTCCAACTTCTTTGAACAAGGTCCACAAGGTGATCAATAGAGATGGAATCTTGTTGTACATCGACCAGTACCGAGGTATCCAATATTCTCTAGCTTCTTCAAACAAGGTCAACAAAGTGATCAACAGAGATTGGATCCTATTGTACAATGACTAGGACTAGAGCCAATGGTTGCAGCACAAGTAGTAGGACCACAGCCAGTAATGTGGTGATAATTTGCATTGGCAGAAGACTACAATATGGTGGTGGAAGAAAGAGATGCCTTGCGGCGACAACTGGCAGTAGAAGAAGAAAGGGAAGATCGAGCGGAAAGTGAGGTGACATGGTTGCAAGGTATGATGGATAGGGTAGAGGAAGATAGTGCTTAAACTAAAGCATCCCGTATGCGGGGGGTGATAGAGGCAGAACGGGCTCGAGCCGATCATGCTCAGGCAGCGTATGACACCTTACAGGGTAGACTGGAAGCATCCCGGAAGACCATGACAAAAATTGACGCCATGTCAGAGGAAACACAAGAAAAATTGGCTAATGTGATGGAACAAGTGAGCCATTTGAAACAATAACTAGATGAAGTGACTGTGAACAGGGATCGGTGGAGGTTTTTGGCAGAGACCGACCAAGGTGAACGAGATGTTGCACAGAAGGCAGTAACACTCCTTGGGGCGTCTCAGCTGATGATGGAGACTCTATCAGTGATGAAAGAGTTAGCGAAGGTTGGGCAGGAAGTGGCTTATTACAAAGGATTATACCATCAGACAGTCCCAGTGGATCAGAGGTGAGATGGAGTAATGCCATAAAGGACGGCTAGACCAATCAAAAGTATTAGTGTCTGTCCACCAAGGCACAAAAGTAGCAGTAGAGGTTCTTCATCATCAAAACCTAGATGGGCGGAGTGGTGACACAAGTGTTGTTTTGTTGTTTTTTTTTTTTTTTGGCTAGACACATGATGTGTACCAAATGTAATCACCATGATATATATATAAAAGGAGGATTTCATGTGTCCAAATTTTGTTGTTTTTAAATGTATGTATATATTATGATGAAATAATGAACTTTTGATGGACTTGATGTTCCTATGCATCTATGGATGATTTTTTTTTTAGTCTTCTAGTTAAATCAAATAAATGTATCATATTTATTTGATTTGACAGGAAGACCAAATTAATCTTTTGACAAATGACTTATTGGATAGTCATCGTCATAGAGCATTTGGTATCAGACAATCACAAGATGTCATACAACCCTCACTGATATTGTTATCATGAGAATATGAATATGACATTAGTCTAAGATATTTTAGAATGCGGTGTAAGTATTAAGGCACAAGAAGCCAGAATGACTTGTTCACCTATTCCTTTTGATTTAGCAAGTTGACATAAGCATCCAAGCACAGTTGCTAGAATGACCTGAATGTTTCCTACATACAAACACACCAGCTATGCTAGAGTTTCTTCCATTTTCTAAGTGAAAGATAAGCATGTCAATGGTGCTCACAGTGACCCTTACGTTCACTTAGCAGGACGAGCATTTTCAATTTTACTTGTAGCAAAAAGAAGTCACTCAAAAATAGACAAGGAGAAGAACCAACCTCACCAAAGTGTCCATATAAAAGGAGTTCAAGGTATGCATGGCCATCCAATATGAGATGAAGGCTCTTATAGACAGCCACCCCTCTTAGATAGATCCTTTGGGTCATTGGAACAAAACCAACAAGCAGAAAGCAAGAAAAGATTGTGCCCCCGGTCATCACTTTCTAAATCCTGTAAAGGACATCATTGAAGAAATCGAAGAGACACAATATGCAAAAAAAATTTCAATGCGAATCAGTGAGCATACAAGGAGATAAAAGCATGAAAAGCATAGATTGTTTTCAATTTATTTTGATGTTTGATTGTGTTGTTGTAGATGCAAAATCCTTTCTAGAGAGGAGACTGACTAACAGACCCAGATGAAGCTTCAAAAGATTCTGACTGGATATGACACGTCTAAAGATATACTGGAGGCCATAGAATATGACATTGATTGCCCCAAAGTGTTAAGCATTGATAGGATACATACGCTTGAGTTGATTGGTGTACATACCGATTTATTGAAAATAGGAATGCGGAAACAAACCGTGAGGTATGTACAAACTAAAGCAAGACTGAAAGTTGGGAAAGACCAAGATTGCACTGATAGATGGAGCATTTTGAACAAGTGGCACCCATTTTTCCAAGCTTTCACCATCTTGACAAAGATTTTATTTTTGCTACCAAGGCGCCTGTTTCCAAGTTTTCACCAAGACACTTTTTCTTTTTCTCATTTTTTTGTATTTTTCATTTTTTTCAATTTTTTTGTACTTTTGATATTTTTTAGTTTTTTTGTGAGTTATCAAGGCGCCTATTGCTAGGTTTTCACCAAGATGTTCATTTTTTTAAGGACTTTTTCTAATTTTTAAGATTTTTTCAAGACATTTTACCATAGACTGAATGCCCTAGGCATAAAATTTCTTCAGATGGAGAATGTTGATTGGTTCTCAGAGCTGTTCTCCTTCAGTCGTTGAGAGTTGATAGGCACCAGAGCCAAAAGTAGCAGTGATAACAAAGGGACCCAGCTAGTTGGGTTCAAACTTCCCCTTGTGTTCTCTATGTGATTGATTTTTAGGATTCTCTCTCAAGACTAGATCACCAACCTGAAATTCTCTATGTCTGACTTTCTTGTTGTAGCCTTTAGACATTCTTTTCTGATACACTCTGAGATGATCATACGCTGCTTGTTTGCACTCATCTAGTAGTTCAAGTTCTTGCAACCAAGATACTCTGTAGTCATCATCAGTTACTAGACCATGCATTTGATTCTTAGTGATGAGATTTCAACCTCAATAGGCAACACCACTTCAGACCCATAAACTAAAGCAAAAGGTGTAGCCCCAGTGGGTGTTCTGATACTTGTTTTGTAGGCCCAGAGAGTTGGATTGATCATAAGATGCCAGTCTCTTCCTATTTTATTAACTGTATGGTGCAATATTTTCAATAGATTCTTGTTTGAAGCCTCTGCTTGTCCATTCCCTTGAGGATAGTAGATAGAAGACCAATGTTGTGTAATCTTGAATTTGGCACATAAATCATCCAAGTCTTTGTTCTTAAATTGGCCACCATTATCTATGATAATGGAATGAGGAATACCATATCTACATATGATATAATTCAAGATGAACATAGATATTTGTTTCCCAGTAGCTTGTGTTAAGGGAACTCCTTCTACCCATTTTGTAAAATAATCTGTAGCTGTGATTATATGGGTATGTCCATTAGAAGAATGAGGATGTATGGATCCTATAAGATCAAATGCCCACTGGTGAAAAGGCCATTGTGTGGTAAAGGGAATTAGATCTGTCCCTGGAGCATGAATTAAGTTACCATGTACTTGGCACTTTTGACAACTCTTAGCAAACTTGATTGCATCTTTCTCCATTTCAGGCCAATAGTACCCAGCCCTAATAAGCTTTCGAGCTAGTGTTAAACCGTTTGACTGTGACCCACATATACCCTCATGGACTTCCTCAAGTGCACATTGAGACTCTTCCCGTTCTAAACATCTAAGTAGCATACCATCTAGACCTCATTTGTACAGATCATTACCAATGATGACATATCGGGAGGCATTATGGATTAGATATCTTTTCTCATGGTGATTAAAGGTTTCGAGAATGATTTGGTCTTGGAGATAGGAGAACATTTTTTTGTAACAGGATGAATCAAGACCTACAACAGTGCAGATCATGTGGGTTTCGGGGGAGTCATATGCTGGATAAGCTAGTGCTTCCACCAGGAACTCATAGTGTAGCTCATGTTCAGGCTGCTATAATAAAGTAGATAGCGTTGCCATTGCATCGACAACCTGGTTCTCTATTCTAGGAATCTAGTCAAATTTGATAGATATGAAATATTGCTTTAGATCATCTACCATTCTTTTGTATGGAATGAGCTTTTCATCCTTAGTTTGGTACACATCATTGACTTGATGGATAACAAGTTGGGAGTCTCCATGAATGTGTATCTCTGTCACTCTCCACTCAATTGCCATTTTCATGCCTTTAAGAAGTGCTTAATATTCGGCAATGTTATTTGTACAAGGAAATTTGAGTCTAAATGCTTTGGGGATTGAGTATCCTTGAGGAGTAATAAACAATATGCCCACTCCAGATCCATTCTATGTATAAGAGCCATCAAAGAATAACTGCCATTCTCTAGAGGAAAGATTCATGATAGAGGAATCTGGGAACTCCATGTGCATTGGTGTATCATCAATCATAGGTGCATCCGCTAATTGATCAGCAATAACTTGACCTTTAATAGCTTTTCTTTCAACATATTCAATGTCAAATTCACTCAAGAGCATAACCCATTTGGCTAATCTACCCGTGAGAGCAGCTTTGCTTAGTAGGTACTTGAGTGGATCAATCTTAGCTACCAAATGAGTGGTATGGGCTAACATATAATGTCTCAATTTCTGTGATGCAAAGATCACAGCTAGACAGGCTTTTTCAATCATTGAATAGTTCTTCTCATATGCAACCAAAGTTCTACTGATATAATATAGAGCTCTTTCCTTTTTATTCTCATCATGCTGCGCTAGCAATGCCCCCAGTGATGTATCTTTTGTGGAGACATACAAGATCAATGGCTTCCCTTGAATATGAGGCATCAAGATAGGAGGATTTGATAGATATTTCTTAATATGGTTAAAGTTGTTCTCACATTCTTCATTCCATGCAAAATTCACTCCTTTATGTAGTGTTTTTGTAAAAGGCTGTGATATGTCAGCAAGCTGTGATATGAAGCGTTTGATAGATTGAACTCTCCCCTATAATGTTCTCATTTGACTAATATTCTTTGGGGGTTGCATCTCTATTATAGCTTTTACTTTAGCTGGATCAACTTCAATGCCCTTCTTTGAAACTATGTATCCTAAGAGCTTTCCAGATGTAACACCAAAAGCACACTTCTTAGGATTTAGTCTAAGACTGAATTTTTCCATTATGTCTAGAATCTTGCTCAAATCATTGAGATATTCAACTCTAATCATAGATTTTGCTAAAGTGTCATCAACATAATCCTCCATAGTTCTATGCATCATATCATGAAAAATAGATGTCATGGCTCTTTGATAGGTAGCACCAGCATTTTTAAGCCCAAATGGCATAACATTCCAGCAAAAGGTACCCCATGCACATGTGAAAGCAATTTTCTCTTGATCCTTTGGAGAAAATTTTATTTGATTATATCTAGAGAAACCATCCATCAAGGAATACATCTCGAAACCCATAGTCATGTCCACTATCATATCAATGTTAGGTAGTGGAAAATCATCCTTAGGGCATGCTCTATTCATGTCTCTAAAGTTTGTGCATACTCTGATTGAGTTATCTGGTTTTGAAACATGTACAATATTAGAGATCCACTCTGCATAATCAGTCACTCAGATAAATCTAGCTTTTAGGAGTTTCTCTAATTCAGCTTTTACCAAGAGTGCAACATGAGGATGCATCTTTCTCAACTTTTGTTTAACAGGTTTTACATTTGGAGTAATAGATAGATGGTGCATTATAAGATGAGGATCCAACCCTGGCATATCTGAATATTTCCATGCAAAGTTGATCTTTTTCTCTGTTAAGAATGTTGTAAAAATTTTCTTTTCTTTTTCTGATAAGGATTGTGCCACATGGATCAACTGTGGTTCCTCTTCTGTTCCCAAGTTGACAGATTGAGTGGGCTCAACTAGAACTGGAGATCTGTCCTGTAAATGACTCGGAAGGACAATGAATATCTCATCCTTAGGTGCCTTAGAGAGGTTTTCACCTTCAGATACATCTTTTATTTTTACTTTTGTAGGTTCTAAGACTGCCACAAAGTGGTTTTCACCCTCAAAACTCCTTTTCTTTTTATTCTTATTCTTATTTTCCTGACTAAGATACTTGATGTCCAACTCTGTCATGCTGACACCTGGTTCAGTGATGGAAGTCCTCATGGGTTCAACTGCATTTAGGTAGCAAGCAAGGGCATAGTCATTTGTGAAGGTATAAATACCATAGCTTGGATTTGTGGAGGTTTGATCAAGAAGGTCTGGACATCGGATAGTCAAAGTGGGGAAAGATTGGGAGATGGTGTTTATAGATAGAGATATGTCATCATTGGTCCTAACTCGGCACTCGAGTTCAAAAGTGATATTACAACTTAAGACATTCAATTCATGAATAGGCTCAATGTCATTGTGGGAGTCCACTTCAGCCATCGATGGATCAGACTCGTTAAGTTCATTATTTCGCTCTAGACTTATGTTGGGTGTAGGTACATACTGGTGAATAACATCAATATGTTTCTCTGTGATAAGCTCATCTTCTTCTGGAATGGCTCCCCATTCATAGTCATTTGATTCCTCATCTATACCTCTAGGAAATCTAAGAACATAAGTAAAGTTAGGATGGATACCCCAAGAAGAGTTACCCTCAGATTCTGATTTAAATTCATACTCATGGGAGTCTATTTCAGAATCACTGGAACACTCCAAATGTTCAGCTATGGTGATAGGCTTTTCCTCTCTTTTGTCTATTTGATTTCCTTCGAGATTAGCTGGTTCTTGTGGTGCAACTATCTCTTGTTTTATAGTAGGTTCTTGTGTTTCTACTACATTGATTCTCCTTATGAGATCATCTTTAGCATCAAGGAGATCTTTTATCTTTTTTGGATAATGCTCATAAGGGATGAGCTCTTCAGATTCATCACTATCAGATTGTTCAATTTCTTCCTTCTCAAGGAGAGCTTCTTTTGGCTTGATTTGTTCTATGACATGTGGGGAATTATTGCTAAGATAGAAGGGCTTCTTCTTGTACCCTAGACCTGTTGTATTCTTGTTCGCTTGACCATGGTGGTCAAGAGGTGATATAAGACCCTTACCTCATAGTCCTAGAGGTCCTCTTCCTATGTAGCCCATCTTTGTAATCAATTTGTTCCCTGGACCATATGACTTAGAAGGAACCTTTGATGTTTTAGAATCACATGATTGAGCAACAGGGGATTTAGGTTCTTCTTTGTAGAGCCATGAAAGCATAGCTTCATCTTCTTCAAAGTCTTGTTTAGGTACTTGTTCTGCAAAATTTTTTCCTTTATATGCCTCAAGAGGTTCTTTAGGTTCTGGTTTGGATTATTTCAGAGTTTTCCCATAAGACTTAGGTGAGATAGGGAGAGATGTTAAAGATAAGACTGGCTCTATAGTATATTCTCCCATACCTTTTTCTTTGATTGTCACCTCTTTGGCAATGTCTTCCATTTTGGATGTTGAAGCAATTTCTGATGGTTTAATAGAAGACTCTCTGTTATTAGGAACAAGCTTATCAGTGCTTTCCTCCAATGCATTGCAAATGGTGGATACATCAGCTGGGATAGTCACCTCTACTCCTTCATAAGGAAATTTCAAGCACTGATGGTATGTAGAAGGAATAGCTTTCATCTCATGTATCCAGGGTCTCCCTAGAAGGATGTTATAAGCCAAAGGTATGTCAAGAACCTGACATGTAGTATCTCTGATAACATGACCTATTTTGATAGGCAAGATAATTGTTCCCTTAGAAGATCTTTCTTCTTCATCATATGCCTTGATAATTATTTTCTTTCTAGGATCAATAGCCATTTCTGAAAATCCCAATTGTGTGATCAAGCTGTAAGAACAAATATTTAGACTAGTGCCCCCATCTATCAACACACATTTGACACGATGATTTTAGATTAAGACTTCTATGTGCAAGGGCTAGTTATGTGGATGACTCAAAGAGTTATCATCTTCCTCTATAAAGGAAATATACTATGGAGATGTAAGATGACCAACCATAGTCTGGAACCTGTCTAAATCAAGGTTATCAGGAACATTGGATCTGAGCAAAGCTTTGTCTAGAATCGCTCTATGAGCTGGAGATATCTGAAGCAACTCAAACATTGAGATTTTTGCATTGGTATGCTGAAGTTGTTGAACAATATTGTATGAAGTAGGCCTTGTTTCTTTAGGATTTGAAGATTTTGATGCAGTCTTTTGTTTAGAAGCGGAAGACAAATTGAAAGGCACCTTAGGGGCATTTGATTGATCTGGGATTTGTCCTTGCAGATGTGCCTGAGCTTGTGATTGAGTAACTGCATTAGCTAATTGATTTTCCCTATCTCTTCTAACAATTGTGATGACATTGCAATGTTTAGATAGACTCGGTTCAACCATATTGATAACAACATTGTTTCTAGAATAAGCGTAATTGACCTTAGCACCCACATTAGGCTGAGAAGATGAATCTCCTTGGTCATGTTTTGGAAATCATTCTGTGAATGCGATATGATCATTATTGCTTTTATGATTATCAATCATGATGTCTCCATTATCAATCAAGTCTTGAATAGTATGCTTCAAGCGCAAGCAATTATTAGTTTTATGACCCTTACCATGATGAAAGTCACATAATTCATTCTCCCTCCACCATTTTGGTTTAGGGTCAGGATCAGATTGTTGGATCTCAGGTAGAGAGATGATGTCATTATCCAACAAGGTTTTCATGGCAGATTCCAAGGATTCTCCAAGAGGAGTGAACTTTTGTTTATTATCAGCGGACCAAGATTTATATGTTTTTGGCTTTTGGGATGGTTCAGACGCCTTTTGTTCTAAAGCTTTGATGGCTTGGGTACCGATGGTTAGATTGAAAGCTGGTGCCTTAGATGGGGCACATATATTATCAACAACACCATTTGTGACAATGCCCTTATTCTTGTTCCAGTTTTTGTTCTTGTCTTTAGAACTAGGTTCATACTTGTCCTTTTAAAGTGTGATGTCTCCTTTGTTGAAAAGTACTTTTTCAATTTTGATCACATTATCTACCATCTTATCAAAAGATGTATGATTTTGCATTTGTAAAGGGTAGTTGATTTCTGGAACAAGGTTATTAATGAAGATTTCCAGTTTCTTAGTTTCTGAAATAGGCCTAGCATATAGAGAGAATTTCTTCCTCCATCTTTTGAGAAATATCAAGAATGGTTTGCCTGGATACTGTTTGAGATTGCAGATGTCAATCATGGTGACTGGATGCTGGATGTTGTAGGAGTATTACTGATAGAACAATTTTATTAACTCCTCAAAAGTCTTGATAGTTGGAGGCATTCTAGAGAACCAATGAATGGCCACTCCTCCCAAAGATCGAGGAAAGAGATGCATCAAATAAGTTGGTTCGTGCATGAACTCCATAGATTGGATATAGAATTCTCTGACACGATCTTGAGGATCAGAGTTTCCATCATACTTATCATACTTTGGCATTTCCACCTTCTTAAGGAATGGTGGCATGTACAAGTCTTTATCGAATGGAAAAGGACATAGAGCTTCCATGGAGAACTCTTTAGGTTCCTTTTCTTTTTCAAGTTTGTTAAGCTTGACTTGCATGGTGTGCATTTGTTTCATCATAGCCATGATAGGAGTTTCTTCCTCATGTGTGATGATATCTTCAACATTAAAATTGGGAGGAAGCTTAGCCCCTTGATGAGCTAACTGTAAAAAATATGTTTCTTTATCTTCCTTCAAGAAATGCCTCATCATTTTCTTAAATTCATCATCATTTTGATATCGAACAATTTCAGAGGGTGTGGATTCTTGATCTGCATTATGTTGGGATTGATGTCCTTGGGATTCTCCTCCTTGAGACATGGTGAGATTTTTAGGACTCCCTGAGACAGATTGAGGTGATTTTGTTGATGACCTCTGTGAGATGATGGAGGGGGGATGTAACCAGATTTCAATCAAAAATTGCCAAGACCATCGTCTTCGTAAAGACCAAAATTGTAGAGTTGCTCAAGAGTTGGTCCCACATGAGTAGATAGAGGTAAGGTGTGAGATGCTCCTCCTGATTTCTTATGTGAGGAAGCTCTAGTTTCCACCATTAACCTTGGGTGAAGTAAAAGAATAAGATGAAGATAATTGAAGAATGAATTGATTTAAGAAGATCAGATGACGTAATCTTGTCAAGATTAGAAGTGATTGAAGATTAGCTTAGATGTGAATGAAAGATACTGTGCCCTGGATGTATGGGTAGATGCCCAAAAGATAGCAGACAGGAGCTCACAACACTTAGTCATTTTGAAGATTGATTAGATATTGATGATCTGACAAGGTTTTGACACAAGATGAAAAAGACTCAAATCAATTAAATAGAAGGCTGAATTGGATTCAAAAGGCCACTTTGGGAAAATGATTGGATTCTTTCTAGTTTTTGTTCTGTTCCTGACACAGTGATTTGTTTGATAGATTCTAGGAATAGGCTATAAAAGTTGAATATCTGGCAATTTTGATAACTTTTTGGCACTTTTTCAAAATTTCCCAAATGACTTTCTATAGACTTGTACGACAGTTGATAGCAGGGTTTTTGACTTTTTGATTTGATTGGCAGCAAAACTTGTATGACAATATACCAGATACCATATGATAATACAAGGGTTCTGAAATGACACTTACCAAAACTCGTATGACTTTCTGACCTTGTGAGGCAACTTTTGACTCCAGAAAGGTATTTTACTTCAACTTTTGCAAATTTTTGGTTTTCAATTTCAGATTGTTTACAAAATTGTCTGTCTAGATTTGAAGATTGTATTGGATCAATTTGTTCTTAGTAACCAGATAGATAAACAGGTGTGCAAAATAGAAAGCAAGTGATTTCAAGCATGTCTGAAAATAATGAACAGGGGACAAAGCAACCCTGCGCATGAACAATCAAGTGACAGAATGTGCTAATCCTTAAGAGTGCTAATTATGTATGTTCCAAAAGTTTTTCAATAACACACATATTCCTAGAAAAACAAAATTTGGCCTCACTAAGGTTTGTAGTAATGGTCTGACTTTGCAACTTTGGTGATTCAAGAGGGTGAACTCCAATCCTGGCGCACCAGGGTTTTGACACAGTCTGAGAATTTAATCAATCAAGAGCTGCTAGGGAGATCTGACAACCCAACAAGAGACCACACCTGTGAAGATTTCTTCCACAAGGACATTTATATAGCGGTTGTCACTACCATGGCGAAAATGGCTATTACCACTTAGGTTCTGTCCTCGTGGTTGACCCAATTAAGAGAATATCCACTATGATTAACCCTCTCTAAAGGTGACTCACAAAAGATACCACTTGGAGACTGGTTCTAGATTCAAGGGTTTGAGTTTCTGATACTACCCAAAAAGGGAGTATAGCATAGTCCTCTAGCCTTTTCACTTTTAACCAAAATAAAGTAGACATATTAATCTGACACCCTAAGACTAAGATTATCTTACAAAGATTTATGATATCAGTCGCTTATGATCTATCAACCTCTCCAGAGAGAGAATGTATCAATGAAAAGTTGAAGATATGAAAATCTAGTGGAACGTGAGATGCCCTTAGTAACCTTTCCCTACCTACAAGGGTTCCTTCATCAAGAAGAGTTTCACTAGAAACCTACTCTCTCAAGAGCCACAAATAGTGTTCATAGGGCCTATTTATCTATGTGTAACAGAGATGTAGAAAGAAAATCTATGTTCATTTTTAGCCCAAATTGAAATCTCTGATATGAAAATAATAAAAGGTCACACAAGCCTGACACGTGAGAGTTCTTTTTTAATGTCCAAATTGAATTGTTATCAGATCATAGTAAAATACCTAAGTTCCTTCGCAACATGCATAGTAGATTTTACCTATTTTAACAATTTTGTTGAACTTTCCCAACTGCATGACAAGCATTAGTAGTCTTTTGATATTTTGTCTTGGACAAATGACCTACAAGCACTTGTTAAGCTATTTTTAAATTGAACACAAACATCAAATTCACCCATTAGCTTGTTAGAAATCCCCAACTTCAAAGAATGCTCAAAGATAATGCTTCAAAGAAAAATGATAATACAATTGTTAGCATTCATTCCCCAATTCAATTCCAAAAATGTAAGCCAATTTTTGAGTTTCTGATTTTCCCTCAAGGAGAAAAGAGCATAATCCTTTGATTGATTTACAAAGTAAAATCATATTGCAATTAGGTGTTCAAAAACAAAAGCATTAAGGTTCATTTTATCCTTTTTAAGCAAATGGAAACATGGGTTAGCAATTAGAGAATTTTGGGTCTCTGTCTTTTAACTTGCAAATCACTATTAGACTGTCATAATCAAATAAAAATCATCACAATCCCCCATTAATTTTTAGAAAAATCAAATTTGCATCCCCTTTCCCAAATGAAAATTCTAAGTTTAATTAACTCTAATTTTACTCCAAATCTCAATCTAACTTTTGAGTTTCTGATTTTCCCAAAGGGAAAAGAGCATAATCCTCTAATTAGATTGAAAATTGATTTAAAATTGTAATTATATTCTTAAAAAAAAAAGCATAACATTTTGTTCTTTTTTTTGATTTTTGGGACTGAATCAGATATATTTGTTTTCAGATCTATGTAGACTTCTGAAGTAGCTTTCCGACGCTTTTTGAATCATCAAAATCCAAGTTAATTTACAAAAGTTATCGCCATTTTAGTGAAAGTGCCTCTTAATGGGTTTGACACATAAGCTCCCAAAAAGCTTCACGTGACTTGTAAGCTCTTAAAACACCTTCCAAAAGCTACAAGAAGAAGTAGAAGTAGTAGAAGAAGAAGAAATAATCAGGGGCTTGAGCAATTCAAAGAGGGGCAAAATGTAATACCCCAAAATTAGCCTCAGTATATCAATCTTTCTAAATCATCAGAGTCCTATTATACTAGGCAATTATGTCTTCTAATTTACTCTACTCGACTTAGTGTCAAATATAAAAAATCTTAAATTTGTATTAATCACATGCTACATTTAATATAATGGCTAAACAAACCCTATGATTGATTAATTTAAAGTCCTAGTACTTTTATTAATTAAATCCCCTTCTATTAATTTAAATAAATACATTTAAATTAATTCACATTTCCCTTTTTAACCCACTTGGAATTAAATATTACATTTAATTCTATTTTCTTCTATTAATTTAAATAAATATATTTATCTATTTAAATTAATTTATATTTCTTTTTTTAACTCACTTGGAATTAAATATTACATTTAATTAGATATTTTCTTCTATTAATTTAAATAAATATATTTATCTATTTAAATTAATTCATATTTCCCTTTTAACCCACTTGGAATTAAATATTATATTTAATTCTATTTGAGCACATGACTCTTAATTCTTACTAAACTCATCTTTCTTACCCACCCACTAAAATTAAAATAATGATTTCTTCAACCTCCAAAGTCTTCACTTCACCTCTCAAGTCAAAAACAACCACATGGAAGAAATATACTTTGTCCAAATAATCTAAAACTCCACAAACTTGGATTTGGACTTTGGGGTCATTTTTGGAGGCTCTTTTATGAGTCTTGGGCCACCTAGTGATAAAAAATCAACACCTAACCTTAAGTATATCAAATGGAGAAGCTAAAATTGACTCTAACTACCCTCTAGAAGCCTCCTAACCCTTCCAAAATCTCACTTAAGCATTTCATACGAATTTGGATAGTAGATTTTATTTTTCAAAGTAGATCCACCCATCCACCCACTTTGAATTAAATAATTCAAATGAGAGAATCTCAACCCTTCATTTTCATAAAATCCTGACCATTGATTTTTTTTAAAATCTTATAAATAAGACTTCATTTCCCTTTACAAAGGGAGCCTTCATCAACATTGTTACTATAGATCTAAAGTATCCAATTCCTCTTCTTCTATCTTATTCAATTCTAATATCCTCATTATCTTGCTTTCAAAGCTATAGTGCATTTCAAGATTATCAAAAAGAGCTACATCAAATCAATTACAACAAAGAAGAAAGGAGAACATATGAGATACACTTGGAAGGGAGTCTTCTTGTTTGATTTCTCCATTCTTTCATTTATGTTCTAGATTTAGCTCAATTTCATATATCTATTATTGAATCTCTCATTTTAGTGTAGATCGTATTTTTATTTCATACTCACACTAACTAGAGAGCAATAGGACGATTTCATTGTTAGTTTCTTCAATTCAATTTAAATCTAATCCTAACAATGTTGTAATGTCTTATTGAAGTGTTGTGTTGCAGGTCACAAATCACATATCACATTTTTAGCACCCCACGGTGGGTGCCAAAAATGTGATGTGTGATTTGTGACCTGCAACACAACACTTCAATAAGACATTACAACATTGTTAGCATTAGATTTAAATTGAATTGAAGAAACCAACAATGAAATCGTCATATTGCTCTCTAGTTAGTGTGAGTATGAAATAAAAATATGATTTAAACTAAAATGAGAAATTCAATAATAGATGTATGAAATTGAGCCAAATCTAAAACATAAATGAAAGAATGGAGAAATCAAACAAGAAGACTCCCTTTCAAGTGTAGCTCCTATGTTCTCCTTTCTTCTTTGTTGTAAATGATTTGATGTAGCTCTTTTTGATAATCTTGAAATGCACTATAGCTTTGAAAGCAAGATAATGAGGATATTAGAATTGAATAAGATAGAAGAAGAAGAGGAATTGGATCTTTTAGATCTATAGTAACAATACTCATGAAGACTCTTTTTGTAAAGGAAAATGAAGTCCTATTTATAAGATTTTTAGGAGAATCAACGGTCAGGATTTTATGAAAATGAAGGGTTGAGATTCTCTCATTTGAATTATTTAATTCAAAGTGGGTGGATGGGTGAATCTACTTTGAAAAATGAAACCTACTATCCAAATTCGTATGAAATACTTAAGTGAGGTTTTGGAGGGGTTAGGAGGCTTCTAGAAGGTAGTTAAAGTCAATTTTAGCTTCCCCATTTGATATACTTAGGGTTAGAGGTTGAATTTTGGTCACTAGGTGGCCCAAGACTTATAAAAGAGCCTCCAAAAATGACCTCAAAGTCCAAATCCGAGTTTGTGAAGTTTTGGATTATTTGGATAAAGTATATTTCTTCCATGTGGTTGTTTTTGACTTGAAAGGAGAAGTGGAGACTTTAGAGGTTGAAGAAATCATTATTTTAATTTTAGTGGGTGGGTAAGAAAGATGAGTTTGGTGAGAATTAAAAATCATGTGCTCAAATATAATTAAATATAATATTTAATTTCAAGTAGGTTAAAAGGGAAATATGAATTAATTTAAATAGATAAATATATTTATTTAAATTAATAGAAGAAAATAGAATTAAATGTAATATTTAATTCCAAGTGAGTTAAAAAGGAAATATGAATTAATTTAAATAGATAAATATATTTATTTAAATTAATAGAAGAAAAATGATTTAATGTGCTCAAATAGAATTAAATGTAATATTTAATTCCAAGTAGGTTAAAAAGAGAAATATGAATTAATTTAAATGTATTTATTTAAATTAATAGAAGAGAATTTAATTAATTAAAGTACTAAGACTTTAAATTAATCAATCATAGGGTTTATTAGCCATTATATTATATGTAGCATGTGATTAATACAGATTTAAAATTTTTCGCATTTGGCATTAAGTCAAGTAGAGTCAATTAGAAGACATAATTGCCTAGTATAATAGGACTTTGATGATTTAGAAAGATTGATATACTAAGACTAATTTTGGGGTATTACAATGCTTTCATTTAATAGTTTAAAAGCAACATTGATCCTAATATTTCTGACTGATTTGATACATTATAAACAATGTGTTAAAAAAAATGTGATTGATTTCATTGGTAGATTTAAGCATTTGCATGCTCAAATTTCTTATCATGTGCATGAAGTGGATATACATCATATTTTAATTTTTAATTTGCAAAAAGGGCAGTAGGGATAAGATATTATTTTCTAAATCATCCTCTTTTACTTAATTGTGTCCAGTGCTTCATGATTATCAACTTCAAGTGAGCCAATTTGAGAGCACTGCTCCAATGAATCTAGTTGATAAAAGTGATGCCATATTCCAATCCTATCAAAAGTTTCTAAAACTTAAGAGCTCCATCAAAATCAATAATTCATCAAACCATGTTTATGAGAAAGTAAAAGTAGCATCCAAAGGTGTGCCTCCTTTCTCATTTGTTTTTACACCTTCTCGTAATTTTACATCTCTTTTTGAATCTTTGCATAGTGTGACGTTGAAATTGTTTAATGCTAATGCGATATAAATTCCTTCCATTAAACCGATTTACACATCCAAAAAAATTCTTAAAACCTTTGATCATAATTTCTTTTTGTCAATACTATTGTCAACCTGACAATGATATTGAGAAATATTTCTATTTGAAATTTTTTATTCAAGACCTCATCGATTCTAATGCTATATTTTTTGAGGGTGTTAATGATCAAGGAAACAAATACATGGAGCCTCCCAACCAAAACTTAAAAATTTATACCAATCCATTGCCTTCTCATTTGACCAATGATTGAGTCTACCTAGTCTTCGCCTTGTTCTTCCACCCATGTTGTTGACTATGACGTTGAGTGTATTGAAGAAAATAATACATTGTCAACCTTATTGATCAATTTGAACCTAGACCCAAACCTGAACCTGATGTTTTACATTATATTTGATCCTAAAGAGATTATTAAAGCACCTGATTGTCCTCTTTATATTGTAGCAAAGGTTAATGGTCTTCTTTCTCATGGTGTTCTTATAGATCCTGTTAGGATTAAGTAATACTGAGAGAGGGGGGTGAATCAATATTACAACACTTAAAATAAAAGTTAACCAATTTATTATAAATCATATAATACTAAAATGGAAAGAACATAAACACATAACACATAACTCATAACACCATTATTTATTTTTGAGAAAACCCTGGCCAAGGGAA
This sequence comes from Chamaecyparis obtusa, assembly GCA_027943335.1. Lineage (NCBI taxonomy): Eukaryota > Viridiplantae > Streptophyta > Pinopsida > Cupressales > Cupressaceae > Chamaecyparis > Chamaecyparis obtusa. The sequence goes on from BSBK01000589.1 coordinate 2,494,718, forward strand.
AACCCCGGTGGGGATGGTATCCATAACTAGGCACTAAAATATAGAATCCATGTTAGGAGATCTAGCCTTGTTAGGAGATAAGTATTACATAGTACATTTTCTTGCTAGAGGAATAGAGACCCTGTTAGGGGTATACAAAAACCTTGTTAGAGGTGTGGTGAGCTTACAACTATTACAACCAAAATTATGTTACAAAAGTGTTCTTCAATAAGTGAACTGCACAAGCATCTACTATGCTTTGATAGTTCTAGTTATAGCTATATCAATCTCTGATCTCGCATCTTTTATCTTCTTCTACTAACATCCCAAATTCACATCCATCACATATATCTCTATCACACTTATCGCTTCCACAAAACACTCTATACTTATATAAATTATGCCATCTAGTCAGCTCACAAATACAATACAAAGTATAATAATTATTTATACAAATGATAGATATTGCATTGACGATCTTATATTACAAAGTGTCATTAATACACAACCTTTATCTGACTTAGCGCATGACCATTCAATCTAGCCTTCCCTCAATCATCGCAACTATTCATGTGCCACGTTTCATTGTTCCTCTGTCTTCGCATACCTTCATTATTTTGTAACTTACTAATATCAACACCAAAACATGGGCAACCTTAACTGAAGGTCATACATATCCCAAAATATCTTCCTCTAAGTTTTCAGGCCATAATACATCATATATCAGCTTTGCTGACCAAAATAGTACTGTAGTATACTGTTATTCTGATTTTGTACTTAGTCATTTTCATGACTGTGCCTTCAATACTTATACTCACTTGATGCAATCACTACAACATAAGTGTTGCCATAAATGACAACCCTTAAGTGATCCCTAGTACTCTCAAATCATCACTTTCCAACAATATCTCCCTTTGGCATTGATGGCAACACTTAGCGAAAAATGACTAAGTGTCAAAACACTAACTTCCTTCTACTTCTCTATATACATATTTTTTTTTTAATTTACAAATTTTCTTCTCATTTTTCATTTAATTTTTTTTTCTCTTCTCATTTCTCTCTCCTCTTCCTCTCCCTTTGACATCAATGGCAAAGGTACTTACAAAACTTCAAAATCTTAAGCATATGTGACTTAGTGCTTACTCACTAGATTCAAAATGTCTTGGAAGGAGTCTTCCAAGGTCTTCACTTCATCATCCCATGACTTGATCAGTAATTCATTGACATGGATCAGTCCATTTAGTGCATAAGATGTAGTCTCTACTACCTTCAACTCAGTGGGTACAAAGTTTGTCATTGATCCCTCTATCTTCTCCATCTCTGTGAGATGAGCTTCAAGAATTGATAGCTTGGGAGTGATTAAACTCTTTAGCAACCCAAATCTTGTCACTACTCTCCCTTTCTTTATATCCAAGACATTTAATTTATCCAAAATATTGGATTCCTATTTATCCATTTCCAACACAGTTTGTGAAGAGGTTTCACAACTATCCATTATGTTGTCCAATGCGTCCTTGTCCTTGGCTATGATATCTTCAATATTCTTTATGTGTCTACTGGGATTGATATAATAACTATAGAGTTTGCTTCCTTTTTCCATGCAATTTTTAGCCTTAATTATGGTTGCTTTTAGAAATGCCAAGTCCCATGAGATGGACTGGCAAACTTCCTTCAACTTCTTTTCTAAGTATCTCGTCTCAGCCTTATCCTCTACAATCTTCAATAGTGACTCAAAATGGTTGTCAAAGTTGTCTAGTGCCAAAATTAAGTTTTTTGCATCATCCTTTCCTTGAAATGTAAGAGGTGTAGGGAGTATTTTATTCACAGTCTCTAGTGCCCTAGCAATCACCTTTACCTTATTATCCCCCTTTTGTTCTGACCTTTCCTTTGCCTTAGCAAATTTCATGAAGTTTAACCTCATGAGTTCATCCTCATCCATACTTTCCACATCAGTGCTTACCGGTTTGGCCATACTTTCCAAAAATAGGGTGGAGGAGGTATCTGGTTCTTGTTTAAGTTCAATTCTTACCTCTTCTTCTTCTTCTGCTCTTGACTCTCCTTCTTGCTTTTCCTCTTGTTGTTTCTCCTTCTCTTATTCTTTCTCTACTTATTTTTATTTTATATTTTCTTCCTCTTTCTATCCTTCCTTTTCTACTATCATCACACTATCCATATTTTCTTGAAATAGATTATTTACATCAAGTGAAGTGTCTAGAGATATAGGCACACTAGAAACAAAGAAGTCTGGTTGCTTGTCAACTTCACTTGCTTGCTCACTCTCTTTAGTTGTCCTAGAGATTTCTCCCATTCCTAAAGGTGTAGGCTTGGTAACCTTGGGAGGTGAGGTCTTCTCAAGCATGTCGCACATAAAAATTTGGTCCAATGCCTTTTGTGTGTCTTTTATAACCTCATCATACTTCCTTGCTATTATCTTCACAAGTCTGGCCTTTGTTCTCAATAGAGGTTTCAACTCTTTAATGATTCTCTCCCTTTCTTGTACAGATACTATAGGAAACATATCCTCAATAGCCTTATTTCTTATGGTCTCATCCTCTGAATGTGCTAACAGTTTCCTTGTTTCCAACTTGCTATACAAGTCTTTGGGAATGCTGGCCTCAATTTCTAATAAGTTTTTCTTGTAAACTAGCAAGTTCTCAATCACTATATCTTCAATTACTACTTGATTGTTAGAATCATACCTTTCATAGTACTAGGGATTTTTTTAGTGGTGATTATTTGCCAATTGGTTAATATGTCCTATTCGGCGTATAGAAATTGGTGAAAAAAAATCTCAGTAAACTAGTTGACCGGTTCGTCCAGATTTTATAAAAGACACGTTTAGTGGTTGAATTGTTCACCACTATTTTTACGTAATTTCACTACGGTAGTCAGGTTCTTCGCCCATTTTTCTATTGTATATTTTACTCTTATTCACCATGGATTAAGGAAGAGTTTATTTATCAAGGACCATCATTCACCAAAGGCCCATTGTCCCAAGTGAAATTTTTATTTGCACTAGGACCTAATTCACCATGCATCATACACAATCATGTCCCAAATTCCTGCCATATTTGCCCAATCAATTACTTGAAATTACATGGGGTTCACCAAATATTAGTTGTTATCATATGCAATTGTCGTCCCCTTCGCCAAAATTTGAAATAAGCATTTGTATATAAGAATAGTTTCAAGAGATTTAGTAGTACCAAAATTTAGTTGATTCTATTTCTGAGCTCACAATTGTGATCAGTAGCGAACCAGAATGACTACAAGTCCCTAGTATCTTATTCAAGAAAATTTTTATTGCAACCTTAATTTGTTGGAGATGTCACAATCAAAGTTAAACGTGAAGAGGACTATTGAAGGTGGAGATGTCCAAGAGAGGCCAACGAAATGCAAAAATATATCTTCATACTTTGGCGGGGGTAGACACAATGGTGTTGGTCAAAGTGAGGAAGGTACATCATCAAAGGAACCTGTACATATTCAAGGTTCTCAACCTACACAGGAGTCTATTCAACAAATTGGGGAACCTTATAAATTTGGTGACGAAGTTGCGGAACCTGATATATCTGATGAAGATGACCTTGAAGATGAATTTCAAGTAAATAACCAGTACTGGGATGAATCGATCGACTTCAGTGATGATGATGGTTCAATTAACAGTAACACTAAAGGGAGGGGAAAATCAAAAGAAAAAATTGATCTTCAATGGGAGATGTCCAGGAGATTTAAATTTGATTGGACAACAAAGTATCCATTCATTGACCCTGTGGACAATCCAATTGTAGGTGAGCCGCTAGTAGAATGTAGATGTACCATTTGTAGTTGGAAGTATAAAAAGGAAAAGTGGTTGCAGCTTAAACTAGACACCATAGAGAAACATGTTGGTAAGGTTTATGAAACCTCAATTGTAGATGGAAAGAAAATAAAATTGGTAAGATATAAAATAAAGGAGCAATGTCAACACAAAAGGAATGCTGAGGAATATTATTTGTTTCAGAAATTTAAGACAAATCCTGGTGAAGTTCAAGGTTCTATTAATGCTATTTTTTCAAAAGCAAGTGAAGTAGAAGAACGCGAAAAAACTGTTCAATTAAGTAATGTTTTCCATATTTTGAGCAGAGGTTGTCCAATGACAGACTATCTAGAAATGAGTGGTTTTTTACACTTTCTGAAAGTTCCTAACTATCCTATCACTCATTGGTCAATAAACAATGGATGGGAATGGGCAAGTTGTATTGCCCAGGTTGAAATAGAGGATGTACAGAGAAAAATAAAAGAGTCAACCTTTATCACATTGTCCTTAGACAAAGTTAAGAAAATAGATAATATGTTGTGGGTATGCATGCATGTTTATACTATATAGAATAATGTCCACCAACCACATCTACTAATTGTTGAAAAATTAAGGGACAATGTGACATCAGAAACTTTATTTCAATTAGTAAATAGCCATTTAATTGAATATGGAGCTATGGATGAATTGATAATAGTGAAGAAGTTGATCTGTGTTGGAGTGGATGGAGCTTCAATAATGCAAGGTCAAAGGAATGGTCTTTGCATAAAGATGTAGGCTTTTTGTTCACCATATGTTGTTGGCATTCATTGTATGGCCCACAAGATGAATCTTTCTTTTATAGTTGTGAAGAAGTTTCTTTTAGTAAAAAAGGTTGAAGATTTAGTAAGAGAGTTGTACTCATATTTTTGTCGGAGTCCCAAATGTTTTAGGGAATTTTAACACTTTACTGATGGAATTACCAATAGAAACAAGCTTCTTAAAGATGTTGATAACAAATGGATCTCTTTGGATGGACTAGCGCATTGAGTTTTTTCTGATTATCAATCTTTGATTGGACTAATGTATGAAAATCAGGACAATGTAGAAAATAAGAGATGTGGCGACTTGCTTCAGAGGTTAAGCAATTTAGAGACACTTTTGACTTTAGCACCTCTTCTTCCCATGCTAGAAGAAATGATGTTCATTATGAAAAATCCCAGCAAAGAGCCATGTATATTGCAGAATATGCTTACTTGTGTAAAATCTCATACCAAGCCCTCGATAGTCTCTATCGAAATGACCCAAATTTATCTGATAAAAGATTTAATCACTTGCGAAAACTAACAGATTTGGACAATCCTGATAATTATTTAAAGATCATTGAAAATGGAGATTTATGTGTTTGTGATGAACTACAACTGATTCAGAACCTGAATGAAGAATTTGCAATTCAAGATTACTGAAGAGTTGATGATTAGATATGTAAGATGATTAAATCAGTATTATGTTGTCATTGATGTCAACTAGCTTGATAATACTTATCTTATAAGTTACTATACTGACACATCTGAAGGAAGGTGAAAGAGATGAAGAATAGAAATATCTACATGAGGAAGATGTATATGATAGATGAGGATAAGGAATACACTAAGTAACTTGTTGATGAGTCTATGCCTTGATGAAATTGACTTTATTATGTTGCATTCATTTATGATGAAGAATAGAGTTGAAAGACACAAAGCAGTGTTGTCGGTAAATAAAGCATTTCAGTATACACCGACGAAGTGTAGTGTATACCGAGTGTAGTGTTAACCGAGCTTGTGTTCACCAATGTATTTCTTTGTTAACCGAGCAAAATAGAAAGGAATTAAATGATCAGTTTAGCTGATAAAGTGATGAGCTGTAAAGTGTATGAAATTGAGGTAACAGATAATGTTTGTTATGAAGATTGATGGCTAACATAAATAAAAAAGGATCTAATGGAGCAGATTGAAACATGTTACTGACACATCAACCAAGGGAGCTTAAAGTGGCAAAATCTATGAATATGATTAAGCAGCAAAATTTGATGGAGGAAAAGAAAATGATTTACTCATCTATATAAGAGACATTGGTTTCATTATGAAACTCATGCTGGAAGAAGAAGATACTATAGAATTATCATGTGAAGTTTTCATGCATTTTGATCATACTGGTTAATAAGAACTAAGTTGTAGAACAGTTATCGAGCTACAAAGAGTAATTACCGATGAATAGTAAGTTGATACAATATTGAATCTAAAGTGTTATATTGATCAGAAATATTTGAATGAGCTAAACATTGATTTGTAAACTGCAAATTGAATTTGTTTTAAGGTAGATCATCTACTGTTACATATTTAACCATTGTACACAAAAAAATCTCTTAACCGAGTGGACTATGAAAGTCTTTTAATGTTTCATTCATAGAGTGAACATTGTTATCCTGTCAACCCCAGAGTGACTGCTGGTTGGATGATAACTTCTGGTCTAAAATCCTGTAACAAGGTCACACCTAACAGTGTGTTTGTAACCTTTAACAGGGTTGGATCTTCACCGACCTCACTTCAGAAGAGTGAAAATTTTTGGGTTGCTGGTCCCAAGTGGTTTTTCCCTTCACAGGGTTTCCACATTAAATCTCTTGTGTTATGTGTTGATTGTGATATTTGTTTGTTATCATACTTTGCATATTACATGGTAGATTTAATCGGTAATTATTATAAAGTTTAGACTGTCAATTGGTAAATACACAGATAGTGAAAGTATTTTTTGTTTACCGAGTTGCAGAAGTATTAGAATTGTTTTGGATTATACATTTTGATTTGAGACACTGGATAACTGATTCACCCCCCCTCTCAGTTATTCTAACAATTGGTATTAGAGTTGTGGTTGCTTAGAATAGAGTTTTAAGGACTTCAGCAAAAAGGTCTCAAGATGTATAAGAGGGAAGTGCCAAAGTTGAACAAAGATAACTTCACAGTATGGAAAAGCCGGATGAAGTTGCACATATTTGGAATTGGGAATTCTGCACTAGAACTGATGGAGAATGGCTACATTGAACCGACACCAGGTCCCCTGACTCTTGATCAACTCAAGGATAGGCATGAACATAATATTACTATGATGGAAATTGCTGCTACCTGTATCGATGCCAAATTTGATGACATCAAGGATTGTGATACAACTAAGAAGATGTGGGACAAGGTGACTCTAATATACAGTGGAGATGTGAATGTCAAGAGAGCCAGAGCAGAAAGCCTAAGAGGTCGATTTGATGATATGAAGATGAAAGAAGGTGAGAACATTATGCAATACACAAACAGACTAAAAGAGGTAGTACATGCTATTAGAGCATCTGGTGGAGTCATTGATTATGAAACAATGATAAGTAAGATTCTCAGAACTTTGCTGCCAGTTTATGCGATTAGGATCTCTGCAATTCATGAAACAAGGGCTACATCCAACCTCACCCTTGACACTCTGATCGGTAAGCTTACAACCTTTGAATTGAATAAATTTGACAATAGTGTTGTACCTTCTGTTGAACCCGCTTTCATATCCTTTTTGAAGATTGGTAAGTCTAGTAGCAAGAATGATAATAATAATGGTAGTGACAGTAATACTGATGATGAACTTAATGAGCTTGAAGATCTTATGGCCAGAAGATTGCCCAAAGGTAAGGGAAGGTATAGAGGCAAGTTACCTCTAGCATGTTTTAATTGTAAAGAAGTTGGCCACATTGCTGCTAGATGTTTGAATAAGAAAGATGATGATAGATCCAAAGACCGATCTGAAAGAAGCTATGGGAGAAGAGCCAAAAGAGGCTACCAAAACAACAAGAAAGACAACCAAGATAGCTATGACAAATGGAAAAAGGCATGTTACATAGTCGAAGAATTTGAATCTGAATCTAACATTGATGATGATGTAGAAGTAGTATTTGTTGCTATGAAGGATGATTTAGAAGAATAAGAGAAACATGAAGAGACATCACTGATCTCTAAAGTAAGCAAAAATGATACATGGATAATAGACAGTGGCTGTACACATCATATGACTGGTGATATAGAGAAATTTGATCTAATTGATGAATATGATGGTGGATCTGTTAGAATGGGAAATGATGCACCTTGCATGGTGAGAGGCAAAGGTTCACTGATGATTAATGACATAATAAAATGTGAGAATGCATACTGGGTAGATGGATTGAACTATAATTTTTTAAGTGTGGCATAGTTGAACAACTCAGGTCACTGACTTGCTTTTGAGAACAGAAAGGTAAGAATCTATGATGATGGAGGAAGACTTGTCGGAACTGGTACACAATCCAGAGGTAATCTATTTTATCTTGAAATTGATCAGTCTTCTTATTTATTAATGAAAGATGAAGATGCATGGTTGTGGCATGAGAGGTTATGTCATGTGAATTTTGATAACATGGTCAAGATTAGTAAGAAGAAAAGAGTTAGAGGATTGCCTAACTTGTCAAAACCGGATCATGCAATGTGTCATGAATGTCAGAAAGGTAAGATGACTAAGTCTAGTTTTAAAAGCAAAGACTACTCAACAAAGAAGATACTTGAGCTGGTTCATACTGACCTATGTGGTCCTATGAGAACTCAGAGCTATTATGGTGATAGATACTTTATTATTTTTGTTGATGACTATACTAGACTGATGACTGTTATGTTCTTAAAAGAGAAATCTGAAGCTTTTAAGTTGTTTAAATGGTATAAGGCTAAGGTAGAAAAAGAGACTGGAAAATAAATTAAATGCTTAAGATCTGATAGAGGAGGTGAATTTATCTTTGATGAATTTACTAATTTCTATAATGATAATGGTATTAAGAGATAGGTCTCTGTACCGAGAACACCTCAACATAATGGGATTGCTGAAAGAAGGAATAGGTCAATCATTGACTGTGCTAGAACACTAATGCTACAAAAGAATGTTGCTCAAACATATTGGAGGGAAGTTGTCAGCATAGCTGTATATGTGCTTAACCGAGTACAACTGAAGAAGGACACCAACCAGACACCTTATGAGCTATGGTTTGGACATAAACCTACTGTAAGTTATTTCAAAATTTTTGGAAGCAAATGATTTATTCTGAAAGATGAGAGAAATGGGAAATTTGATTGTAAAGGTGATGAAGGAATATTCTTAGGATATTCTACTAAGAGTAAAGCATACAAATGTCTGAATAAGGTTACAAATAAGATGATTAAAAGTACTAATGTTCGTGTTGATGAGTATGATGACATAAACACAGAAGAAAGAAAGGAACCAGAAGACTATGGTAGATTAACTTACATTGAACTTCCTGACTATCTACTAAAGTCGCAACCTATGATAACCGAACAACAGGAAAATAACCTAGAGGAACAAGAAAGGGAAACCGACAAACAAGATGGCACTACCGAGAAAGCAAATGAACTTGAACAAGATTGTTAGAATTTAATCTTTCCTTGGTATATTTGTATTTATAGGATAAACCAAGGTATCCTAATGTATTTGTCCTCTATTCCAAGTGGGAGGACATGTAATATTTGTAATTTCCTTTATTAAGGAAAATAGATATTCCTCCTTATGAGGAATCCTACGCTTGTCTCACACACTAGTGAAATGTGGCATTCACAGAAATGGGAGTTACACTGTAACTCCTTTCTCTCGTCTCTTTTAAGAGATGGCTCTCCTTCTCTCATCTCATGAGATTCTTCTTCTTTTCGAATATTGTATGAGCTAAAGCTCCCTCTCTCTCTCTCTCTCATTCTTAGACATATTTTTGCCACTTTCATTAATATCACGGAGTTTTTTTTATGCTTTTCCCCCTTCAAAATATTGTCTCCTTGTTTCATAGTGCTTGGTGAATGCTCTTAGTTTTTGTGATTATTCATGGTAACACTTATTTTCCTTGCTCATTGATTAAAATTTTTTCTAACTCTATATTTTGTTATTATTATTTTAACATGGTATCAGAGCTGGTTGGTTTAATCTTGTTTTGAGTGTACAGGTGAAGGAGCTACCATATCTTGGAGCACTCCAATATTAGAGACTCTTGAGAGAGTTATTACTAATATATTTTTTTTGTCTAATCTGTTTAAGGAAAAAAAAATTGAATTTTTTTTTGTTTTGGCTGGTTTACCGCCAAACCCAATTTATCTATTGGATACATTTATTTGTGTAGGTTTGGATACTTTATTGATAAATATAATATTTATCAAAAATTTCATAATCAAAATATTATATTTAAAATATATCAAAATCTTAAAAGAATTTAAAAATTAATATTATTATAATTTTTTAAAGATTTAAAAGGATTAAAAATTTATTCCTTTTCTAATTTCGGTTCATAACTGTTCATAATTTTTTTTTTCAATTTTGCTATCATTGTTTCTAAAATTAGTTCATGCATCTGTTAACAAAATTTTTTTCATCATAGTTGCTATTTTTTAAAAGATTCTCCTTGTTCGTATGCAAAAAAAGGGAGTTTATTTTGGGTTTGAAATTATTGGTTAGTTGTTAACTTTGCATGCATTTCAGTTGTATCCGCAATTCTCTCTTTTCATTTGCATGTGTTTTTTTTGTTTTTTATTTTTCTTTGCATGCGCTGTAGGAAGGATTATTCCATAGATAATTTTCGCTGAAGGAGCAAAGGAATATTGGTTGTTCTCCACAATCTAGAGTTGAAATCAAGAGCTCTTCGTCTTGGTCATGCAGCTTCACCCTAGTTTTTTTTTCAGCAAAACTTCTCTTGCATTGCATTGTCGTATCTCTTATTGAATTTGCTCAAACTTGGGGTTCGATTTCAACTCCCTTTGTTAGCAGCGGTTTCTTGTTAGTAGGATTGGCTTTTCTCTTAACCTTGCATGTGTGTATTGCATGGTTGATATTAGTTCTCATTTCAAATTTCAAGCTTTCCTTCTCGTTGCATCTTCAAAAATCTTCATATTTATTTGTTTTATCGAAAATGAAGTATTTTTTTGCTTTCATACTCCTGGTTTTATGATCATCGTATTTTAGTAAAGTTCTATTAAATTATCTCTGGTATTTCTTTTTAAACTCTATACTCTTTGCATGCATTATATTTTCATAGCTAAAGAAGCACAAGAGGGTTCTATCGATCTTCATACTTTGAATATATCATTTTTTCATTAACTTTTGCATCGCGTCACTTGTTTCTTCTTGTTACAAGCTTTTCATAGACCTAGTGCTCTGTGCGTTCTGAGTATCTCAAGCCGTGGCTTCAGATTAAAAAAAGGGTGTGAGAAAGTTACTTCTACTGTTATTACACTTTAGTTGCATTATTCTTCTTGGCTATTTGTGTGGATTCCTCACTGCTGTTCGTGTGGGTATATCTTTGTTTATGAAATGTATGGTTTCATTTTTTTGAGTTTGAGCTTTTTTGCTTGAGTTTAAGCTATGTGATGTCTCCTTTATCTTCATCCCTGTGCAAGTCCCTCCTCCCCACCTTGGTTGAAAGATCCACCACTTCGACCTCCACGAACCATCCTTACTCACCTATTTTTTCTCATCGCACACACTTGCAGTTAATACTTGTATTACTGTTGCTGCTTTTGCTGTGCGGTTTAGAGGGTGTTTATCAAGGGGGGGTAGGTGCTGATCACTATGAGCCATTGATTGCCTTAGCTACACCAGTGGCCTCACAGGAAATAGTTGCTATTGTTTTGTGATATATGTTAGGAACTAGTTTGATATATTAGAGGATTGCTCAATCTGTATTGCTCAGCATACAATGGACTTCGAATAGATCACAGTGCATACCTTCTCTGAGGCATCCAATTTCAATCCATCATGCTCAGCAAAGGAAGTGTCATCTCCTGAAAGACTCTAAGGCGGCAGTGGTTAATTCAACCGTAATAAAGTCTCTCTCCTAATTCCAAGTAAAGTTATCTCCAACATGTAGATCACTACAACCACTTTCGTTCATTGCAGAGAAACCCTTGATTCATACACTTTGTTTATGTCCTTCGTTTGCCCATCTTTCTCTTTTCAACCATTTGTTTTCAGCGTATTCTTAGTTGACCTTTTGTGGTGTCTAAGTTTTGTTTTTTTGCTTTGTTAAATTTGTATTCTATTTTCTAACAGAAGCCTTGCTATTAGATTGGGATATGGTCTATTTTTTATTTGCTTGTTATTTTGACCAAATAAATAATTGATTCTCTTTATGACTATTGATTTTAATTTTTTTTTTGAGGTGTGTATTTTCATATTGCTAATGCTAATGATCTTCACTCGTTAAAATACCTTTTTTACTATATTCACAAAGCAATGCAATGCCGAGTAGAATCATAAAAGGTTCTAGTAACTGACTGACTGCTTTATTGCACTTTAGTTCTCAGAGTTGTCATTCTCTTTCAATGCAAAAGAATCTACTCTGTTCTCGCTCTCATTTGAATGCAAAGGTTTTATTTTGTGCTTATTTTTGGTACATGGTAAGCCTTAAAACATGCTGAAGGTACATTCAGATGAGAATGATTCATTTCTTCTAAATATCATTTAACTATCATTTAAATGCACTTTTTTCATTTATGTCGTGGATCTTATATTACTTGTTTTTTTTTCCTTAACATTTTTTATTCTTTCTAACGTCTTTGCAGCTCTTATCAGAAATATTTTATTAACATTTTTTTACTAACATTTTTATTGCAGGGTTGATTTTCTTAAACTTTTTTCAGTAAACTTAGTTTTCTAACATTTTTTTGCAGGTTGTAACGTCTTTTTAATAATTCCATTATCATTTTTTTTTCTGCAAGTTGTAACATTTTTTTTTCCTTAGAAAGGAACTTTTTTAGGAACTTTTTAATTTTTTTAAAAATATAATATCTTTCTGTTCATATTCATTTGTAATTTTGTTTCATCATGTCTATGTCAATGCCGAAATTTAAACTCACTACTTCCAATTATACTATTTGGAGGCCACACATGTTTGATTTTCTAAAATCTCGACATCTTTTTGATATTGTGTCTTCACCAAATTTGAAATCGACATCCACCACTCCTCAGGCTGACCAGGATTCCTAACAGTTGAAAGATGAGGAAGCGTTTGGTCTAATCGGATTCTCATTAAATCTAGATTTATATCATCTTATCTTAGATTGTACTATAGCTCATCAGGCTTGGCATGTCTTAGAGAGAACATTTCAAACTTACGAAAAACTTGTTCCCCTTATTAATTAAGCAAATCAAAACTCTACACTGCACTGTGACATTATGTATCCTTTAATTGATTTTCCTATTTGGGATGACCCATGTGATGATGTTTGTTTTGGGGATGATCCCCTCGCTTCCTATTTTCCTCATAGAGATAACTTGTTATAGGTTGATGATGATGGTAATAATCTATTTACTCCTCCTTGCTCTCATGTTGATGATATGTTTGACCAAGAAGATGAAATTATATCTAACTTTCTTAATGTTACTTTGCAAGATATGTTTATTACTCAAGATGAAATTCATGATGATAGTACTAATCCTATGATTGTTGTAGAGGTTAATGATAATGATGCTTCATATTATGATGAATACACTATAGATTTGTCCTATGCAACTGAAGATTTCATTTATGATTCTATGACCCATGATTCACAATATGATTTTTTCCAAAGTGTTACTGATTCAGCACTAGGTGATCCCAATGATGGGCACTCTACTAGTATTTTTGCCTTATTGCAGGCTCAAGTATTGATTATGCTCCACCTCTATTTTTAAATGGAAATGAATATACAAAATGCATAAATGCATCTCAAGAATCTCAATGGTCTCTTAAAGATTTGGGCTCTCCTCAACATGCTATTCACTTTGCCAAAAGTCCTATGTACCATTCAAGCTCCAAAGCTCAAGTTGAAGACATGCAAGATGATCAAGCCAAAGACATCCTAGTGAAGAATCTTTCAAAAGAAACATCTCAAATTCATTGTAAACATTTGGGCTTGATACTTATTGATGTAATTACCCCAAGTAAAGATTAAAGGGGGGTGTTAGAATTTAATCTTTCCTTGGTATATTTGTATTTATAGGATAAACCAAGGTATCCTAATGTATTCGTCCTCTAGTCCAAGTGGGAGGAAATGTAATATTTGTAATTTTCTTTATTAAGGAAAATAGATATTCCTCCTTATGAGGAATCCTACACTTGTCTCACACACTAGTGAAATGTGGCATTCACATAAATGGGAGTTACACTGTAACTCCTTTCTCTCATCTCTGTTAAGAGATGGTTCTCCTTCTCTCATCTCATGAGATTCTTCTCCTTTTCGAATATTGTATGAGCTAAAGCTCTCTCTCTCTCTCTCTCTCTCATTCTTAGGCATATTTTTGCCACTTTCATTAATATCATGGGGGTCTTTTTATTCTTTTCCCCTTTCAAAATATTGTCTCCTTGTTTCATTGTGCTTGGTGAATGCTCCTAGTTTTTGTGATTATTCATGGTAACACTTCTTTTCCTTGCTCATTGATTAAACAATTTCCTAATTCTATATTTTGTTATTATTATTTTAACAAGGATGAACAAGAAAGAAGAAACTGAGTACTGGCTAGTTTTGTCAGAATGAGACACAAATTATTGGAAACAGACAAGTTGGAATGCAGACAAGAAGCAAAACAAGACAAGGTACATGTCTAGTTTGTGAATTTGAACCAAAAAATATGAAAGTTGCATTAGAAAATGAAGAATGAGTTAATGCAATGAATGAGGAAATAGAATAAATAGAGAAAAACAAAACTTGGTCCTTAGTACCCCAACCTAAAGATAAGAATGTTATCAGTACTAAATGGATATTCATAAATAAAATGAATGAAAATGGTGAAGTGACAAGAAATAAGGCGAGATTGGTATGCAAGGGATATGCACAGGAAGAAGACATTGATTATGGGGAAACATTTGCACCTATTGCTATATTGGAAGGAGTTAGAATGTTACTTGCATATGATGCACAGAAGAAATTTAAGGTTTATCAAATGGATGTAAAATCAACATTTCTGAACGGTATACTTGAAGAAGAGGTCTACATAGAACAACCTAAAGGATTCGTTGATCCAGAAAATAGAAACATGGTATGTAGATTACACAAAGCTTTATATGGTTTGAAGCGAGCACCGAGAGCATGGTATGCAAGACTGCATACTTACTTGTTAAGTATTGGATTTGTAAGAACTAGTGAGAATAGTAATTTGTACATGAAAGGTGATACTGATGACACTATTATTATTGCTGAAATTTTTGTTGATGATATTATTTTTGGAGGTCAAGATCATGTATGTAAATCTTTTGTTGATGACATGAGGAATGAGTTTTAAATGTCTATGTTTGGAGAGATTAAATTCTTTCTCGGATTACAAGTGATACAACAGAGTGATGGGATATTCATCACACAGTCCAAGTACATAAAGGAAGTCTTGAAGACATTTGGCATGGAAGATGAAAAACTTGTGGGAACACCGATGGCTACTAGAAGTAAACTGACAAAGGAAGATGAAACTACAAAGGTAAATCAGACACTTTACCGATCCATGATTGGTAAGCTCATGTATGTAGTTCATAGTAGACCAGATATAACACATGCTGTGGGAATTGTTGCTAGATATTCTGCTAATCCTAGAGAATCACACATGATTTCTACGAAAAAGATCTTAAGATATCTGAAAAAGACAGAGGATTATGGATTATGGTATCCTAAGGAAGGTAAGTTTGAGCTGAAGGTTTATACTAATGCTGATTGGGATGGAAATGTGGATGATAGAAAAAGTACCACTGGAGGAGCATTTTTCTTTGGTGAAAGACTTGTAACCTAGACAAGTAAAAAGTAGGCTTGTATTTCTCAGTCTACAGCTAAAGTAGAGTATGTTGCTACTGCTACTAATTGCTCAACATTGCATATATCAAGCAAGTGTTGGAAGGAATGAATGAGGTAATCACTGACCCAGTGATCATATACTGTGACAACACAAGTGCTATCAATATTTCAAAGAATCCTATGATGCACTCTAAGACAAAGCATATATCAATTAAGTATCACTACTTAAGAGAACAAGTGCAAGAGAAGCAAGTAAAGGTAGAATTTGTTACATCTAAAGAACAACATGCAACCATTTTTACAAAGCCTCTACCGAAGGACACATTTGAATATTTGAGGACTAGACTTGGGGTCCGTCCCCTATCTATCGGTTACTAATGTGATCTGGATGTTGCATCAGCCTAATCTTACCAGAAGATCATTCATGTTGATGCAACATAGTTCACACTTTGGATTTTGTTCAAGGTTGTGATTAAGTTTGAACAACTGAAACAAATTAGGATATCAGTATAATAAGATACAGAGGAAGTAATGGATAATAGAGAGATACTTAGCTACTATAGAGCTGATTATTTAGTTGTTTCTTTGGCATTTTTGTCAAAGGGAGAGATAATAATATGAAAGGGAAAAGGAGATATGCACCGATGAGAACTATCTAAGGGAGAGATAATGTGAAAGCAACTTGAGAATTAAAAAGGTTATATCTACAGAATGACAAAGATGTATTTTATAATGTTGTTTTAGTAACGTAGTGATTAAACATATTAAGCTAGGGATAGCTTACACTACACAACATTTGATCACAAAGTTGTAGAATACATGTTTGGTATGTGTATGGTACATTTCATATTACTTGAGTTGCCATCAATGCCAAAGGGAGAGATTGATGAACTACAACTGATTTAGAACCTGAATGAAGAATCTGTAATTCAAGATTACTGAAGAGTTGATGATTAGATATGCAAGATGATTAAATCAGTATTATGTTGACATTGATGTCAACTAGCTTGACAATACTTATCTTATAAGTTACTATACTGACACATCTGAAGGAAGGTGAAAGAGATGAAGAACATAAATATCTACATGAGGAAGATGTATATGATAGATGAGGATAAGGAATACACTAAGTAACTTGTTGATGAGTCTATGACTTGATGAAATTGACTTTATTATGTTGCATTCATCTATGATGAAGAATAGAGCTGAAAGACACAAAGCAATGTTGTCGATAAATAAAGCATTTCAGTATACACTGATGAAGTGTAGTGTATACCGAGCGTAGTGTTAACCGAGCTTGTGTTCACCGATGCATTTCTTTGTTAACTGAGCAAAATAGAAATGAATTAAATGATCAATTTAGCCGATAAAGTGATGAGCTGTAAAGTGTATGAAATCGAGGTAACATATAATGTTTGTTATGAAGATCGACGGCTAACATAAATAAAAAAGGATCTAATGGAGCAGATTGAAATGTGTTACTAACACATCAGCTGAGGGAGCTTAAAGCGAAAAAATATATGAATATGATTAAGCGACAAAATTTGATAGAGGAAAAGAAAATGATTTACTCATCTATATAAGAGACATTGGTTTCATTATGAAACTCATGCCGGAAGAAGAAGATACTACAAAATTATTGCGTGGAGAAGTTTTCATGCATTCTGATCATACTAGTTAATAAGAATTGAGCTGCAGAACAGTTACCAAGCTACAAAGAGTAATTACCAATGAATAGTAAGTTGATACAATATTGAATCTGAAGTGTTATATTGATCAGAAATATTTGAATGAGCTAAACATTGATCTGTAAATTGAAAACTAAATTTGTTTTAAGGCAGATCATCTACTGTTACATATTTAACCATTGTACATAGACAAATCTCTTAACCGAGTGGACTATGAAAGTCTTTTAATGTTTCATTCATAGAGTGAACATTGTTATCTTGTCAACCCCAGAGTGACTGCTGGTTGGATGATAACTTCTGGTCTAAAATCCTGTAACAAGGTCACACCTAACAGTGTGTTTGTAACCTTTAATAGGGTTGGGTCTTCACCGACCTCACTTCAGAAGAGTGAACAATTTTGGGTTGCCGGTCCCAGGTGTTTTTTCCCTTCACAAGGTTTCCACATTAAATCTCTTATGTTATGTGTTGATTATGATATTTGTTTGTTATCATACTTTGCATATTACATGGTAGATTTAATCGGTAATTATTATAAAGTTTAGACTGTCAATCGGTAAATACATAGACAGTGAAAGTATTTTATGTTTACCGAATTGCAGAAGTAGTAGAATTGTTTTGGATTATACATTTTGATTTGGGACACTAGATAACTGATTCACCCCCCCTCTTAGTTATTCTAATAGTTTGTGTAAGGGGATTTCAGATACCATTATACTATAGTGCCCCAAAGAAGCGAGGTACAAGAGTTACAAGGGAAGGGTTTACCAAGATCATCGAGTCTATAGCAACTAATACAAGGGACATAGGGTTTAAAGTTTCATTTAAAATAAGATCCTGATTCCTGTATGAACAACTTCTTGAGGCCATGGGAATTGTGTTTCCTAAATATTGGCACTTAAACTCTAAGGAAGATTATCATAATAGGTTGTTGAATTTGATAAAGGAATTTTGCAAATCTATAGAATTTAGTGGAGTGACTATCAATGGAATTTTGGATGAGGGTCTTCTTAGACAACAATCAGACACTTTTGTAAGGAATAAGAAGCATCAATATCAATTAATCCATAACCCACATGAAGAGGGCTCGGCAACAAGGCTTTGGATAGAACTAAAACAAAACATAATGTTGCGTAAAGAAATTTTTGAGTTCTTCAAGCTTGCTGATCTATGTCAAACCATGATATTGGGTTCAGTGGAGGATGAGAGAGTTTTTAGTGCTTTGGGCTTCCTAAAATCAAAGCTAAGAAACAAACTAGACAAGAATTTGGAAACATACTTGAGGGTCTACACATCTAGGTATGATGTCAATACTTTTCCTTATCAAAAAGAAATGGAAATCTGGAAGAAAAGATGCAAAAAAAGAGGGTTGGGAAACACCATTAACCAATCTCTGACTCTGAGTGGGGTGGCGATGGGAGTCATAGAAGTGAAGGTCATAGTGAAGAAGACACAAATGAAAATGAAGAGAACAATGAAGGAACTGGAATACAAGAATTAGATGATGATGACGACACAGAGATGAATTGGAAAATTTAGGAAATTTTTGCTAAATTAGCAGTAGTAATCAATAGGTATTTTTTGAACTTATTAACTACTATATCCTATCATTCAATGTTCATTTTAGAAAAACAAGAATGTATTATGTTTCATCATTAAAATTTGGATCAAAGAGTATTATTACTGTAGTTTGTATCGTATCATCAATGATCATTCAAATTTGAATTTGAAATTCATGATTGAAATTTTGTATTCTAATAGCATATAATAGAGTAAATCAACTAAGAATAACTAAATAAAATAGAGTAACTCAGCATACATTGAATTGGAAAACATGAAAATTAGATAGAGCACAATTTGTTTGTATTCATTTCCAATATATTACAATTTATAGTAGTTCAAAATTTAGAGCAATCTTTGTAGGCCAGTCCAAACATCCTTTGATGGCAAAACAATTTAGTTCATAGTATAGTCACACTCCTGCAACTTCATTAGCAATTCATATTTGGAAGTGTGACTTGACAACATTGTTTCTTCTAAAACTCCATTCAAAGTTCTCATTGGTTTTATGAAATCCATGAATGTATCAGGAGACATGTTTGTAGGAAGAAAGCGTAAATCAATATTTATTTTGTCCTGCATCCTTATTTTGTAAGTTTCTCTTCCAATGAACTTATTTTCATCAAATCCCTTATGCAAACCAAGACTTTCAAAATTCCCTTTCCTTTGTTCCATCTTTGTGATCTTCTTCTTAGCTTTGTCATCCAATTCTTGTGCTTCCCATAGCTTCTCACATTTTTTAATGATACTTGATACCCTTGTGTGAATGATAAACACCTTCATGAAATTAGGATTATTAACTAACAATTCAAAGCAAATATAATGAAAATTTAAACTAAGAAATGAATTCAACATCCATGACATCTCATGGTTCTGTAATTAGATGTGGTAAGTAGAGCTCTCAGCTTTGTATTCCCTACTAGTGACACTTCTAAAATGAGAAATCTATGATACTAATATGCCTAATCTAGCTCACAATTCTCCATTATGATATGTTAAAATGCAAATGAAAATGATAAATGCTCTCAAATGCTCTCAATTTCTCATGAAATTGACTATAATAAGGATGCTTTACTCTTCAAATCTCTAATTGCTTCTTATGCTCACAAAATGCCTCTTATTTATAGTAAATTCCCAAGGGTAGGGGGTAGAGTGAAGTAATCATGATTTAGCCTTGGTTGAGTCAAAAAATTTGCAATATTTTTAAATGGGGGGACAATTTAAATGTTTGTCTCAAAGCTTTGGACAAAAAGACAAAATTGAGTGGATGAGATTCAAAGTTGAAATGTGTGATTGGGATTCAACTATTTTGAGTGATCCATGTGCTTTTGTTCCTCAATTCTCATTGGTTGCTCAAATTGTTGTTGAAAGATATTAGGATTAATTAAATTCCATCAATTAATTAAATTAGCCATGTAGGGAATAGGTTCATTTTGATTTTTGATTTAACAACTATACAATTAATTGATTAAAATAAATTATATAGTGTATTTTGCCCCTTTAAGCTTGTATTTAATTATTTAATGTCATTATTTAATTTTTCCCTTGATTTGATTGATTTTGTCCGATTTTGATTAATAAATGTCCATTTAAATTTGATTTGATCCTTTTTTATGAGTTTTAGTGCACTTTGATTAAGATTTTGCAATTTTATTAAGAATTTTCCATTTTAATGATTTAAAGCACTTGCCCATTTTTGAGTGTCTACAAATGCACCTCTTTGAATTGATGTGTGAAGCACATTGATTCAAAGAAATTTTTAGGCCTGATTACCTTTAGGTCCTAATTAACTAATACACCATTGATATGATTCTGCCTGATATGAAATTGATTGTTGCTTGATATGATATGCCTCTGATCTGATTTGATAAAATGATATGTGCCCCACTGATAATAGTTCAAAATTTTTGATGCCCTAGACTCACTGATGCCAATTTGATACTCTGATGCCCCCTCAGAAATAAAACATATTGATTGCTTGATTTGAAAAATTAGATGATGTTGATTTACTAAGGAATCTAATATGTTTTCATTTATGAAAAACATTGATGATGATGTTGATTTCAAATAATGCCCCGGTTTGATTGATATGTTGACATTAGGTCAATAGGTCAAAATTTACCTCAAAATTAGGTCAAATTAGCTTAAATAGGTTGAAAAACCTAGATTTACTATTTATTTTCACTTTTGACTTCTAAGATTTTGCTCTAATCCTTGGCTTCTTGATCACGATGGTTGTCCTGATTCACAAGCACCAGTTTGAGAGAGGTCATCGTTATCAGAGACCACTAGACTATGGACCTCTAGTGAGTCATTGCTAACCTTCCTTGTGATTTATTGCTCGTTTATAGCATTTATTGCATTTTTTTCATGTTGTCATAGATTAAATTTTGCAAAATGCTGTGTAGTAGATGTTAAATGACATGTAAGCTTGTAAAACACTGCATCCATGCTTTTTAATGATGCCTCTACGTAGTAAAGTGCCGCCTAGGAATATTTAGGTCTCACCTAATAAGAATATGTTTCCGTGTAGGACTAGGGTTTTCTTGCCATTTTAGACATGTTTTTACACGTATAAAACCCTAGGTTTAAAATGCCGCCTAGGCCTGATTAAGTGTCGCCTAGCATTGTAAAATGCCATGTGAAATGTTAAGTCACATGTATGATTGATAAAGTACCGTGTAAGATATGTTTTGCATCGTGTAAGGTAAAATGTTGCATGGTAATAGGCAAATGACACCTACAGGAGTTTTGAAAATTTTGAAACTCAAACTTGATTTTCTGATAAAAATTGGATAACTTTGATTGACTGATTGATTGATTTTCCAAGATTGCTAGATTTGTTGTAGTTTAACAAAACAAGTGATTAGGATATTAGGATAATAGTACCAATGAAAGTGATTTGTCAATCTAATAGGATATAAATCTAATAGGTAGGATACTGATAGGTAGGATACTGATTGATCAGTGTGAAAACTGATAAGTAGATAATTGATAATTCACTCTCAAGACATAGAGACATGGGCAAATGATACTAATTTGATTGCTTGATACTTTGATTCTGATAGAACTAATTGACATCCTGTGGTTCCAGCTGAACCGTGGTCTCCTTACAGCTGTGGCAGAGAGATGGCACTTTGACCATAATAATTTCCATCTACCTTTTAGAGAGATGATGATCACACTAGATGACATGTATCAATTGCTATGCATTCCTTGTCAAGGAGAGATGGTATACTATGACTCTATTTATGATAGTACAGTATGTAGATAGGTGTTCGGAGATAACACCATTGATGATGATACTATCACATGGGCATAGTTCACTTCTTTTCCCACTTTTCCAATAGTTCTATGTGCTTTGATTGGAAGATTACTACTTCTCAACCGATGAGGTCATGGTTTCTTAGTTGGATGGGGCCAGATTTTAGAGGATTTACTTGCGCAGCCTCAACGGTTCGATTGGGGTTCTTACATTTTGGCCCAGCTTTACCATGATTTACATGAGGTGGTGTACAGGTTGAGTGCATCTTTATCAATAGGTGTGGTGATCTTGTAGCTATGGTATGGGAGAATCTTCCCATCACTAGGCTGGTGTTAGATCAGATCTATCAGCAAGGTTTCCCTTATGCTTTTCTATATGGTGGCATGGTTGTCCAACATCATCTGGGCAAGCTTGAGTATTGGCACCGGGTTATTTATGATCTTGATCAGGTCCATTGGTGACCATATATCGGTTGTGAGGGATGGAGGGAGGATGATGATGAGCTCTCATATATGTTTTCTCATTGGTGGATGATTGGTAGATCTACGACTATGATTGAGCAATTTTGCTTCAGTCAAGTTTCCAGGCAGTATGGAAGAGTGCAGGATATGCCACAGGGTATGACATTATATACTCAAGTTCAGGCAGAGTGTTCTATGTGGGGTGCTTAGATTGATTTCTAGTTTGCCTATGATCAGATTGTGTAGATGATGTACTACAGATGTGATATGTTAGTGCGTGTAGCTGATGTTGGTATGTCACATGAGTATTGAGACTGGTGGGCTCAGAACAAATTTCTTTGATTTACAGATCCAGCAGAGCCTATTCTTGGTCGTGATGAGAGATTAGAGGATGACGGGGATGCTGGTGGGGATGGTGGTGGTGGTAGGAGGAGACATCAAAGATGATGAGCTCAGAGAGGAGAAAGAGCTCCTCAGGTCATGGGTCAAGGATGAGATGGGCCATGGGTGAGAGGTGGACATGTTAGGGACAGGGCTAGAGATGTCAAGCAGGTACAACAGGGACTTGAGTTTGTTCATCCTTGAGATGCATTGGTACAGGGATAGAAAAGGGCTCAGAGATAGGTACACATTAAGGTTGCTAAACAGATTCCTGAAGGACAAGATCCTTTGGTTCAGTTACAATGAGTTGCGTTGGCACAACAAGATCAAATTTTGGCACAACAAGTGCCTCCCCAGGTTCCTAGATCACAGATATGGTTCAGTCATCATAGGCTGCTCCTAGTATTGACACTCTATCATGAGATGTTTAGTCATTGCAGATGAATGTATCCACTATTATTGGCAGATTAGACTAGGTGGCTATTCTGATGCAACAATTTATGACCTTTAAGACTTAGAGACCCATTATGGCTAGCACTAGTCAGACTACTACTCAGGATAGACCAAGTGATGGGGGTCCAGATGGATTAGGTGTTGGTGATGGATTAGGTGGTGCCACAGGATCTTGATTATTTGATTTATGGATCTCCTCATGTTGATGACTTGTACCATGTCTCATGCTTATTGATCAGAACTTGATGTATCACTCTGTTGATGACTTTGTATCTTGCTCTACTAATTTGTTGGATCATTGATATTATGAACATTTATATGATGATATGTCTTCCTTGATTCTCTTGATGTGTTCTTGTGAGATCATCTTTATATGCAACTATTTGATGTTTTATGATGCATTTACTTTGATTATGCTATGGATGCAATGTATCTCATGTATGATATAGATATATGGATGCAATGATTTATGCTATTTTGATATGTTTTCTTTGCTTTTCAATGTACGGATGCAAAGCTTTAATGGAAATATGAATATGAATGCCCCTATGTTTTTGAATTTTTTTCGAATGTATGCAATTCTATACTTAACTAGATGTGTGAAAATGATGTGTGATGAATGAATTTTTCTCTTTTTGCTTTTCTAATATATGGATAATGAATATTGAGTAATGCTATGAATGGATGCAAAAGATAATCCCACATGATTGATTTGAATCAAGGATGAAACATTTAATTGAACCCCCTTTTTAATATTTTTGATCAAGATGATTAATTAAAACCCCTTTTCCCTTGGAAAAATAACTACAAACATGCACTTAATCTAATATGAAAATGCAATGCAACTAAGTGTCACTAGCTTTTTAGCAAAGAAATGCCATAGGGAAATATTTTCATCATTGAGCATTATAGGACCATTAAAGCAAGTACAACCATCACTGACCACATCATGATGATATGAATACCACTTTTCATCATTCTTTGGTAACCTCTTTTTTGGAAACTAGTACAACCCTCACTAGTTGAATGACCAACTATGGGAGTATGAATATTGGTTTCAACAGATTCAATGTTGCAAGTGGATTTTGGTATTAAGATATAAAAGATCTAAATAACCAAGGTATCTATTTGCGTAAATAAGAAAAGGTCAATTCTTCATCCTATGTGATAGTCCTCGATGGTTCTTTGATGACCATGTTGTTAGATGAATTCATATAAGTTGATGGATCTCCCTCAAGACAGTCACTCAAAGGCAATAAAATATCATGTCTCCATCATTGCCAATCTAGTCGAAACATCATTGATTAGCTAAAGAGATGTAATACAAGTAATTTCAATTAAAGATCATCAAAAGAAAACTTCAAGTGTTTTGCAATGCATCAAGATTTTCAAATAGAATTTCCAACCATTCTGATCTTTTAAGTGTTGTCAATTTTTAATCCTGAACAATAAAGTCAATGAAGGTTCAAGGATCAAGTTGTGGGATCGGAATACTTGGGTGTGAACAATGATATCCATCAAAGGTTCAACGAAAATATCTCTCCTCTGAAGCTCTGATAATTCTCTCTCTGATGTGACTGAATGTAGCACTACTTGAATCTGTTTGTACCAAAAATCCAATCCTTTCCTTCCCCCAAGTGATAAATGTGATCATGTGACAAACTTAAGGCAAATAGACAATGTGAAAATGCAGCTAAAAGGTTTTATTATGACTATGCACAAATGACAGATGCAATGAAGATTTACAAGTGAGATGTTGGAATGCAATATGTACACATGCAACTAGGAAATGACTTAAGGGAACAAAAGGCACTTGATTACCAAGTTTTCACCTTTTGGATCTTTTTCTCTTTTTTTGCTACCAAGGCACCTATTGCTAGGTTTTCACCAAGGTAATTTTTTTCTTTTTCATTTTTTTTTTGTATTTTGAACTTTTTTCAATATTTTTGATATTTTCAAGATCTCTTTTGACTATGTACAATAAATATGATGCTCCTCATCTAATAATCTTTATACTCTTTCATCTACCTCATGTATAGAACCTCTTTAGATGAATGCTATTGATAGGTTCTTGTAGCTCTTCTCCATCACAATCTACTAATCTATAAGTTCTCGTTCCAAATGAAGAAACAATGATAAATGGACCAAGCCAATTCACCTCCCATTTACCCTTCTTCTCTCTTCGGCTTGATTTTTAGGGTTTTCTCTTAGTACTAAGTCATCTACTTGAAAGAATCTTGGTTTGATATGCTTGTTGTAGTTTCTTGAGATCCTATTTTGATAGACTTTCAAGTGTTCATAGGCTTGCGTTTGGTGTTCTTCTAACAACTCTAATTTTTGAAGCCAAGAAACTCTATAGTCCTCATCTGTTATCAACCCTTGCAATGATAATTGTAAAGATGGGATTTCAACCTCCAAAGGTAGAACAACTTCAGCTCCATAAACCAATGAAAATGGTGTAGCTCATGTGGGTGTCTGAATGCTAGTTCTATAGGCCCATAGTGCTGGGTTAATTTGCACATGCCAATCTCTCCCTGACTTATTCACTGATCTCTTCAAGATTTTCAAAATGTTCTTATTTGTAGCTTCGGCTTGTCCATTTCCTTGAGGGTAATAAATGGATGAAGAGTGATGAGTAATATGGAATGTGTCACAAAGTTCATCCACATCTTTGTTTTTGAATTGCTTTCCATTGTCTATGATTATGGCATGAGGGATACCATATCTACAAATGATGTGGTTCAAAATGAACATGGAGATCTATTTTCCCATGGCGGTGATCAAAGGAATAACTTCTACCCACTTTGTGAAATACTCCGTAGTGGTGATGATGTACTTGTGCCCATTGGAAGATGGTGGATAGATTATGCCAATCAAGTCAAATCCCCATTGATAGAATGGCCATGGTGTAACAAATGGATGCAATTCTTATGCCGACAGATGTATCATGTCGCCATGGTATTGACATTTGCTGCATAATTTGACAAAGTGACAAGCATCCTTCTCTAAGGTTTTCCAAAAATACCCCATATGAAGGATCTTCTTGGCTAGATTTAATCCACTTGAGTGTGACCCACAAATGCCCTCGTGAACCTCACTTAAAGATAACTTAGACTCCTCTTCCTCTAGACATCTAAGTAACATCCCGTCAAGACCCTTATGATAAAATGTTTCAGAAAGGATTATGTAACGGGTTGATTGTCGGATAAAATTTCATTTTTGGGCTTTGGATTGGTTTATAGGTAACACTTGGTCTTTGAGATAGGTATATATAGGGTCATACCAAGGTGAGTCATGTCCATTGAGTAGGGAAACAATTTGGGTGTCGGGAAGGTCAAATGCTGGTTTTTGCCAACTCTTCCACCAAGAATTCATACTTCTCATTTTGATCTGGTTTTTGAAGTAAGGAAGCCAAGGTCACCATTGCATCAGCTGCTCTATTCTTCTCTCTTGGAATTTGTTCCAAGGTTATCAAAGCAAAGTACTTTTTCCAAGCATCTATCATAGTCTTGTATGACATTAGTTTTTCATCTTTGGTATTGTATTCATCATTGATTTGATTAATTATCAATTAAGTCTCCATACACTTGTAGCTTGGTGATGTTCCATTCTAAAGCCATCTTAATGCCAATGACTAAAGCTTCATATTCTTCTATGTTGTTTGTACACGGGAAAAAAAGCTTGTATGACTTGGGAATGGTATACCCTTGAGGGGTAATCAATAATATGTCAGCCCTAGAACCTCCTTGTGTATATGATCTGTCGAAGTACAACTTCCATGTCTTGGCCTCTATGTTGACAATTGCTAAATCTAGAAACTCCACTTGAATGGTTTGCGTAGAAATTAATGGATTTTCTGCTAAGTGATCTGCTATCACTTTTCATTTTAAGGCCTTCCTATCCACATACTCAATGTCGAACTCACTTAATATCATGACCCATTTTTGCTATTCTACCTGTTAAGGCAATTTTGCTTAGCAAGTATTTTAGGGGATCAATTTTTGCAATAAGTTTCACCTTGTGCATCAACATGTAATGCCTCAATTTTTGGGATGCAAAAACAACCGCTAGAAAAGCTCTTTCCATGAATGTGTAATTGAGTTCATACTTGATCAATGTTCTACTCAAATAGTAGATTGCTCTTTCTTTCCCTTGGTCATCTTCTTGCGCCAAAAGAACTCCTAGAGACCTCTCGGTGGCAGATATGTACAATAGAAATGATTTTCCCTTGATTGGTGGCATTAGTATTGGTGGATTTATTAGATATGTCTTCAACAAGGTGAAGGCTTTGTTGAATTCTTCATCCCACATGAAAATAGTGTGTTTGTGTAGTAACCTTGTGAATGAATGGCATTTTTCTGCCAGTTGAGAGATAAATCTCCTTATTGATTGAATCTTGCCTTGAAGGGACCTCATTTGGCTTATGTTCTTTGGAATCTCCATATCCATTATGGCTTGGACTTTTTTTGGATCTACTTCAATCCCTTTTGCTGAAACTATATAGCCTAACAATTTGTTGGATTGGAGTCCAAAGGCACATTTTTTCGGATTAAGCCTCACTTTAAATTGTTCCAATCATGTGAATATCTTTTCAAGAATTTGTAGGTGATCTTCTCTTTTATGTGACTTTGCCAATATGTCATCCACATAATCTTCTAGAAAGGTGTGCATCATATCATAGAAAATAGTGGTCATCACCCTTTGGTATGTGGCTCCGACATTTTTGAGGCTGAAGGACATTACATTCCAAAAAAAGGTACCCCATGGGCATGTAAAGGTTGTCTTTTATTGGTCTTCAGGTGCAAGTTTTATCTGATTGTATCCACTAAAACCATCCATTAATGAATACAGGGAGTGACCTGTTGTCAAGTCCACTATCACATCTATGCTTGGAAGTGGGAAGTCATCTTCAGGACATGCAAGATTCAAGTCTCTAAAGTCCTTGCATACATGAATGGATTTGTCATGCTTGGTGACTGGTACAATATTAGATATCCATTTAGCATATGCAATTTCTCTTATAAACCCCACCTTCAACAATTTCTCCAATTTGGCTTTGACTAGGAGAGCTATATGTGGGTGCATCTTTCTCAACTTTTTCTTGACAGGCTTAACCCCTGGTTTAACATTCAAATGGTGCATAATGAAGTCAGGATCTAATCTTGGCATGTCAGCATAGGACCATGCAAAGTTCACTTGTTTTTCTTGGAAAAAATTGATAAAATTCTTTCTTTCTAAAGGTGTAAGTGACGCTACTAGGTGTATGAATTTAGGATCCAATTCTATTCCAATGTTGACCTTTTATATTGGCTCTATGAGAATCGGTGACCTTTCTTCTTCATGGTCAGGTAGGGTATCCAACCTCTCTTCCTTCGGTGCCACAATTGGGTTTTCACCATAGGAAACATCCTTTATCTTTACTTTTTTTGGTTCTAGTGCTACCACATAGTGGTTTTCATCACTAGAACTTTTCATTTTTTTTTTCATTTTTTTCTTTGGATTAAGAGATTGGACCCCCGCTATTCTCATCATGTTCATATTGAATTCATTGGTGAAAGAGGGCTCAATCAGGTTTAAGTATTGGGTCATTGGTTGGTCATTTGGGAAATAGAGTAAGTCACTTGGCTCATTTAGGTCCCAATCAATAAGTTCAGGATGCATCAAGGATAGGGATTCATTTGGCAAAGTGTCATCAGCTGGAGTTATGGACATGACCTCATTGGATGGTTCATACATTGTATCATTAAGGTCAATGACGTGAGCTTCCTCGAGATGGTCCATGGAAGAAGGATCAAAGTCCTCTTCACTTGAGTCCTCAAGGACTTCTATGGGAAATAGCATGGGAAATATAACATGCAGATTAATCCTAACATTCAAATCATCCTCCTCTGATGGTTCCCAAAATTCCTCTATCCATGGTCAATTAATGGGTGCTTGTCCTATATTGAGTTCTTGTATGATGGGATCTTCATTCCTTGGAGTTCGTTGCCTTGGAACATTAGCATAAGCATGTATGGTGAAAATCTCTTTATCATGGCATGAGTCATTAGATAAAGTATCCCACTCATAATCTCAAGAATCATCACTATCCACATCGGATTCCACCGTGTTCACTTGAGGATATGAATCATGCATGGGGTTGGAGATTTCTCCTTTGTGCTGGTAGCCTACCCCTGATCTTTCTTCTTTTGACCTCCAAGAAGGTTAAATAGGCTCTAGTAAACCTCTATTTCTTTTGCTTAAGGGTCCTCTTCCCTTGTACCCCATTTTTTGCATTATTTCAAATCCTTTTCCATATTGCTCGGTTTGAATGTTAATGTGCTGAATTCTCTCCACAGGAGTATTTGAGGTATCATTTTCATCTTGATAGAGCCATTGAAGAACTTCATCTTCCTCTTTGTCAAATGTTGCCTTGTCACTTTCTCTTACAAAATAAAAATTATATTTATGAGGAAGATGTTCGTTGGACGGTTTCCCATGTGTTCATGGAGATGTAGGTAAGTCGAATAAGGAAACAAAATATTCTCCTACTCCCTTGGAATTAATTCTACATTATTTTTCAAATGTATGCATCATCTTACTCATTTTTTTGTAATGGTCCTCTTTAGCTTTATTTTTCTCTTCTTTGGTGGGTTTGAAAAGTTCTACTTCTGGTATAGATGCTTTATCTAAATTTTCATTTGAAGTTGGGCCCTCATAACTCACTTTCTCCTTTCCTTTAGTTGATTTAGTTGAGTTAGTTCAAGGAGGACTTGAAGTAGAAGTATCACTTAATGTTAACTTAGGATCATCCACTTTAGTGTCTTTAATGGTAGCCCTTTGGATAATCCCTTCTCTGTTATCCAGAATAAATAATTCGTGGAGAGGCTTTAGCGCATTGCAATATTGGAAAGGATTTGAATCCCCTCCAATCATGATTTCCTCACCCATGTATGGAAATTTTATGCATTGATGATATGTGGATGGAACCACTTGCATCTCATGGATCCACAACCTCCCCAATAAGATATTATAAGTTAGTTTCATATCTAGGACTTAGCATTTTGTGTCTTTTTTGATTGGTCCAACTTGAATGGGCAATATAATCATGCCTTTTGAAGCTCTTTCCGCTTCATCATAGGCCTTTATGGTAATTATTTTTGTAGGATCAATGCATGACTCGGATAATCCTAGAGATTTGACAAGGCTCAAAGTGCAGATGTTAAGATGAGCTCCCCCATCTATGAGAGCTCTCTTGACCCTATGTCTTTCAATCAAGACTTCTATATGCAATGAAAGATTTTGGGGATGGGTAATGGAAATGTCATCATGGTCTAAAAATGAAAGGCAATGGGGGGCAATGAGATGTCCTACCATATTCTAAAACTTCTCCTCATCCAAGTTGGTAGGAACATTAGTTTCCACTAAAGTTTTCTCTAAGATTTCCTTGTGATTTGGCGATAACTTTAATAACTCCAAGATATAAATTTGTGCTGGAGTCTTTTGTAGTTGATCCACCAAACTATATGGTTTTTCTATTGTAGCCAATTGTTTTTCCAAAATGATGGATTGTGGAGGGCCAATAGTTTTAGGATCAACCCCTTGTAAGGTAATCCCTGAAGCCTGCCCCCTAGTGATAACATCAGATGTTTCCTTTTGGGGTTGTTCTTTGATCACAATATTATTTACCGCATGCTCTCTCTTGGATATAGTATTGATGACATTATCATAATGAGGTGCAAAATTGATATTGTTTCTACTTTTCTTGTTCCTATTGGATGATTCACCTTTTTCATGGTTATAAAAAGGTTGTTTAAATGTTGTGTGATCTTCATTACCTTGAGGTCCTTCAATAGTGATTGTACCATTATCAATCAAGTCTTGCACCATGTTCTTCAATTGTAAGCAATCATTTGTCTTATGCCCTTGAACTCTATGATATTCACAATGACTATTCTCACTCCACCAGTTGGGTTTATTCTATGGCTCATAGGGTTGAATGCTAGGTAAATTAATGATCTTGTTAGCAATGAGGGTCCTCAATGCTTTCTTGAGAGGCTCACCCAAAGGTGTGAAGTTCCTCTTGGGGGTTGTTACCAAGAATTTGTTAGATTTGTTACCTCCTTGATTGTTCCCAAAATTTCCACTATTGGTATTGCTTTTGTAAGGCACTTTGGGAGCCTGATTTGCATTGTTCACTTGATTAGGTGTTCTTGTGAGAGAAAAGGGAGTCACTTTTAAATTACTAGAATAAAAAACACTATCATTGACCACTCCTTTATTGCTATTCTTCAACCCAAACTAATTATAGCTATTAGAAAAGTTCTTATTCTGGTTGTTATGGTTGTTGTTGGAGGTATTGTTATTGTAGTTCTTATTGTCTTTGTAGAGTTTCAACTCTCCACTCTTAACTAATACCTCTTCTGTGGTTACTCTATTCTCAATAAGATCTTGGAGGACATTGCATTCTCAACTGATAGTTCATCTCACTACTCAAGCTATTGCTAAAGATATCCATCTTCTCTTTTTATGGTGCACTCCGAGGATATCTAGCAAATACTGTCCTCCATCTTTTTAGGAAAATTAGGAATCCTTCTCGTTCTTTTTGCTTGGTATTACATAAAGTGATCATTGTGACTTTGTGTTTAATATTGTATGAATAGTGTGCCACAAATTTAGAAGCCAACTCTTCAAAAGTTTTAATGCCGGAAGGTAATTTCAAAAACCATTCCATGGCCATACCTCCCAAACTCCTAGGAAATAACCTCATTAAATAAGTGGTATCATGCATGAATTCTAAGCTCAATGCACAAAATTCTTGTAGATTATCTTGAGCATCTGATGTTCCTTTGTATTTATCATACTTAGGAAATACTATGTTGATAGGGAATGGTACCATGACTAGACTCTTGTCAAATGGAAATGGACATAATGCTTCTATAGAAAAGGGCTTTGGAGCCCCGCTTTGCTTTATTGTGTCCAATTGCATTTAAAATAACTTAAATTGTTTATTCATGATATCAATCAGTCTCTCTTCAACTTCTGGTGGTCTAAGTTGATTAACATCATAGTCTTGAGGGAGTTTTAGACCTTTTCGGGCTAGGTCTAGAAAGTAATTTTCCTTGTCTCTATCCATCACTTTTTCCATGAGTTTTAAAAAGTACAGACTTTGTATAGCTTCGCTAAGCTTCTCATTAGTTGCATCATCAGCAGTTGGTTCACCATTGCCCTCATTAGTATTGTTGTTAATCCCTTAACTATTAGGGTCTATTCCTCCATTATTGGTATTACCTTGATTGTTTGGGTCAATACCTCCATTGTTATTACCCAAGCTACCGGAGTACATCATGTTGGTTTCCACTTCTTGAACAGGTTGTTCTTGTTGTACTTTTGGGACAGTAGAAGTATCACTTGGAAAAGGAAGCTCTTGTCTCAGATAAGTTTCATCTGCTTCAAGTTTTGCTTTACGTAATATGATTGAGTAAAAGAAGGCATGAACATAAAACACTTGAAAATAGACTTTATCTTGCTGGCTTGTGGTTGTGGTCGAATCCTTGTGAAATTTTCAAAATTGCTCAAGATCAAGATTTCTGACCAGGCAGGGTAATGGAACAAATAAAACAGCCAAAAGGGTATTTGAATCTGGAACCAAATTTTTTGGAAACCCTCAGGAAATGCTCACTGTTTTCCCTTTTTTGTTTTTGGGCATCACTTGCCTACGTGTAGGCATGACTTAAAAGTTGATACACGTTGACTGGAATTGATGTAGGTGGCACTCTGCATTTGTGCAGGTGATACTTTCCTATTGATAGGCATTTTTCCAATTTTTACAGGCATTACTTAATATGTCTCAGGCATGACTTTACTGTTGATAGGAATTTTCTAAACAATTATAGGCGTGACTTTACTGCTGACATGCAGTTTTTCTCTGTGCACAGATGACACTTTGTAGACCAGGTTGTAAATTTTAGATTTTAAAAATTGTAAGATCAGGTCTATGGAATTTTCTTTCTTGAAAATGAAGTACAAATGCAACACACACATCAAATTTGCACCATGTTCCTAAAACCACACTAAAAGTGTATGTTCTCGGTCATTTTTCACAAGTATTGAACAAGAAAGTCTTCCACGCAATCTACCTATAGTCAAATTTGGCTTTTAACATGTTTGGCTCTATAAGGTAGCTTACTACTTATCAGGATTTAATGAATATTTCCATTCTAAACCATGCCAAGCTCTTTTTCCCACTTGTAGGCTTCCCACACACACAAAAGCATGATTTGGCGCAATCCAAAAGGACTACTAGAGGAAGTGAAGAAACTTGCACATAATCTAGTCACTCCCCTATTAAGGAAGAGTGTATTTTTTTTATAGTGGGATGGATAGTACCATGACTAAGGTGATTGTCTCCCACTTGGGTCATTCCCTCTTACCATCCTCATAAGGAAAATCTCAGGAGGCAGGCCCTCTATTGCTCTATTTTAACTAGCATGTATAGAAAACAAGAAAATTGAACTTAGTCCAACAAGTTTGGGAATTGAACTTAGTCCAAAAAGTGAAGAGCATATCCCTATTGTCTTTCTTCATTCCAAACACTCAAGCAACAATTGTTCTTTTTCAGTCTTTTGACAATGGGATTCTTAGAATTGAGGTGTTTGTGTTAATTCCTTATTTTAATTAAGCTAGATTCAATGATTGCCACAATTTAAGCAAGTACAAGCTTGATTTGATGAATACCTCTCTTTTGTAGCTAGCAAAAAGGCTAGGCACTTTTATGAGGTTTTTGATTGCTTGTTTTTTTGCTTTCACTTACCTAGTGGTGATCATTCCTACTCCCTCCTCTAACAAGTTAGTCAACAAAGCCATACAAAATGAGGGAAACCATAAAGGAACAATTTGAAGTACAATTAAGTGTTTTCACAAGATTTTTCAATGAAAACTTCAACAACTTAATGTAAACAAATTTCAATTTAATGTAGGAAAGTTAAGCTTGTAAGCCTCTAACACCTTGATGTAATGAGCATACAATTTCTCTTCTAAGCCTAAACTCTCTAAAATTAAAGCACTATGCAATTCCTTTTCATGTTTAGCTTGTATTGTTACCTCTTTGCTTGGTTGTGTGACTCTGCTCTCTAGCTTTTGAACTTTCCTGTGTTTGCTCATCTGTAGTAAAAATATAGACAGAGAGTAAGAAAATAGAATCTATAGATTTGACAGCAAATTAAAGCAAAGAGTTGTAGGCATCATTAGTCAGCCAATATGCATGATTAAAATTCTAGCAGGCATAACTTTAAAAATATCCAGCATCACTTTCCAGTGACTCAGGCGACATTTAAAGTTCAGCAGGCGTAACACTTTAATTACTAGGTGTGAAAAGTAATGAAAATTGCGTATGATAAGCTATTTAAAGCGGCAATTAACAAATACTAGGTGTTAGTTAAGAAATACTAGGCATGATAGTTTGCAGTAAATTACATCGTAAAGATTATCACAGGTGGTAAAAGACAGTGAACATGCAGTACTTCTCAGGTCTTAGGCATCGCTTTACTGTCTTAGGCATAGCAATTTATCTCACAGGCATCACACTTTATCTCCTAGGTGTCGATTAATTGCTGATAAGCATCATCAGAATAGCCACAGGTGTCATTAGATTCTTCATACGCGTCATTTCTCCTATTTTCTGCAAAAATTCACAGAAAAGTGACAACAAAAACACACAAAACTTGATGAAAATGTTAGAAATGAGGCTTAGAGCCCCACAGTGGGCATCATTTGTGTGTGAATGATAAACACCTTCATGTAATTAGGATTATTAACTAATAATTCAAAGCAAATACAATGCAAATTTAAACTAAGAAATGAATTTAACATCCATGACATCTCATGGTTCTCTAATTAATTGATTAAAATCAATTATATAGTGTATTTCACCCCTTTAAGCTTGTATTTAATTATTTGATGTCATTATTTAATTTTTCCCATGATTTGATTGATTTTGTCCAATTTTGATTAATAAATGTCCATTTAAATTTGATTTGATCCTTTTTTATGAGTTTTAGTGCACTTTGATTAAGATTTTTCCATTTTATTAAGAATTTGCCATTTTAATAAGATTTAAAGCACTTGCCCATTTTTGAGTGTCTACAATACCTTTACTGAGGCATCAAGGTGAGTGCTAATTCCCTTGTTTGATATATAACTATCACTCTTACTGTATAGTTGCTGCACAATATCTTTTGCTTTCATTTCTTTCTTGACAACATCCATGTTCTGTTCAATGTTCTTATGGAGCTTCAAATAACATACTCTCATACTTTAAAGCATTTCAAACCACTCACACAAGCTATGAGACATCCCCAATATTTGGCCCCAAATGTGTTCTTTTGTAATATTCACTAAATTATTACTAGTATTTGTTAAAGTTTGAATTATATTATTGGCCTTCTTTAGTTCTTCTGTCCTTTTTTCACAATTATTTTTCTCTTCCACTACTTTGTGTTCCCAATGATTGGCTTTATTCACTTGAGAGTCCAATTGCTTTTTCAATTCTTGGTTGGAGGCAACATTACTTTCCATGGTTTTAAATAACTTTTCTGAACTGACTCTTTCTTCCTCTAGTTTTTTACTAATATCTGCCATTTTTCCCCTCAGTGTCTTCAGCTATGCCTACTCCTGTTCCTTCACTACTACCCCTGCATGTTCCTGCTCTATATTTGCTGATGTAGAGGTCAATTTTTTAATCTTTTTCTGTAATTCTTTCAAACTATTCTCTAAAGCTTTCCTCTTTGCTTTTTCATTGGCAATGTCCACATGTAACTTTTCTATATTTTTGTCGAGCTTTCTTTTCTCTCTTTCTAGCTTTAGCAATGCACTGTAGACCACTTGGTTTGTAGACTTTGACACATTGATTTTGTCTGCATTTTTAACTTTGGAAAAATCCATTTGGAGAGTGCTAACTTGAAATTTAGACGGACCTATCTGACTCTTTGGTGGGTTTCCATCTTTTTTTGGTGGAATAACAACCATGAACTCCATCATGTCTCTGTTTGGGTCATATGTTGGAAAAACCCTGTTCGATGCAGGTTGTTCCTCTACAGCTGTAGTAAGGGCACCAATCTGCAATGTCTTCTTTATTTCCTTATTCTTGGTTTTTGTTTCTACAAATTTATTATAAAAATCTTTGAAACAAAAATCTGGTGTTGCAGAAGGATTTGAATGTTTGAAAGGTGAACCAGAGCTTGCAGTGCCTATTGATCTAATTAATTCTATTTGAGGATTTAAAATTATAGAGGGTTTTACTGAACCTGAAATTGTAAACAATTCTTTAGGATTGAGTGTCAATAATCTGGAAACCTTTT
The DNA here is from genome assembly GCA_027943335.1 of Chamaecyparis obtusa. Classification (NCBI taxonomy): domain Eukaryota; kingdom Viridiplantae; phylum Streptophyta; class Pinopsida; order Cupressales; family Cupressaceae; genus Chamaecyparis; species Chamaecyparis obtusa. The sequence continues at coordinate 2,531,454 of BSBK01000589.1, forward strand.
GCTTCTTGACACTATCTTCTTCTATGGGATTCTATGTAGATTCTACTGGCCTCTTTTGAGAGGGAACTTGTTGTATAAGTTGCCCAGTCCCATTGGCACCAATGCCACTACCAGATCCAGTAGCAGTAGATTCCCCAATCCTAGATTCCCCAATCTCACTTGTGGTAATGGATGCTCTTGTGGGCATAGTGGTTCCTAATGAATGTAATGGGTCCAACTCCACTAATCCAAACCCAACACCTGCAACATGATCATGATCAATTTTTTGTGTCTCAATTGTATTCTAGACCCCTTTTCCCATGGGACCCAAACCACCACCTTTATAACCCATTTTTTCCACAATGATTGCCCCTTTTCTATATACTTGTTTCTGGTAGTCACTGACTCTACTCTGAATCCCTAGAGTAAATGCAATTGGTGGATTATCATCCTCACTATCTGGATCATTGCTATCGTATGCCAAGTTAGGATGCTCCAAATTCCACAATTTGCTAAACTCTATATCCTCATCTATTTCATCTAGATATGCACTGGTCTTTGGTTCACCAAGATCCTTTGTCATACTCCAAAAATCATTCATTTTCATTCTAGTCCATTTTCTATCCTTTCAAGCTTCTGCTATTTTCTTTGGTATTTTTATGTTTGATGGATGAGAAGCTTTTTCATAGAAATTGTAGGACATCCTAGGTGGTACAATGCCCTAGTTTATTATTGTCATAATTTGTGATGACAACTATTCAACTGAAATTTTTTCCTCAGTGAAAACTTTCTCCATCTCTTTTGTAATGTCATCCTAGCTATCCTTGTTTTTCAACTTCTCTAGCAATGGTTTACTTTCATGTTGAAATAAGTTTGCAGAGTTCTTATTAGCAACAAGCATTGTTTGAATGACATTGAGTGGATCATACTTCCAGTACCACTCTAAATCAAATTGAAAAAATTCTAAATTTTTTTTTGCCACTTTGAATGCCTTTCTCTTCAACTAGCCAGCGAAGAGTCTATCTATGCTCTCTAGTTGTACTACATATTCTACTACAAACACCTTGTCTGTCACATGCATTGGAAGTTTGTGGGGTTGTAGTTCTAATCTGTAAAACCTTAGCACAGTGTATTCTTCCATTAAGTACCAGTCAACCAATTGAATTGTGCTTCCAAGTTGGATGCAATCCCTACATGAAGCAGACAATTTGGGCATTGGAGTGCTTGTTATTTTTTGTACAATGGTGCCAAAAAGAAATCTACAAAATTATTGTAATTCCTTATGTTATCATACATTCTTATCTAAGGTGTCCAGTTATATATTGGAGTATCTATCCCCCTCTGAATTTCAAGCTTGTTGTCATTACTTATTAATATTGTAGCATGCTTGGCTAGCAAATGATAGCGCAAGTAGGTTGTGAACCTAAATTTCTTATAATTGCCTCTTTTAATCAATGTTAATTGTTCTTGCATCGATTGAACCACATGTCCAACAAAATTATATCTTACTGGTTCATTGACACAATGGATATCCCAAATGAATTGAAGAATGCTGGCACCCACTTCCCTATTGTTTTCCAGTCCCAGGCAAAATGCTAGTGAGGATATAGTATCTTGAACCCATGGCACAAAAATGCTAAAATCATAAGGAGGCTTATGGTTCTCACCCAATGAATCCTTTTCCTCTACAACTATTAGACCCTTTATAAATGAATCTTTTGTGTTTGGCAAGACTGCCTCATATTGCTCTGCCAGCAATCCTAGGTCAATATGGACATTACAATTTTGTTGCTCAAACCCTAGGTCTAGCAAACTGAGAAATTCTTCCTAGGTTATTGATAAAATTTATTCCTAATTTTTTTAATTCACAATTGCTTTTCTTTCTTCATCATAATTTTTTGCACAAATCAAGACAATTTATGGGCAAGGAAAAACTTCGGGTAACATCATGTGACCCAAACTAACTGTTAGAAAGTAAAGATCCCCAAGATAACTGAGAGGGGGGGTGAATCAGTTATCAGATAATTTAACCATTCAACTACTTTAAACAATATAATCAATGTACTAATCAACCATAGAAAGATAACCATACACAATTGCACAATAACACAAGATATGTTGACTAGGGAACCTCTTGAAAAGAGTAAACCCCGGTGGGAATGATGCCCACAAAATGATGCACTAATATGAAAGTTCCTTGTTAGAAGATGAAACCTGTTAGGAGTCTTATGAAATACATTTAGTACATATAAATCCCTGTTAGGAGATTTTGAATCCTTGTTAAAAGATTCTAACCCGGTTAAGAGTTTATGGAAGACAGAAGGACCCACTGCCCAAACAGCTTCAAGGCAAGATCTCTGAACCCACTATCCAAAAGATCTTAGAATTATTCAATAGAATAATATGAAATATATTACCTCCTTCACACTGTGCCAAAACCACACTCTCTGCTACACAAGATCACAATTCCAGATCTCTGTACTCACAAGTCTTCCTTCATCACTGAATTAGCTCTTTTCTTCCCTTCATGCATATATTCACATCTCAACCTTCATAGTACATATTAAAACAAGGAAAAAATTCCTTCTTATACACCAAAATCAAATAATTACAAATGAGTCGGTCCTCAATTACAAAATAATAAATTCTACACGGTACACACAAAATTCCACATAAAACTGTCGGCTTCTAGATACTGTAACTTTCTCCAAACATATCTTCAAAGTTTGCGCTATGAACCATGTCATCATTAATGAGTCTCCAACATCCCTTTAACTGTGCAAAATTAGATTCCATCCCAGCTAAGAGATATCCTCTGATTTCTAAAAATCACTTCACAGAAACACTGTCTAAACACTGCTTTCACCAAAATGCTCATAACTCTCATGAATGAATGAATTTATTTTTGCGCTGTTAACCATAGGTTAATAACACACCAAAGAACATACCATCAACTATGCAAAAGCCAATCTGCAATACAACATGTGTGTAAAACAAAACTGTACCTACTTTCCTGTTGATATCCAGAATATCACTGTGTTGACATCGATGACAATCCAAGTCATGAATGCAACAACAACTGCTATAGAATGACTACCAAAATACTTTGCATTCATTCCTAACACTAACATCCCGTGAAGCAACTTTATTGGTTTTTGCACCTATCAATGGGTTAAATTTTATAAATTTAGACTTCTTTGGCCTTGTTGCCTTACTACACAATGTATGTTTAATTACTATAACTCTACTTTTACTGTTGATAATAGGATCATAAACATCATGATACTCATCAGTGAAACCAAAGATTTCTACTAGTTTTCTGTAGTCTATTAAAGTTTTCCCATCTGCATGCCCTTGGCCTCGAGTTTTCTCTCTCCCCATTGTTCTTCAGAAGAATGAAAAAACACAGAATCACAAATATTTACTAACAAAATCATAGATAATAACTAACTAATTAAGAAAACCCCAATTTAAGAAAACCCCAATTGTACATGCAAGAATTAAAATTTTAAAATCAAGTTAAACTAAATTTTTGACATTACAAAATTAGGATGCATCAGGCTAGATATCTTACCCAAAATTAAACTTTGAAATTTGGATAGATAGACGTTAGAATGACTAAGGCTCTCACAAATTACAGTCTCTAAATCTTTGACGATGGTTCAACAGTTCTTTTTAGCTCTGCTACTACAAGTCGATATGTTTTTAAAAAGGAAATGTTAAAGTGGTACATACTACGTGTAACATAATGTTATGGTATAATGGTACATACTACATGTAATGTAATCTTTTAAATAAATTACACGTCAACGTGTCACGTTTCCAGAGTGAGTTTTCAGAAAAAGGTTTTTGAAACCCATAGTACTTTCAAAATACAACTTCAACTGTTCATCTCTTGTAATCCAACGATTGTCATGATTTAAAATATTAATAATTTAATACACACTAATGAATATAATCATTAACTATATTTAGTTAGAATACCTTATCCATAAAATTTGAACCAGTCACCATTAAATGATAAAGTTTGGAAATATTTAATTATTACATGAAACAAAAGTGTAACGCAAATTTTTTATATTATATAAGGAAAAATTTCATTACAATTCAACTATGCCCATAGGCCATATCTATTACCAATTCTTATAATCAAAACAAAAAATAAATGCACTTCAAATTTCTTAAAACATTTTCATATTTTATTTTTTAACATACGCGATTATAATTTATATTATTGCAAAAACCCCAGTAAGCTACTACCACCAAAGGGAGACATAGTAGAGGGACTAGAGACTAGGTAGACTCAGGGACTATCTGGATGAGGCTCCCTTCCTTCTGTGTGGAACTTTGAAGAGAGGATAATCTCAAAGAATTCTTCTAGCCATCGATAGTCCTCGATTTCCTCTAGTAGGTGCCACTTCCAGAGGAAATCCCTCCCAATCTTTGCCCACTTTCGATGATGCGTGAGCTGCTCAACATCAAGGTTCAGTAGAAATGGTTGCCTGGGCACATTTACTCATGGTTGTAGAATCTTAGGAAAATCATTTGCCCAAGGAATTCCAAACCCAATTTCTGAAAATACGACAACATGCACATCATCACCGAGGTACTCTTCTCTAAAAACTTTCCTCAAAAGCATGATAATATCCACCTTTCCCCCCCAGGTGCAACATAGATGCCAAGAACTGAGAGGAAATGTCAGTGTTAACTCTATACCTATTTTCACTCTCTATAAATTCACGTCCAAGCACTATCCTTATAGCCTCCTTGGTGAAGGCTCCCAACTCCGTATCAACAGACACCAGGATTGGGTCTGTAACCAGGCCCAAAAAGGCCTCCCAATCCTCCAAGGTAGTGCATCTTAAATGAATTGGAGTGTCCATTAAAAATCAAACTGATATTAAAATTTTAATTTTTGACAAAAATCAAAGACAACCTAGCACTCGCAGACTATTTTCACAAATATGTTTTCACAATCGTAAATTAACAACCGTAGATCAATCTATTTATAAGTCCTAATTGAAATTCTTTCTCTACACTAAAGATCTAATTAATTCATAAGATAAATGGTAACTATCCTTCAAAAATCTCCAAATCTTTCATATTTAATGCAACAGTGGGTGAAATTGGAAACAACACTTATGATAAGACATTTTCTATCTTGGGAATAATGAAGGCCAAAAGGATCGCGTCACGCAGGTGGACATAACAATTCTTTATTATAAAAAAAACTTGAAACCTGTGCCCACTCTGTAGAAATAATAAGCAAAGTATGTTAGCTACGAAATGGCAGTAGGAAATGAAGCTTTACCATTGATGTAAGATCATCAAACAATTAGAAAACAATTTCCTTAGATGACATGATGTTTTCATTTAAGCCTTAACTTTAAGGCATTACTCTATTGAGGTAATGAATAGATAATGATGTCACACATATCTGTTAGTTAAAATTGAAAGGTTCCATCTGAGAAACCATTAATTCACATTACTTTAATTGATGTCATGACTCATCTACTCATTGCCATTTATTAATATTTCTATCTAATATTAATGGAGATTGCCAAAAGAATTCTATTTTTTGGTGTCAAAAAATGAGGTCACAGACTCACACGTCTATTTGATTACAACATATCAATGGCCAAAGGTGAATTTTGGGCCTATTGTTGGTTTTAATAATCTTTACAGAAAACTCTTAGTGTAATCATGACACATGGACCCGTGGTATGATTGATCATGGGCTTATTGGTACGATCAATCATATCACGTGTCATGATTTTGCCAAGAGTTTGTCATAAAGATTATGAAGAGCAACAATAGGCCTGAAATTCACCTTTGGCCATTGCTATGTTGTAATCTAACAGACGTGTGAGTTTGTGATGTCATAATGATGGGATCCGATGCAACTTCAATATCACATCAGAACCATTGGATTAAGAGAGATGAATGGTGGAATGTGCATTTCGGACGAAATGTGGTGAGATAAGTCCTTTATTGAAAAATCTCTCCGGAATCATCACACGTGTCATTCTTTAAGAATGAAAACTCAGGAGAATGATAATTTAATAATTATTTCCAATTATTAAATCACCATACCAACTATACAACTATTGTATTAAATTGCCAAGTTTATATGCATTTTTGAAAAACATTCATTTTGTTAAATAAATTAATTTTACAATATTTGGAAAATTATTTCACCATAATTTATGAGTATAAGGAAGTTTGATTCGGTAATTAAATTAATAATTTTTCTATAAAAAAAATTTGTAGTCACCATATTTTTATAAAAATGGTATACGTTATTAAAAATTCGCCACCAAATATCCATATTTTGAAACACAATTCGCCATCAATATTCAAAATTTTCCCTCCAAAAAACATGTGATTCACCATGATTTTATAATTTTCAGGAGGGGGGGGGGGGGGTTTCTTAAATTTATCCCTGTATAGTACCTATTTAATGTCTTCAGATTTCCATCTCTTATTATTCTCTTTTGTAGCATCTTGATATCCGTCTTCCCTACATCTTGTGGTTTCTTCTGTTCTTCTTTTTCCTCTTTCTTCTCAGTCACCTTGTCTTCTTTCTTCTTTATTTCTACTTCTACCTTTTGTTTCTTTGGACTACTTACTTTGTTATATCTTGTAGATCTCCTTAGTGTACTTGCAGGTTCATCCTCTTGTGCAATCTTCTCAGGAGTGATTGATAAATCTACTATATCAGGAGTAGGACTTATTGTCTTTCCTGCTTCAGAAGGAGGAGGTGCTTCAATTTCCATGCTGGAAGATCCTTCTATCATCTTTGTCCTTACATATTTTAGTTGTTCCTTAGTAATTACTACCTTCGCAGCTATGTCATCAACCATTTTCTCTATTTTTCTCTTCCTTGTTCCCTTGTCCTGTTCTTCTCTAGCTTTTGCTTAGTTTTCCAAGTAAGTTCTCCATCTTTCTTCAGACGTGTCTATCTCAACTACTAATACACGTTCAAATCGCATTGTAAGAACTTCAGAACTAACCTCATACCTCATAGGGTAGCACCATTTCTTTCTTGGTTCTACTGCTTCAAAGCACACACAGTCAGTTTCAACCATGAAACAAATTGTGTCTTTATACTTCTCTACCAAATCCTCAGGTATTCTATATCTCTCCTTCATTTGCCTTTGAAGGATCTTAATCATTGAAAATAGTTCACCATCTACCCAATCTTTGTTATGTCTCCTAAAGCTCTTTGATATCTATATGCCAATAGGTATATTGTCTTTCCATGCTCTAGGGCGCATTCTGGGAAATTTGTGTAAAATGTGAATGTACATGTGTATCAGGAGTGAACCAAACCTAAAAGCTTTTGACTTGTCCATTTTGATATCCTCACATTCTCCAAGAACTACTGTAATAGGATTTCACATAAGTTATATCTGGTGTTTTCCTTCACCATTCTATAGGCCATCATAATTACCCCTGCTGACACAAAATTGGATCTGCTGCTGTAGTACAACTTATATCCTAGTAGCATTGCTATCAGTCTTACATATTGCTGAAAAATGTCATTAACAATCATCGTATGCTTATCCCATTTGGAGTGTGTTAAGGTCTCAACCTATTTTCTGATGTTTTTCTTTGCTATTGGGAGGGCTCCATTGTTGTCTAATCTAGTTATTGTTAGTAAACAGATTTTTCCTTTCTTGTTTCTTGTGGAAATAACTCTTAATGCCCAAATGATGAACAACATCTGCTTACAACAGTTGAAAAGCCATTTTCTGATTATTGGCTTTTCTCTGAATTGGTAGGTATAGCTCCCTTTTGGAATGATATGCAATGAATTATGTTTTGATCCTAAAACTAACATAGGGTATGCTCTTAACCCGAGAGTAGGAGAGGCAAACCGAATTAAGCCTAAACAGAACTTAATCCAGGAAAGGTGAGCTTTCTAATCTAAAACCAAGTAGTAAAACTCACAAATCCTATGAATTCACATGCTCAGCAACTACTTACAGAAATGTCACTGCAATGATTAAGAACTTCCAATGAATCTTTCCCAGAATCTCCCAAAGCACATCCTACTCTGGTTAATTCATATCCTCATAACAAAAGAATGAAACATCCTTCCTTTCTTCCTGCAATTTAGATTTAAAAGAAAGAAACATAGAAACCACTGCTAACTAACTGATGGAACAGAAAATTATTGACATAAAACACTCTTTACTTGCTCTGCAATATCAAGTCTGATACATCAACAATTTTGCCAACCTTTGTATTTACTTTTGTAATAGTATATATAGAGATTACATCATATGACCTTCATGAGAATGTGAAGTGTTTCAGCTTCCAAAATTTGAAAAGACTAAAGACTAACACTTTCAAAAATACAAACAAAGGAGCCAAAATGACCTTGACTCTTCATCTAATTTGCTTCAAGAAGATGAACTGAACAGACCCTCATCATTCCATAGAATATCATAATTGATGAACATAACAAAAGATGTCCTTCAAATAATTGCTAGCTTGTATCTATGAAAGAATTATTATTGACAACATCCTCGTTCTGTGCTTTTGAAGAGAAATCAATATAACCATAATTGATCAGCACACTTGATCATAATGACCCGCTAGACTGTAGTTGACAACATGTGGCACAATTCCACTTTTTCGCAAAGCATATTCCTTCCCATCATCGCACTTATGCTATTGGCCTTCGTGGGTCCCAGAAAAACACACTCACCGGCCCAAATTTCCATTGTCACATGATCGCATGGTATTATTTTATTCCTTGCGATCATGTGACCGCTTTACTATTGGCACGTGTGGACCCCAGCTCAGGTGTCAAAGAATCTTCCGTGGCTTTGAGAAATAGTGGCAACCATTAGTTCTCCTTTAGCACGCTGCACAGTATAAATGCCTTCAGACCCACCGCTCCACGTGTCTTCATCTTGCATGATCACATAGCATGTTTTAAACTTTTGCGATCATGCAACCGCTCAAAATGAACTTGCCCAGCTTACGTTGTCTCTTAACTATTTATTAGTCGCGAAACCACATGGTCATTTTTCCTAACCACCGAATGTACTTTATTCCTTCTTATGCCTTAGCGACTATGAGAAACTTACCAGGCCCACCATTGAAAGATCAACGGCCATTGCTTCTTCGCATAGAACTCCAAGATCCCTTCAGAACATGCACCCACCATCAGATGAAGAATCTTCCCCTGCCTAGCCAGTTGCACTTTATGCCTTGTCACCGATTTATGTTGTTGCATGATCGCATGGTATTATTTTAATTCATGTGATCATGCGATCGCTCTATAATTGGTGCATGTGTAAGGATCTTGGAAACACTTGCATCATATGATAACTAGCGGACATGGAACACCTTTACACATGTCATAATCTCACGTGATCACAAAGAATCTCCCACGGCTTAGCGGAAAAATGGCTACCGTCGATTCTGACCAAAGTGAAAACATGAACCAGGCCCGCATATGCTGAGGAGTCCACGTGGCTGCATCTCACATGATCATAAGACTGGTTTCTCAGTCATGCGATCTTGCGAGGACCGTAGATTTGGAGACTGCAGGGCTTCGACTGTCTTATCGCATGATCACAAGGTTGTAATTTTATTTATGTGATCATGTGACCATTCCATGATTGGTCAACCCTACAAGCATGATCACGTCTGCACTGTTAGCATATGCGGGTCCCAGCAAAACACACTCCCACTTGCCCGAGCTTCCATTTCACCTTGTCGCATGATCACATAGTATGTTTTAAATTCATGCGATCATGTGACCACTTTATCTTTGGCACATGTGGACCGCACTATTGGCAGAGGGATGTTCTTGGCAGAAAATGTATGCAGAGGGTGTGAAATCTGCATGGAGTAGTCACTGTGCCATTTTCTACCTTGCATTATCTTCATTGTTTTGACTTCAAACTGCAATCTTTTTGAATGCACCATCATTGTATCTAATGTGTCTTCTGATCACACTTCAGAACCATATCAGATTACTCATGTTCCTTGAGATCTTCTAAATTTGCAAAATTTTTTATAATCAAACCCTTCCACTTGCAAGCTCTACTTTTATAACCAGTGTACACATTAAGACAAGAGAAGTCTTATCAACTGGATTGTATACACTGCCCCATGGAGTGAATCTCTTAAATTTCAAATGCCAAACTTGTTATTGCATCAGTCCTATGAGAAGACTTTCATTAGATCCCTAGTACATGCCTAGAGATCACAGCTTCACAATCATCCTTCATCTAAGAAGATCGTTAATGAAAACATGACATCCTTGCCGGGTTAGGAACTATCACTTACCCAACATGACAACACTTTGAACCAACCCACCCGGCTTATAAATGAGAGGGAAAGAGAAAAGGAAACCCGACAAGGATAGCCTACCTATGAAGGACTTAGACCTAGACACTAACCAGACCAGACATGACTATGACTTCAAGATCTTTCACTTTTAACAACATAGGTATGGGGTGAAAAGTGAGGCAACAGTTATCTCATGAATCAACTAGCTGCATATCTTAATAGGTTACTCTCCTATCCAGATGAATTGATCATGGATTCTACTTAGAATGATCTTGAACATTCAGTCTCGTAGAACTCATTAAGAAGGTTAACTTAATGATAGATTGGTTGATGCAGGGGCATCACAAGACTCGAGACTTTTCACATATTTGAGATGATACGTACATTATAAATGTTTATTTTTATAAGATGAATGTAATCGGTCAAGTAAAAATGTTTGTTATGGTCAGGATAGATGATAGTATTTTGATTTAATATATGTTTGAAGTTGACATTGTCAACTCCACAATACTATTCTAGTGTCTTTCATAGGTTTGGAACTTACTCTAATCGGTATTGTAAACCGTTAGAGGAAGTAGATTAAGTTAGGAGAGGGAAGTTAAAAGATGGTTATTTAAGTTAGTTATTCAGATGTTTCAGTTTCAAAAAAGTACTTTATGTCTACAATTTGCAGAATTGAGGGTAGAGGTGGTGGAGTAGAATAGCGTAGAAGAAGAGTGGAGAATCGGTCGAAGAAGAAACTATGTAATGGAAACAAAATAATGAAAGAGCGATTGAATTTTCCATTTGTGATTCCCTGTTCTTAAATTCATGATTTATTATGTGAATGTAAGTTGATTAAACTTTGGATTTAGATTGTATTCGAAATGTTAATGACTATGTATTCAGTTTTGAAGATCGATATTGATGTATCGATAACAATCTCATTTTAAAATGTTTCAAGAAACTGTTTATGCATTGCGGTCACAGCAAGGGAATGATTTGTTTAAGTGTTCACTGTTTGGTAACTGAAAATGAAGAATTTGTTTTGATTAATGTAAAGTGATGCAGGATATCAAATTTTATTTGAAGAATTTAATGTTTAGTACAGTGTCAATCAAGAAGTGTTTATGAATTTGATGTGTTAAGGATGCGGGTTCCCATATTGATAATCAATACTAAATAATGTGTCAATTTGCTAGTGTATCAATCTTGATGGAAACTGAGACTCATAGTTGCGATAGTTAATTCAAAGGAGGACCCGCAAGTATGAAGTTTGCCGAGAGGATAGATTCAAATTATATCAAGGATCTGATGTTTTGTGTTTGGCATTGTAAAACAAGCAATAAATGATGGCGGACCATCCAAATACACATGTGGCTCATTCGTATTGTAGCAGTCCCACATGGAGATGAGTGGAGATCGCAGTTGCAAGTGTGAGGCAAGGTGGCGATGTACTATAGCATGGTGGTTGGTTTGTTAGCAGAGAAGAGATATGAATGCAATCATTTGCATTGAGTTTCTGAGAGGAACAAGTTGAATGATATCAAAGATTTGTGTTCTGCATTGGAAGATGATGAAAGGTGGTGACAGTCTCATTTGGAATAGATTGAGTGGACATATTGGTGGAACCATTTAGAATGGTCCCCGAATAGCAGCATATGGTATTGTCTGTACTAGGAGATGGAAATATAGTGGTGTGTTATGTCATGAACAGGGCTCGGGTTGGACCCGTGAGATGAAGTATTTGACAAACCTACAATAGGGAAGTGAACTTGTTCAAAAGGAGTGTTTTTCTAGTTTCCCAAAGTCAGAGACTTCCAATTGAACTTTGAGTTGAGCCTAACTTCTTGAGTTGATTCCAAGGCATTGTAGAATCCTCGAGTTGAGTTGGGTTCCTTAAGGGGATATTGGTTGGCTCTGCATCAAGTGGTATCAGAGCACAGTAAAAGATCTATTTTGGGGTGAAGATCTAAGATTTTGAAGACCAAGAGTCCTTTGTTGATGCTTGGAGTTGAATCATCCTCCAGGAGTGTTCCAAAGTGGTGATTCCAAGTCAGATAGATCTTGGATTGAAGGTGGTTTCTGAGGTTGCTAGTTGAAGAAGGTTGATAGCAAGTCATCATGGTAGATAATGATGGTACAAGGTACATTTAGAATTCATCCATATTCAGGACAAAATGTAAGTGCCAGGGTAAGGTATGCAAGGTTATTGTTTCTAGTGGGTCTATTGCTAATCTTGTTTCAGATCAGATGGTTTCCAAATTGAATTTGAAAAAGATAGCACATGGTATTCCTTACAGAGTATATGGTTTCAATAATGATCAATGGATTGATATTAGAGTGCAAGCCTATGTTTCATTTAATATTGGTCCATATGTTGATAAAATATTATGTGATATTGTACCTTTGGATGATTATCATTTGATTTTTGGTAGAAGATGGCAAGTGGATGTTAAGGCCATACATTGTGGATTGAAAAATGAATATGCTATTAACAAAGATGGAAAGAAGTTTGTGATGAGTTCACTACAGGATGATAAGGAGACACGGGGAATGTCAAGATCCTAGTTGTTTGGAAGAAGAGGGTTCCTGAGATAAAAGGAACATGAAGATGTGAAGATAGAGATGAAGAGTCCACTGAAAGGACAAGGAGGAAGAGTACAATAGATAGGATATAAAGAAGATGGTGAATCTCATGGTGAAGAGGTTCAAATTGTTGGGACAAAGATAGAAGAGAGAGTTATTGATGAAGACATGAAAAGAAGAACATTTGAAGATGAAGGTATGATATTGATTGGGGATATATTGTGCCCACTGAAAACAGGGCAGAAAATGGGTCAAATTTTTTTCTCAAAGGCCAAGGTGAATGAAGCTGATGAAATAACCACCAAGGACAAGGTGGAATGCAAAGGAAAAAGGAAAGAGGATGATGAGAAGTTTTGGGAAATGACAAAGGTTTTGAAGCATGACGAAGGCAACATATTGATGAGGAATGAAGAGAAGATGCATCAAGGAATGTGTACTCCAATGATGGAGATGAAATATTTCAGTATAATGAATTGTTTTTGGTTTTTGGTTTTGATTTTGTTGTAGGTACATGAGGCTATGGTGGAGCTACCTAATATGGTGAAGATATTGAAGTTTGGTAGGAGTCACATGCTAGAAGGCATATGCTATTGTTTGCTATTTCTTTTGTTTTGGTTAATGGGTACTCAGCCCAAAAGGAGAAAGAGGCGAAGATGTAGAAGGAAGGTATAGGGTGTACACTTCCAAAAGAAGTATGAGAACATGGATAACCAGTGTGGATAGAAAAATGACAGCATGAATGAGCATGGAATAGAAGAAGGTACAGTTACAAAGCATACAAGAAGACAAGCAAGCATGGAGCATCAAGATGCAAGGTACAAGTGGGCCAAAGACATGAGAAGACATGGCATTCCCATTGGGCAAGTTTGTTTTTCAGAGCATTCCAAGAGGATTTGGAACAGTTTCAAAGTCAGGGAGTATGATGTAGGGGCATCACAAGACTCGAGACTTTTCACATATTTGAGATGCTACGTACATTATAAATGTTTATTTTTATAAGATGAATGTAATCAGTCGAGTAAAAATGTCTATTATGGTCAGGATAGATGATAGTATTTTGATTTAATATGTGTTTGAAGTTGATGTTGTCAACTCCATGATAATATTCTAGTGTCTTTCATAGGTTTGGAACTTACTCTAATCGGTATTGTAAACCGTTAGAGGAAGTAGATTAATTTGGGAGAGGGAAGTTAAAAGATGGTTATTTAAGTTAGTTATTCAGGTGTTTCAGTTTCAAAAAAGTACTTTATGTCTACAATTTGCAGAATTGAGGGTAGAGGTGGTGGAGTAGAATAGCGTAGAAGAAGAGTGGAGAATCGGTCGAGGAAGAAACTATGTAATGGAAATAAAATAATGAAAGAGCGATTGAAATTTCCATTTGCGATTCCTTGTTCTTAAATTCATGATTTATTATGTGAATGTAAGTTGATTAAACTTTGGATTTAGATTGTATTCAAAATGTTAATGACTATGTATTCGGTTTTGAAGATCGATATTGATGTATCGATAACAATCTCATTTAAAAATGTTTCAAGAAACCATTTATGCATTGCAGTCACAACAAGGGAATGATTTGTTTAAGTGTTCACTGTTTGGTAATCGAAAATGAAGAATTTGTTTTGATTAATGTAAAGTGATGCAGGATATCAGATTTTATTCGAAGAATTTAATGTTTAGTACAATGTCAATCAAGAAGTGTTTATGAATTTGATGTGTTAAGGATGCGGGTTCCCATATTGACAATCAATACTAAATAATGTGTCAATTTGCTGGTGTATCGATCTTGATGGAAATCGAGACTCATAGTTGCGATAGTTAATTCAAAGGAGGACCCGCAAGTATGAAGTTTGCTGAGAGGACAGATTCAAATTATATCAAGGATCTGATGTTTTGTGTTTGGCATTGCAAAACAAGCAATAACTGATGGTGGACCATCCAAATACACATGCGGCTCATCTGTATTGTAGCAGTCCCGCATGGAGATGAGTGGAGATCATAGTTGTGAGTGTGAGGCAAGGTGGCGATGTACTATAGCATGGTGGTCAGTTTGTTAGCAGAGAAGAGATATGAATGCAATCATTTGCATTGAGTTTCTGAGAGAAACAAGTTGAATGATATCAGAGATTTATGTTCCACATTGGAAGATGATGAAAGATGGCGACAGTCTCATTTGGAATAGATTGAGTGGACATATTGGTGGAACCATTTAGAATGGTCCCCGAATAGCAGCATATGGTATTATCTGTACTAGGAGATGGAAATATAGCGGTGTGTTATGTCATGAATAGGGCTCGGGTTGGACCTGTGAGATGAATTATTTGACAAACCTACAATAGGGAAGTGAACTTGTTCAAAAGGGGTATTTTGATAGTTTCCCAAAGTCAGAGACTTCCAATTGAACTTTGAGTTGAGCCTAACTTCTTGAGTTGATTCCAAGGCATTGTAGAATCCTCGAGTTGAGTTGGGTTCCTTAAGGGGATATTGGTTGGCTCTGCATCATTGGTCTTCTAGATGTTTTAACTCTTCTTTCATTTTCCCATCTGACTCTATCATTTCATCTATTTCCCTATAGATATCAGCATCTCCTATGGTCTCATACTTATAGTGAATGTAAGCCCTAATATCTTCAATATGTAACATGTCATATGGGGTTTGCAAAAATTCTCATTCCGAATCATCCTCACAAGACTTAAACAGGTGCCTCTTAAACTTATACCTTGGTCTATCAATAACATCAAATATGATAGGTGCATCCATAGCTTCTGGTAGAGTATATAATCTAAATACCTTTAATACATTGAATTCTGATACTTCTGTTTAAATCGATCATGCAATGTGGTCGCTAGATAGCTGTAGTGCTTCTTAACTCTGTTCTCCATGGTCGCTACTAATCAAACACTATAGAAATGATATGTTTCAAGGTGTTTTATCCATCACAAGGTGAGTGAATACATTAATCATAGGTAGCTCAACTTCACATTTTGTCCAGTCAAACATAAATCTCACGATCATAGGATATGAATCTTCAAGTGTTGCGATCACAAACATAAAATCCATAGTGTCTATACACACCATATGCAAACTCGCATGAGCTTATTCTACATAATCATGGGCTAGATATATTCTATTTTCTACATCCAATGCTCCCCCTAAGGCCATGCGGCCTTTTAGGTTGATGTAGTAATGTCAACATCATGTGAAGACATAGTAGTATCTACTTTCTCTCCCTGAAGCAATGCCTTATTGAAATATTTTACCTTCCATATCTTCCCATCATCTTCATTTGCTGGTTTCTTAAAATGATTCTTGAACTCATATATGTATTCATTAATACTTTTACCACTGTCACCAATATTCTTCTTTATAACCACAAGTGATGGTCCTCTTCTTTTGTCCATTCCATTATACCTGCAAAACTTCTCTATGTGTCCTAAGTTGTTGCATTTGAAACATGTAGGTGGTCTTCTATCCTGATTAAGCTGCAGTTTACAATATCTTGTAGTATGCCTAAAATTATTACATTTGTAACATGTGTTTTTCATTACTGATTCTTCTATGATGTAATCTTATCTTCCTCTTGATTGATTAGGTTTTCTACATTCTACTTTCTTATGTCCATATGCATAATAGTTATAATAGTGACCAGTAAAAGGTTTGAAAGGACTTTTACCTTTGCAATTTCTTTTCATGTGTCCAAGTTTGTTGCATCCAAAGCATCCACCTCTAAAAGGTTTGTTCTGATCTTTAGGTTCTTTAGAAGTGGATCTATCTTTAATCTTTTCTTCTTGTGATTCTTCATGAATCTTAGAACATTCTCCTTCATTGTATCCAATTCTAGTCATGTCTCCTTTAGGTTTGTCTCTCTCTTTGTTCATCAATTTTATCACTGCTCATGTGTAGCTTCTCAATGTATAATTTAGATTGAGTGAGTTCACCTTTAATGATCTAATTATACTTTTCCAATTCCAAGCATTTGTCCTTGTAGTGATCAAGCTCTATACATTTCTCCTATCTGTATGTTTGCTTCTTTCAGAGTCTCTTCAACTTTGTATCTTGCAGCTTTTTCATGTTGAATTTCTTTAATCATCAGAAGATTAATTTGTTCTTTTTCTTGCTCCAGCTTCATTAATTGGTGTGATGTATCATTTTATGAATCCTCTTTGATCTTATCCATAAGGTCTTGCCTTTGACTTCTTGAAAGTTCAAGTTGATCCTTTAGTTTCTTAATGAAACCTTCTACTCTTCTTAATTTGAATTTCAATTCACCATTCTCAGCTTTTTCTTTGTCCAGGTCATCAAGTGCTACTTCAAATTTCTCTTGCAAACTTTTTGAATCCATTCTAATCTCCCTTAAGCTGTTAGGCTTTCTCTCCAAGGGCCAATAACTCTGATACCAATTGTTAGGATTAAGTAATACTGAGAGGGGGGGGGGGGGGGTGAATCAGTATTACAACACTTAAATTCAAACTTAAAACAATTTCTTATAAACCATATAAATACTGAAATGGAAAGAACATAAACACATAAGACATAACTCATAACACCATTATTTATTTTCAAGGAAACCCCAACTGGCCAAGGGAAATCCCCGATGGGGATGGTACCCACAACTATACACTAAAATATAGAATCCTTGTTAGGAGATCTAGCCCTATTAGGAGCTGAGTATTACAAAGTACATTTACTTGTTAGAGGAATAGAGACCCTATTAGGGGTATACAAAAACCTTGTTAGAGGTGTGGCGAGCTTACAACTCTTACAACCAAAATTCTATTACAAAAGTGTTCTTCAATAAGTGAACTGCACAAGCATCTACTATGCTTTGATAGTTCCAGTTATAGCTCTATCAATCTTTGATCTCACATCTACTATCTACTTCTACTAACATTCCAAATTCACATCCATCACATATATCTCTATCACACTTATCACTTCCACAAAACACTCTATACTTATATAAATTCTACCATCCAGTCGGCTCACAAATACAATACAAAGTATAATAATTATTTATACAAATGATAGATACTGAGTCAATGATCTTATGCTACCAAAGTGTCTACAATACACAACCTTTATCTAACTTAGCATGTTACCATTCAATCTAGCCTTCCCTCAATCATCGCATCCGTTCATGTGCCCTATTTCACTGTTCCTCTGTCTTCACATACCTTGATTATTCTATAACTTACTGATATCAACACCAAAATATGTGCAACCTTAATTGAAGATCATACATATCCAAAAATATCTTCCTCCAAGTTTTCAGGCCATAATACATCATATATCACCTTTGCCGACCAAAACAATATTGCAATATACTGTAATTCTAATTTTGTACTTAGTCATTTTCATGACTGTGTCTTCAATACTTATACTCACTTCATGTGATCACTGCAACATAAGTGTTGCCATAAATGACAACCCTTAAGTGATCCCTAGTACTCTCAAATTATCACTTGTCAACAGATCCTACTTGCATTATGAATGTTATAACTAAATAACATCTTTATAATAGACAATTGCACCTATATTTCTATGACAATATGATGTGATGATCCAAACTTGGAATAGTTTCACTTATCCTACCCAAGGTTCCATTATATTTCCTATATAAGTTAGTGGTAAAACAATAGATGTCACCTTTGTTGTCATCCCAAATTTCTATCAATTTCAAATTAGACTTGGTCTTCCTTGGATCACCTCCATGAAATTTGTAGTCTCTCCTATTCATAAGTGTTTGAAATTTCCCCACAATGGATAAATAATCATGATTAATCATAGTGTCTATTATCCTTTAGCATCATGAGGGAACTTTGAACTTGACTTATTTTGGCTTTCTATGCCTCAAACAATTCAACCTTACAAAGATATGTTTTTTCAATCCTATTAACAATTCAAGATACAAAATATTGTGAGCTTAGCAATATTAAGGATGCCCCATCTCCTTGTTCTAGACCTAGACTTCTTCCTACACCTTCCACACCTCTGCTATATACTTTTTTTCCACCTCCTATATCCTATAAATATTATGCCAATGTTATCTCTCAACATAGTGTGGTGCCTTATGTTCTTCCCCCTAAAGAAGAAAAGGACCCAATGTCAATTAATCCCAAGCCAAACCAAATCACAAGAAAAACTAAATGTAACCATTGTTCTCATGATCATTGTTGTAAACACCATACTAGAGGCTGTGTGCATGCTTCCCAAAATATTTCCTCCCCTAAAACACCTACTAATGGTTTGATTCCCTTTGACCAACCTATGTATATCCTAAGGGATGAAGTTAATTTGAAAAAGATGAAATTGAACACAAACATGATAATTATATTCATATCTTATGTTTCATTACAATTAATTTGGATGAGAAAGATACTCTTGATGATGATGATTTCAATGTTTCTAATATAAATAATGGTATTCATGCTTATGATTTTGATGATGTGCATGAGATTATTGATGTTAATAATGATTTACTAACTATTTTTGAAAAATAATTATCTCTTAGTCCTAATGATAAATAAAGTGAAGTTGATATTTACAGCACACTCCTTGTTTGGAACTAGTTGTTATTCCATCTATTATGCTTGACGTTTCTCCTCTTGCATATTGCTCATCTTCCCTAAACACTATAGACTGGGTGTTATTCCTATTTTGAGCATTAATAGATTGTCATTAGTATCATTCAGTTATTCAGTCAATAAAGGAGACAAAAAGGATAGTTGGCCAACCATATAAAGCCTACACACCGAGAAAGACACAAGGTAGATCTCTAAGTTAATCAAACAAGGGTTTGACTGAGTACACTTACCGAGTGACAAACAATTACCAAGTACTGAGCATACTAATCACCGAGTATTCATATGAATAGAGCACCAGTTAATTACTAAATGGAGAATGCAATGATTAATAAGTAAAACAAGAAATGGCACAAACATCAATGCAAAGGTTCACACCGATCAAGAAAATGGTTTACCAAGATCAAGATAGAATTAAATATGGATGTAATCATTAATTTGTTGATGATTCCTATGTAATGTTAGATCTAGGTTATTTTTTTACACCATTGATCTTAGGTTTTCTAAGATATTGTAAACCCTAATTAGGTCAATTTAGTTTGATATAAAATATGTAAAGATGTCATTTTGAAGTATCATGAAGGAGTAGCTGCACTACGGAAATCAGGAGATCAAGTAAAGGGTTTTTGACAGAAGGTTTAAAAGAAGCATTCAATTTTTTAGAACATACACAAGGCTATCAAAAAGAACAAAAGGACACATACATCACTAGAAGCTAATATCTATTTGGTATTTCATAGATCTGATTCAGGAAAGTTAAAGTTTCTAAGTACAGATACATTTACTGTTACCTTTTGTATCATCAGAAAATGGAAGCACTTCCATTTAGGACTAGTTTAGCCCTTTGAGTAAGTGTTTTGGGGTCATGTCAAATGCCTTGAATGGGTCTTTGAATGGGATTTATCTTTTTCCCCCTTTTCTGCTTCTCTCTCCATCTTTTTCCAGCTTGTTTCTGGCACCTGATCCTAAGAAACTAAGATTCTTGACCTCAGCGTCAAGGTCAACCTTTTAGGTCAAGGTCAACTTCAACCTTGACCTAGGTTAGAGTCAACCTTGACCTTGACCCTAGGTCTAGATTTCAAGTTCTAGAGGTTTCAAGATGTCAGGCTTCAAAAAGTTCATTTTCCCACTTCTAGGTTGGTTGTTTCAAATTTCAGAATGGTAAACTCTTAAATTATATTTAATCTAGATCCATTTCTAGGGGCTAAGGTTTAAATGGAAATTTAATTCTCCTATGTCGACCTCTCTAGAAGTTTTTCCCCTAGGCTAGTATAAAAGGAAGCCTTCCTCTCTCATTTGAATCCATCAATCAAGTGTGAAATACATCTCGATCTTAAGTAAGTTAAGCATGTTTTGTGATCATATCTCTCAAGTGCAATCAATAAAGAAAGAAAGAAGGAGAAGAGAAGCATTCAAGCATTCAATCATCCTCAAGCATTCAAGCATTCAAGCATTCAAGCATTCAAGATCCAATTCATCAAGGAGATCCATTGATAGCCATTAAAGGATTCAATCTCTTTGGAGCCCTCTTGTTGAAGATTTCTCCATCCATTTCCATTCAGGCTTCTTCCTATTCTAAGATCCATTCAAGATTGGTGTTGAAGATCTAGTGCAATTGATTTGAGATATCCTACATACAACTCTACATTCATTTGGAGCATCCATACTTGTGGATTCAAGGATTCGAATCCTCCACAAGGATTTCAACATAAGCAAGGTGAATAGTTCCATTTACTTTATTTATTTGCTACAATTTCAATTACATTTCAAGGTTGATCCCAAACTAGGGTTTGACCAAGGCAAACCCCTCATCCAAATAACAAAAACCTTTTGTCTTGTAGGTATAGGTGCAGGACAATGAATTGTAGTTCAGATCTGAATACCCTTTTCAGTGAACTTTCAAGATTTGCGAACATAATTTTTATCATAACAATGCAGGTCAAGGTTGACTTTTTGGGGTAAGATTGTGCCTCTGGGTAAGATCTTACCCTTGTTTTGGGTCAAGGTTTAACTTTCTCAAAAAGACATAAGGTTTCTGGGTTTTCTCTATTTTTGTGTTTCCAGGCCAAATTTGGTTGCAAAATTTCTCGAAACTGAACACATACACCATAAAATTGTACTTTCCAAATTTGTCATATTTTGAGGTTAGTACTTATCTTCCATTCAATTAAGATTTCTATATTTCCTTCCCAGAATGGAATACATGTTTTTCTCCTTTCTTCATATTCTTTATCGATTGATTCATTTGTGCATTAGCCATTTCCTTTTGGTTGATCAATTTGGATCTTTCCTTTGGGAATTTGAGGTTAAGAAGAAGATCCTACTTTTCCCACACACTATATCCCAATCATATTTTATCATCTTCATCTCATATACCTTTACATCATTTTTATATCTTACACCTTTTAACCATTGTAGTAGATCCAAAATCTCTTAACATAGTGTACTTAATAATTCTTGTTTAAATCTCTTAACTGAGTACACACATATATTGTGTTGTTAAAATCTTCTAACCAGGTAGATCTAGTTGATCTAATTGTTACTCCTAATAGGGTAAGATCATCAAAAGTGATCACAAATTGTATCCTTAATCGACATACTTTGTGACACAAAGGAGGATGGGGAGAGGGGCCAAAGGTTCACCCTAACTAGATCCACCTTGCAGAACAACACACAGAAGCAAGAAAACACCAACAGTGAGAGAGAGAATGGAGATACTTTGATATATTATCTTCAAATTGATTCATACATGCTAGATTGTAAGGCCTTCCCAGTTTAGGCTAGATATTACAATCAAGTACATATTTCCTCCAACATGCGAGGATCTGCCAACAATCTCCAATTTTCTATCTTCTATCTTCTATCTCCAAAAACTACTACCTAACTCTAACCCAACAACTACATTTATACAAGAGGCTACCGAGCCAAGTTGGCCTTTAGATCCATAATCAATGGAAGGGATGACCTAGGTCCACATGCTTCCCAATGATGGATACCAACATTAAATTTGTGACCTAAATTAAATGCACAAGTCAGCCTCAAAAGAAATCCAAAAAAAACAACTTGATAAGAAAGGAAACTGAGTGCTAGACAAGCATCACCGAGTGCCAGGGAAATTTACTGAGTGCCAGAGAGATAACCAACCAACACTGGTGAACAAAGGAAACTGAGAAACACCGAACCAACTCGGTCAAAATAGGAATCGAGCAACATAGACAAACTCAAATATGTTTTTGGTGACACAGGATTGCCAAGGACCCAAGATGCTCCTGCATCAGACACCTGGGGTTATTTAAAATGATTCTTCAAATCATGAAATAGGTATGATTCGAGCTGCATCCAACTCAGAATGTGAAATCCATGAACTAGCTTCGATCAATCTATTCTTCCACTTTACCAGATATTCCACATATTGTTTTCCTCTTGTACATATGCCAATTCTTTGCTCCAAAATCTTTTCAACTTCTTCATTCTGCTTCTTAGGATAATCCATTGTTACTATCATGTCTTCATCAGGTACATGAAACTCATAAAAATCAACAATGTTGAATATAGGTGATATATCCATGTCATTAGGTAACTCAATCTTATATGCATTTCCACTATCAAATTTTCTCAAAATCTTGCAAGGTCCAAACTTCTTCATCTTTAGCTTCCCATATGTTCCAATAGGAAATCTGTCTCTCTTCAAATGAACCATCACTTCATCACCAACATCGAAAGTCTTATGTCTTCTTGATCTATCAACTCTGTCTTGATTACTCTTTTCTAGCTTAAATTTTACATCTTCATGCAATGTCTTCATGTACTCAAAAAATTTTACTCCCTTAGCACTTCTCTTTCTTTCATCAGTAATGTCTCTCAAATCTGATATACCTCTCAGCTGTATGCCATTTACAATCTCAAAAGGTGTTTTTCCAGTACTCCTATTTACTAAATTATTGTATGCAAACTTTTCTTGTGCCAACACAGAATCCTAATTACTCAGTGTGTCTCCAACTAAACATCTCAAAAGATTTCCCAAACTTCTATTCACAAATTCTGTCCGTCCATCAGTTTGTGGGTGAAATGTAGAACTATATTTCAACTCAGTAGCAAACTTCCTCCTAAGAGTCTTCCAAAAGTATCCAACAAATTTAATGTCTTGGTCAGAGATAATACTCCTTGATAATCCATGCAATCTGAAAATTTTCTTAAAGAAAAGATCTGCTACATGTACTACATCTGATGTCTTTCTACAAGGTATAAAATGTACCATTTTAGAAAATCTATCCACAATAACAAATATAGAATCATTACCTCTTACTGTCTTTAGTAAGCCAAGAAAAAAATCCATATTGATGTCAATCCAAGGTTTCTCAGGTACAACAATCAGTGTATACAATCCAATATTCTAACTTACTCCTTTTGCAACTTGACAAACTCCATAAATTTTCACAAATTTTTGAACATCTTTATACAACTGTGGCCAAAAGTATTTCTCCTTAAGCAGATTCAATGTCTTATCAACACCAAAATGTCCAACCAAACCACTACTATGTTTCTCCTTTATCAAATTAGGTCTCATTGGTTCTCTCGGTATACATAACTGAATACCTTTAAACAACATACCTCCTTGCATAAAATATTCATCCCATTTAGTACTTGGTTGGTCTTGAATAGTTGCTCTGCACTTTCTCCATGACTCAGAAAAATCATGATCAAATTCATAAGAATCTCTCATGTTATCAAAGCCTAGAACTTCAATTTTCATCTCGCTCATTAAAGATCTTCTTCTACTCAATGCATCGGTAACTTGGTTAGTGACTCCACTCTTATGCTTTATCACAAATGTATAACTCTGTAAATACTCAACCCATTTCATATATCTTTGATTCAACTTATTCTGACTACCCTAATAATGTAAAGCCTTATGATCGATATACAACACAAATTCACTCAGCATTAAATAATGTCTCCATTTCTTTAGTGCTTGAACAATAACATACAATTCTTGATCATACACAAAATATTTCCTTTTTGCATCATTCAATGTTTCACTAAAGAAAGCAACAGGTTTACCTTCTTGACTCAACACAGCTCCAATTGCTCTACCACTTGCATCACATTCCACTTGAAATACCTTATTGAAATCAGGCAATGCCAAAATAGGCAATTCAACAACCTTTTGCTTCAGAGTCTCAAAACTTTTATCAGCTCCATGTGTCCACTTGAATTCTCTTTTGTCTCCTCTCATAGTTTCAATCATAGCATTACAAATTGAACTGAAATTCCTAATGAACTTTTGGTAAAAACTAGCCAAACCATGAAATGATCTTACCTCACTAGCATTCTCAAGTGTAGGCCAATTCAAAATAGCTTCAACCTTTTCAGGATCAATTTTCAAACCATCAACTGAAATCACAAATCCCAAATACACAATCTCCTCTTTCATGAATGAACACTTTTTCAGATTTATCTGCAACTTTTCTTCTTTCAATCTCTGAAAAACTTGTCTAACATGCAACAAATGTTCTTCTTTGGTCTTACTGAATATCAAAATATCATCAAGATATACAATCATAAAATTACCCAATAATTTCTTTAAAACTTCATTCATCAACCTCATAAAACTACTCGGTGCATTAGTTAAACCAAAAGGCATAACCAACCACTCATACAAACCTTCTTTTGTCTTGAAAGAAGTCTTCCATTCATCACCTTCTCTGATTTTGATCTGATGATACCCACTTTTCAAATCAATTTTGGTAAAATACTTTTCTCTAGTCAAACTATCCATTATATCATCCATTCTCGGTATAGGAAACCTATATTTTATTGTTATCTTATTGATTTCTCTGGAATCAGTACACATTCACCATTCTCCATTCTTCTTAGGTGCCAATACAATAGGTACTGCACAAGGACTCAAACTTTCTTTGATCAAACCTTTCTGTAACAATTCTTGAATCTGTCAGTTCAATTCTTGATTCTCGGTAGGTGTCAATCGATGATGTGCCTTATTCGGTAAACTATCTCTATGGATTAGATCCATGCAATGATCAATGCTTCTTTTTGGTGGAAAACCATTAGGTACATTATTAGAAATTATTGCACTGTACTCGATGAGTAACTTATCAATCTCCTTAGGGACATTATCCTCAGTTTTCTTACTTGATTTGTTAGGAATCATAGTAAAACATACATCATTCTTCTTTAAATCCTTAACAAACTTTCTTCCTTCCATCAAGAAAACTTTCATAGATGTGCAAACATTACTAACAAGTTCTTCAATCAAAAGTAACAAGATTTGTCTTCTCCCATCTGCCCAAATAGTATACTTATGCAATCTCCCATCATATATAGCATGTCTATCATATTGCCATGGTCTATCCAACAAAATATGACAACAATCCATAGGCATGATATCACATAACACCTTATCATAGTACTTTACAATCTTCAAATTCACATAACATTGTTCACTTACCAATAGTGTATGCTCATCTTTGATCCATGAAATCTGATAGGGCTTCAAATGTTCCAATCTTTTCAACTGCAACTTTGTGACCATCTCCTCAGATGCTAGATTCTCTGAGCTACCACTATCAATGATTACCTTCCAAACTTTCTCAGAAACTCTACATCTAGTCTTGAACAAAATTTTGCTTACCGGATCTTCCTTTTTACCTTCATTCCAAAGTCCTCTCCTTACCATCAAGTTATTTTCCTTCTCAGGTTCATTCGGTGACTCTTCTTGCACCAAAGCATTTCTACTACTACTAGCCTTCTTACTTGCTTGTGTACACTCAAATGATCTATGTCCTTTTTCTCCATAATTGTAACAAGTTCCATAGAAATCACCTCTTTTATAACCACCTCGGTAGTTACTACCTCTACCTCTAGATGAATTTTCACCTTTCCACTTGGTCTTGCCTTTATCTAGAGTTGTCTTTTCAGGTTCAGATCTACTATTTTCACCATGAGATCTACCTCTTCCTCTAGGGAATCTACCACCTCTACCTCTTTGTCTTTGCTCATGTCTCTTATTCAATTTCTCCTCATCTTTCAATGCAAATTGATAAGCCTCTTCAATGTTCTCCAATTTTACCAAACTGATTTCTTCTTGGATGGAAAATCTCAAACCATTTAGGTATCTAGCAATTCTTTCTACATCATCTTCATCATGTCCAGATCTGATATCTAATCTATAGAATTCCTCAGTATATTCTTTTACCGAGCTATCTTTTTGCCTTAAACTTTGCATTCACTTAACTAGGTTAATATGATAATCACAAGGTAAGAACTTTCCTTTCAATTTATTCACCATTTTACTCCATACCTTGATTTTGTCTTTGCCTTTCCTCTTTCTGTCCAGCTGCAGATGTTCCCACCACAAGGATGCATGAATTTTCAACTTTATGCTTGCAATTTTCACCTTCTTTTCCTTAGGTACATTTTCATACTAAAAGTACTTTTCCATCTTAGTGATCCAATCCACCAATTCATCAAAATCCAATTTTCCACCATACTCAGGAGGATTAAAGTGTGGTGTAGACTTCAAAATTATCAAATCCTTCAAGAATATTTCCTCACCCTGATCCATCACAGGTGCAAGTTCTACATCACCTTGTTCCACCTCAATTTCATCATCACTAACATCTTCAAGATGTCTTCCTCTTCTCTAGGTTGTTTCAACAACATCTAATCTAGCAACAAGTTGTCTCAACATGTCTGCCAATCCTAGATCTGTATCTCACCTCCCATGAACCATCTTGAAAGTCCTCTGCAATTGCAGGTCAGATCGCAATCTGCTACCCCATAACAATTCAACTAGGGTTTCACAAGAAGGAGCCTTCAAACCTCAATTCACAAACCTAGATCCAGATCTCACCTCACTCTAATACCACATGATGCAAAGGAGGATGGGGAGAGGGGCCAAAGGCTCACCCTAACTAGATCCACCTTGTAGAACAACATGTAGAAGAAACAAAACACCAATAGTGAGAGAGAGAATACAAATACTTTGATATATTATCTTTAAATTGATTCATACATGCCGGGCTATAAGGCCTTCCTGGTTTAGGCCAAATATTACAATCAAGTACAAAAGTCCTCCAACATGTGAGGATCTGCCAAAAATCTCCAATTTTCTATATTCTATCTTCTATCTCCAAAAAATACCACCTAACTCTAACCCAACAACTACATTTATACAAGAGGCTACCAAGTCAAGTCGGCCTTTAGATCCATAATCAATGGAAGGGACAACAAGATCTTGGTCCACACACTTTCCAATGATGGATACCAACATTAAATCTGTGACTCAAATTAAATGCACAAGTCAGCCTCAAAAGAAATCCAAAACAAACAACTTGGTAAGCAAGGAAACCAAGCACCAGACAAGCATCACTGAGCGTCAGGGAAATTCACTAAGCACCAGAGAGATAACCAACCAACACCAATGAATAAAGGAAATTGAGCAACACTGAACCAACTAAGCAGGAACAGAGCAACACAGACAAACTCAAATATGTTTTTGGTGACACAGGAATTCCAAGGACCCGAGATGCTCCTGCATCACTTTTTTATTGCAGTAGTGAAGATTTGTGTGTGTCATCCCCACCGTAGTTTTTACCTTCTTACAAGGGTTTCTGCGACACCAAAATATTTTGTGTTATGTGTATGAATTTTCATGAATGGTTTACTGTATATGTCACATGCAAATTACATCTTTAGTTATATTTGAATGTATGGATTCAGTCAGTTAAATGCTATCTACTACTATAAAGTTTTAGTATTGAAAAGTTTTGAAGGAAATTATTCACCCCTCCCCTCTCAGTACCTATCTTTCCATAATCTGAACAATTGGTATCAAATCTAGATCTCTTGTTAAGGAATTTTAATCATTGAAGAGAAAAGACCTAAGGATGGAAATATATAAGTTGGATAAGACTATTGAGAATCAAAGAATATAGATGCAAATATTTATTGAGAAATTCAAAGAAGCCAAAGAAGAACTAATGAAGTTACTGATCAGAAGGAAGGACATGGAAATTTAGTATAGTGAGACTGATTATCATGAAGAGGATATAGATGATCCATTTGAGGTATCTAGATTTGGATATGGTAGCATATCTGATGCATCTAAAGGAACCATATCATATCTATTTAAAATGAATCTACATCTTACTGAACAAGTGAAAGCTCTGCAGATTGGTCAAGAGACACAAATGGTTAGGATGATTGATGTCATGAACAATGCAAGGCAAGTAGAACAAGAAATAAACTTCACTATTAAAGATAGGAGGTAAATGAATGATAAGTTACAAGAGAAGGAATTTGAGATACTAAGACTCACTGAGCATCACTTTGAAATATCTAATTAGAAGGTTGTCATAAGTTAGGAAGTCAACTGAGTAAATTGTGAGCTTACAAGGAAACTAGAAGACATCTGTGAATTAAGACAAGAAAATGAAAGATTGAAGAATGAGGTAAAAATGCAACAAAAACATAATGAGATGATCAAGAAAGCTGAAGATAGTACAAAAAGAATGGATGAATTTTTGATTAATCAAAAAAGACTTGATAGCACAACTAGTTTAGGCTACACCAAGAAGGGAGAGTCATCAAGACAAGATAAATAGAATAATGCCTATACTAATCCAAGGCCAAAGAAGCTATCATGTCATCAGTGTGGAAAACCAAGCCACACATCAAATGTTTGCAAGAGTAAAGTAAAAGGTATTTCTAAATCCATTCCTAAATTTAATGGTTACTTCTATAATTGTAATAAGTATGGACATCAGGCACATGAGTGTAGATCAAAGTTGATTAGGACACCCAATAAACCTTACATGGAGAAATGCTATCGCACTTGCAACATGCATGGAGACATGTCACAAGAATACAAGACAAAAATGAAGCAAGTCTGGATACTGAAGGAACATAACAAATCATATCAATCAAGAAGGCAAGGTAATGCATATACTTGGGATTACAATACATGGGTTAATTACACAACATGTGGGGGGGATGGACATGTAGCAAAAAATTGCATGAGAAAGAACTAGAGAGGAAAATATCATAATTGGACAAGTACTGGTATGACATGTTTGCACTATCACAAGGTCGATCACCTAAGAAAGGATTGCAAAGACTGAGAACCAGAGTTACCAATAGATACAAATGGTAATATAATTGAATAAATCATGAGGATAATAAATCAAATGTGGAGAAAAGGATCAAATGATAATGTTGGATCAAGCATTGCAGTCGATGACACCTTGTCCATTGGATTAGGTGATATCACCACCTCCACCTAATCATAAAAGGTATGTATGGAACTAAATTTAAAATCAGTTATATCTTACAATAGTTCCTTATATCAAGTGAATGCACACCAAATCAACATGATATAAGATGCATTATGGGATTACATGTTTAGGACTTAAACTATGTACATTTGGTAAAAGCATGATCGAGTAAATATTTTCTAGTCAGTAAATATTGGCAAGGTTAACCAATTTGTGGTATCAACCGAGTGATATCCAAGTGTTAACCGAGCTAAGGTCTTTAAAGTGTAAACCAAGCACAACTACATCTTCTGAGCTATGGTAGGTAAAGTATTAACTGAAAAAGTTTAAGCGGGGAATGAAATTTCAAGTATAAATACATGATAGAATTAGTTATTTTTTCACATAGTGATTACGAAGAACCAGAGCTATTTCAAGCATATTTGTGCGAAGAAATTTATAGAGCTTTGAGAAAAGATTTAAAGGATTCACGAGAAAGTTCATCTCGATCGAAAGTAAGTGTTGGAAATTTGGCTATATTGATGTAGATGAATTGATATAGTGTTGTCATTATGGCAACAAAGTCATATAGCAATTTGGAGTCAGCGCACTTGAAGAGAAGATCAAAAATCAGTTAAGTGTTGAAGACTGGACAGTGTATAGAGTTCCTATAGCTTAGAGCATCAGCGCACATGTGTACAAAATAATTATGGTATGCGCCCTAGAAGTTAAGTTGGTTAGACTATATTCTTGCTTATTCTAAGAGCGTATGATCAGATGTGCAAGGATGATAAAGTTATAGTCAGTTGAAGTTGCACAACCAGTATGTGCCAGTGAAGAACAGAGCATGAAGCCAATAGTTAGTATTTTGGTTTGCGGTTATAATGTAATGTTGTAAAGGCTATGCACCCATTTTATTTAGGTTGCCGACATGTTTATATGTTTAATTGTAAGCACACTTAAGCCAATTCATTTGGAAGTGTTGTTTGTAATAAATTATAGGGCCGACCTAGTTGTTTATTTTGTATAAGTGTATAAATATAAGATGCACCCATTGTATTCGGTATGGAAGTTGATAGAGAGTTGTGATAAGTAGAGTAGAAGTATGTGAACATAGTATAAGATGTATTAGAGCTTTGCTAGAGGTCAAAGCATCATTGTATCAAAGGAACTGATCTGACAAGTAGTGTCACAGTGACAGTTCATCCTGTAGATATAATGTGTATCTGAGATCAGAAGGTTGTAGCTCTCACCACTTGAGCAGTGATCTCTTGGATAGTGCATCCTCTCCCCTAACATGGACTATTGTAAAAGACTCCTAATAGGGTCCGACCCTTAACAAGGTCTACTGTACTTAATGCATTGTAAAGCAACTCCTAATAGGGTTAAGGATGTTCTAACAAGGATCACAAAACACTAGTGTAGAATATTAGTGGGTGTCAATTCCCATCGGGGTTTTTACCTATTTGGGTTTCCCCATAACCATATTGGTGTCATGTGTTGATTTCATGTTTCATGTTTATGTAAATGTTTATTTCATTACTTAAGCATTTAAGTTCAGCATAAAGGTTAAAGTGAAAAGTTAAAATATAGTGAACAGTGATTCACACCCCCCCTCTCAGTGTTCCCATTCCTAACAATTGGTATCATAGCTCTAGTCCTCAGCATAGAAGTTTAACCACTTGAGGAGATCATGGAAAAAGTAGAAATGAAACATATAAAAAGGAATCTTGAAGTTGCTCTTGAAGACCTGGACAAATCAGAAAGAGAAATTGAAGAACTAAAAGAAAAAGTCAGTGATGCATAGTTGGTTATCAAAAGGCTAAGAAAGGATTTGAATGAATGCTTTAACAGTGATCTAGGAGCAAAGGTTAAGAAGCTGAATGAAGAAAATGCATCTATGAAAGAACTACTTGAAGAATTTGATGATAAGCCGATTAACAATCAGGAAGTCTACAATGAAAAAATCAAAGAGAACCTTCAACTCAATGAAGAACTAAGGCAAGAAAACTTGGAAATCTTGGGGCTAAGGAATAGCAAAGAAAGCTTGGAGTCTGAATTGAAAGCAACAAAGAATCATATTGACAAATTACACACCAATTCTTATTTGATAAAATCTCAGTTATATGCAAGGAGAGCCAAATGAGACACTAGCTGTATTGGATACAATAAAGCACAAAATTAGATTGACAACATGCGAGCAAGAAAGGACTCACAAAAGGACTCTATTGATGCTGAAAAGATTGAAGATCAAACCCAAGATAATGGTGGACCACCCAAGGATGAGTGCAAGCCTATAGACCTCACTTGTTTTGCATGTAACAAGCATGGACATATTATGAGGAACTGTACAGAGGTAAAACCTTTTAATGGTTATTGTTATTCATGTAATAAATTTGGTCATAGAGCTATGAATTGTAAGACTAGCAAGAAGAATAGGATTAAACATGATCAAAGAAATTAGAATCAAATAAACACAAGAAGTTCTCAGAATGTTACATGTCATATATGTAACTATAATGGTCACTCAGCAAGACAATGTAGATTGGTGACTCATGTTAATGCACCAAGGAATATAAGACCTCCAATCATTTGTCACTCTTGTAACAAGGCTAGACATATCTCAAGGTTCTATAGATCAAGGATGCAAGGTTAGGAAAGCCCTAAAAATTCCAAAGAACTTGTTTTGGATCCCGAAGGAGAAGTCAACTTTGTGAAAGCCTTAGAGGATGCGAGCTTTATTTGGATAGAAGCAAAGAAGGACAAAGTTGATGAGAATGTATTGGATGCATCTATAGTGGACGCACCCTCTACATCTGGATGAATGGCCCTCAGGGTCATAGAGGGAGCTAATTTAGCTATAGACCCTTGCATGGCTAGTATACTCATCCTCAAAGTATGCACCTTTGGAATTAAGATTTTTGAGTATAAAGGTACCTTTGTACAAGAGCGCACATGCTGATTAAGAACATAACTTGAGTTGGAAATTTTGAAGTGATAGCCTGGTTTACACGACTTGCATTAATGACATAATTCTCACTTTAAGTACACATAAAGTTGTTTAATTACTCATTGCATTCAAACTCAGAGTGATTGAAGAGCAGGAAGAGCCTTGGAAGTTGTTGTGAAGAATTGGAGATTGATCTATCAGTGATTTATAGTGCATTTAGTCAGTTGCAGAAACCCTAGTTCATCGCGCTGATCCAGAAGTCTTCAAATTATCTCAGAGATCAGTTGGAAAGTGATTAAACAAGTAAGTCATAGCCACTCACATAGTTTATGATGTCGCTGAGAAGAAGAGATATTTATTCAAGAATCATCCATTTAAGTCAACCCTAGATGATTTAGAGGGAGCTTTCTCCTGCACGCCTATGGGCGTCATGCATGTTGAGGATATTAGGGCATATATCTATGCAAGAAAGAACCAATAGGGTTGGATAGGTTAAGGGTGCACATGGATACCATGTTGAAACTAGACAAAACATTCATGGATGAATATGTTAAATGGAATGATCACCCTATTTTTGAGTATGCTATGGCATATGAATTCTATGAGACAGAATGGATAAATATTTTATTGAGCAGAATTCATGATGATTTGCTTTGGATAGGTGATGTGCTAGTAAGAATCACCTGTGACTTGATATATGAGATGACATGCCTTTCTAGGATAGGTGCCATCCTTCCTATGGGCAAGGATGTTAGAAAGATGGTTGAGAAAACTTGTAAGTCAAGGAGTGATAGGCGCAGGATGACTATTGAGCCTATTGAGCAAGCAGACATCAAATTGATGTCAATGATACTGGGATACAGGTTTCATCACACCAGTAGGGTGAATAGTGTGTCTGCGGGCACTATTGTAGCAGCCATTAGAATTTTGAAGGAAGATGTAGAGTTCAACTTGTGTGAGATCTTGCACGCATAGTTGATTGATAACATCAAGGCCATCAAGCATGATAAGACCAAAATATTCAAGTTTGGGTCTTTAATCATTTACATGTACCTTCATATAGTTGGGAAAGTATTAGATATGTATTTGGACAAGTCCATTCCAACCATGCCATAGATATCTAACAAAGCATCCACTAGAAGCACATTGAGAGATTATATAACATTGGAATTAAAGACCTTCAGGGTCAAGATGTAAATGAGGTATAAAATTCTAGAGAGCATTATGGAAAAGTATAAGGATAGTATTTTCTTAATGGCAGAGATAGACACAACTTGTATGGAAGTAGTTGAGCCAAGAACTAAGTGGATTTATCCACTTGGTTATGAGATAAAGGATCTAGTCCTTGAAGCATATGCATCCTAATGAACCTAGGTGGGGAACTTATGAGGAAAAGATAAGAGAAGTTGATGCTAAACTAAACAGCACAACAACTAAGAGGAAAGCCTCTAAGATTACATCTGAGATACTCATAATTCATGGAGTACCACAAGAAGATATTGACAAGGCAAGGGAAGAAAAGATTTCGTTGGAAATTGAGAGCGCATCCACAAAAGATGCTAAGTCAAATGATCCTAAGTTGAAAAAGGTAAAGATTGAGAAGACTGATAAGCCAAAGGATAAATAGGGTAAAATTGATGATATCAGTCTTGTGCCCACTATTATAGTTGATATTGAGTCCACAGATGCATCTCCTAAGATTCCCAAGAGGAGAAAATAAATTTCCACAAATCACCCTTCAGCTCTAAGTGCAACCAAAAGAAGCAAATTGAAAAATGTACAGTCACCTTCGGAAGTAGGATTCATACCTAGTCTTCAAGTGTTAAGGACTAGAGTTGTAGATGAAGGAAGGCTAGATCAGATAGCCGAGTTCTATGAAAAATATCATGAAATTGATAAGTCAGAGATTCATGAGATGCTGATCAAACACATGATAAAGTTCAAAATGATAGTTCTTGAATTGAAGACAATGATTCCAGATAAGGTATGAGAGATTATGGATACCTTAAAGAGACAAGCCATTGAAGAAGACTTCAGAATAAGGGAACAAACACTTGATTCCACTCTTCCAGTATGTTTTAATGAAGAAAATTCACTATTGTTGAATTTGGTGAAGCCGCACTTAAGGACAAAGATGAGAACACTATACCTCATGAACAAAGACTATGAGCTGATTTCTAAGGAAATAATGAAGGCCTTTGAGAAGGTATTCTTAGAGAAACACATGAAACCTATGTCTACACCCAGCTCTCAAGCACCTAGTGGGAAAGACAAAGCAATAGAGACCATCAAGGTATAATCCACAAGTCCTTAGGATTCAACACCTACAGTGGAAGCACAAACAAAGGCAGATAATTCTACACCCATAATAGAATCACTCAAGGATAGCACTATTATCATTGATAATGTTGAAATAGCCATGGCGACCACTAACACTGACTTGGATAAGT
This sequence comes from Chamaecyparis obtusa, assembly GCA_027943335.1. NCBI lineage: Eukaryota > Viridiplantae > Streptophyta > Pinopsida > Cupressales > Cupressaceae > Chamaecyparis > Chamaecyparis obtusa. The sequence goes on from BSBK01000589.1 coordinate 2,566,567, forward strand.
TTGAAGAAGATTTTGTGATCACACAAGAAGCTAAAATGTTATGTAGCAACACACCGCCCACTCATCAAGAAGAAGCATTGATTGATGATGAAGAAGAAGAAGAAAAGATAAAAGAAAGTGAGAAAAATGATGAAATGCCATTAAATCAAGAAGTGGTGGATAGCACTCCCATCACGCCCTCTGTAGCATTGTTGTCAAGTTTGACACCTGGCACATCCAGTTTGGACTCATGGAAAGAAGAAGACCTGATTAAGTTCAGCGTCTTAGCTATGGAGAAATGCAAAGAAAAGAAAGTGATGAGGAATTCCCTCCTGGTAGAATTAGTAAACATTTTGAACGATCTATTTCTAGAAGATACGAAAGTGTCAAAGATACACTCAGTTGATGATGTGAGTACAATCATCTCACATTTCTAAAGAAATTTCTCAAGCCTTGAAGAATATGCATCCCTAGTTGCAGAAGGAAAGTATCTGAAGAAGAGATTCAATGAATTGGTTAGTAACTTTGCACTTGACCTCAATTCCCTCAAGACCAGTCAAGCATCCTTGAAAGAATTTTCAAATCAAGGAAGAAGAATCATTGTAGAATGCATGGATCAAGATAAGCTTACTGATGCTCATTTCAAGAAAATAAAAGAGGTAGAAGCTATAATTAAGCAGGTGAAGATTTTAGTGATAGACACATCCATAGATGTGAACATGTGCAACAATGTCTACCAAAGTCAGATAGACAAAATTGAGAAGGCAGAAAAAGAGATGACAAAGTTAAGGGCTAGACAGACTCAGTTGAGGAATGCTCTTGCACCCTCACTAGATATTCTTAATCAGAATATCAAGGAGATTGATGCTACTATGGTGACATATGATCAAGGTCCTTCCATAGATTTGAAGAAGATGGAGAAGATTTAGTACGCATTATAAACCCATGTCCAGATAGTAAACTCTCTGATCTCATTTTGGAAGAAGGAGATCCAAAACCTTAAGATTGCATATCTGGATGTTTTCCCCTAGTGAGTATGTATAAATATATTTTTTGTAACACCTTTGTCACTAATGTCAAAGGGGAGTTGTTTATAGAATATGGATCATAATATGTATAGGGAGATATAAGTATATGTATAGATGACAAAAAGTTTTTTGTATTAAGGACAGTTAGCAACTTGGCCATATTCCTTTGTTGCCATCAATGACAAAGGGGGATATTGTTGGAAAGTTGACTATACTAATGTATATGAGTTGATATAGTGTTTTCATTATGGAAACAAAGTCATATAGTAGTTTGGAGTCAGTGCACTTGAAGAGAAGATTAGAAATCAGTTAAGTGTTGAAGACTGGATAGTGTACAGAGCTCCTGCAGCTCAGAGCATCAGTGCACATGCGTACAAAATAATTATGGTATGTGCCCTGGAAGTTAAGTTGGTTAGACTATATTTTTGCTTAGTCTAAGAGCACATGATCAAATGTGCAAGGATGATAAAGTTACAGTCAGTTGAAGTTGCACAACTAGTATGTGCTAGTGAAGAATAGAGCATGAAGCCGATAGTTAGTATTTTGGTTTGTGGTTATAATGTAATGTTGTAAAGGCTATGCGCCCATTGTATTTAAGTTTCCAAGATGTTTATATGTTTAATTGTAAGCATGCTTAAGCCAATTCATTTGGAAGTGTTATTTGTAATAAGTTATAGGGCTAACCTAGTTGTTTATTTTGTATAAGCATATAAATATAAGATGCGCCCATTGTATTTGGTATGGAAGTTGATAGAGAGTTGTGATAAGTAGAGTAGAAGTATGTGAAGATAGTATAAGATGTATTAGATCTTTTCTAGAGGTCAAAGAATCAACGCATCAAAGGAACTGATCTAATAAGTAGTGTCACAGTGACAGTTCATCTTGCAGATATAGTGTGTATCTAAGATCAGAAGGTTGTAGCCTTCACCACTTGAGCAGTGAGCTCTTGGACAATGCATCCTCTCCCTTAACAGGGACTATTGTAAAAGACTCCTAACATGGTCTGACCCTTAACAGGGTCTACTATACTTAATGCATTGTAAAGAAACTCCTAACAGGGTTAAGGATCTTCTAACAAGGATCACAAAACACTAGTGCAGAATATTAGTGGGTGTCAATTCCCACTAGGGTTTTTACCTATTTGGGTTTCCCTATAACCATATTGGTGTCATGTGTTGATTTCATGTTTCATGTTTATTTCATTACTTAAACATTTAAGTTCAGCATAAAGGTTAAAGTGAAAAGTTAAAATATAGTGAACACTGATTCACCCCCCTGTCAGTGTTCCCATTCCTAATAGTAAGTTTTGCATCCATTGAGTTATTTTATATTATATTTGTGAAGCCCTAAATTTCAAAAATAATGACATCCTTTTCCAAGATCATGAAATCCAAGTCTAGAAGTGATAAGAAGGTCACCTTAATCAATTATGCAACTTGTGATGAACCAAAGTACAAGTTACACCCTGAGATGGCATCATAGATTGACCAAACTAGCACATTTTCAAGTATTCTACCTAGGGTTTTTCTAGTTCAAGACATTCAAGCTTACACCCACTACAAGATCAGTGAAATAGGAGATTTTGAGCTTCAATCCACCTACCAGGAGTTGAGTATAGATGGAAAGCTTAAAGATGACCATAAACACTTGGAGGTGAAGGGTTTAGTGATCACCCTATATTTCCTGAGAGATTTTAAGACAAAGTGGATTAGGTTTTTTATGAGCTGAGTGCATGAAGGGAAGCTATGGCTAGATGAACTAGTAAAAATCATAAAGGACATTATACATGCAGTCACCGGTTATCCTATTATTGATAAAGTTAAAGCTATAAGGAGTGTACTGTGGATTGAAACTAAGAAGCTTACCAGAGCAGAATGGGATGATAGAGATATGAGATTTAACACAATTATTGATCTGAAGATAATGTTCAGAGCATATGTTGTCAGTTATAAAATATTTCAATCGAGTAGGCCGAATAGTGCACCTTGTGGAGCTGTGGACATAGCCTACAAGATTGTGAAGAAAGGTTTTCAATTTGGTCTAGCCGAGCTACTACTGAAACAATTAGATGAGAGCATGAGAACCATCAGGACAACAAAGTCAAATACTTGTAAGTTTGGTTCCCTATTGATTTTTATATTTTTCTATGTGCAAAACTTATTTCCCTCAGTAGGTAATGTTGACTGGGATGTTAACTGACCGACTATTATGCAAATCGGTGAATTCAATCAAAGTTTGGGTCAAAATTTTATGAGTGTCATGGATGTTTATTTTGATCAATTTAAGGATAGAATGCATTAAAGGAGTAGGATACCAAGTCACCTGGTAGAAAGGCATAATGATGATATATGCTTCCTAGTGGACATCAAATCCACACTAATCAAGGTAGTTGAACCAAGGACTGCTTGGTTACCCCCTATGGGATATGAATTAGATATTGACTGAGCTTCCAAGTCAATACAGATATTATTGGCTGAGCCAAAATATCCAAAGGCAACTAGGTTCGGTACCTATGAAGAGACCAAACTAAGAGTCAAGATGGATCTAGTCAGAGTGAAGGTAAGTAGGAAATCCAATAAGATGATGAACACCTTGGTGAAATAGTTTGGAGATGAAGTAGAAGAAGAAGAGACATCAGAGGCTAATCTAGTTGAAGAAGCAACCAAGGAACTATTACTTATAGGCAATAGTGAACATGATGAGGAGGAGACCAAGTCTGACAAGAATATTCAAGCTACACCGGTCAAGGCCACATGAAAGAGAAAACAAGAAAAAGAACTGACAAGAGCAAGGAAAAGGTACTCAACAACTACTTCTCCACCCCTAAATAAAGGAATAGTAAAAATATCAGGGCTAACTCATAGGAAAACCTATCACAAGAAAAAGAGAGGTGCCCAAGTCACCTCCAAGAAACCTAAAAAGAGGAGAAGGTTGATAAGGGAAAAAGATGTTGTTGTTGTTGATGATGATGATGAAGAAGAGGATCAAGGTAAATTTAAAGTACTTGTAAATAAAAGTCAAATGATAGATGAGTTAGAAAATATAATAAAGGAAATAGGGAGTCTAACTCACCTGAAGCTAAGTCGGTATGTATATATGACTACTGAGGATTAGGAAAAAGTTGAAGAAGCAGTCATACAAATGATGATCATGTTTAAAAGGGTACCAATAAAATTTTCAAGATATGTACCTAAAGAATTGTATGAAAAATTGTCAGCCAGGTGGACATATGCCCTGCACACTAAGAAGAAAATGAGGGAACATTCATTAATTTTGGCCATGCCTACTCTATCGGTTCCCAAGATAGAAGAATTGATGAAATAATACTCAAAATGATTTTTGATGAAGGGTAGAGCCCTTAACATATTGGCAGGAAACCTTGAAGAAGTTGATGAAAATAACAAGCTTATATGGACCACAATTTTAAAATCCCAAGAAGAAGCTAATTAACTTGCCTTGGATATCATTCCCGAGAAGAAGAACATAAAGAAAGGTAAAGGAGTTCACTTGGATGATGTAGACTTAGCCACAAGGAGCCAATTGACTTATCTGATATTGAGGTAGTAGATGACACTATTTCTATTGATTTCTATGCACCCAAATATAGTGAAGAACACGGATAGGATACTCTCGAATAGTTAGTACCACCAAGGACAAATGATGTTTTAATTAAGGACATCACTAATGGAGATCCTAATGATATAAATGATGATGAGGATATTAACACTGTTGCAGACATCACAGAGGAGAATGTCCCTAGTGAGGAAGCAACTGGTGAAATTCTGGGTGACTTACCTATTTTGGTACAAGTAGTTGACATTATCACATAGAAGGAACCCAAAGGTTCAACCCCTAAGAAACCAAATGATACACCCGAGGGACATGGTACAACATAGCATAAATCATCCAATGAGCCTGAGCATAAAGAGCCAGAAACATAAGCACCAAAAGAGAATAAACTAATAGAATCAACTACATTAGACACCATAATAGATGCCCAAGGACAAGCTACCAAGACATCAGTCATTGGGCTAGCTAAGGAAGAGAGTGTGTCTATTGAGATAAAAAAAATTCAAATCCAGAGACAAAAGCTCTAGTTCCTTACACCAAATCACCTACACTAGAGAAGAAGAAGAAGAAGAAACATGGTAAGGGTCATGTCACACTTGATGAGGTTATTGAAATACCTGAATGTGACCCTAGGACATTAGATCCTGAAGCATTGAGAAGATATGGCTAATTGTGCACAAGGAAGGCTACACGAGAAAATGAAGAAGAAGAGTAACAGTAAACAAATTTTGGAAGAAGTTAGAGATATTCTAATGCAAGTAGTTCTTGACATCAATGTTGATGAGGCAACTCCCATCATTGATCAACTTGCAACTCTAATCGGTCACATAAATTCCCCTGATGTAGATGTAGAGAAAATAATAGAAGAATGGGTAGAAGCAAAGATATAGTTGAAATTAGTAGAGAAAATAAGCCAGGAAGTGGAAATAAATAAGGTCAAGTTCTCAGAGGTTGTTACCGAGCTTGAAACCATAATTTAGAAGATAGTTTAAATTTTGTTTAAGTTATGCACTGTGGACCAATTCACTATTGAGATTAGTGAAAAGCTCAAGAAAATTGATGAATAAATAAAGGTCAGTGAAAATAATTCTTTAATCGAGCCCAATACTTTTCATAAGCATATTTCAAAGTTTCAATAACTTCAGTAGTTAAAGATAGATTTGAGGAAGCAAGAAGATACAATAAGTGATCAAATCATCGAGCTTCAGGTTGAGTCACTTCCCCATCTTAAGATCATGGAGTGACATGTAAATAAGGAAAAAGATTTAGTTTCCATCCCATAAATTTTAGTGTTGGAAAACATTTTTGACATGCATGCAGAAGTCAGTTTAGAGTACATTGCTCTTGAGAACCTAAAGGGGAGTGGGAAAACCTCTTGGATTCACTCAAGAAAACCCATTAGCATATTTTTAATAAGTTATAAGTACGTTATTTTTTCTTGGCATTAATTTCAAAAGGGGGGAAAGTCTATGTATATAGATGTATATAGATCCCAATATGTACTTCACACTAAGAGCATGCATAAAGGGGGAGTCAGTATATTTTTTTGGAGTTTGTATATATATATTTTTGGTAGTCGGTACATATACATAAGGTTTTGATACTAATGCCAAAGAGGGAGATTGTTATTCCTATTTTGAGCATTAATAGATTGTCATTAGTATTAATCAATTATTCAATCAGTAAAGGAGACAAACAGGACAATCAGTCAACCACATAAAGCCTACACACTAAGAAAGATACAAGTCAGATCTCTAAGTTAACCAAGGAAGGGTTTGACCGAGTACACTCATCGAGCAACATACAATTACCAAGTACTGAGCATTCATATGAACAGAGCACTAGTTAATTACTGAATGGAGAATGTAGTGATTACTGAGTAAAACAAGAAACAACATAGTAATCTAAAATGGTACAAACATCAATGCAAAGGTTCACACTAATTAGGAAAATGGTTTACCAAGATTGAGACAAAATTAAATATGGATGTAATCATTAATTTGTTGATGATTCCTATGTAATGTTAGATCTAGGTTATTTTGTTACACCATTGATCTTAGGTTTTCTAAGATATTATAAACCCTAATTAGGTCAAATTTAGTTTGATATAAAATATGTAAAGATGTCATTTTGAAGTACCATGAAGGATTAGCTGCACTAAGGACGTTAGGAGATCAGACAAAGGGTTTTTGACAGAAGGTTTGGAAGAAGCATTCAATTTTTAAGAACATACACAAGGCTACCAAGAAGAACAGAAGGACACATAAATCACTAGAAGGTGATATCTATTTGGTATTTCATAGATATGATTCAAGAAAGTTAAAGTTGCTAAGTACAGATACATTTACTGTTACCTTTTAACCATTGTAGTAGATCCAAAATATCTTAATAGAGTGGACTTAACAGTTCTTGTTTAAATCTCTTAACTGAGTACACACATGTATTGTGTTGTTAAAATCCTCTAACTAGGTACATCTGGTTGATCTAATTGTTATTCCTAACAGGGTAAGATCATCAGAAGTGATCACAATTTATAGCCTTAACCAACATACTTTTTTACTGCAGAAGTGAATATTTGTGGGTATCATCCCCACCGTAGTTTTTACCTTCTTAGAAGGGTTTGTATGATACCAAAATATTTTATGTTATGTGTATGAATTTTCATGAATGGTTTACTATATAGATCACATGCAAATTACATTTTTAGTTATATTTGAATGTATGGATTCAGTTGGTTAAATGCTATCTACTATGACAAAGTTTTGAAGGCACCGATTCACCCCTCCCATCTCAGTACCTATCTTTCCATAATCACAAGAATTGGTATTAGATCTAAATCTCTTGTTAAGGAATTTTAATCACTGAAGAGAAAAGATATAAGGATGGAAAGATATAAGTTGGATAAGACTATTAATAATCAAAGAATACAAATGCAAATATTTATTGATAAATTCAAAGAAGCCAAAGAAGAACTAAAGAAGTTACTGATCAGAAGGAAGGACATGGCAATTCGGTATAGTGAGACTGATTATCATGAAGAGGATATAGATGATCCATTTGAGCCATCTGGATCTAGATCTAGTAGCATATCTGATGCATCTGAAGGAACCATATCAAATCTATAAAAAAGAATCTACATCTTACTAAACAAGTGAAAGCTTTGCAAATTAGTCAAGAGATACAAATGGTTAGGATGATTGATGTCATGAACAATGCAAGGAAAGAAGAACAAGAAAGAAACTTGGCTATTAAAGATATGCCATGGGTAGAAAATATGCTTGACTAGCTCCTCTTGTATGTTGGATTCTTTGTGTTTCCTTTTTGTAATGCGCTTCCCCCATGATGTGTTTCTTGTTATATATTTTTTTTAGATTTCTTTATATGACCCTTGTTGCTCCATTGGCACAAGGTGATGAAGGAATCAACCTAATGTGACATTCCTCTATTTGTATCTTGCTTCTTCTATATGTTGTTACATGTTATGTCATACATGTGCGATTATTCATAAATTTTCCTTTGTGTTCTTTAATTGGGGATGATGCAAAATGATAGCTACCTATTCTTTTTTGTCTCTAAGATTCCAGCCCAAAAAGACTCTTCTTCATAACTCTTACATAACATTATTTCATTGTGATTTTAGTTATGCTACCTTTGGGGAATGATGGTAGCTCATTTTGATTTAATTATGATATACATGAATCACCATATGATCATGCTAAACCATGAGTTAGTAGATACCTTTCATGCTCTATGTTGTCACATGTTCATTTCCCTTAGTTTGTTCTTTCTTGGGGGAATCTCATAGTGGACACATCTCTCATGCGTGCATGTGTGCTCTGATAAAGCTATTACTCCTATTAATGCCTTTGATATTTCTTTAATGTAGGGTTCATACACTCCACTTCTTGTTTTATATTTAGCACACACACAGACACAACAATTCAATGAAATCTTTCTTATGCAGATGACTAAGGGGACAATTCTTTCCTTATGTTCAACTTTTAATTATCATGGCCTTGTACATTATTCAATGAATCCCTTAATACAGATGATATTTTCCTTAAGGACTAATCCTCCTTTTCTATATCTCTTTGGAGACAATTATTTTTTTAGGATTCATCATCTTTTCAGGATCCCTTAATTGAGACAATGCTTTCTTTTGATTCCCTGATTTGCATCTCGCATCGATTATCGAGGGGTGGCTCCAAAAGTGTTGTAGTGGTGGGATGGGGTGGGCCCTGAAATACCTTAGGGATTTTAGAAGCCAACTCTTTGTGGTCTTTATTTGGAGAAAAGGGAGGAAAACCACCTTCAATCAAACAACCTAAGGTAAGGGAAAGTGAAATTTTGAATCAAAGCTTTGTTTGGCAGGCTAAGAAATTGTCAAGTGGTATTCACAAGGGCTTGGCCTCTCTGGTTAGAGATTAATTCTATCATTCACTCAAAAGATGGTGCACCACATTCCCTTCATTGTTGGAAAGAGAATGAGAAGCCAAACTCCTACATAGGGCTCACATATTCATATCCAACCATGAGAGGCACTACAAGGGTTTGAATTAAGGAACATCGATCCTAAAGAAAGTGCAATTCTCCTCAACAAGGGACACAATATAAAAAAATTGAATAAGGGTAAAAAGAGAAAATCTCACTCCCTAAACACTGTCTTCTCAAGGAGTACACTGTAGAAAACATAAATGGAATAGAACACACCTATTAGAGTTCAACACATGACACATTGATTAACAAAATGAAATTGGCACCGATTACATTGTCCTCATGATTTATTAAGAGAAAACATGCCAAGGCAAGAGATATTGGAGTTTGATGAGAAAACAACCCAAAACTCCCAAGAACACCTACACCTAAACATCTGTCATAGAAAGAGAGAGAAGCAAGAAGCTAGAGAGGCCTAAACACATTGATACACAAGAGAGGAGAAATAATTGACGTGAAAAAACAAAATTTGTAATTCAATAATAATTTGTGTTACATAGTTCTCAAAATTTATTCTTTGTTATGAAAACAAGAGGAGATCAATCTTTATAAACAGAGATCTAAAACCCTAAAAAGGTAAAACCTAGGTTGCACAATAATAATTAATAAAGTAATTAATTATTATATGCCTAAAGTTTAGCTTAAGTAGAAAGAGAGAATAAGTGACTTAGTAATTAAATCAATATGATTTAATTAATAAGAAAACAACTTATTACTCTAACACCCCCCTTAAGATAAACTTTAGGAGAAGCTAAAAACCTAGAAAGAACTACTCAAAGAAAATGGGTCCCGATAAAAAAGGCCTGATCAGGTACCCAAGTACAAAATAGAGTCTCTATAGAGCAGAAAAATAGAGAAAACCACATGGGAAAAACTCTACTCCAAAAAGAGATGAAGACTAATCTAAAGGACTGAAGAAGCCTCCAAAACTAGGAATGTTCCAAAAAATAGGAACAAGGATGAACATGTAGAACATCACTGAAGCAAGAAGCTACAAAATCTATCAAGAAGTAATTGCTAATATGAAGATCCTCTACTGAAATATGACTAGGTAGAGAAGAGTATAATCTACATGAGTGCCCTCAAATGACACTAATCAAATTAGGAGGCAAATAAAGTCAAAGAACTAAAGTCAAAGATACAAAATAGTGTAATCTGCATGAGTACCCTCAAATGACACTACTCAAATCAGGAGACAAATAAGGTCAAAGAATTGAAGTCAAAGATACAAAATACTATAATCTACATGAGTGCCCTCAAATGACACTACTCGAATCAAGAGACAAACAAAGTCAAACACCTGAACTCGAAGATACAGATGGCATAAAAAAACTAAAGTCTAAAGTGTTGATCAATGAAAGCTGGAAGAGTGCTTCCAAAAATAGGAAAGAGAAGAGTGTCCATATGGTAAATGATTCATCTCACCAGAATGTATATGTACCCAGCCACTGCATCCGCCTAGTATATAGAATCAAATATTGAATACATAGCTCACACTATCGAACCAAGCAAGTAGAAGAACCAACTGTATAAACCCCCCTATAATGTTGACAAGGGAGAAATGATAGGTACACTAAAAAGGACATCCAATATGAATTGCATGATGAAGAAGAACCAAGAACATTGAAAGTGCAGAGAGAGTACAAACACAAATAGAGATACTTGAGGCTAATATCATTGGAGGAGCACTCACATGACAAAAGTAGATGGAAAACAAAGACAAACATAAAACCCCCCTAACACTTTATAATAGAGTGCGAGTACATAGAGCACGAACATGTGCAAGATCCCATATATACAATAGAATGATACTTTATTTTGGCGTGTGTACATAATAGAATGCTATAAAAGTGAAGTATACACTACTCAAAGAAGAGAGAATGCTGTTGAAACAAAAGAAGAACCTAAGAAGAGTCATTCCAAAAAAGAAAAAGATTTGAGGACCTGAAACATCCAAGATATCTACCAGATTGCAAAAATCAAAGAAAATGAATAAAATATACCTGAAGAAGAATCAAAAAAATGACTCATAGCACTATAAAGGTCTTAGAACAAGTTTTCCAATGATATATTATTTGCCCAAAATAGAGTCCAAATGCGCAAGATAGAGCTCCCAAAGTGTGAAAATGAACCTCTAGCTTTGACATAAAAAAACCATCAAAAAAGAAAAATAAGAAATTCAAACCTCTAGATCTAGATAGATCTCAGAACCATCTTTCTGATGATATCTCATTTTCTCAATTTTGACACCATATGCTCAAGTTATGAGCAAAAAACTAGAGGTATGCTGATGGGTCCAAAAAAGGTGCAGAAGTGTGCTGATGTCAACACTTTATGACATTAAAATTGATGTCCAAATGGTCATCATAGCAAAGAAAAGGCCAAGGGGCTAAAAAAAATAGCCCCTGGTCATCTGGCTAACTAGGGGGTTGGTTCCTAGGCCCTGGCAGTTAGGGGATGGTCTCCATGTGACCCTAGCGGCTACTAAAGGGGGCTGGTGCTGGTGTTGGCATTCAATACTGGTCTCTTTTGTTAACTGCATCGATGATTACCCTGACCGTGGGTGGTGACCATGATGGGACTACAAACTACCATGCGGTAACCATGACTACCTACAGGTGGTGCCCAAGTGGCCCCCCACTAATTTTTTTAATTTTTTTTGGCAATGATGCATCGATTTACGTGTAAGAGTTGTATGACCTGACATAAATTTTTTTCCTCTCAGAATGCAATAACATCTGAATCAGATGTGCCTTATATGGAAATTGGGGTTCTTGGATGTTGCAAGCTCATCGGTGAGGTCTATTTGAGCCAAAGATGCTCCAAAAAACTAGTGACTGCCTCATGATCTGTGTCAGGGCTGGTTGCAAATTTTTTTGGCCGCAGATTCCAACTTTGTCCAAAATGGACAAACTTTATATGGATCTATGGGTTCTTGGATGCTCTGAATGCAACCATGAGGTCTATTTGAAGCTAAGATGACCAAAAAGAGAGGCCCCTAGATTAAAAAAAAAACCCTCTAAAACATAGATTTGATGAACATGAACGAATCTCTTAGAAAGAGGACAGGGGAAAATAGATCTGAAGCTTTGATACCATGTTGGAGTTGATGATTAAACAACCCACAACTCCCAAGAACACCTTCATGTAAACACCTGCGATAGAAAGAGAGAGAAGCAAGAAGCTAGAGAGGCTTGAATGCATTGATCCACAAGAGAGAAGAAATCATTGATGTGCAAAAACAAAAGTTTCAATTCAATAATGAATAATATATTATAATTTGTTATGAATATAAAGGAGATCAATCCTTATAGGAGATCAAAACCCTAAAAGGGTGAACAAACCTATGTTGCATGATAATAATTAATAAAATAATTAATTATTATATAACTAAGGTTTAGCTTAAGTAGAAAGAGATAATAAGTGACTTAATAATTAAATCCATATGATTTAATTAATAAGCAAACAACTTATTACTCTAACATCTACCTCAATAGGAAGTAGGAAAGAAGAGAGAAGAATAATGGTTACCATCAACTGCCCCTGAGCCATAGAGTGAGACCCCACCTCAATATGGATCTGCACCATAGTAAGGAGAGGGTTGATCCATAAGAATCAACAAAAATTGAGTATGGGAGGACCAAAAGAACAACAAAAATTGGTCCATCTCCCATCACCAAAATTTTCATGGTACCTAGAAGATACAAAAATCTCTAGGGGAGAAGAGGAAAGACAAGCAAAGGTAAAACTAGCGACAACAACTGCATAAGATAAAACTTTGTAATCTTGTGACCCTACAAACAAACTTGCCTCACACCACCACAAATAAGTCCCGTCAATTGGGAAGCCAAGATCCCCAACACAGAGGTACCAAAAAGGATAAAATCAAGACCTCTGAGAGAGGCACAAAAAACATCAACTAGAAAATAAGGGCAAGTCTAAGAATATTTTAACCCTAAATCACCATTGCCCATAAAAACATCTCTACTTCTATTGTCAAGAATCACCAAAAATTAGAAAGTGAAACCCCTTAAAGAGAAAATGAGGGAGCCAAAAAACTCCACTCCCTATTCACCAAGATTTTCAACATCATCAACAAGGCAGCCACAATGGAGAAGGGATCATTGCCTTCCACTCGTGTCCGTCCTAAGATGCCCAATGACCTTGAGCCACGTTGGACCAAAGGAACACCCATAGTCTCAAAAATCAACTCCCAAAGCCCTAGGGATTGACCAGCTCCACCAAATGTTTGAATGACCAAACATCACAACCTCTATTGTGCCATCCCCCTCATTCTCTGATTCTTCTTCATCCAATTTGGATGCAGAAGAGCCTTTGTGACTTCCAGAGCATCTAGGGTTTGAAACACCTTATTTCCTATCTCTTTCCCTCAATGCCCTCATCTTCGCCCTCTGATGAAAAATTCACTTTCTAGATATTTGTGAGGGGATTTTGTTCTAATATCAAGATGGTCATATTCCTATCTAGGATTTGATCTTATGATAATAGGTCCAAGGTGGTCTTGGATCTAGCACTTTGAGGTACATGTAGATCATGTGAGATGATAAGAGTCTCTTGGAGAAAGATATCTTCCATGATTGGGACCATGTGAGCAGGGTATGCTTCCATGATAGAGGGAGCAGCTAGAGGATCTACTTCAATTAACTTTCAAGGATCTTTTTGTATTGGTTCATAGGGAGTGGACCATGTCGAGATGGTTTCTCTAGTGATTAGCAGTCAGAGGACTATGATTCACCAAGAGTGATGTAGACTCCAACCTTTTATTTCATGACATGTCAAAGCATGTGGAGATCAAATATAACTATATTAGAGATATGGTGCAAAGGTGTTGATGCAGTCAAGGTTGGGGAATCCAATGAAGGACTAGTCGACCTTGCAACCAAACCAATACGTAGCAGAAATACATAAGAACAACAACATATTTGATATAGAACATAACTCTTTATTCATCAAATCACTGAATACATGCAATGTGCCAAGCTATAAGGCCTTCCTGGTTACGGCTAGATACAAAGCAAGTGATAGTCTACAAGATCTTGTAGGATCCAAATATTTTTCACAACATCAGTATTCAGCTAGCCCAGGTTTGTAACATACAACACATTCGTAGGCACCCAGGAAAGATCTAAACTTGTATTCAAACTTCCAAGAAATCTTCCTGTTCCTAAGCTCATAGGCTACTAACTTCCACTACCACCCTTTGATCCCAAACAACTACCCAAGCCTCTAGTTAAATACTAAATCCCACCCACAAGTTGGATCTACAAGATATACAAATATTAAATGCCAAAACATCAATCAGCTCTCAAATAGCCTTACAAATAAAATAAACTCTCCAAGATGGCCCCAAATGGTCATCAGATCCACATGGAAGAATGAAACATGCCAGATCTAGGTCCTCTCATGTCCAATGGTCAATCTATAACTTGAGGAGCATGACCCAAATCAATGGAACTAGTCAGCCAAGCCGATCCATCCAAACAATCCAGTCGGTAAGCAAGAACACCAAGCAACAGAAGAAATAATCGAGCACCAGTCAACCGACCATGCCAAGCATGACCAAGAAATGCAGTTATCATCAATCATCAGGAAAATTGATGCCTTTAGTTACCGAGCATTCTTCAGAGACTGAGCAACCTCGATAACCATAGAAACTGAGAAACTAGTCTTCCAAATCAAGCAAGTACACCAGTAAACCAAGATCAAAACTAACAATCTACCTTCAAAGACAAACATATTTTTGGTTGATATAGGATTTCCAAGAATCCTAGGATGCTCCTACATCAGACACCCCGAGTAAGAAAGATTTTCTCATAAGGAAATCAGGAATGCCTCAAGGGAATTAGAACAGGTATGCCAAATCTATTCTTAACCCATATCTCCTCTTGCCCTTTACTCCAAGTAGTCTTTACTTCATTCATTTCTCCATGCAACAAGTTCTTCTACTTTCCACTTTTCTTATCCTTTCTATCTGCAACTGATAACAACTGACTCTGACCACTACCGATCATATCAGTACCTTGGTAAGGCTCATCCTCTTCAAACTCCTCAATCCACTTAGTATCATCTACATCTCTCTATGTCATAAATGTCACCATCTACTATATCATCTTTGTTAGAAAGATCATCTACCTCTTACTCTCAACAAACTCTTTAGATATATCATTCTCCTTCTCTTTCAAACTAGGCTTTGTAGGAATAGGTTCATCAATCCTCTCCTCCTGAGGTTTGTCATAAGGACAACACCTGACAACTCCACATCCCTTAACCCCTATTTCTTGTAAAGGTATCAGCTTATGCCAAGCTCATTCATGCCTAACCACATAGGTATTAGCATGACCATCAAACAACACATTTCTATCAAATTACCAAGGTCTCCGAGCAACAGATGACAAGAATTTATAGGAAATATATCACATAATATGTCATCATGATAAGATCCAATCTAAAAATTAACCAAGCAGTGTTCTTCAATCCTAACCTTAGATGCATATTGTATCCAACTAATCTGATAAGGATTAGGATGTTTCTTTCTTTCCAAATTTAGCTTACCAACCATCTCTTCTAAAACAAATTTCTCAGAACTGCCACCATCAACAATGACATTACATACCTTATCTTTGCACTTACATATGGTTCTAAAAAAATTCCTTCTTTTCACCGGTTCCTGGACACATGTAGCTAATCTCCTAGTGATAAGTGTCTCACCTTTTTCTGCAACATTCACAATATCCTCTTCAGAAGTCAGTGCCACCCTTTTCTTAGGACAATAAAAACTTCTATGACTAGCTTCACCACAGTTATAACAAGTACCAGTGAATTCATTCTTCCACCTTCCTCTCTATCCACTGTTGAAATTCTTAGTACCTTGACCACTACTAGATCCTACATCAGACTTAGGATTCTCTACCACATTACTTTCAACAACTATCTCACCAGTTTTACCTCCATTCCTATTGTTCTATCTTCCTTCAAACTTCATAATCAACTTCTATTCAATATTTAATGCCATTTGGTAAGCATCTCCTATTGTTTTCATCCAAATAGTAAGTAACTCTTCTTGAATACCAGGTCTCAAACCATAGACATACCTAGCAACCTTCTCTTTATCAGCTTCAGAATGATCAGTCCTAATCAGGATTCTATAAAACTCCTCGATATACTCCTGCACTGATTTGTTCATCTTCTTCAAAGCTTGCATCTTCTTAAACATGTCCAATTCATAATCCACTGGAATGAATTGCTTCTTCAACTTATCCACCATTTGGTTCCACTTAGTGATCTTTTCTTTTCCTCTTCTACCTCTTTCCAACAGAAATTCTCTCCACCAAATATTTTCATGGCCTTTCAACTTAGTCTTTGCAAATCTAACCCTATTAGGATCTTCTATTTCTTCATACTCAAAGTATTCATAAATCTCATTAATCCAATCAATTAATTCTTCTAGCCTAAGGCTTCCAGAATATGTAGAAACTTCAATCTTAGGTCTTTTCCCAATCTTAGACATAGCTTTCAAAATTCTATTCTCTTCAGGATCTCTCGCTTCTTCTATAAATTCTTCAAAATGATCTTCTTCCTCAGATTCATCAACACTATCCTCTTTCAAGGTAGGCTTCTTCTTTCTCAATTCTTCTTGTAGGTCTTGCACTTGTTTCTGCAAAGCCCTAAAATCATCAAGACTAAATTGTCAAGCAACTTATTCCTCTGAGATCTCATGATTTCTCCTCGAAGGCATCTTCAAATCAAGATCTAGACACGAACACACAAGATCCACTCAGCTCCAATAGGAAAAAACTTTTCTCAAATAGGAACAAACTTTTCTCTTATACCACCTAATGTAGTCAAGGATGGGGAATCCAATGAAGGAATAATCGACCTTGTAGCCAAACCAATACGCAATGGAAATACATAAGAATGACAATAGATCTGATATAGAACAAAACTCTTTATTCATCAAATCACTGATTACATGCAATGTGCTAGGCTGTAAGGCCTTCTCGGTTACGGCCATATACAAAGCAAGTAACAGTCTACAAGATCTCATAGGATCCAAATATTTTTCACAACATCAGTATTCAGCTAGCCCAGTTTTGCAACACACAACACACTGGTAGGCTCCTAGGAAAGATCTAAATTTGTACTCAAACCTCCAAGAAATCTTCCTATTCCTAAGCTCACAGGCTACTAACTTCCACTACCACCCTCTGATCCCAAAAAACTACCCAAGCATCTACTTATATACTAAATCCCAGCCATAAGTTGGCTCTACAAGATATACAAATATTAAATGCCAAAACATTAGTCGGCTCTCAAATAGCCTTACAAATAAAATAAACTCTCCAAGATGGCCCCAAATGGTCATCAGATCCACATAGAAGAATGAAAAACACTAGATCTAGGTCCTCTCACATCCAATGGTCAATCCATAACTCAAGGAGCACGACCCAAATCAATGGAACCATTCGGCCAAGATGATCCATCCAAACAATACATTCGGTAAGCAAGAACACCAAGCAACAAAGGAAATAACTAGGCACCAGTCAACCGACCATGCCAAGCATGACCAAGCAATGTAGTTATCATCGAACATCAAGAAAACCAATGCCTTTAGTTACCAAGCATTCTTCAGAGACTGAGAAACCCTAGTAACCACAAAAACTAAGCAACCAGTCTCCCAAACCAAGCAAGTACACCACCAAACCAAGATAAAAAATAATAATCTACCTTCAAAGACAAACATATTTTTGGTTGATACATGATTTCCAAGAATCTTAGGATGCTCCTACATTAGGTTCATCCTATTCAATTAAGGTACATCAACATTGATGATCAAACAATCGATATTCTCACCAAGCCCCTTGTCAAAGTAAAGTTTGTGTGTTTGTTTTGAGACAAGCTTGGAGTTGTGGAGCATGAAGCCCTTACTGAGAGGGAGTCTCAACATCAATGATTCCTTGAGATGTACTTTAATGAATTATTCTCTTAGAGGGATAAGTTTGAGGTGCAATCCCTTGTTAATGAATTCTTCTCTGTGAGCGAGAAGTTTGAGGTACAATCCCTTGTTAATGCATTCTTATCTATGAGAGAAGTTTGAGGTGCAATCCATTGTAAAGTTTTCTCTACTTGATGGAGAAATTTGAGGTGTCATCCCTTGTAGAATTTTTCTCTGAGACAAAGAAATTTGAGGTGTCATCCCTTGTAATGTATTCTTCTTTAGGAGAGAAGTTTGAGGTGAAATTCATTATTCTACCCTCTGGGAGTAGCCATGGTGGATCCACCCTCTAGTAGTATCCATGGAAAATTTCATGAGAGATAATCCATGACTTTTCACTTTTGTTTATTCATCCTCTGGGAGTAGCCATGGTGAATACCATGATGGGATGATGACACCACATTGAGTGATTTTGTGATGGGAACTTGTGCACTTGTTCTTTCCACTCTCTAGGAGTAGCTATGGTAGATGTCATGTGAGAGACTCCATGACTTAGCACTTGTTTTTATTCACCCTCTGGGAGTAGCTATAGTGAATGGCACGATGATATAAAGATATCATGTTAAGTAATTCCATGATGATCACTTATGTTCTTTTGTACTTCCATTCATGGGAGTAGCCATGATGGACCCAACCTCTAGGAGTAGCCATGATGGACATCACTACTATATCAAGAAGGATTCCTCCCTAGCTAAGAGGGAGTGTTAATGTTATTGTAGTTATGGATAGATTTCTTCAGGTTGACATAGATAACATAAAGGTTGTGATGATAGAATTATTGTGATATAATAATTATATTGATAATTTATAATTATTATATTATTATTCTGATAATATAATTATATTATAATATTTATTGTGATAATATAATTATATTAATAATACATAATATATAATATATAATTATATATTAATTATATGGGTTATAATTCTATATTAATATAATTATATGAATTAATTTATTGGACCACATATGAAAAGTGGTGACCCTTGCTGAAGGGGCACCAACAATAAATATAAAGTAAGATTAAATCTTCCTCTCTAGCAAATACAAGGAAATTTTACACTCAATCTGCAATATTGAGAAGAAGTAGTGTTTGGAAGAGAACATCAGGTATTGTCTATGGTTGGGAGGGAAAAATCAGTGCTTGTGGTTAAATGAGCACACATAAAATCAACATTAACCCTCTGTCTGTGCTC
Source organism: Chamaecyparis obtusa (assembly GCA_027943335.1). Taxonomy (NCBI): domain Eukaryota; kingdom Viridiplantae; phylum Streptophyta; class Pinopsida; order Cupressales; family Cupressaceae; genus Chamaecyparis; species Chamaecyparis obtusa. Next base: position 2,585,851 of record BSBK01000589.1, read on the forward strand.
ATTAAGATTGTCACTAACAAGCTGCCCCCAAATCTATATTTTTCCTCCTCTTCTGGATGGTGAATGTAGAACACCATCAATATTTCTAGTTTCTTGGCTCATGGTAAATCAAAAACCTCACTTAGTAATGTGACATAGTTATCTATAGCCTAGCATTTTAAATAATTTCTCAAACTAAGTTGTAGTTAAATTACTCTAGAGTTTTAGAATAATGACATACACTATAATTGCAACCATTGTAGCATTTTGTGAGAAATTAACCAAAGAAGATGAAAATTCTAAGATAGATTCTACTTTATATAGAAGTTTGGCTAGGAACCTCATGTACCTCAATCCAACTAGACTTTATATTATGTATGTTATGAGATAGAAAGGATGTCGATACCATAAAAAAATTGTAGTGACCAAATTTGATGTGGAGTTATGTACTAATTTGATGTGGAGTCATGTACTAATTTGATGTGGAATGACATATATTTTGAGCTAAATAAGATGGAAAGGATGTCAAAAACATCAACAATAACTTGTACCATGACAACATTGATGTTGCACTTATGGCGTGCCTAGTGGTAACTTCATTGATGGATGAATGGATTATGACCAGCAATCCCTCTATACTATTCATACCTTCATCTTTATCATTTCTAAACCTCATTGAAAATTCATACAATAGGAGTATCATATTTGCATAAAAACACATTTACAGTTTGATTCAATTGCAAGATAGTGACCTTGGTTGAGCATTGAAACATACTAGTGAATTGGTGTATATTAAAATGTTTGAGTTTCATAGATTTTATTATGTGAATAATATACAGATTCCTTACATCTTCATTTTCATTTCCCATTCACATTGTAGAAAAGAAAAAGAGGAGAATATGGAGCACAAGAAGCCCAATATTGGGCATAATTGGCTGCTCATAATGACAAAAGTAATAAGGAGTGTAATTGACTTGTGAATGAAACATGGTATGAGGAATTATAATAATAGCCCAAGAACATTGCTGGATAATTGACAAGATCAACTTAAAATTTGTTTAAGGGTTTTACTCTATCAAACAAACTACAAAATTCTTGGATGCTTCATTGGAACTTTCCAACATTAATTAAAATTAGAAAAGAATAGGTTATCAATTTAAAAGTTGTAAGGGGTTTAATTTTTCAAGAAAAATAGAAAATTCTTAGATGTTTTATTAGAACTCTTCAAAATCAATCAAAATTAGAAAAGAATAGATTATCAACTTAAAAGTTATAAACATTTTACTTTTTTAAGCAAAATAGAAAATTCTTTAATGCTTCATTAGAACTCTTCAACATGAATCAAAATTAGAAAAAATAGGCTATTGTTTAGAATGAGTTATTTTTTTTTTGTCAATTAGTCTAGTTGAATTTGTGTTCATTTTAATTATTATGTACAAATTTTAGATAATTTTATTTAGAGAAGTCTCTAAATCTACACAAACATTATTAAAAGAAATAAGAAATTAAATATTACAATTTATTTTAAAGAAATAATGAATAAAAATATGTAACTTTATTTTTATTTTATAATAAACTATTTAATAAATAAATCTAACACATTATTTAAAAGATCAATTATAGATTATTTTAAAAAATATATTATGAAAGGTGTGATAGGATCAAGAAATTGGGTCATTGAAAATTCATGAAATAAAAACCAATTGCCAATAAAAAATAAATTAAAAGCTTATTATATGTCTTTTTTCTTTTTCCTTTTTAATTTTGAGTAGTTAAATTTTAGAAAGAATTCATCAATGTTCAAAATTATAAGTTAATTTACGATTCAAAAAGAGTAAAAATAACACGCTTAATGTTAATTGGAGAGACATGCTAATGGAGTTATAGAGCCAATCAATTCCTTATTCTTGTAAGAATTTATTATTCTTATTATCTTTTTTAAGTATCTTTTCTCATGTTGAAATTGGAGAGCATTAAATACATTCCATTATCTTATTTAGAGATCTAAAGATTCTTTAAACATACAAAATATATAGACATATGTGTCTCTAGATAAGAGATTCTTAGATATTATGCTAAACAAGATTTTATATTTCTAACACTCTCCTAAAAACTTTAATTCACCATACAAAAATAATGTGATGCATGAAAAATATGCTTTTCTATAAAAATGGGGTGTTGGAAATCTTTTATGGGAAAGTGAGATACTGAGATGGGAGGGGGGGGGGGTTGAATCAAATATCTCCAATATTGATACTTTAAAAATAATTCCACAAACATACCATAGACATGAATTTAAATACTGAAATAGATCTAACATTCTAACTTCATCCATCAAATGAAACACATAACACAAAGATTTTGGTTACCTAGAAACCCTTGAAAGGTAAAACTAGGGTGGGGATGACACCCACAAATCTTCACTACTGCAGTATAAAGTGTGCCTGTTAGGGCTAAAATGTTTGATCACTTCTGATGACCTACCCTATGAGGGGTCTGCTTTGTTAAGAGCTTATAGATTTATACAATCTACCTTGATTAAAGGATTTGAAACTTACAACTAAGTAAGCAATCGGTTAAGAGATTAATAAATGCTTGTTAGGACTACTATGTAAGGAAATTTATCCTAATTCACTTGCTAAAATGTATCAGTACCTGATCCTTCAATTTTTACTATAGATGTTGATTACATATCTCCTCTTTCCAATACTTATTTGATCTCAAAATCAAATATAGCTCTATTTTTTCCTTCATTGCTTTTCTTGGTCACTCTGCCTGATCTCCGCATATGATAATTAAAAAATTCTATGTTCTGCATACATGAGATCTCATATGTTCTCCTTCCTTGCATACATTATTTTTTGATAGGTTACATGGCTTACATAGGGATTAATGACTAGAAATACAAGGTGTAATCAACTCCTTGATTCCCTCAACAATTATTAAATCTCGCATAGAAGTTGGTCAAAATGGTTTACCTTGGTGTTTGTGCCATTACAGACACATATGTAAAAACTGACTTGCTTGGCATATGAAGTCTCTGATGCTCAAAAATTACTCTTCTTCATATACTGGTGCTCGAAACTAACTCTTCTATACAACTTGACATAAAATTCTTGATGACTACTGAAGTACTCAGTGACCTTTAACTTGCTTGACAGTAACTACTACTCGGTAACTATACATAATACAAGTCTAAACATAACTTGACCTTTACAAGTTGGCTCAGTCACAATGATGATCGACCAACATTGCCTAGAAAATGACTAAGTGTTAGACACTAATACACAACATAACATAGGGATCAACAATCTCCCCCTTTGACATTAGTGGGAAAAACACTTTGTCATGACAATTACATTGCAAAATAGTACTTAGTAGTTTGATTACTCCCCCTAAGACTTTGAATCGGTCTTCAAAAATATTTTACTATATATAGATGACTCTTAACATACAATGAGTATATTTACATTACAAAATAGTATGCCATACCTTTCTATATCTCTTCTTTGATGATCACTATATATACATTCCTCACTGTATCATAACTGATCTTACTATTTCCCCCTTGTGTTACTCATGTCATGTCATTTCCCCCTTGTTTTTATCACTTGGAGCTGCTGGGTATAGGAATAAGGAAATACTTATCCAAAAATGGTTTTTGGAGCTGCATAATCATTGCTAAGGCATTGTCCCATTTGGACCTTACATACTCCAAAACTTGTATCTTGATCTATAGCTGGGCAGCTGGTGCAGGAACACCTTAGTGTCTTCTTTAGATCCTAGTTCATTTTGGCTTGTAGATGGTTCTAGCCAATGACCAAGGTAATAAGGACCATTGATAAATTCCCAAGTGTGGTGTGATGTGTGTTTTTAGATAGGTGTTCTTAGAGGTTTGAAAGTGGTCTGGTTTCAATAGGTCTAGTGCTAAGTCCTAGAAAAGTCAACTTGGGTCAAAGTTTGGCTATGACTCCAAAATGGAGTAGCATTGATATTTTGGATGATTTTAAGTGTTTTAGGGACCATTGGAATGAGTTAGGGTCGAGCTATGCTAGGTAGGTGAGTGGAAAGTCAAGTTTTCAAAAAGATGTAAAGTTGCTCATGACAACTTTGCAACTTTACAAAGTTGTCATGACAACATTTCCTAAAAACTAGGAAATATCTCTAATGATGTTCTAAGCCCTAATTAAGGGTCCAAATGTGTGGGAATAGGATATATAAGGTCAGATAAACCCTAATCTGACAGTTGGAGAAGAGATTGTACAGACTATGTTCTGGAAACCACATGATTTGATTGTGTTTTTATGTAACAGAGCCTTCATCTAGCCATTGATGAGTTGAAAGGATTGAAATAATGCATTGAGGATTTAATTTGTGTTATGTAATTAATTTTTGTGGCCTTATTTTAGTTGTTTGGCATGACTGGTTGGTATTTTGTAAATTCTTTGTGTTTCACTAGTTCACTGCCAGTCTTGTAAATATGCTCGCCATTTGAATTCATGTGGTTGAACTTCCATGGCCTCTTGGAATCAAGTAGGGGACCTTGTATATATTGTAAATATTTCCTATGGATTCTTCTTTTTTAGGAGAGATAATTTTTCCATCAAGCCCTAGGCGAGTGTAGAGGCATTCTAGCCAGGTGTTTGAACAGATAAGTAGCAAGAGAGCTTACTTAATGGATTGAGGTGAACCAATAAAAGGTGTAGAAGTGTAGGGGAATGTGTTATAGTAATGTGAATGTGAGGAGAAGTGTAGAGGATACCATTTAAGCACCTGTTAATATTCAAGAAGCCAAATAGAGTCACATGCCCTAGAAACCCTTAAAAATAGGGGTTTGGTGACAGACCTATGTATGGACACTTTGGGGGTCTAAAACCTAGGAAATATTTAAGCCTAGGAAGTTCTTAGAGAGAATCCATAAAGATCTTAGGAGTATATTTGGAGAAGTTGAGAGTTATAACAAGAACTCTAATTTTAGGAGGCCTAATTGGGCTAAAAAGGCTACAAGGCCTAAAAACTTGAGAAGCAAGGAAGCGATGGAAAATCCAAGGAAGGATCCATTCAAGGGGATCAAAATGGATTTAAAAAAAACAAGGAATAGTTAGGATACCTATTCCAAGTCCCAAGAGCAAGTTGGAAGCATAGTGGCTAAATTGAGCCCATGAGTGCATAGTTGGATTGAGAAGCATAGTGGAGAGTTTGAAGTTGGTGGAGAGTTCTACAAGGAGATAGGGATCCTAGGAGTGATCCCTGGGTAGGGTAGAGAGGAATACCCTATTAAGACCAAATAATAGGTCTTAGGTAGAACAAGAGTTCTCTTGAGAGGTAGTTCTCCCCATCAAATTGGTATTAGAGCCAGTAAAAGGCTTGGGCGTTGAGAAGTGTATGATAGAGGGAAGTGAATCTATAGGAGAAAGAACCATGGTGACTAATGTAGAACTAGCTAGAGATTTGATAGAGCAACAAGAAAGGAATAGACTTCTTAAAGAATTTGTAAAAGAAATAAAGCACAAACTAGAAGAGGTTGTAGAGATTGCAGGAATGATGAAAGAATAGTTAAAAGTGGACAAAGGAAAAGGTAAGAATAAAGTAGAAGAATAAATAACACTAGAACCAGACCCTCCATTAATAGAGGAACCTTTCCTAAAAGCCTTGAAGGAACTAAATGGAAAGGCACTAGAAGGCATTCCAGTTTTCACTGGTAGAATGGATGTAGAATTGGTTACAAAGTGGATTGAGGGCATGGAAAATCACTTTGAATGTGATAGAGTTATAGAGGCCCAAAAGGTGAAGACAACCAAATCAAGGCTAAGAGGACAAGCACTAACTTGGTGGAAGTTCTTGCAAGAATAAAGAGAGAAGGAAGGCAAGAAGCCAATAGCCAATTGGAAGACTATGGTGGCTAAGGTAAAGGAAAACTATCTGCCGAAAGATTATGACATCCAATTGCATAAGAAAAGGAAAAAACTTAGACAAAGAGATCTAGATGTGGCTGCCTATACAGAAGAATTCCAAAAACTAATCCTTAGGTCTAGAGTGCAAGAAATGGAAAGAATTAAGGTTTATCGGTATCTAAACAACCTCAGGTGGAACATACAAGAAGAGTTGAGCCTCTTTACATTGACTACCCTCCATAGTTTTTATTAGATGGATATCAAAGTGGAGGAAAGATTGAAAAAGAAACAAGATACAAATACTAGAGGTAGAGGAAGAGGTAGAGACTCTAGAGGTGGACATAGAGGAGGTTCTAGTGGAAGGAGCAATGAGGCCAAGGGCCAAGGAGATTCTAGGTTTTGTGAACAATCTCATGAGCCAAATAAAAGAGGAGGATATAGAGGTACAAGTTCTTATAGTAGTGGAAGAGGAAGATCAGGAGGTTTTGGGAGAAGCTCTCATTTTGCTTCTATGAAGTGTTATAATTGTGGGAATTGGGTCACCCTTCATATAGGTGCCCTAATAAGCCATCATCTTCACAAGGTGAGAAAAAGATTGCATATGCACAAGAGGAGGATTGTACTAAACAATCATAGGTGAGTTTAGATTCAAAGAAAGGATAGAATCTCATGTTGAGAAGGATCTTGATCAATGCACCTAGAAAGGATGAACAAAAATAAAGGAGGGCTCTTTTTAGGGTCAAGTGCAAGATACTAGGAAAATTATGTAGGGTCATAATTGATTCAGGGTCTACTAACAATGCCATTTCATGGGAAGCAGTAAAAAAGTTGAAACTCACCAAAATTCCTCATGTGTGTCCCTACAATGTCACTTGGTTGATTAAGGGGTAGAATATATTGGTCAATGAATAAGTATGGGTTGAGTTAACCATAGGCAAGTACCAAGATAGAATACTTTGTGATGTGTTACCAATGGATTCATGCCATCTGTTGCTTGGTAGACCATGGCAATGTGATAGGGAGGCAATACACCATGGCAAGGAGAACAAGTACTCATTCAAGAAGAATGGAGTAACTTACAAGATTCAATCTTTAATTGAAGAAGATTCAGTGGAGAAGGTAGACTTAAATGCACTTCTAATGAGTGGGAAAGAGTTCCTACAAGACATGAAAGAAAGAGAAGAAATTGGCTATGCTATCATGTTGAAGCCAAAGGAGGAGGAGTCACCTAAATAGTCACCTATGCCAACATAAGTAAAGTAACTATTAGACCAGTTTAAGGACATTATTAGTGAGTGTACACCAGCTACATTACCACCAATGAGAGAAATCAACCATCAGATTGACTTTGTACCAGGGGCATCATTGCCTAATAAGGCTGCCTACAAGATGATACCAGAACAAAACAAGGAGATAACAAGGCAAGTTCAAGAAATTTTGGATCAAGGTATGATAAGGAAGAGCATAAGCCCTTGTGCTATACTAGTTGTTCTAGCACCCAAGAAGGGAGGCACATGGAGGATGTGCACTGAATCAAGAGAAATCAACTAGATAACCATCATATATAGGTTCCCTATCCATAGGATAGAAGACCTAATGGATTATCTAGGGGGTGCTAAATTATACTCCAAGATAGAACTAAAGAGTGGGTACTATCAAATCAGGATGAAAGAGGGGGATGAGTGGAAATATGCCTTCAAAACTATAGAGGTCTCTATGAGTGGCTAGTAATGCCATTTGGTCTCACAAATTACCTAGCACCTTCATGAGGGTCATGAATGAGGTCTTAAAGGACTATATAGGAGTGTTTGTAGTGGTGTATCTAGATGAAATCTTAGTATTTATTAAGACAAAAGAAGACCACATGAAACACCTAGAACTTGTATTGAGGAAACTTCAAGAGGAGAAGCTCACCATAAACCTTGAAAAGAGTGAGTTTATGAAACAAGAACTAGTCTACCTAGGATTTGTAGTATCCCAAGGTGACTTGAAGATGGATAAGAATAAGGTTGAAGACATTCTTAGTTGGCCTAATCCTAAGACAGGGACTAAAGTTAGAAGCTTCCATGGGTTAGCCCAATTCTATAGGAAGTTTATTAGAACGTTTAGTGAAATTTGTGCACCAGTCCTTCACACCATCAAAGGAGGACTTAAGAAAAAGTTTGTATGGACCAAAGAAGCCAATGAGGGGTTTGAGAGGTTGAAGAAGTAGCTACCCAGCCAATACTAGTTTTACCAATTTTTGATAAACCATTCATAGTGGAATGTGATGCCAACAATATAGAAGTGGGGGCCATCCTAAGCCAAGAAAGTAGGCCGATGACATTCTTTAGTGAGAGGCTAAATGAGGAAAATTCTAGCTATTCATCCTATGAATTAGAGCTATGTGCTTTAGTACAAGCCCTTAAGAAGTGGAGGCACTACCTACTACCTAAGGAGTTTTTGGTTTTCAATGATAACCAAGCACTAAGTTGCATCAATACTCAGGAGAAACTTAGTTTGAGGCATATCAAATGGATGGAGTTTTTAGAGTCATATACCTTTACAATCAAGCATAAAAAGGGGGTTAATAATAAGGTTGAAGATGCCATTAGTAGGAGGTTTCTCACTGTCTAAGAGATAAATTTGTAGAGCATTGATGTTGAAGAGTTCAAAGACCTCTAGAAAGGAGATGCAAATTTCTCAGAGATCCACAAGGTATGCACTGAATTTGATAATCATTTTCATAGTGAATATTTTGACTATACTATAGAAAATGGTTTATTATTTAAGGGAAAGTAGGATATGTTCCAAGAGGTTCCATGAGAGATAACCTCATCCAAGAGAAGCACAATGGTAGCTTGAGTGGACACTTTGGGTTAAACAAGATCCTAGAATTAGTGGAGAGATTCTATTGGTGGTCTAAAATGCAGAAGGATATAAGAAGGTATGTTGATCAATGTGGAGTGTGTCAAACGAAAAAGGGGACATCATCAAATGTAGGTCTTTACCAACCATTTCCCATCCCAAATAGACCTTGGGAGTGCATAAGTATGGATTTCATAGTGGGATTGCTTAGGTTACCAACTAGTTTGGATAGTATATTTGTGGTAGTAGATAGGTTTAGTAAGATGAGCCACTTTATCCCTTGTAAAACCACACATGATGCTAGTCATATTTCCCACCTTTTCTTCAAGGAGATAGTAAGGATACATGGGTTGCCAATAAGCACAGTTGCAAACAAAGACGTGAAGTTCATGGGACACTTCTGGAAGACCCTTTAGAGGAGGCTAGGAACAAACTTGTCTCATAGATCTACCTATCATCCTCAAATAGATGGATAGACATAGGTCATTAATAGGGTCCTTGATAAATTTTTGAGATGTCTGACCAAGGAGTATGGACAAGGATGGGAACAAGTCATTTCCCAAGCGGAATTTGCTTATAATGACAGTACCAATAGGACTACAAACATGATTCTATTTGAAGTGGTGTATGGATTACATCTAAGAGGAGTTCTTAAGCTTAGAGACTTGAAGGGATATGAAGGAATCAATGGACATTCTGGAGAGTTTTCTCAGTCCATGAGAGGGGTACATGAGCAAGTAAATAAGACATTAATGGAGGTCAATCAAAAGTTGAAAGTTAAGAGAGATGGAGGAAGAAGAGACCTAGAATTTGAGGTAGGTGATTTAGTGATGGCATACTTGAACAAGGCTCGGCTACAAAAGGGCATACCAAGTAAGCTATAGATGAAAAGGATTGGGCCATGCAAAGTGTTGGAAAAATATGGTCCAAATGCCTACAAGGTGGAATTACCCAAGGAAATGTCCATTTATCCTATTTTCAATGTGAAAGACTTGATAAAATAAAAAGGACCAGAGATGAATGGTGAATAGAATAGTATTGAGGTGATTAAGGATGTGGAAGAACTCAAGGTGGCTGATCAGATCAAACCACAAGTGGACAAGATTCTAGATACGAGGGTGAAGAAGAACACTAGACTCAAGACATATATGGATCACCTAGTCGAATGGAGACACCAACCAGAGTCAGAGGCTACTTGGATTGAAGAGAGTGACTTCAAGAAACATGGCATAAGTCAAGAATTCTTGACACCAAAGTTCCTTAACTTCCTTGTGGCAGGGGGAGAATGGTGCAGGAGCACCTTAGGGTCTTGTTTAGATCCTAGTTCATTTTGGCTTGTAGGTGGTTCTAGCCAGCCACCAAGGTAATAATGAATATTGATAAAGTCCCAAGTGTGGTATGATGTATGTTTTTAGATAGGTGTTCTTAGAGGTTTGAAATTAGTCTGGTTTCAATAGGTCTAGTGCTAAGTCCTAGAAAAGTCAACTTGGGTCAAAGTTTGGCTATGACTCCAAAATGGAGTAGCATTGATATTTTGGATGATTTTAAGTGTTTTAGGACTATTGGAATGAGTTAGGGTTGAGCTATGCTAGGTAGGTGAGTGGAAAGTCAAGTTTTCAAAAAGATGTCAAAAAGATGTAAAGTTGCTCATGATAACTTTGCAACTTTGCAAAGTTGTCATGACAACATTTCCCAAAAACTAGGAAATAGCTCTAATGATGTTCTAATCCTGACCTAAGGGTCAAAACATGTGGGAAGAGGATATATAAGGTTAGATAAACCCTAATTTGATTGTTGGAGAAAAGATTGTACGAACTGTGTTATGAAAACCACATGATTTGACTGTGTTTTTGTGTAATAGAGCCTTCATCCAGTCATTGGTGAGTTGAAAGGATTGAACTAATGCATTGAGGATTTACTTTGTGTTATGTAATTACTATTAGGAATAGTCCCAAGAGATAACTAGGAGGGGGGGGGGGGGGCGGTGAATTAGTTATCTATAAGTTTCAATTCTTTATCAAATTAAGTGTACTTAAAATTTAAGCATAAACACAATGAAATAACACTTGAACACAACACCAATATTTTTGTTATGGGGAAACCCAAATAGGTAAAAACCCAGGTGGGAATTGACACCCAATAATAAACTGCACTAGTGTATAATGATCCTTGTTAGAAGATCTTACAACCCTGTTAGGAGTTGATCTTTACAATGCAATAAGTATAGTGACTTGGTCAAAGGTCAGACCCTGTTAGGAGTATTTTATGATTGACCCTATTAGGGGTGAGGACGCACTGTCCAAGAGCTCACTTCTCAAAGGGGTGAAGGCTGCAACCTTCTAAATAATAGATACACACTATATTTGGATCTTGGTGAACTACGAGGTAGACTTGCTATCTTGATCAATTCCAATGATTATCACACTTTATCTTCTCTGTCACATAGAACTCTTCTTGATGACACAACACTTCACACTCTTTGCTCTGCTCTAATATTTTATCTCCATGTCATACTTCTAGCAATCACAAATGACCGACTATAAGTATATTTCCTCTAATTGATATAATCAAGTCAGCTTATAAGAACCACCTTGAAATCATATTAGAGAAACAATAAAACTCTCCAACAACATCTCTGCCAGCTCTACTAAGCACGCAACACAACCTAGGACTTGTCTAAATTAATAAGTGTAGACGCATGATACATACTATCGGCTATACCAATTTAACTGATACTTTCTCCTTAAGCTAAATTAAATCATGCACTCTTAACCAAACCTTCTTAACTCTTCTCTAATCACTAATCCAAGAACACATACTAAAATGATAAGTGCAACTCTTGTACCAATATAATCTCTATCAGCTCTTCTAGATAAACACAGGAAACTGCAACTGGTGAATAGCGACTGCATAACTTCACTTCTATTGCAAATTAGACTCTAGATCCATGAATGGAGAAACACTAACATGTCTCCATCACATATCAAAAGGTGCAAGGCTCCATGATAACTATATGGACAATCACACATAGAACACTGCCTGTAACTCTGTTAGGAACACTGCTAACACAAGCTACTACATAGCTGTCTGTATAAACAATTAACCTCTGCATCCATGATATCATGTCCATGCTACATATAATCAAAGCTTACTACATAAGTCTTCCACACATGCTACTTACCATATGTTTTCATCAATGGAAAACATCCAGTGAGCACTAGCTTGCTGGCAAATCTCCAACAATCTCCCCCTTTGGCATTGATGACAACATATGGAATGAAAAACACCACCAATCCAAATGACCAATTATTTTATAACATTCTCCATTTCCTCATCAAAACTCCCCGAAGGCTGAATCCTCCATCTACTGCAATATTCTTTAATAGTCTTCATTTCCTCAATTGAACTGCTTCCATGACTGAATACTACTCCCTCTTGCTGCTATATATTACTCCTTAATTTTGTATGTACTCCTCCTTTAATGTTGTTTTTCATGACTATAAACTACTCCCCCTTTGACATCAATGGAAAAGGGTGCCAAACTTTTAAGCTCCGGTACTACTCCTAAAGTAGAGTATTCAACCATCCATCAGTCATTGAGGACTGATGCTCTTTCCACTTTTTCTAAGTAGAATTAGGGAAGGGAATCACTCCCAGCTTCTCCCTGAGATACTCAAAAGTATCCTTTGGTAAGGGTTTTGTGAATATATCTTCTAGTTGTTCCTTTGTACTCACATAATCCAATTTGACTTCTTTCTCTGCCACTTTCTCTCTTAGGAAGTGATACTTAATCTCTATGTGCTTTGTCTTTTCATGCATCACAAGATTCTTTGACATGTTGATAGTGCTAGTGTTATCACAATAAATAAAAATAGGATAATCAATCTAAATTCCAAAATCCTTTATCATCTATTTAATCCAAACAATTATATAACAATTCAAGGCTGTTGCAACATACTCTGCTTCTGCTATTGTCTGAGAAATACAATTCTTCTTCTTGCTTGTCCAAGGGAGAAATCTATCACCAAGAAATGCTGCTCCTCATGATGTACTCTTTCTATCATCCACACATCCTTCCCATTCTACATCTATATATACATGAAGCTCAACATTCTATGAATTAGGATACCATAGACCATAATCTATAGTGCCCTGCAGATATCTGAATATTCTCTTTACTGCCATGAGGTGACTTTGTTTAGGCTCTGTTGCAAATCTTCCAACTATGCCAACTGCATTAGAAATATTAGGTCTAGTTTGAGTAAGATATATGAGTTTACCAATCATAGACTTGTACAATGTTATATCCACTATTGGAGAATCATCTTCTTTTGTAAGTTTACATCCTATTATCATAGGTGTATCCATTGGCTTGTAATCATCCATCTTAAACGTCTTCAATATTTATTTCACATACTTAGATTGATTAATGAAAATACCTTTCCTTGTCTATTGTACATTTAATCCCAAAAAGTATTTGATAGGTCCAATCATGCTCATCTCAAAATCGCTCTGCATCTCCTTGGCAAATTTTGCACTAAGTTTGTCATTACCCCCAAAGATAATGGCATCAACAAATATAGCTACAAGTAGTAAACCTTCATATCTCTCTCTGATAAATAGGTTACAATCTGCTACTCCTTTCTTGAATCCAAATTTTGTTAGATATCCATCAAGTCTCTCATACGAAGCTCTAGGGGCTTGCTTAAGTCCACAAAGGGCTTTCTTCAATCGACATACCATATCAGGTTTGTCTGATAAAGTGAATCCTTCTGGCTACTCAATGTATACTTCTTCCTTTAACTCTCCATTCAAGAATGCTTACTTAACATCCATCTGATAAACTTTGAAGTTTTTGAATGTTGCATAAGCTAGAAACAACTTAATAACTTCTAATCTACTCACAGGTGCAAATGTGTTTGAATAATCAATACCTTCTCTTTGTGCATATCCCTTGCATACTAACCTTTCTTTATTCCTTACCCATTGTACAATCTTCATTCATCTTATTTTTGAATATCCACTTTGTTCCAATCACATTCTTATCACTAGGTCTTGGGACTAGTTCCCAAGTATCATTCTTAATGATCTGATCTAGCACTTCTTTCATAGCATCAAGCCAATCTAAATCATTACATGCATCTTCAACACTTAAAGGTTCAATTTGAGATAGTAAAAATTTCACCTCATTTCTTGCTGAAATTTTTTGCTTTTGATCTTCTTGTGACTTTTCTACTTTGATCTCCAATGATGTCATCTTTACAGTGATATCTAGATGTAAAATTTGTAACTTTATGTGATACTGTCTCATCTGCCTTCTGAGTGTCTTCTTCACTTGTTTTAGGGTCATTGAATAATACATTAATACTATCAAACATCTCTTCAACAACTGTCTCACTAGTGGAAGGAATGGGTTCTTCTTCAATCATAGGTGCATAATCATGATAGCTTTCTTGAACCATAAAATTTTCATCAATATTAACATGAGCACTTTCAATGATCTTTTTCAATCTCAAATTAAAACATCTATAAGCTTTTCTTTTAGTAGAGTAACCAAGAAAAATACCTTCATCACTTCTTGCATCAAAATTGCCTATTTCTTCATCCCTCTTGATGTAGCACTTGCTTCCAAATATTCTGAAGTATTTCACTATAGGAAAATTACCAAACCATAGCTCATAAGGTGTCTTGGTGTGATTGTATTCTATTGATGGTATAGATTGTTGTATTGACCGCATCTCTCCAATAGGTGTGTGCAACATTTCCTTCAATCATGATGGTGTGCACTGTATCAAGGATGATCCTATTCTTTCTCTCCGCAATCTCATTCTGTTGAGGGGTTCTAGGTGCACTCAACTGTCTCTTTATGCCATGTTCTTCGCAGTACTCATAGAATCTATCATAGGTGAATTCTCCTCCTCTATCCAATCTTAGACACTTTATTTTTAGATCAGATTCATTCTCAACCTTAGTTTTGAATATTTTGAACTTCTCAAATGCTTCTGACTTATCTTTTAAGAATGCAACCCACATCATTCTATAATAATCATCAACAAACAAAATGAAATACCTTTCACCATAGTATGATCTTGTTTGAGTTGGTCCACATAGGTCTGTATGAATCAGATCCAACTTGTTCTCTACTGAATTGTGCTTTCTTCTGAATGAGTTCCTCACATGCTTTCCCATCACACATTCTTTGCAAATAGTATCAACTAGTTTTGCTATGCTAGGTAGATCTCTTACTACCTTAACATTTCTTATCTTTACTATGTTGTCAAAATTGATATGACATAGTCTTTTATGCCATAGCCAACTGTCATCTACTTTAGCAACAAAACAACTTGCTTCTGAATTGAGCTGAAAAACATTACCTTTAGTCTTTGAACTTGATGCAATCATTATACTATCCTTGTTGTTAATGATGCACTTGTTGTCTTTGAACTCCAATCTATAACCTTTTTCAAGGAACTGTCCAACACTAAGAAGGTTATGCTGCAAACCATCTACATAAAGAACATCATCAGTGTTGTTCTTTCCATCCAATGTGATATCTCCTCTACCAATGATAGGTTTAGGAGTGCTATCTCCAAATCTAACCATGTCACCATTGTATTTGTCTAAATGAACAAATCTATCTTTATCACCTATCATGTGATGTGAACAACTGCTATCTATAATCCAATCCATCCTTATGTCTACTTGTGAAATCAATGCTAGCTCTTGTTCCTTTTTCTCATCTTCACGATCCATCTCATCATACACCTTTTCCATAATAGAAATGAATCCAATTTCATCTTCAAATGAATCATCATCAGAAACTCCATCACCAACATAGTAACATTCTCTTGTATACTTAGGCTTGTAGTTAGTTCTAAATTTCTTAACTCTTGTAGGACACTTAGATGCAAAGTGACCAATCTTATTACATGAGAAACATTTGAAAGGTAATTGACATTCATACTTTCCTTTTCCTTTTCTTTCTTTATTAGCAATCATGGAAATAATATAATCTATCTCTTTATCTTCATCTTTATAATCAAAATTACTAGAAGTGTTTAAGGATTTCTTACCATGGACTGATGATTTGAAGGATGTCTCACTTTTGCTCTGTCTTCAATCTTGAAATCTCAAAAGCTGAAATTTTGCTGATCAAGGTCTCTCTCTTGAAATTTTTTGTAAGCTACATGGTCCATCAAGGATGTTGATCTTGTTTTCATACTCTGCTGTAAGAGTAGTCATTAACTTATCCATAATGTCTTCCTTCGAGATCTCTCGACCATTGTTCCTCATTCTAGCAACTGCTTCAATAATCCTTTGGTTGTAAGCTTTGATGTTTTCTTCAAGTAGCATCTTTAATGCATTGTATCTTTTCTTCCATGTCTTTCTGCATGCATTATTTTCTCTTTTATCTCCTTCAAACATGTCTTCTAGGTGCTTCCATATCTTGTAGGCTGTGTCTACTTTCTTTAACTCTAAAAACTCACTATCAGATAAGGCATTGATAAGGGCTTCTTTGGCTATTGCATTCTGATGGAACAAATCCTTTTTCTTGCTAGTAGCATCATCCTTTGCAAGATCTTCTAGAGAGGGGATCTTAATTTCTTTGATAGCCACTTCAAAAACTTCAAAAGAAATGCACTGCAAATGTGTCACCATCTTGTTCTTCCAATCAGGATAGTTCTCTCCATCAAACTTAGGATTGTCTTTTCTAAACAATGCCATCTGATCAACCTTAAGTTGTTAAAATTTCTCTCCAAGGCACTTGGCTCTGATACCAATTGTTAGGAATAGTCACAAGAGATAACTAAGAGGGGGGGGGGGGTGAATCCTGTTAGGATTAACAAGGCAGAAATAACAATTATGTGGAAATATAACTAATATCAGAAAATAATAATCCACACAGAATAGAACACAAGACACACAGATTTAACATGGTTCACCCAATCCCTGGGCTACGTCCACCAACAGTGAGTCCAATATTATTATTATCCAGTGATTACAACCTGATTACAATCCGTAATCCCTTACAACCCAATTCTGCCGCAAGTACTAAAATCATACATAATGAAAATCCCTAACCCTAAGCCATATTATACAATATTTTCCTGCTTTAGGGTTAGAATGAGTTATAAGTAGTCGGCCTCAAAAAAATTTTCCTCAGGGGCTGCGCCCCCAAACCCTTGCTCTTGGGGGCTACCGCCCCCAAACCCCCGCTCGGGGCCCAGCTCGGCCCCGAACCCCAGCGAGGTCAGGAGGAAAAGTGTACAGTACTTTCCTGGATAGTACTTTCCTAATTAGTCACCACAAGCTAACAATCTCCCACTTGGTGACTGATCAGTATCCACACTATACTAAAAAACCTCCCACTTGGAGACTGATCTTGTAGCAATACCGCTACCCACATGAGGCTCCCACTGGATTGAACCACCTTGGACTCAGTTGTTCCTTTATTTTGTTCAGTCTAGAAGACCAACTGAAGCTGAACATGAGTTCAACTTCTCCCTTGTTACTACCTTTGTAAACATATCTGCTGGATTATCATCAGTATGAATCTTTTCCAGCCTTAACTGTCCATCATCCAAAACTGATCGAATGAAATGGTACCGCAACTGTATGTGTTTTGTCTTTGAGTGCAAAGTAGAATTCTTTGCAAGATGAATGGTGCTTTGGCTATCTGTATGTAGAAAATTATCCTTTTGTGGATGTCCCAATTCTTCCATGAAGAATTGAAGCCATATCATCTCCTTGGCTGCCTCTGTAGCAGCAACATACTCTGCCTCTGTAGTGGATAAAGAAACCACCTTTTGTAGTCGAGAAATCCAACTCACTGCTGTCCCACCAACAGTAAATATATAACCTGTAGTACTCCGCCTGCTATCTATATCTCCTGCCAAATCAGAGTCAACATAGCCTTATACAGTAGTCGTAGAACCCCCAAAGTGTAAACACTTACTGGATGTGCCTCTCAAATATCTGAGAATCCATTTGACTGCATTCCAATGCTCAATACCAGGGTTACTCATATAACGGCTAACGACTCCCACTGCGTGTGTAATATCTGGCCTAGTACATACCATAGCATACATTAAGCTCCCTATAGCTGAAGCATAAGGTACCTTAAACATTTTAGTCTCTTCTTCTGGTGTCTTGGGACACATATCCTTAGTCAATTTCAAATGACCAGGCAAAGGTGTGCTGACAGCTTTGGCATTTTCCATAGAGAAACGTTGCAACACCTTTTCAGTATAATCAGCCTGAGAGAGAGACAATTTCCTATTTTTCCTATCTCTACAAATTTTCATACCAAGGATTTGTTTTGCTGCCCCCAAATCCTTCATAGCAAAAGATTTTGCTAACTGTTGTTTCAACCCCTTAATGTGATTCATGTTAGACCCAGCTACAAGCATATCATCAACATATAAACATAAAATAATGTAGCTATCATCATCCAACCTCTTAAAATAAACACAATGGTCAGAATGACACTGACTATATCCATGCCCATTCATAAAAGTGTCAAATTTAATATACCATTGCCGAGGTGCTTGCTTCAAGCCATATAAACTTTTCTGCAATCTGCACACCAAATTCTCCTTACCCTTGACCTCAAATCCTTGTGGTTGAACCATATATATTTCTTCATCCAAATCACCATGAAGAAAAGCTATTTTAACATCAAGCTGCTCTAAATGCAAATCTTCAGTAGCCACAATACTTAAAACAGTACGAATAGAAGTCATTTTAACAACTGGAGAAAATATCTCATCAAAATCAATATCATGTTTCTGTGCAAATCCTTTTATGAATAATCTGGCTTTAAATCTTTTCGTACCTCCATCCTCTTCTTTTATCCTGTAAACCCATTTATTCTGTAAAGCTCTTTTACCTGCAGGTAACTTACATAAATCCCATGTCTGATTTTTCAGCAAAGAGTCCATTTCATCTATCATTGCAGACTCCCACTGAAGCTTTGTATCCACCTGCATAGCTTCATTATAACATTCAGGTTCACCAGCATCTGTTAACAAAATAGAATACAAAGATGGAGAAAATCTTTTTGGAGGTCTACTTAGCCTTGTTGACCCTCTAACACTCACTGGGGTGTGTGGTATTTGTTGTTGCTATTGTTGCGGAGCATAAGGAACTACTGGAACATGAACTTGTGGAGTATCATCCAGTACTACATAGTCATTTTCTTTCTTCTCATGCTGCAGCAACAGATCTTTGTACAATACTTTCTCATTGAATATGACATCCCTGCTTCTTACAATTTTATGATTTTCAAAATCCCAAAGCCGATAACCAAATTCATCAATGCCATACCCAACAAATACACATTTCTTTGACTTAGCTTCTAGCTTGGTTCTATTTTCAGAATCTATAAGTGCAAAAGCTTCACAACCAAAGGTTTTGAGAAAAGAATAACTCACCTTCTTACCACTCCATGCTTCCTCTGGAATACCACAGTCCAAAGGAGTAGAGGGGCCTCTATTGATTAAATAAACAGCAGTGTTCACTGCCTCTGCCCACATATTTTGGGCAGCCTAGCATGCAACCTCATACTCCTTGCACGCTCCATTATTGTCCTATTCATGTGTTCAGCCACTCCATTTTCTTGTGGAGTCCTTGGTACAGTTTTCTGCCTACAAATACCATTAGAGGAACAATATTCTTCAAATTCTATGCTGCAATACTCACCACCATTATCAGATCTGAGACATTTTAACTTTTTACCAGTCTCATTCTCAACCAAGCATTTCCATTTCTTAAAAGTTTAAAATACATCAGATTTCTGTCTAAGGAAATAAATCCATACTTTTCTTGTTGCATCATCTATAAATGTAACATAATACAGAGAGCCACCAAGGGAAGATACCTGAGCTGGTCCCCATACATCTGTATGCACAAGCTCTAATCTCTCATTTTTCTTTTCCTTCCCACTCTTCACAAAACTAACTCTCTTTTGTTTTCCATAAACACAACTTTCACAGAAATCCATATTGACACATTTCAGACCAGGTAAAACTTTCTTTGAATGAAGTAATTTCATACCTTTTTCACTCATGTGCCCGAGTCTGTTGTGCCACAGTGCTGTGTCAGAATCTACAGCAACAGTTTGATGTTCTTCCTGCTCAACTGCAGCCACTGTTCCTGAACATTCATTATCTTCTGAAACAATTAAAGTAGAAGGAACAGTATGACCTGTACAAAGATATAAGGTTCCTACTTTCACACCTTTTGCTACTACTAAGGAACCTTTTGAAACATTCCAATTTTTATCATTAAAAGTAACTGTGCAACCCTCATCACCCAGTTGCCCTGCTGAAATTAAATTCCTACTCAGCCTTGGAACATGTCTTACCTCTTGTAGTAGCCAATGATTCCCATTCTGCAACTTAATCTTAATTTTTCCCTTTCCAACAATCTGACAGGGTTCATTATCTCCCAAATAAACTAGCCCAAAATCCCCTTGGACATAATCAACAAAATAACTTCTATGGGGTGTAGCATGAAACGAAGCCCCAGAATCTAAAACCCATGAATCATCAATGCTTTCTAAGGACAAGAGCAAAGCATCCTCCTCGGATTTGTTACTTACCACATTTGCCTCCTTGTTTCCATCATTTTTGTCTCCTTGATCTTTCTTCCGAGACCAACAATCTTTCTTCTTATGACCTGGTTTTCCACAGTACCAGCAATCATTTGGCCCTTTAGATTCGGACCTCTTTCCCTTTGATTTTCCTCTTGATTTCCCATGATTTCCAGAGTTGTTTCCTCTATCTCTTGTTCTGCCTCTGCTTTCTGTGTTTAATACACTACCCGATGTGGATGCCCCTGAGCTTTTCCTACAAATTTCCTCACTCAATATAACACCAATAACATCATCATACTTTAGGGTATTAGAACCAGAAATAGAATTACTAATAGCCATTACCAAGCCATTCCAGCTTTCTGGCAAAGAACACAAAATCAAGAGAGCCCTAACCTCTTCATCAAAAGTAATTTTAACTGAGGTTAATTAACTTGTAACTGTATTAAACTCATTCAAATGATCAGTAACTGATCCACCTTCTACCATTTTCATATTAAATAAACGCTTCATAAGAAATACCTTGTTTGAAGCTGAAGGCTTTTCATACAACTTTGCTAGGGTTTCCATCAGATCTTTAACTGTCTTTGCTTCAGTAATATTGAATGCCACCGATTGTGCCAGGCATAGACGAATACTCCCCAGTGCCTTCCTATCCAAAATATCCCAATCTTCCTGAGACATTGATTGCTCTTTCTTGGCTACTCCCTCTAGTGGCCACCATAGATCCTTTTGATAGAGATAATCCTCCATTTGCATCTTCCATAACTGAAAGTTCTGCCCATTAAACTTATCAACCTTCACCCTACCCTCATCTGCCATTTCTCCCACTTAATCGAGAGACTCTCCCACTAACTCGTGAGACCTGCTTTAGAGAATAGATGAAAGAACGAACGAAATAACCTCGCTCTGATACCACTTGTTAGGATTAATAAGGCAGAAATAACAATTATGTGCAAATATAACTAATATCAGAAAATAATAAACCACACAGAATAGAACACAAGACACACAGATTTAACATGGTTCACCCAATCCCTGGGCTACGTCCACCAACAGTGAGTCCAATATTATTATTATCCAGTGATTACAACCTGATTACAATCCGTAGTCCCTTACAACCCAATTCTGCCGCAAGTACTAAAATCATACATAATGAAAATCCTTAACCCTAAGCCATATTATACAATATTTTCCCGCTTTAGGGTTAGAATGAGTTATAAGTAGTCGGCCCAAAAAACCGAAAAAAGTAGTCGGCCTCAAAAATTTTTTCCTCGGGGGCTACGCCCCCGAACCCCTACTCTTGGGGGCTGCTGCCCCCAAACCCCCGCTTGGGGCCCGGCCCGGCCCTGAACCCCAGCGAGGTCGGGAGGAAAAGTGTACAGTACTTTCTTGGATAGTACTTTCCTGATTAGTCACCACAAGCTAACAAATCCGTTATCTATAAGTTTTAATTATTTATGCAATTAAGTGTACTTAAAATTTAAGCATAAACACAATGGAAGAACACTTGAACAAAAAATGAACATTTTGGTTATAGGGAAACCCAAATAGGTAAAAACCTAGGTGGGAATTGACACCCAATAATAAACTACACTAGTGTATAATGATCCTTGTTAGAAGATCTTATAACCATGTTAGGAGTTGATCTTTACAATGTAATAAGTAAAGTGACCTGGTCAAAGGTTAGACCCTGTTAGGAGTCTTTTATGATTGACCATGTTAGGGGTGAGGACACACTGTCCAAGAGCTCACTACTCAAAGGGGTGAAGGCTGCAACCTTTTGAATAATAGATACACATTATATTTGGATCTTGTTGAACTGCGAGGTAGACCTGCTGTCTTGATTAGTTCTAATGAATAACACACTTTATCTTCTCTATCACATAGAACTCTTCTTGATGACACAACACTTCACACTCTCTGCTCTGCTCTAATATTTTATCTCCATGTCATACTTCTAGCAATCACAAATGACCGGCTATAAGTATCTTTCCTCTAAATGATATAATCAAGTCAGCCTGTTAGAACCACCTTGAAATCATATTAGAGAAATAATAACACTCTCCAACAACATCTCTATCAGCTCTATTAAGCACACAACACAACCTAGGACTTGTTCAAATTAATAAGTGTAAACACACGCTACATACTGTCGGCTCTACGAATTTAACTAATACTTTCTCCTCAAGCTAAATTACATCATGCACTCTTAACCAAACCTTCTTAACTCTTCTCTAATCACTAATCCAAGAACACATACCAAAATGATAGGTGTAACTCTTGTACCAATATAATATTTGTCAACTCTTATGGATAAACACAGAAAACTACAACTAGTGAATAGCAACTCCATAACTTCACTTCTACTGCACATCAAACTCTGCATCCATGAATTGAGAAACACTAACATGTCTCCATCACATATCCAAAGGTGCAAGGCTCCATGATAACTATATAGACAATCACACATAGAATATTGCTTGTAACTCTGTCAGGAATATTGCTAACACAAGCTGCTACATAACTATCTGTATAGACAATTAACCTCTGCATCCATGATATCATGGTGATAACATGTCCATGCTACGTATACTCAAAGCTTACTACATAAGTCTTCCACACATGCTTCTTGCCATATGTTGTCATCAATGAAAAACATACAGTCAACACTGGCTTGTTGGAAAATCTCCAACAATTACTTTGTGTGGCATTAGTTTAGTTATTTGGCACGACTAGTTGGCATTTTGTAAATTCTTTGTGTTTCACTAGTTCCCTGCCTGGTTCAATGCCAATCTTGTAAATATGGTCCTCACTTGAATTCCCATTGTTGAAATTCCACAACCTCTTGGAATAAAGTAGGGTACCTTGTATATATTTTAAATATGGTATGTGGAGTCTTTTTTTGTAGGAGAGAGAATTTTTCCATCAAGCCCTAGGCAAGTGCAGAGGCATTATGGCTAGGTGTTTGAACATATCAGTAACAAGAGAGCTTGCTTAATGGATTGGGGTGAACCAATAAAAGGTGTAGAAGTGTAGGGGCACATGTTCTTTTTATTTGAATGTGAGGAGAAGTGTAGAGAAGACCATTTAAGCACCAGTTGAGATTCAAGAAGCCAAACAAAGTCACATGCCCTAGAAACCCTTTAAAATAGGGGTTTGGTGACATACCTATGTACAAAAACTTTGGGGGTCTAAAACCTAGGAAATATTTAAGACTAGGAAGTCCTTAGAGAGAATACTCAAAGCTATTGGGGGTCTATTTGGAGAAGTTGAGAGTTATAACATGAACTTTGATTTTAGGAGGCCTAATTGGGCTAAAAAGGCTACAAGGCCTAAAAACTTGAGAAGAAAGGAAGTGATGGAAAATCCAAGAAAGGATCCATTCAAGGGGATCAAAATGGATTAAAAAAAAACAAGGAATAGTTAGGAAACCTATTCCAAGTCCCAAGAGCAAGTTGGGAGCATAGTGGCTAAATTATGCCCATGAGTGCATAGTTGGATTGAGAAGCATAGTGGAGAGTTTGAAGTTGGTGGAGAGTTATACAAGGAGATAAGGATCCTAAGAGTGGTCCCTAGGTAGGGTAGAGAGGAATAACCTAGTAAGATCAAATAATAGGTCTTAGTTAGAACAAGAGTGCTCTTGAGAGGTAGGTCTCCCCATCAGCAGCTAGATCAACCAAACTCTCAACAATAGAGAGATGAGGATCTCTTTGTATTAACTCTGTTGCCGACGCTAATTGTTTATGCACAACCTCCAAATGAGGTGTTAAAATTGTCTAAATAAGTATTAGTTTGGCTCTTATTCTCCCATC
The DNA here is from genome assembly GCA_027943335.1 of Chamaecyparis obtusa. NCBI lineage: Eukaryota > Viridiplantae > Streptophyta > Pinopsida > Cupressales > Cupressaceae > Chamaecyparis > Chamaecyparis obtusa. The sequence goes on from BSBK01000589.1 coordinate 2,609,979, forward strand.
ATTATCCATCAAATTGGCTAATCTCCCTTGTGCATGAAGTAGCCATGTGAAATGAATGGAATTGGAACTTGCATCCATGCTCAGTGAATGACCAATAGACTTAAAGTCTAGTTGCAGTTTATCAATCAAATCTTGATTGTCCTTAGTGAAGGTTTCTACATTACATAGTTTCTTGTACAAAGAGTAGAAATTATGTACAACCTCTTCTAAATTATTCACTAAGGTAGAAAGTTCTACCTATTTGACTACTATCTCAGTTGAGACCTTTTCAAGTACTTTTGTCTCAAACTTTCTTTTTGACCATTGCATAAGATATTAATTGGCTTCACTATTATCACTATTCACCTTCTTAACAATATGAACCAATTGTTCCAAAATAGGTGAAGTCTCATTCACATCATCCATTTCAAAGGCTTCTAAAAATATACCTTTTATTTCAGGCAATACCTACTTCTGCTAATGCTCTCTCCTTAATTCTTCTTGCTTATTTTTCTTCTTCAAGAGATCTTTCAAAATTTTCATTTGCTCATATGTCAAGTTATTAGTGTCCCACTTTGGAATCACTATAAATTCATCAAGTGTTACATATGTAGCAAGAGACTTCTCCTTTTTCTTATGTGATTTCTTCTTTGACATGGTTCTACTTGACAACTGTACTAAGGCTTGGATAGCCTCTTTCTCCTTATTGATTTTCTCTTCCTCCACATGAGGTCCTATGATGACTATTATAGATTTGTCTTCTTAATCTTTTAAGTTCTCCTCTCCTTGCCCTTTATCATCTACCTTGGTAGGTGCATTATTTGTTGTGATTATCGACTTGTCTTGTTCCTCGGCACTGGAACTCTATGTGCTCTTCTGTTCAACTATTGTGTGGGGGCTTGTAAGTTCAATATCTATAGTTGATATACTCTCAATCCTTGTATAGTTACATACCTGTATGAGAACTGGATTGTTACTCGGTAGAGAGTGATCTGAGGCTACCTTTGCAAGTATTTGGCTCTTTATTTCTTCCTCAATTAATGCTTTTTTATTAACTTGTGTGTCTTTAGGTATGTCCTCAATAGTGATCATATCCTGAGATCCACTCACTTCTACCATCTTTCTTTCCTCTTCCTCAAGGTTTTGAGGCTCATCAATATCTTCTTTGTTATCCAATTCCACTTGGCTGGATGTTCCTTCATCTTATTGTGCACTCTTATCAACTAATAACCCAAAAATGATTTTCCACAACCTTTGACTTTTCTCAACAAATTAATCAACATTATATTTCAAAATGGAATAGGCCTCGAGCTTAGGTACAAACCTATTTTTGTATTGGTGCATATGCCTTTATTTACTTTGGTGATAATTCAAGCATGATCTGAGCTAAAGTACCTTCCCTTATCCATCTTTTGGTCATGATGGTATACTGCCATTTCTGATCAATTCTTGTATAAAGTTCTTTAGGGATGAGATTTCCAATCTCCAAAGGTGTCATCTTAAAAGTGCATATCATTTCTAACATAGCCTCTTCAACTTTTTCTTTGTCATCTTTACTTAATTTTTCAATTTTGATAAACTTAAATCCTGCTAATCCTGTAGTACTTTTGATGTTTTGGCATATTTCATCCACACTAGTTGTATGTCTTTGTGATGCCACTTTCAAATTTTTATTATCATCTATGTTTGTCTTCTCTTCATCATCATCATCATCATCCTTCTTTAATACTAAATTCCTTCTCAGCTTCTTCTTATGATGACTCGACACAACTCTAGTTTGTACTAGTTTTCTTTTTCTTGAACTTTCCCTTTTAGTTCTTTCTGCTGGTATTTTCTTTTGGGTTTCGATATCTGTAGCAGTTCAGGCTGCCCTAGTTCTTGGTCTTAATGTAATAGAAGGGGTAGGCATTGGTTTTTGGATTTTCCTTTTACTAGGCTTGACAACCATTGCCTCCTTGCCTTTCTTTTGCATTCCTGCATCCTCCTCTTCATTGTCTTCAAATTCACCAAACTTATCCTCACCCTGACCTTGTGTAATATCAAGAGATCTATTCTCCTCTTCTCCTTCACCTAGCATCTTCTCTATATTCTTAACTATTTTCTTTCTTTTCCTTTCCATGGTTGTAGACTTCAATCCCATATTAATTTTGGACTTAGCCTCTTCATAAGTTCCAAAAGGTTTTGCTTTCTTATCAATATCTTCAACAAGTAGGGAAATTATTATTGATGATGTCTCATCTACATTAACCTCATAGGGAAATGGCCTTAGCCATGCTACTCTAGGTATAACAACATGAACATAAGTGTTGTCTGTATCCACTAGAAATCATATATCATTGTAGTATTTCTGTACTAGGGATACATGGATTCTACTTCTCTTTCTCATCTTCTTCTTGAATTCAACAAAATAACTATCCATCACACTATCAAAATTGTCACCTAACTGATGAATAAAATCATTGATTTGCTAGGTTACTGGTCGATCCTTACTCCATACAGCATTTCCTATAGTAGGAAAACTATTTTGTACATAAAAGAATAAACAAACGATCATGGAACTAAACTTACACATTGAATTATTAGCCTTCCTAATTGATGTTAGGTTCTCAACAAGTTGGGTCAACTACAGCTCAACAAGATCATAAGTATGATCTTTCTTTACCATTTTCCATGCTTGATTAACTGTAATGCAGGGAACACTATCCATCTTGCTTGACTAATAAAATTTTTGAGCTATGACTCTCAATACAAAATCTATCTTCAGACTTGTGATCATAGATATTGTCATTCCTCTCTTATTCCATATTGCCTGAGTGTTAGTTTGAATGACCTCTTTTCCTTGGCATCTCATAGTTTTCTTCCCCGTAAGAATGGGATAATTGGTGACTCGATGAATCATTTCCTTGGTGATCTTGACTAACCCATTCTCCAACCATATTTTCATGTCACAAACTCTTCTCAAAACAATCTTGATCCATTCAATTTTGAAGTTCTAAGGGAAATCTAGGGCATGCACTAACCTTTTCTCAATGACATGTTGATGCTTTGCCTTCAACACTTTGTTGATAGACAATCTTTTGTAAGCTTCCCTCAGCTCATAATCTCCAATCTCTCTAATCTTAGACATGTAGCATACGTGCACATCATGTATCATCAAGACCTTCGATGAAATCGATGACAAGGCTCCCAAGAGATCTCCCTTCACTGTGCTTTTCGGTATAGCTTGGAATTTATGTGGCTTACACACATCACTCTTTATAAGTTGAATGTTTAGAACTTCTTTCCCTTGTTTCCTTTCTTTTTTAGATGGTGTAGACACCATATCTCTAATCTAGGGTTCAAAAGATAGATTCAGGTATCTTAGTGATACCTTGTTTCAATGGTTCTCCACATTGTATGCCGATGGAACACTGTAGGAATATTCACAATCTTAACTTAGCACAAATAGCTCTTTCTAATCACCTTGAATCACTCTGCAAATTCTCAAATCACTGGGTGAAATGGGAATGAAGGATAATATTTCACTTTATAGACTCAAACTATCTCTTTTTAGGGCTTCATTAAATGTTCCATACAATTGTAGGTGAATACAACTATCTCGACCTTCACATGAAAACTTGGTTATTATGTACTCATACTCAGTTGAAACCATGACTCAGTCAATACTACCATTTATAGTTCAACTCAGTACATATGACATCTCAACTATTACACGAGCTCAACACACACCGAGTGACTCGGTCATTATAGACCTAAATACTGATGCTCGACATCAAATATGCAATTTTACTCTTTTCTCAAATATGTCCTAATGCATCTTAATTCATGTAGATATGGAATTTAACATATCAAATGCCAGGAACTGGTGTAAAATATGACATTAGAAAATTTAGTTCCTCACATACCTTCTTTTCTTAGTTAGAAGTAGCGTGATCACCTGATCCATTGGATTGGGTGACCTTAGGTTCACTAGATCCACTATTGCTTGCTTCCTCTTTCTTTCTTCATGTCTTGTTCATCTGATCCCTTATTTGTTCAATAGTCTCATTGCTTTTGAATTGTTCATTACTCGGTGCTTGTGCTCTGCAGTCTCTTTTTATGTGACCAATCTTGTGGCATTTGTAACAGACCAAAATTTCACTCATCCAACTCTTCGATTTACCTTCAAAATGTGTCTTCACATAGTTTTCTCCAATATCACCATACTCTCCACAATAATGACAACTATACCATGTATTGTAGTCCCAATTTAATGTGTTACCTTTCCTTGGTGCATTATTCTGCTTATTAGATGTCCACTTAGGTTTTTCTTTGGATCTAAATTCTTGAGCTCTATGACCATATTTTTGACAATTGTAACAATGCCCTTGAAATCTAGGTGTAGTAGGTAGATTACTAACCTTTGACTTGCATTCATGTGCTTGATGTCCATGCTGTTAGAAAGTAAAGTCCACAAAGATAACTAAGAGGGGGGGGGGGGTGAATTAGTTATTAGATAAATACAACTTTTATCACCTTTAAAATAAATTAACTATGTAAGAAATGTGATTAAAAACCATAGAAAGATATACATACATAACAACACAATAACACAAGATATGTTGACTAGGGAACCTCTTGATCAAAGAGTAAACCATGGTGGGAATGATGCCCACAAAAGATGAACTAATATGAAAGTTCCTTGTGAGAGGATGGACTCTGTTAGGAGTCTTATGAAATACATTCAGTACATATTAGTCCCTACTAGGAGACTTTGAATCCCTGCTAAAAGATTCCAACCCTGTTAGGAGTTATGGAAGACAGGAGGACCCACTGTCCAAACAACTTCAAGGGCATGATCACTGAACACACTATCCAACTGATCTCTATATTATTAAATATAATAATATTAAAATATTACTGATCTCAACAACTTATCACTTCTCCTCTAACTATGCCAAACCACACCAACAGCTTCATCAGATCTCAATACTAGATCTCTATACTTCGCATATCCTCTTACAACAAGTATTGCACAATTCTGCAATTCACTTTCACAATATTACTTTCCAATTACACTTAAAAACTACAATAAGGAAAAAATTCATTCCTTTATACCTCACTCAAATAATTAAAAATGAGTTGGCATACAAATCACAAAATAAAATCTTCCACACGTTACATAAAAATTTCAAAATTACATAAAACTATCGGTTTCCAATTAAGATAACTCTTCACTCATATAACCTCTAACCTTGTTGTCACGTCCACATCACAATCAACATGTCTTCATCATCTGTACAACTTCACATGCTTAGATTCTATCCTGATTAGGAGATATCATCTGATTTCCACAAACCGCTACTCAGGAACACTGCCTAAATACTGCTTCCATTGATTTACACATAATTGTCATGAATAAATGAATTTGCTTATGCACTCTTAACCATGATCATATGAAACATCATAAATTAAGTCCTCAACTCCACATAGCTTGATCTTCAATATCACACATGCGCTAACACAAACACTATCTGCTTCTCTACTAATCTTTAGTAGATCAATATGTTGACATCAATGAAAATCACAGTCATGAATGCAACAAAAAATGCTACAGAATGACTACGAATACCCCCCCTTAGGATATATTCATCATTCATTCCTAACACATGCTTCTTACATTTGAAACAATTTCCATTGAATTTTGGTCTAGGATTGGACCTACCATTCTTTCTTCTGCAGATGTTTGTTGTGTGTCCTAGCTTTCCACGATGATGACATGTAGGTTTGTTGTTCTTTTGAATTTGCATTCCCTTGTTCTCCATTCTTTGATGATTCTCCTTCTTTAGTGGATGATAGGTGTTCATCATGTCCATGTCCATAAGTGTCACCAGATCTTCTTGGTGACCTCAAAATTTCTTCAAAGTATTTCACAGCTTCATTTTGTTTGTTCATCCTTTCATTAAGTTCTTTTTTAGATCTCAATTCATTCTTTAGTTGACTATTCTTTGATCTCATATTTTTGATTTCCATATCTTTCCTGCTCAACTCTTGATTTGAAAGTAACAGTTAATTTACTAGGTCCAGCTAATTGTTTGTCAACCTCTGCATATCATGTCCTTTCATCAAGTCTTATAGCCATTTATCTTTTGTCTTCTTCTTCGATTGTCTTGTCTTCTTCAACATTATATTTTGTCTTCTTCTTCGATTGTCTTGTATAGTCCTGATCATCATTCACAAAACATTATTGCATTATTGGTAATAGTGTATGTATTATGATATTATTTTGTCAATCGTCTATACATTATACAAATGTTGTATTAGTGTAATACAAATGCTATATTATTATATTATTCCATCATTTAATATTCTGTCAATACAAACATTCTACCATTTTAATATGAATTTATTTTGTGACGTTTATACAATATAAATATTATTTTGATCTCTGAAATATTATATATATGTTTCAATAAAACATTTGAGTTTTTTTTTTATAAAAAAATAAAAATAAATTTTGAAAGGGTTTTTGGGAAGTGGGGCCACCACCTCCCCTACTTCCCTATGGCACATAACCATAGCAGCAGGCACTACTACGATAGTACCTGACTGCTAGGGTAGCAGGTACTATGGTAGCAGTACCCTGCTATGTCCCACGAGCTTTGGAAACGTGTAGGGTGCGAGTCAGTGGGGTGCGGGGCCTTCAGGGTTCCCCCCCAAAAATGACTTTAAATTTATTTTTATTTTGTGGTAGTTTGTTTTTAAATGCTTTTAGATTTTAGTGAATATTAAATTTAGAGTATTGAAATTTCTATTAAATTTAGTTATTATTTAATAGGAATTTTATAGTATAGTTAGTTTATAAATTTGTGATGTGTAAATGAAAATTATGTTTGTTTATTAAGTTTTTAATAAATGTTAAACATGGATTTTAATAATAATCACTTTATACAAGTTTATACAAGTATAACATTCAAGTATAAGTTTACATACTTTAATTTATTATACTTTAAGTTATACTTGTATAAAGGGATTAGGTACCTTTCGGATTGAATGGGATAGGTTTTAGTTTCCTAGGAGTTAAGTTGCAACTTCTAAATTTTAGATTTTTAACAAAATCAGACTTAGTCAATTTCTGACTTAGAATGAACTTTATGGAGTATTATCCTTTGGTATATGGAATATTGTGAAAACCTTAAAATTGTCCATTCCTTGTTTAGTGGAGGTTATGTTTAGTGCATTTAGATGCCTTAATAGGGTTAGAATGTGTGTAAGGAGTAGTTTAGGGTTTAGAGTCATCTAAGAAGATCAAGATCATTCTAAACATCCTTAAACGTTCCTAATTTCCCCTAAAACATCCATAAACTATCTTATTATTTTCTACTCTTTGATGCAGTCTTACAAACGTGTTTATGATATGTTTTTACTATGTGTATGATGTGATTGTGATATGTGGGTTAAGGGTAGAAAACCTAATGACACCTAGTGAGTGGCTCTTAGTGTGGGGCTGGGGCCCTAAGTGGCTAGAACCAAGATAACCGACTGAAGAGTTATTTAACAAGTGAAAACTTAATTAAATTTATGGGAATGGGTTCAAGCATTAAAAAGATTAAATGTGCCTTGCCCATGCCACTAGTGCTAGTAAAGGCTATGGATGGGAGTGGGAGAAGGTACCTATGTGTGGGTACGATCGAATGGCGCTTGTCTATACGAAAGGCATTCGATCCCGCATGTGCCTACTTGGGGGCTGGGGCCCAGAGTGGCTAGTACCAGGACAACCCAAGGAGTGAAGGCTATGTGATGACACTCACTTAGGTTGTTGTTTAGAGTTTCTACCCAAGCCTTAGAACCTTTTGGGGAAAGATTTATACTTTGATCATCTTTTATTTGCTAATTGGGAAAGGTTACCCAACCCTAGGTTTGGCCTAGCTATTCCTTCTTTGTGGACCTTGGTGTTTATCTCCTAGCATGGGGGAGTGGGCCTTTTAGGCATCCACATGGTTGGGTGGTAAATATTTTATCAAGGTATCTTTTGCGGATGCAGTGTTTGAAGATTCATGCTTGCTTATGTACCAGTTTTTGAAGAATAAAGGCTTTGTAATTATCTTTCATGATGTAAAGTTATTGTTACCTCCTAAGCAGAGTTGAATGTAATATAATCATTGATGTAATTTAAAATGATGTATCTGGAATGGGAAGATTTAGGAAAAGGGAAAAGGGAGATGTGAAATTTATGTATAAGATGTAGATTGGAAAAGAAAAAGGATTTGGTAACATTTCAAGTATGTTAGTATGCTTCTTATTATTGATTAAGTGAAAAAGGCTATTGAAGAAAAAATGTATTATTTGCAATGTATCAAATGATTTAGATGATTCTATTTGATTTAAAGGTTATATTGTTCATAAAGAATACTTAGGAATATAGATGATTTTAAATGGAAATTTGAAATGAAAGTACTTTGTAGTTCTTAATAAAGAATCTTATAGTTATATGATGTAATTTTCTTTGAGAACTTTATCTTGTTGTTAGTTTACTTAATGGACTTAAATGAATCATGAAATAAATAGAAGGGAACCTTGGGAGGAAACTAAGTTGAAGTTTTGTTCATATAATTGTTTCAAAAATTCCAAATTTTTCATAAATCATTACTTAGGTTTTTCTTTTACAAAGAGAATCTTTGTTCTCTTCCCCAGTTCCCTTGCGGGGCATGACACTTCACATAGTCTTACTGATTGAATTTCCTATTCTCTCTTTAGACTTCTGACATCTTCATTCAGTGAGTTGTTTCTTTCTAACAGATCTACTATACCTGAATCACTTTCAGTGGAATTTCCATTGTCAAATAGACCTTTAGTGTCCTCTTGATATTGTGTGTCATTTAGTTGAATTGCCAATTATTTCCTTATGCTTAAGGATTTCTTCAATTCTCCTCTGGCTACTTCAAGCTAGGGTAATGAGAGCTTAATGTCAATCTTCTCATTCTCTATGATCTTTCCTAATTTATAAACCTCCATCTCCAAGACCTTAATTCTCAAGTGATTAGGCTTATTTTAAGAGAACTCATTGTATGCAAAATTAGGTGAATACTATTCTAAATGATAAATTAACTATTCTAAGATTAATAAATCTATCTAATTAGCAAATTACAATGAAGAATACAATCAAAATGAAGCTAAAATAACATTTTACCTTCACCTACCATGTAGCTTGTCTCCATTTCTCTCCTAGCCTTGATTTCTTGAAGATGTTGAGCTCTCAGATTTCCAAATGAAGCCTTTTCCCAAGATGCTACCAAAGTGTGGACATTTGATGATAAATGCAAGGAAGCTTAAAGCTTGATTATGCAACTAATGGATGGAATGTAAGATGGATTTGATGATAATATGGATGCTTGAATGCTTTTAGAATGCTTGGATGCTTGGATGTTTGATTGCTTGAATGCCTATTACAAAAATACCTATTAGGTCACAAAGGGGAAATGAGGCTCCTTTTATAGATTTTTGGAGGATCAAGGCCTAGGTGGCACAATCCTATGGTGGAGAATGAAAGGTGGAAGATCCTAGGGCTAGGATTGACTTGGTTGAAGGAGTTGAGAGAAAGGGGGATGTAGTCGGAATGTGAGAGGAAGAATAGGGATGATGTTCCTCTCACATTGACATGGAAGAGAACAAGGTGGAAGGGAAAGACACATGTCAAGTGTCTCTCAAAGACCCAAGAGAGAAAGAAGGAGAGACCTTTTCCTCATGAGGACTCTTTGTACAAGTGTTCCATGAGTCACCTTTGACCCTTAGAGGTGGCTTGAGAAGCCCCTTAGGAATAGGGTATGTCTCTTGACTTGGTTTAAGAGAGGACATGTGGTCATGAGACCAAGTCCTATGAGGCCACATAGCCCTTAAGAATAGGAAATGTGTGGGTGAAGATAATTACTAATAAATAATTAATAATAATTATTTATTTTAGCCAAAGTGATGTGTCAGGTGACTAGGTAGGTGAGGTGGACTAGGGAACTTAGTCATATTTAGGTGATTGTATATTTAATTAAATCAGTTTAATAAGACTAATCAGAAGACTTAGGATAGAGGAATAGACTATAGTGAATTTACTAAATAAATTGAATAATTTATTTAATAAATAGAGGAATAATTATTAATTGAATAATAAATATTTAATTAATTTATCAAGTCAATTTTAATTAAATAATAAATATTTAATCAATTAATGAAGCCATTTTTAAGTGTATACATTTTGCCCCTCTTTGAAATAATATGTGTGCCACATTGTTTCAAAGAAAATTTTAAGTATTTTGCCCTTGCCCCAGACAATGTTTGAAATGACCTAAGCATGCCCCGTCGAGAGATTGATTAACAAAAAAGATGATTGGAATTTTTATTTATTTTTTATTTTTTGTTGGATAATCAATCTCATGAAAGAAATAGGAGAAAAGATGGGTGAAAATGGGGTGAAATGGAATAAAATGAGAGGGAGGGTCCACACACCAAGCACATAGGGTCTATAGGCTATAAATAGGGCTAAGGGGTCCACAATAAGCTCATTGTGCACACTTGTCATTTGGAGAGCAGAGCGCGAGAGAGAGAAGAGAAGAGCCACCAGGATGTCATTTCCATTGTCAGATCACCGCTTTGAGAGGGTCAGACGCTTCCAGCGACCACCTGATTCGGGTGAGCCGGTAGGTGATTCGATCCTCTTTGTCAATTCGATGCTCTTGAATGATTTACAATAGATTTGTAGCATGCTAGGTTAGATCTAATCTTAGGTTTAGATTAGAATTTTTTTTTTGTTCTAAGATGGAAAATGAATGTGCCATTGTGGCGCATGAATACGCAACAATTAGCACATTTGCGCAGAAATTCAAAATTGCTGCGCATTTGAGTAGGGTAATGGTGCATTCATGATAGAAGATAATTTTGTCCATGCAAATGTAGAGTAAAAGTGTGCATCAGTTCTTTTGGTGCATTGGTTATGAATTATTGCGCAAATGTGCAATAAAATTGTGCATACATGATTTCCTGCGCAAATGTGAAAAGTTATGGCGCATGCATTTTTTTGTGCTACGTATTTGTTTGATGGATAGAATTTGGTCAAATTAGAAAGTCAAATAGGTCAAAATAGATGTCAATAAGCCGATTGGATCCGTCGGTGGTTAAATTTGATCGATTAGGTTAAGATAGGCAACATTGTAGCATGGTTGCTAGTTAACCAGTCTTGATACTAGATGATTGATAAAATCATTTGTTAAGACACATGATAGAACATATTTATAGTTGATATAATAGGATAGATAGATGTTGTAGATTAGTTTATCAAAATCTGATAGCTTGATTTTATTTGATTTGTATAGGAGGACATTACCGATATTTTGATGTCACGGGAGAGATATCCCATCACATAGAATCTGAGACCGGTGTTGTCAAAGACTGACAGACTCCTAATTGGTGCATCTGGGTTATATCATGTGATTTACACACCTGAGATTAGGGTGAACCAAAGTATGATGACAACACTCACAACCAGTGGCACTCAAAGATGAGTACTTTCCATCTTTCGACAAGGGAGATGATTGTTACACTAGAGGATGTATATCACATGCACTGACTTCCTATCATAGGGGAGTTAGTACATTATGATCGACACGGTGGAGTGATGGAGTGTAGAGCCATCTTTGGAGATGATGACATCGATGAGGGGGAGATCAGCTGGGAGGACATGGTGGATCTATATGAGCCTCTAGCAGTGGTACTAGCTGGAGCGATTGGGGGTTTCATTTGCCCTAATCGTAGATCACATGGATTTTCAGTTGGATGGGGCTGCACTCTATAGTAGATGATGGATGGGACCCATTTTTCTTGGGGGGTTTGTTTATTAGCGCACCTATATCATGATCCACATTAGGTTGTGTATCATAGAGGAGCATCACTATTAGTAGGTGTCACATTACTCCATGTTTGGGCATGGGAGCACATTGTAGTGACACAGCCTATAGCTATTAGATTTCATGGCCCAGGACAACCGTACATACATCTATATTCATCAGTTTTGTCTCTAGAAAAATTGGGACACTTGGAGTTCTGGCGGTACACCTTTGATACATTAGATTTAGTGACATGGAGGCCTTACCTAGGATGTGAGCCTTGGGATGATGAGCGATAGCTGGGATTTTGTTTTGAGTCATGATGGCTGATAGGGCAGATGCCCTTTGTTTTGGAGAGACAATTGGTCAGCTGGGTTCTACGCCAATTTGGCAGGATCTAGGGCATGCCCCAAGGAGTGATAGAGTTTGCCAGGACTCATTAGGAGAGATGGGATTGGGGACCTATGGCATCTTTTGATGTGGCCCGACAGGAGTTTTTGGACATGCCATTCCAGGCATGGACTATGTGATAGGGTGTTGTGGACCTAGGTATGATAGCAGATCTAGAGCAGTTCCTGAGAGACTTTCCTGTTCCATGCTTGATGGATCCGGCTGCAAGGCCACCAGAGAGAGATCTAGTAGATAGACACTGCGGGAGACACCAAGGGAGAGATAGGCGAGGATGAGGGAGAGGTGATGGCAATGATGGTGGAGGAGGTGATGGAGGAGGTGATGGAGGAGATGGGGGGAGAGGTGATAGGGTTGGTCTTCGGATGAGAGGAGGCGGTGTGAGGTAGAGGGGATTGATGCCACCCCCAGCTAGACATGGATGGAGATAGCCTCTAGCACAGCCAGCACAACTAGCTATAGGAGCTCCACTATATGTTCCAGTAGTGTAGGTATAGATACCAGCTACCCCAGTACAAGGACTAGCTATACTGGCATAGGATGAGGCAGACATATTATTAGCTTAGGGTGGAGTAGTACAGGGTGGACAGATCCCTGGTGATGGATTGGATGAAAAGGATGCCCCTATGGAGGATGTGGATGCTCAGGGTTAGGAAATAGAGATGGATATTGGGGGACAGGATCCCTACTTACAAAGAGATGCTATAGAGGAGGATCCAGATATAGACTCATTACTAGTCTGACTAGCAATGACATAGGTGCAGGAAGACCGTGTTCCTGGTCTAGAGCGGTGGATTGAGAGGTTGGAGAGCCAGATGGGGCTACTTAGGCATGAGTGTGATGCAGCCCTTGAGAGACTCAGAGAGTCAGAGATGTTACTAGATGAGCTACAGTGCATAGGGGATTTGGGTCCCCATGGAGATAACATTAGAGCCATGATACATGTCGGGAAGGAGATATCCTACTGGCGAGAGGCTTATAGATAGGCAGTCTCGAGGGAGCTACAGAGAGAGCTTAGTGGCTATTAGGATGGTAGTTCATGATAGAGAGGCACCAGTTAGTGGAGGAGATGTATCATCACACCCTCCTAGAGCACCAATAGGTTCGGGAGATCAGGGTGGATCCTCAACATCAGGTAGTTCAGTAGCACAGGGCCACATTGCATCTCATAGACAGCAACAGACAGAGTTTGGGGGTAGTGGCTCATAGATTTGAGAGATCATTATATACATTGTTGTACCATTTTATCATTGTATCATTATATTTTTGACTTGATGGACATGGACATTGGATATATTGTTATATTGCTTTATATCATTGGACAGTTGGATAGTGTTATTGTATTCTTATGGATGTTGTATGATTGACTCTATATGATGGACTTTATATACAATGATGTAGTTCTATCATGATTTACTTTGATTTATATACATGTGCATACTGACATATGTAGGATGTGATGATTTACTTTAATATGCATAGAATGTATGTCTTAGAATGCTAAATGCTTTATATTCTATTTGATATATTTGATGCTTAATGGTTAATCATATGATGTTGATATAAATGCATGTCTTAAATGAGTTTACACTATACAAATGCTTATGTGATTACTAATGAAATGATGTAATGAACAATGTGGATAATGGATAATAAATGAGTGATGTAAATGAATGATATAAATGATGATTGGAAATACATGAAATGGATAATAAATAAATGATGTAAAATACATATAATGGATAAGAAATGAATGATATATAATGTGTATAATGGATAATGAATGAAAATGTTCATAAGATAACTAAAATATACAATGTTCACCCTAATGAAAAGATAATGAGGTATGAATAACAACTATAACAACACATGAAACATGCATGTAATATAGATGGATAATATACAAATGAACATAACAAATAAAGATAATGCGTGGCCTAAATGAATTTGATGTTTGTAAAATTCAAAATAAAACTCAATTTTTTTGTTGTCCAAATGTCCTCAACTTAAATAACAATGTATCTGACACAAGAAGAATGGACTAGGAGAACCGACAACCTAATAAGAAAGGTAACCTAAAAATCTCTATAAAAGGAGCACTGATATGTAAGTCATGAACTGTTTAAATGAAATGCAATATGAAATGAATGTATCTCCACAACTTTAGGTAACATCTTAGAACTTCATAATAATTGGAACTTGATTTTCATTATTGAGCTCATTCTGTTGCAAGAAAATGCAAGCATCATGGTATAATTAAACCAGGATGACCTGAGCACTTCTTGCATGGAGTTTAATGTAGCAAACTTGACAAGCATCTAGGTATAATTTTATCGAGATAACCTAAGTTTCATTTGCATAATAGACAAGGAATATTCCCCCCCTCCATCGAGGAACAAATATTTGGATTTGAGGTATGTGCTGGCATATCACCATAAATAGCATATGTAGAGCAACATGATTTGGATGTTGTCAATACTATTAAATGGATGAAGGCACTTATGCGTAGACACCCCAATTATTTGTTCCTTCGATTTCATCAGAAAATATCCCACAAACAAAAATCAAAGAAAATACCATGCCCCATCATGGCTATTCTAATCAATGACATATTAGAGTTTCAAACTCATGTCAAAGATATCCCAGAATAGCATAGGAAACATGATAACAATGAAATCAAAATATGAATGCATAATCTACAATAAATCATTCTAACATGCCTATCATGAATATACATTTCTTTTGCCAAAAAGATAGTGTAAGATATAGTGATCAGTTCAAGTGATGATGTATAGTCAAGATTCGATAGATAAACAGTCATGTTTCAAAGGATAGATCACAGATTCTGATTTATCATAAAGATATCATTGTGAAAGAATGTTTGATTGTGTTTGCTTTGTCTAGTGAAAATACTCCATTTTGTCCTCTAAGAGTCATGACTATCATAGATCCACTTCCTGAACTAGGTCGAGGACATGCCCCCAGCTAGGTGATTGACTAACTTATTATGGATGAAGAAAGACACAACAAGACTAGGATGAAGACCATGACAAATGATTAAGCTATGATGGGGTTTTATTATGGGTAGATACAATGGATGGTGTATGAACTGGCCATTTTATTATGATATGTACATGGTGGGTATGGGGACTGACTAGCCATTTTATTGTGGATATATACAATGAATGGACAAACTAGAAGAATCCTAATAGATAAAGGAGCTAATTTGATACACATGGCGCCTGTTTCTAGGTTTTCACCATATGCTTTTATTGCAATTTTCTTTTGATTTTTTTTTTTTTATATGTACAAAATATATACAAAGCCCTTGCATTGGGATTTCAAGGATAGAACTTCTTGAGATGGATAATGTTAAGAGGTTCATCCAAAGGATCTCCCTTAGGTGTGGACAATGAATAAGCCCCAGAACCATAAACTACTGTAACTACAAAAGGACCTAACCAATTGGGTTCAAACTTGCCCTTCTTCTCATGATGCAATTAATTCTTTGGATTTTCGTGAAGGACTAAGTCACCCAGCTGAAAGTCTCTGATCTTTACCTTGCTGTTATACTGATGAGACATATGCTATTGATAGACTTTCAAATGATCATAAGCTCTCTGACGGTGTTCATCAAGTAGTTCTAGTTTAGTCAACCGTGCAACTCTATAGTCTTCATCAGGAATCAAATCTTTGAGAGTGACACGAAGTGAAGGCAACTTGACCTCGAGGGGTAAGACTACTTTGAATCCATAGACAAGGGAATATGGGGTGGCTCCAATAGGAGTATGGATGGAGGTACGGTAAGCCCATAAGGCTAGATTCAGTTGGATATGGCAATCATGGCCAGCGTCATTGATAGTCTTTTGTAGGATTTTAACAATAGTTTTATTTGATGCCTCGGCTTGGCTATTTCCTTGGGGATAGTATATGGTGGAATAGTTATGGGTGATATGGAATTTTGCACATAGTTCATCCATGTCCTAATTTTGAAACTATTTTCCATGATTAGTAGTGAGATACATAGGTATACCATATCTACAAATGATATAATTTAAGATAAACATGGATATTTGTTTCCCTATGGCGGTAATCAATGGAATGGCCTCAATCCATTTAGTAAAATACTCTGTTGCAGTGAGAATCTATTTGTGACCTTTGGAAGATGGAGGGTTGATAGTGCCCATGAGGTCGAGCCCCCATCGACTGAATGGCAAGGTAGTTGTAAAAGGATGTAACTCTTGTGCATGAGCATGAATAAGGTTTCCATGTATCTAACATTTCTTGCATGCCCTAGCAAAATGAAAGGAATCTATTTCCATGGTAGGCCAATAATAACCCATACGCATGAGTTTCTTAGCCAAAGAGGGACCACTCGAGTGTGTCCCACAAATACCCTCATGTATATCTCACAAGGCAGTTTGAGCTTCATCATGCTCAAGACATCGAAGGAGAGTACCGTCAAGACCTTGCCGATAAAGGGTATCAGATATTAGGACATAGCGGGAGGCTTGGTGGAGAAAAGTTCATTTTTTATTACAGGATAGGTTAGGGGGTAGGATGTCATTTTTCAGATAGGAATAATTTTTTCCATAGATTGGGGAGTCATGTCCAATTAGATGAATATAATACTTGTATCAGGATCATCATATGCAAGACAAGTCTGGGATTCCACCAAGAACTCAAAATGGACCTTGGTATCTTCTGTATCAAACAAAGAAGTAATCATTTCCATTGCATCAGTAGCCTTGTTATCATGCCGAGGGATCTATGCAAAAGTGATGACTGAGAAATATTGTTTGAAGTCATCAACCATATGTTTATATGGTAATAACTTATCATCTTTAGTCTGATAATCATCATTAACCTGGTTTATAATCAACTGAGAATCCCCATACACATTTATTTCAATTACTTTCCATTGTAAAGCCAGCTTTAACATGATCAACAAAGCCTCATATTTTGCTACATTATTTGTGCAAAGAAAGAGCAGCTTGTAAGATTTTGGAATTGTGTATCCTTGTGGTGTGACAAAGAGAATACCAGCTCCTGAACCTTGTTGAGTATATGATCCATCAAAATATAGTTGCTAGGTTTGTGTAGATAAAGCTAAGATGTGTGCATCAAGAAACTCTATGTGTATAGGTTGGTCATCCGTTAATGGAGCATCTGCTAGTTGATCTGCTATCACTTGACCTTTGATAGCCTTCTTGTTTAGATATTCAATATCAAATTTACTAAGTAGCATGATCCACTTAGTCAATCTGCTTATCAATGCTATTTTGCTTAATAGATACTTTAAAGGATCAATCTTTGTGATGAGCTAGATTGAATGTGACAACATGTAATGTTGCCACTTTTGTGATGAAAAAACAATAGCTAGACATGCTCTTTCTATAGGAGAATAGTTTAGCTCATATCCCACCAGGGTGCGACTAATATAATAGATGGCTTTTTCTTTTCCTGCATGATCTTGCTGAGCCAATAGAGCACCTAATGAAACTGCCATAGTTGAAATGTAGAGCAAGAGTGGCTTGCCTGAAATTGGTGACATCAGAGTTGGAGGATTCTCCAGATATTGCTTGATTTTATTGAAAGCTGCTTCACACTGATCATCCCATTGGAATAAGATATTTTTATGCAACAAATGTTGAAAGGGATGACTTTGATCTACTAGTTGAGAAACAAATCTTCAAATGGATTGGAGACATCCCTGCAAGGATCTTAACTAACTGATGTTAGTGGGGGAAGCCATCTCCATTATTGCTTTAACTTTTTCTGGATCTACTTTGATTCCTTTGGCTGAGAAAATGTACCCTAACAGTTTACCGGATGTGACTCTAAATGCACATTTCTTCAGATTGAGTTGAATCTGATACTTTTCCATCTGGGTAAATATTCTATCCAACACTCTCAAATGACTAGCTCTATCTTTGGATTTTGCTAAAATTTCATCAACATAATCTTCCATAATGGTGTCCATCATATCATGAAAGATTGTGGTCATTGCTCTTTGGTAAGTTGCTCCAGCATTTTTGAGGCCAAAAGGCATCACATTCCAGTAGTATGTACTGCATGGACAAGTAAGAGCAATCTTCTCTTGGTCTTCTAGCGCAATCTTGATTTGGTTATAGCCAGGAAATCCATCCATTAATGATAACATCTCATGCCCAATGGTCAGATCAACAATAATGTCAATATTTGGTAGAGGAAAGTCATCTTTTAGACAAGCTTTATTAAGATCTCAAAAATCAATACAAATCCTGATAGACTTGTCTAGTTTTGAGACGGGGACAATATTTGAAATCCACTTAGCATAATCAATAGCTCGAATGAATCCAACATTTAGGAGCTTCTTCAATTTTTCTTTAACCATTAGTGCAATGTGTAGGTACATCTTGTGGAGCTTCAGCTTAACTGGTTTTACACCTGGTCTGATAGATAAATGATGCATAATGAAATTTGGATCCAGGCCAGGCATATCAGCATAGGACCAAGCAAAGTTGATTTGTCTTTCTTTAAATTTTTTTGCAAAAGCTTCTTTCTCTGATTCTATCAAGGATGCTGCTACTTTGAGGATGCACAAAGACTCTTCTGTTCCAATGTTAAGAGGTACTATTGGTTCTATAAGAATAGTAGATTGCTCTCAATACAGATAGTTGGGAAGAGTGTCAATCCTTCTATCATCAAGCACCTCAAAGAGGTTTTCACCATCAGATGCATCATTTCTTTTTACTATTTTTGGATCTAATACTGCCACTGAGTGGTTTTCACCATTAGATCTATTGATTATTTTTATATTTTTATGACTGAAAGGATTGACACTCTCACCAAAGTAGGCCATGTCATTGAGTTCTATCAAAAATCTTGGCTTGTGATCCCCTGGTGGTAAATGATCTCTGATTCCAAGATAGTCAATGATTGCATCATCATTATGGAATACATCAAGTTCTAGATGATTGGGAGAATCCCAATCGATAAGTTTGGGATATACAAGGGGCATTGGATCATTCGGGTTAGTTTCAAAGGTAGAGATGGTATTGATGGAAAAATTGTCAAGGTTTATGATGGTATTAGTGAGGTCTATTTCCATACTCTCATCTAATTCATCTATCGCAAGATAAAGGTCACTTTCCTCACAATCGACAAAAGTAGTATCTTGTGGGACTAATCCTAGTGAGTCAGTCTTTGAACTCTCTCCCTCATGGTAATCATTACTATAGTGATGGACAACATCAACTCCTATTTCTTTATTACAATTAGATAATGAATCCCATTCATAATCATTTGAGTCAGAATCATCATTATCCCCAAGTCTATCAATGATTCTCTATGCTATCCATTGTTTCTCTAGATCTACATACATACCATTCTTTCTGAATTGTAAGGTAGGAGCTTTAGATATCTCATGAAAAGGTGTGATCTTTTCTTTTCCTTTTGGTTCTTTTGGTCCTTCTCCTTTGTATCCTAACCTGTAGTGTCTCTTTGATAGTTTGGATTTTGCAAGATCAGTTTGATAACACCTTCTCTTTGTAACCCTATAAGTCCAGCACCTTGGTATCCCATCTTTTGTAGCAAAGTATACCCTTTACCATAGACATCAGGTGATATATATTCATGTTTGATATCCTCTTCATTATTCTGTGACTTAAGCAAATGATTAGCATTACACTCAGCTGCCTCTTTGGATATTTTGCCCCCACTTATAAATGTGTCATAAACAAGTATTGAAGGGGGTTCTGATTGTTGTTTAGTGATGAAAGATCTACCATATGATCTAGGAGATAAAGGTAACTTTGTGATGCAAAGAGCTTGACCTAAAGTATATTCGCCCATACTTCTTTCTTTTATATCTATCTTGATCCCATTTGATTTTGAAGTTGATGCTATATTACTAGGATCACTGGGTGTAGTTGTAGAAGATCCAGTATGGTTATAAGGTATCAAAGAGTTAGATGTCTTCACAGAGCTGCAATACTAGAATGGATTAGTGTCTCCTTTGATAGTGACCTCCTGACCATTATGATGGAATTTCAAGCATTGGTGATAGGTTGATGGTACAACTTGCATGGAATGAATCCATGCTCTTCCCAAGAGAATGTTATAAGCAAGATCCATGTCTAGGACTTGGCAAGGTACATCTTTGATTATAGGAACTACTTTGATTGGTAAAACAACAAACCCCTTGGATGACTGCTCTTCCTCATCATAAGCTTTTATCATGATTTTCTTCTTGGGATCAACAACATTTTCAGAGAATCCCAATGCAAGGACTAGTTTCAATGTACAAATATTTAAGCCAGCTCCTCCATCTATTAGTACTCATTTTATTTTGTGACTCTGGACAAGGACTTCGATATGTAGTGGAGCATTATGAGGTTGGGTAATAGCTAAATCATCATTTTCAGTGAAGGATATGTAATGCGGGGTTTTTAAATGGCCCACCATAGCTTGAAATTGATCATGATCTAGATTTGTCGAGAATTGGGTTTCTAAGAGAGCTTTTTCAAGGATATCTTTTTGAGATGGGGATAGATGCAAAATCTCTAAGATGGATATCTGGGCAGGTGTTTTCTTGAGTTGTTCCAAATGGTTGTATTGGTTGGAAATATTCATTGTAGACTTTGGAACATAAACAGACTTGTTGTGAGATGTACTTGGTTTAGATGGGACTCCTTGGAGAGGAACTTTGGATTGAGTATGAGTAGTAACATGGACTAGTTGACTCTTTGATCTTCCTTTGATGGTAATGACATTGGTATAATACTTAGAAGGATGACATTCAAAAATGTTACCAACATATTGATAGGGAGTGGAATTATAATTGGCTTGATTGTCACTCTTAGTATTGGAAAAACCTCCTTTTTCATGCTCAGGAAGTGGATCTTTGAAAGCCATATGTGATTCATTTGAGTTATGTCCATCAACACTAATTTCACCGCTTTCAATTAGATCTTGAACTACATTTTTGAGTCATAGGCAGTCATTGGTTTTATGTCCTTTCCCTCTATGAAACTCGCAATAATCATTCGCATTCCACCAAGAAGGTTTTACTCTAGGTTCATAGTCTTTCATTTCAAGAAGCGTAATGAGTTTCTTCGTGATTAACTTTCGTAATGCTGATTTGAGGGATTCCCCTAAAGGAGTAAAATTTCTTTGAGGTGACATAAAATGCAATCTTGGTTTAGATGAATCTTTGTTGGTGTTTTGATTTGATGATTGATTGTTGTAGGTTCCTTGAGTAGCATTGGCCTGACTTGTGAGATTGAGAATGGGTTGTGTTGGTTTGACATTATGATTATCAACAATCCCATCATTGACAATGTTTTTATTTTTATTCCAGAATTTTGATTTGTCATTGTTGTAGTTGTTGGAATTGGAATTTGAGGATCCAGCATTGTCTTTAGATAAAGTTTGATCTCACCTTTTCAGACCATGGCTTCCTCAATTTTGATACCATTTTCTATGAGCTTATTGAAGTTTGGTGGACATTGTAATTGTAACCTATAAATCATTTCTGGTGTAAGGTTGTGCACAAAAATATCCATCTTTTCTTGTTCAGGAATTGTTTGTGGATATTTGGCAAATGATTGATGCCATCTTTGCAAAAAAGTAAGGGTTCTCCATTCTTTTGATGTGCATTGCAAAGATCAAGCATAGTGACTTCATGTTTGATGTTATATGAATAATGAGTCACAAATTTGTCAAGAAGCTCATTGAAAGATTTGATGCCTGGGGGTAGTTTGGAGAACCATTCCATGGCTTGTCATCCTAAACTTCATGGAAATAGTCACATAAGATAAGTGTCATTGTGAGCGACTTCAATACAAGCAGCACAAAACTCACGAATGTGGTCTTGTGGATCTGAATTCCCTTTGTATTTGTCAAATTTCAGTACCTCAAAATGAGGAGGGAATGGAATCATTGCTAAATTCTTATCAAAAGGATAAGGACATATATCATCCAAGGAATACTTCTTTGTTGATGATCCAGTTTGGATGTCACAGATTTGTTGTTGAAGCATCTAGATTTGTTGTGGAACGGGATCCAAAGATAACATGTTTCCTTGAGTGTTTTGGGAAACATTGTTGTGGGAAGCATTATTTTGAGAAGCATGGTTTTGCTGATCATTTTGGGAAGCATCGGATGGTTGCTTGGTTTCTTTTGCTCCATGAGTATCTTGAGAACTACTAGGAATTTCTTGATTGGTTACAATAGTCATTTCTCTAAGATGAGAGATATCAAAATCACTTGGTAGTTTGGCTCCTTGTTGAGCAAGCATGAGGAAATACATCTCCCTATCTAGGTCTAGGAGTCTTTCCATGACATAATAAAATCAAGGATCTTGTGTAGCATCCCTAAGTTCTTGATCTATGGGTTCCTCTTCAGATGTAAAAAGTGAAGTTTTCTTAGGAGCTTCAGTCCAAGGATTCTCATCATTACTTTTGTTTCCTTCCATTTTGTCTAGGGATTCTGAATCAATGGGTTGTTTTAATTTTTGAGATCGAGTTTGAACCATAAAATGGGAAAATTGATTTGTGGAATGAAAGATGTTTGATGAAAAGATATGGAAATGGTGTATAGAAAAGACAGTGAAAAGGTGTTAAAAAATGATGAGACAACTTGATAAAATCTAAGTCAATAGGAAGTATAGAGCTCACTATGATATGACAAAGAAAATCAAGAGATAGTAACCTAGGTGAGTTTGATTGAGGATGATAGATCCTGATAGGATAAACTCACAAAGATCAAAATCTGATAGATAGGGTAATGTTTTAACACTAAATTTAGAATTTTAGTAGATTGGAAGAAATGATTTAATGATTTTTGGTGAAGAAAGGTTGATGAAAATTGATGAAAAGTGATGAAAATGGTCAAAATAAAGATTAGAGGTCTGTGTATCTCAAATGTTTTTCTAGAATCTTACTAAGGATGAAAATGCGTATCTGAAAAAGTGATTTTGAAAATTTCAAAGTTTGTGGAAATGCTCACTGTTGTAAATGCATAGCAACAAATGCGCATGACAGATTGACAAATGTGCAATAAAATGAAACAGATGTGCAACAAGTTGTGATTGATGTGTGGAAAAAGTATCAAATGTGCAGAACAGTTTAATGTACGTGCAACAAATTGGTATGAATGTGCAGGTTTTTGTTTTTGATTGTTTTGGACTGCAAGATTTGGAAATGTTGTCTGATTTTTTGATGTTTTTTGGTTTTTTGGCAAATGAAAAATGCATAAACACACACACGCAAGACATAAATGATTTTAATCTAACTATGCTAATATGAATGCACAAACACGCTTACAATCCTATGGTTGGCAAGGATGATATCTGCTGAATCCCCACTAGGATAATAAAATCCAGCCATGCAAATTCACAGTGGATAGTCTAGGAACTTGGAGGCACGGGCTCCTCCTTAAAATGCACTCACTTCTTAGGCACACCAAGTTTTGAATTCAATGGGTCATTACTTCCAAAAGAACTGCTATCTCTACTATGAACCATGAGTAATGTGGGGTGTCTTCATGACCTTGGGTGACTCCTTGAGTTAGCAGATAGAAGGTTTTTGGCCACTATACAAAAGCTTTTAATAAGGACATCCATTCAGGTGGTTGTGATCAAGTCATTTTCCCAATTAAGGGGGCTCTCCCAATCCTTTTCAAAGCAAGGCTTTCACATCTACTAAGTAGGACTTTAACGCACCACTAGGGTACTGGAGGAGATTTTGGTTGCCACAATGAATTCACACCTGTCTAATGTGAGACTAATCAAACTAGCATTTTTTATATACCGGTTTGGAAGGGCTTGGCTTTAGCCTATTACCGGTTGGATCGTTCCTTGGGGTGAGTACCTCTTTTCCCACCAAAGACTGCCCTCTAAAAATTATAACAATTTCTCTTACACCCAAGGTCCACAAATGGCGAGGGGAGAGGATATGTTGTTATAATTTTGGGATTAAAAATAGTTTAAAAAGAAAAACATGATAGACACTTGATTCTATGCTAAAGAAGACACACAAAGCAAAAAAACATCTTTTTTTAAGCCCAAACGAGATTGTAATTTATTTTGCAAACCCCTTGGCAATCTACAATCAAATTGTTAGAAAAATTTTTCTTAGCAAATGGGGTCTTCAAAATAACGTCCTGCAAAATAGCCTAAAACACTACCAGAATGAATAGACACTTGTTAAAGATTAGCAAAAATACAAATAACTTTGAAAAAATTTATGTATCTATTGTATAAAACAAATGCACAATAACAATTAGTGAATGTGTAGGAATATTGAATGAATGCACAGGAAAGATGGATGCATAGCAGAAAGATACTAATGCGTAGTGAGATGGTATATATGCGCTAAAATTATAGATGCCCAGCATAAAATTATGTATGCGTGAAATAGTTGAATGAATGTACAACAAGTTGATAGAAAATGGAAATGCAGAATGAAAAACTGCGACTATGGCTTCAGGAAATGGATGCGCAACAGAAATGAACAGATGCACAAGAATCATGGATGAATGCGTAGAAATAACCTGTAGAAAAACCTACACATGGAAAATTGAAAATTGAAAGTGAAAAATGTGGGTTGCCCCACAGTGGGCACCAAAAATGTATGCAAAATTAGGTGAATACTATTCTAAATGATGAATTAACTATTCTAAGATTAATAAATCTATCTAATTAGCAAATTACAATGAAGAATACAATCAAAATGAAGCTAAAATAACATTTTACCTTCACCTACCATGTAGCTTGTCTCCATTTCTCTCCTAGCCTTGATTTCTTGAAGATGTTGAGCTCTCAAATTTCCAAATGAAGCCTTTTCCCAAGATGCTACCAAAGCGTGGAGATTTGATGATAAATGCAAGGAAGCTTAAAGCTTGATTATGCAACTAATGGATGAAATGTAAGATGGATTTGATGATAATATGGATGCTTGAATGCTTGGATGCTTGGATGCTTGATTTCTTGAATGCCTATTACAAAAATACCTATTAGGTCACAAAGGGGAAATGAGGCTCCTTTAATAGATTTTTGGAGGATCTAGGCCTAGGTGGCACAATCCTATGGTGGAGAATGAAAGGTGGAAGATCCTAGGGCTAGGATTGACTTGGTTGAAGGAGTTGAGAGAAAGGGGGATGTAGTTGGAATGTGAGAGGGAGAATAGGGATGATGTTCCTCTCACATTGAAATGGAAGAGAACAAGGTGGAAGGGAAAGACACATGTCAAGTGTCTCTCAAAGACCCAAGAGAGAAAGAAGGAGAGATCTTTTCCTCATGAGGACTCTTTGTAAAAGTGTCCCATGAGTCACCTTTGACCCTTAGAGGTGGCTTGAGAGCCCCTTAGGAATAGGGTATGTCTCTTGACTTGGTTTAAGAGAGGACATGTGGTCATGAGACCAAGTCCTCTGAGGCCACATAGCCCTTAAGAATAAGACATGTGTGGGTGAAGATAATTACTAATAAATAATTAATAATAATTATTTATTTTAGCCAAAGTGATGTGTCAAGTGACTAGGTAGGTGAGGTGGACTAAGGAACTTAGTCATATTTAGGTGATTGTGTATTTAATTAAATCACTTTAATAAGACTAATCAGAAGACTTAGGATAGAGGAATAGACTATAGTGAATTTACTAGTTAAATTAAATAATTTATTTAATAAATAGAGGAATAATAATTAATTAAATAATAAATATTTAATCAATTAATGAAGCCATTTTTAAGTGTATACACTCATCTCTAATACCAATTGTTGGAAATCTATTATGGGAAAGTGAGATACTGAGGGGGGGGGGGGGGTGAATCAAATATGTACAATATTGATACTTTAAAACTAATTCCACAAGCATACCATAGACATGAATTTCAATACTGAAATATATCTAACATTCTAACTTCATCCATCAAATGAAACACATAACACAAATATTTTGGTTACGCATAAACCCTTGAAAGGTAAAACTAGGGTGGGGATGACACCCACAAATCTTCACTACTGTAGTATAAAGTGTGTTTATTAGGGCTACAATGTTTGATCACTTCTGATGATCTAACCTATGAGGGGTTTTCTTTGTTAAGAGCTTACAAAATTATATGATCTACCTTGATTAAAGGATTTGAAACTTACAACTAAGTAAGCACTCGATTAAGAGATTAATAAAAAACTGTTAGGACTAATTTGTAAAGAGATTTACCCTGATTCACCTACTAAAATGTATCAGTACCTGATCCTTTAGTTTGTACTATAGCTATTGATTATAGATCTCCTCTTTCTAATACTTATCTGATCTCAAAATCAAATATAGCTTTGTTCCATCCTTCACTACTTTGCTTGGTCACTTTTCCTGATCTCTACATCTAATAATCAAAAAATTCTCTATTTTGCATACATGAGATCTCCTCTATTCTCCTTCCTTGCATACATCATTTTAGGGTTTAGATCTCATGTTATATAAATATCTTATCAATCTCCTAGATCAAGATCAATGATTCAGATTCATTACTTATGCTGCTTAAGCATTCCCTTTTTCTTATAGGTTACATAGATTACATAGGGATTAATGACTAGAAATACAAGGCATAATCAACTCCATGATTCACTCAATAATTATTAAATCTTGCATAGAAGTCAGCAAAAATGGTTTACCTTGGTGTTTGTGCCATTACAAACACATATGTAAAAATTGGCTTTCTCGACATACGAAGTCTCTGATGCTCGACAATTAATGTTCTTTATGTACTGGTGCTCGACATTGACTCTTCTATACAACTCGACATAAACTTCTCAATGACTAATGAAGTACTCGACGACCTCTGACTTGCTCGGTAGTAACTACTACTCAGTAACTATATAGAATATAAGTCTAAACATAACTCAACCTTTATAAGATGGCTCGATCGCATTGATGACCAACCAACATTGCCTAGGAAATGACTAAGTGTTAGACACTAATAGACAACATAACATAGGGATCAACATGGGGTACTATAGTCTTAGAAACCATCAAAATGCTTTGATTATTTTTTTTCTATAGCTTTGATATTTTTTTCTTCTTATCAATGAACCATCAATTTTGAACTTTATTTTTTACACCTATGTTAAAAATAAGTAGCTTGTTTAATACTAGGTAAAGGTACCAATTCCAATTTATAGTTGTAATGGTTGAATCTATCTCTTGGCTCAAAATGCTTTATCATGTTCATTATTTAACTACTTCCTCAAATGTTCTTGGTTCATGAGAACTTAAAATAATTATCATCACCACATAATTGACCTCATAGTCCTAGAATTTGATCAAAATTTCCTTACTATTTACAATCTCCATATAGGAGTTCAATGGTTGTGGAGTAGATACTGATCTTGAATTCAACACATGAATAACTTATTACTTCATGGATTCAATACTTCTATTTAGTTTTTTATTATTCTATTTAGTTGAGTATGATGATTTATATCATCAATCATTTTATTTTAAAACATCAACATGAATAATTCTTGTAAGATGACAATCTTCCTAGAAAATGACATCTCTAGAGATAAGGAGTTTATTTTCCTTAAAATTTTACAATCGTCAAACTTTATTTGACACATCATATTCAAAAAAGATAGTATCTAAAATCTTTTAAATGAATTTTCTTCTCTTATAGAATACCCCAATAAACATGTACTCCTAGACAAGTCATATATCTAATTAAAGTTTTGTTTCCCAGTCATGCCTCTTTTGAAGAGCATCTTTTGTAGATTTCAACTTCAAATAATGATTAATCAAATAAGTTTCTCTATTTAGTACCTTTATCCATAATTTATGACCAAGATTATAATCCTTGAGCATTGATTTTTCTTATTCTTGAATTATCTTATTTTTTAAGTTCCTCTATTTTTCTAAGAAATATATGGAGCTAAGAGTGCCTCTTAGATCCACTTTGTTTACAAAAGTTGAGAAGATTATTTGAAGTACACTCCACTCATTAGCTAGTTTCAACATTTTATTTATTTTTATTAAATTTTTTCTTGACATGGTATACAAACTCTTTGAAAATAGTAAATGCCTCAAAATTATTTTGTAGAGAGGAAATCCATTTTTTTTGAGTGAAGTCATTGAAGACACGAGAAGTTATAAAATTTTATTTTGTGGGAATTATCTTTAGTCTATAAAAGATCAAACTGAACTACTTCACCTTTCTTGCTATGCCATTATTGCAAGTTCCTTCTTTTAAAGTAATCTCTTGGTATATCTGTACACACAAAAGTTGTGCACTTCTATGAATCCTTACATGCAAGGAAACTCAAGAATGAGCCCTCACAAATCGATCCATAGCTCTCTATGCATGGAGTTGCAAGATTATGGATTTGCTCTCAGCTAGAGCTATTGAGCTTGTGACCTCGCTAGTCAACCATACAATGAGAGATTCAAATGAGGACAAGGGAAAGAGTTCCAATATCCCCAAAGAATCAAATGGAAATGCAATGCAAATGCAAGCTAAGAATGAGGATGCAAATGTGCAAGCTATGCTATGAAAATGGAAGTACAAACTAAGCTATGAAATGGAAATAACAATGTGTTACAACCCTTCCTATTAAGCTAGATGAGCTATTCTAAAGCTTGAAAGTGAAATCTAAGCTATGAAAGCATAAACATGAACCACTATGCAAGAATGGAAACTAAACTATGAAGCAAATGAAGAACTGTAAGATGCAATGCAACAATGATCTCCAAAAAGCTCCAAAGAATTCCTGCAGCATAGAGTTAGCATAAAATAAGTGTCCCAGAATGAGGGAGAGAGCTCTCCTTTTATAAGAAATGCAAAGGAATGGACCATGGAGATTAAGAGGCAAAAGGTCTCAATCAACAGTGGAGCTTGAAAGAGGAGCAATCCGTGTGCACAAGTATCCTCCAATAGGAAAATAGGAGTTGACTTTATGTCCATATGAGACAAAAGGTATTTTTTTTTCCTTTTTTATAAAATAAGAATAGTGCTTTATTTGTGCAACTTAGGATAAGAAGAAAAGGTGGGGCTTTTTATTCAAATAAAAGGGGAGGAAATATTCCTTTTAAGTAAATAAAAGCTTAGGATAAAATGGTTAATCCAAGGATAAAAATCCAATATATGATCGAAACTAAGATTTGATCAAGGAATTGATAATGTTGAAAATATTGATTATTGATAAAAATGATTCAGGGTTGATAAATCAAATAAATGGGGCCCAAAGTCTAGGCGACCATTTTTGGGTGCATACAATATCTATATATGTGAGTGAGAAAATAATTGAGATCTCAACATGTTGATTTAAAAGAAAGGGTTGATGCTTCTTATTTAACATACCTGACTGATGCATTTGGTTTATCCATGTTTGATGGTAATGATTTAGAATATGGTTATTTCTTATTACATTGCTACAGAAAATAAAAGAGGTGAAAGTCAAAATTTTAATGAGTAGATATATGAAGGAAAGCTTAAACCTGAAAATTTGTTAGACCTATTGTGAAGTACTTGTTAATCACTGTTATAGTTTATGCTTCCTAAATGAAAGAAATTTGTTATATGTGTATATCTTGGGTTTTCTCCATGTACTATGAAGAATTCAAGTTATATTTATCATTTTAACTAAAAGATATATTGGTGGATATTATGAGCTTGACATGTTTTTTATAGTTAAGAGAAGGATTTTTTTTATTTTCCTTTATATATGTTGAATGCACCATGGAAATTTGATGTACTACATGCATAAAATGTGAATATTTGCATGATATTTTTCATACGTATGAAATGGAAGTATATTTACAAGGTTTTCTTTTGGAAGTCCATGACATGTTATATTAGAAATTGAATGAGGATGTATTGAGTAGCACATATTCTATTACTCCTTAGTTTTACTTTGTTAGATTACTTCTAGCTGGGCTGGGTATCCTTCATGTTAGGAAGGATTCCGAGGAAGTGTTATTACTTTGTGGTAGGGTGGAAATACACTCCCACAATATTCTCGCCCTTGATGACTTTTGTGAATAAGTTTTTGAAGCTTCTTTCAGGAAGGACTTTCATTTTCAGTGCTACACATTCTTTGTATTTGACATGGTGGTATTTGCTAAATTTGTTTACTTTTGTCATTGAAATAGAAGTACATATTTGATCTAATCTTTATCTTTTACTGATGTGATTCGATAGTTGGTCAAAAATATCTTGGGTTGTTATCCTGATCTTGATAGTTTGTACTTGATGGGAAATCTCTTATTGTGATTCCATTACTACATTCGAAAGATGGTCGACATTCCGCATATCTTTGGACATAGGTATGCTATATCATTTCAATTGTTATGGTCATAGTTGTACTTCTTTTATTCCTATATTATAGGGAATCTATTGGTATTATGTTGACTTATGCATTTGACCTTTGACTTGATGATCGACTCCTTTGTTTTTATTGAAAATTGCTGATGTGGCCTTTTTGTCAAAAGTTTAGTCTTTACATATGGTATTAGAGCTCTGGGTTCCATGCTAGGGCCTTGAGTTCACTATGCTTAGTTGTAACCCTTAGTCACAGAAATTGTGAGTCGATTAATGCTTGGTCCATAAATGTAATTGTGGTTCTCTGGATTGACTAGAGTGTCTTCCAATTTTAGTTTATCTTGATAGGATGTTCCTTGTTTAATAGGAAATAGACACTTGAAAGACAATACTTCTTACGTATGTGAAATTTTCTGAATGTCCCTAGTTGTTCTTGGAACTATGAAAGTTTGAAATAGTTATGTGAGATTGATAATTGTCTACCTTTGAGTGGTGTGATCGCTTTATGTTTCATATTGAAAAATGTTAGAATATGTGAAAAATTATGAGGTACATTGTGTGTGGGATACACTTAAAATTTTAATATCTATTTCTCTACATCAGTGTAGTAAAGAAAGAAGATAAAATTCTATGAGATACTGTGTAGTTAAACAATGATGGTTATACAATAAAGGTACGAGAGCTTGCCATAATTTAACAATTGGCTTGTGATAAATGATGGAAACATGTATTATTGTAATGTATATTTGCAAACGTTATGAAAGGATTTTAATACTAGAACCTTATGAAATTATTGGGGAAGAAGAATTCAACATGTTTTATATGAAACATAAATTAGTAGACAAATTTTGAAAATATATTTATATGTCTTACCTTGCATGGCATGAGATTTCAAAAGAAAAGAGAGAATTAACAATTCATGTGGGTTGGCTTTAGTGGATAGAGAAATGTTGTTTAAGGTAATTGAATGTGTTATTACATGATGATGTAATCTTTGAGATTTATGTTCTAGAAGTATGGTCATGTTCCTTAGTGTACCTTGGATGCAAGGTGACATGTAACTTTTACTCCCTTCGTGTGGCTAGTGTTAGTCACTCTGTGAATGTTATTTTGGTTTTCAATTGATGTTTTATTTTGAAATCTGATGAAATTTTAAAGTGGTAAAGGACTAGCTTGAAATTTTAAGTTTTTCTTGTGACCACCTAGCCACCAATTTTGATTTTTTCAATCAATTGATATTTTTTTCACACTTACTTCTTTGTTTTTTCTTATGACCGTTCAGGATTTGAATTAAAATTTTCAACTTGAGATTTTGTGATTTCTTATGATCATGTGGTGGCTAGAATATGTGTTTTATATTGCTAGTCCTATGATGTGAAGTAATGTCATCTATCATGTTCAACATATAACATTGATAGATTGTAAAAGGGAGTAGACTGCAAAGAACACACCATTCCCAATCTTGCATTCATATGTTTTGATTACGTAAAAGTAGGTTTTGAAAGGACCCGAAACCTTTTACAGTAAGATTACAATATAAGCATTAAAGTTCCAATGGAAACAGTGCAAAAACACCAAAAAAGACACCAAAAAACTAACAAGTCCTTCAAAAGATAGACAAAGATAAAAAGGACAACAAAAAGACAGCAGGACAATAGATAGCTGGCTAGATACTCTTCATTTGTTCAGCTGCCTATTCAACCAACAGCTGCATATTAGTAGAGGAAACTTTGAGTTCCTCTATATCTTTGTTCTTATGGTCCTCCAACTTTTTGAAGCTTGATCTAGTTCTTTTATTGGGTCTGTGATCCTCCTTAACCTCAATGAGTGCCTGCTCCCCTTTGCCCTGCTCCATCTTGTCCACAAGAATCTTGACATGCTTAGCTGAGGCCTTGAGAATCACAAAACTCTGCTCAGCGATGTTACTCACCGTCTTCTCCAACCACTCAATTATGTTCTCCATTGTATCAATTCTCTTAATCATGTTACTGTAATACCCCAAAAATGGGCTATAGGTTCATTAACCTCCTATATCGACATATCGAATGAAATTGATACAAAAGTCCTAACTTAAGGCACATCTTCACATCAAAATCCTAATTGATTTTATCTTAATTCTGCATCAAGGAATATTTCCTAAATATTCCTAATTTATTTAATTATCTTTAATTAAATATTATTTGGTGATAAATCTTATTTATCCTAAAGTTGATTAATTGAATATGATGAATATTTAATTAATTAATTTAATTATGCCACTTAATTATTTAATTAGATTTAATTGCATTTATTCCTAATTAATATTATTTTTATTTTGATAATAAATCAAAATTCCTACAAACAATCAATTGAATATTTATTTAATTGATTTAAAATCAAAGTTGTCAAATTTAATGATTTAATTGGAATAAAGTTTGATTTAATAATTGATTAACCCATAAATCAATTATTTTAATTCAAAATCAGTTAAGTGGAAAATAAATAACTTTATTTATTAAATTAATTCATATTAACTCATGCATAATCAGAAAAAGCAGGCAACTAAAAATTAACAATCAATTTTAAAATTGAAACTCAACATCTAAGATGAGTTGAAAAAAAACTAAAGCTCTATTTTGAGATAAAAACTGCTTTTGCATGATTTTATGAATTAAATATTCTTAATTTCTTGTTAACTCAAAAATCAACCTGAGTTTATCAAGAGTGATTTATGGCTTTTCTCAATGCATTCTCAAGCCCTGGATTTCTATAAAATCAAGGCTCAACTCTTCACAATCAAGACCTCAAATTTGCATCAAATCTCATAGCTCTCTAAATTGCTCAAGCTTTCAATCTCATCATCTCATAAGTTTGCATACTTACTCTGCCAAAATCAATCCACGAATTTGCACAATCACGCTGGTGAATTGACATCTGAAGAATTGAAGCTCCTTTACAAATCAATAACTTTTGTGAGATCAATCTTATTTGCAATTCATTGTAGCTTAATTTGCATATCAGTTTTTCATATAGAATAGATTCATATCAGTTTATTTCATTCTTATTGCATAGAAAATCCAAAAAAATATAGATTAATTTGCATTCATTTCATATCTAGATTCTACATTCAAACCCTTCGTTTAGGTGTCGTCAAGGTCACTGATCTCGGTCCAATCTGAGAATACATACTCGCACCTACTAGAAGATAGTAAATCACCTAGTTAGATTAGTTTCCATTTCACTGCATGATTTTGATTTTTGCTAACCTCTAATGTTTTACTGAAGTGTTGTGTCTACAACCAGGTAAAAAATTCACACACACATTTTTGGCGCCCACCGTGGGGCCTTGAAATGGGTTTCCATTCAATTTCTATCATTTTCTTGTCATTTTATGCTCCAAGCTGTGATTTTTAATTTCTATCCATACAATTTTTGTATGAGTTTTGTCAAAAACTCATATCAAGAGATACCCACTTTCATGCGATAGTTTATTTGATTGAGGATCATACCGTCAAAAATACAGTGTCATTTGGAAACCCTGTTGTCGTATGATCTGATACCCAGTGTCGTACGAGTTTCTAGACTATCATTTGGGAGGTGACTCACTATCGTACAAGTTTCAGTGCTAGGTTTCAATTGTCATTTCACCTTTTTAGGCAATTTTCCAGATTTATTTTTCTAATTTGGATTGACAGCTAACATTAACGATTGAAATTTGTTGTTTCTGATTGATTTCTACTGATTTTGATTGGGAAAAAGCATGAGAATTACTAAAAATAGGTAAGAATCTACTAAGCATGTTGCAAGGAATTTAGGTAATCTTTTTAGCTGATAACATTTTGATTTGGATTAA
The DNA here is from genome assembly GCA_027943335.1 of Chamaecyparis obtusa. Lineage (NCBI taxonomy): Eukaryota > Viridiplantae > Streptophyta > Pinopsida > Cupressales > Cupressaceae > Chamaecyparis > Chamaecyparis obtusa. The sequence goes on from BSBK01000589.1 coordinate 2,644,338, forward strand.
AAAGAACTCTTGCATGTCAAGCTTGTGTGACCTTTATTGCTTTCATATCACATATTTCATTTTGGGCTATAAAAACAAACATAGATTTGCTTTTCAGCATCTTTGTTACACATAGTAAATAGGCCCTATGAACACTATTCATGGTTCTTGAGAGAGTGGGTTTTTAGCGAAACTCTTCTCAACGAAGGAACCCTTGTAGGTAGGGAGGTTACTAAGAGTGTCTCACATTCTACTAGATTTATGCATCTTCAGCTTCTGATTTATACATTCTCTCTTCAGAGAAGTTGATAGATCATAAGTGGTTGACATCATAGATCTTTGTGAGATAATCTTGGTCTTAGCGTGTTGGATTAATCTATCTACTTTGTTTGGATTAAAAGTTAAAAGGCTAGAGGACTATGCTCTACTCCCTTTTTGGGTAGTACCAAAAACTCAGATCCTTGAATCTGGAACTAGTATCCATGTGGTATCTTTTGTGAGTCACCTTTAGAGAGGGTTAACCATAGTGGACATTCCATTTTGGGTCAACCATGTTAACGGAACCTCAAGCGGTAATAACCATTTTCACTGTGGTAGCAGTAGCCACTATATGATGAACTTATCGAGCACCTAAGTAAGTCTAGAGCGAAATGATGAACTTATTGAGTCTGATCCATCGATGGTTGAAGTGGACTCCCACAATGACATTGAGCCTATTCATGAATTGAATGTCTTAAGTTGTAATATCACCTTTGAACTTGAGTGTTAGGTTAGGACCAATGATGACAAATCCATATCCATAAACACTATCTCCCAATCTTTCCCCACTTTGACTATCCAACATCCTGAACTTCTTGATCAAACCTCCACAAATCTGATCCATGGTATTTATACCTTCCTGAATGACTATGCCCTTGCTTGCTACCTAAATGCAGTTGAGCCTATGAGGACTTCCATCAGTGAATTGAGCATTAGCATGATGGAGTCAGACATCAAATATCTTAGTCAGAAAAATAAGAATAAGAATAAAAAGAAAAGGAGTTCTGAGGGTGAAAACCACTTTGTGGTAGTCTTAGAACCTACAAAAGTAAAAATAAAAGATGTATCTGAAGGTAAAACCTCTCTGAGGCACCTAAGGATGAGATATTTGATGTCCTTCTGAGTCATTTATAGGAAAGATCTCCAGTTCTAATCGAGCCTACTCAATCTATCAACTTGGGAACAACAAAAGAACCACAGTTGGTTCATGTAGGACAATCTTTATCAAAAGAAGAGAAGCACAAATTTACAACATTCCTAACAGAGAAGAAGATCAAATTGCATGGAAATATTCAGATATGCCAGGGTTGGATCCTGATCTTATAATGCACCATTTATCTATAGCTCCAAACATTAAACCTGTTAAGCAAAAATTGAGAAAGATGCATCCACATGTTGCACTCTTGGTAAAAGCTGAATTAGAGAAGCTCCTAAAAGCTGGATTCATCCGAGTTATTGACTATGCAGAGTGGATCTCTAATATTGTACCTATTTCAAAACCAAATAAATCAATTAGAGTGTGCACAGACTTTAGAGATGTAAATAGAGCATGCCCTAAGGATGATTTTCCATTACCTAACATTGATATGATAGTGGACATGACTATGGACTTTGAGATGTATTCTTTAATGGATGGTTTTTTTGGATATAATCAAATCAAGATTTCTCCAGAGGATCAAGAGAAAACTACTTTCACATGTGCATGGGGCACCTTCTGTTGGAATGTCATGCCATTTGGGCTTAAAAATGCTGGTGCTACATATCAAAGAGCCATGACATCTATTTTTCATGACATGATGCATAAGACCATCAAGGATTATGTTGATGATACTTTAGAAAAATCTATGATTAGAGATGAACATCTAAGTGACTTGAGCAAGAGACTAGACAAAATGGAAAAATTTAGTCTCAGACTAAATCCTAAGAAGTGTGCTTTTGGTGTCACTTATGGAAAGCTCTTAGGATACATAGTTTCAAAGAAGGGCATTGAAGTTGATCCAGCTAAAGTGAAGGCTATCATGGAAATGCAACCTCCAAAGAATATTAGTCAAATGAGGACATTGGAAGGGAGACTTCAATCTATCAGAAGATTCATATCACAGCTAGCAGATATATCACAACCTTTTACAAAAACTTTACATAAAGGTGTGACATTTGCGTGGAATGAAGAATGTGAGAACAACTTTAACCATATCAAGAAGTATCTATCAAATCCTCCTATCTTGATGCCTCCCATTCCAGGGAAGCCTTTGATCTTATATGTCTCTGCTACAGATAGATCACTAGGAGCATTGCTTGCACAACATGATGAGAACAAAAAGGAAAGAGCTATATACTATATCATTAGAACATTGGTTGCATTTGAGAAGAACTATTCAATGATTGAGAAAGCTTGTCTAGGTGTGATCTTTGCATCACAGAAACTAAGACATTACATGTTAGCTCATACCACACATTTGGTAGCTAAGATTGATCCACTCAAGTACCTACTAAGCGAGGCCACCCTCATGGGTAGATTAGCTAAATGGGTCATGCTCTTAAGTGAATTTGACATTGAATATGTTGAAAGAAAAGATATAAAAAGACAAGTTATTATCGATCAATTAGCAAATGCACCTATGATTGATGATACACCAATGCAAATGGAATTTCCAAATACCTCATTCCATAATCATAGATAATAGTGGACAATTCAAGAACAAAGATCTAGATGATTTATGTGCTAAATTCAAGATTACACAACATTGGTCTTCTATCTACTATCCTCAAGGGAATGGACAAGCAAAAGCTTCAAACAAGAATTTGTTGAAAATCTTGCACCAAACAATTAATAAAATAGGAAGAGACTGGCATCTCATGATCAATCCAGCTCTCTGAGCCTACAGAACGAGTATCAAAACACCTATTGGGGCTACACCATTCACTTTAGTTTATGGTTCTGAAGCGGTACTTCCTATTGAGGTTGAAATCCCATCACTAAGAATCAGAATGCATGGTCTAGTAACTGATGATGACTACAAAGTGTCTAGGTTGCAAGAAATTAAACTACTAGATGAGCACAGACAAGCAACGTATGATCATCTCAGAGTTTATCAGAAGAGAATGTCTAGAGGTTACAATAAGAAAGTTAGACATAGAGAATTTCAGGTTGGTGATCTAGTCTTGAGAGAGAATCCTAAAAATCAATCACATAGAGAGCGCAAGGGGAAGTTTGAACCCAACTAGCTAGGTCCCTTTGTAATCACTACTACTTTTGGCTCTGGTGCCTATCAACTGTCAATGACTGAAGGAGAACAGCTTTGAGAACTAATCAATGTTCTCCATTTGAATAAATTATATGCCTAAGGCATTCAGTCTATGGTAAAATGTCTTGAAAAAATCTTAAAAATTGGAAAAAGTCTTGAAAAAATGAACATCTTGGTGAAAAACTAGCAATGGGTGCCTTGATGATTCACAAAAAAGGTAAAAAACTATCAAAAGTACAAAAAAAAATTGAAAAAATGACAAATACAAAAAAAAAAAGAAAAAGAAAAAGTGCCTTGGTGAAAACCTGGAAATAGGCGCCTTGGTAGCAAAAATAGAATCTCTACCAAGATGGTGAAAACCTGGCAAACAGGTGCCACTTGTTTCAAAATGCTCCATCTATCAGTGCAATCTTGGTCTTTCCCAGCTTTTAGTCTTGCTTTAGTTTGTACATATTTCTTGGTTTGTTCCTGCTTTCCTATTTTCAATAAGTCGTTCTATACACCAATCAGCTAAAGTGTTTGTATCCTATCAATGCTTAACGCTTGGGGCCAATCAAAGTCATATCTTATGGCCTCCAATGTATCTTCAATGAGTCATATCCAGTTAGAGTCCTTTGAAGCTTTATCCCAAGTTAGTTAGTTAGTCTCATCTCCAGAAAGGATTTTGCATCTACAACAATGCAATCAAACATCAAACACAAATTGAAAACAATTTATGTTTTTTACATGCTTTTATCTCCTTGTATGCTTACTGATTCACATTGAGATTTTTGCATATTGTGTCTCTTTGAGCCCTTCGATGATGTCCTTTACAAGATTTAGAGAGTGATGACTAGGGGCATAATCTTTTCTTTGTCTTTTGTTTGTATGTGAAAATCTAACAACTTTGGAAATTCTGGATTGAAATGATGTCCATCTGTAAGAGCCTCTATCTCAAATTGGATGGCCATGAGTACCTCAACCATTAATACCAGAAAATTCAAGGAAGTTTGATCTAACTATTGTCCTTTTGAGTGAATTCTTACTCCTACTATGAAATGTGATCTTACCCAAGGATGTGAATGATAAAGGGTCACTACGGGTAATTCACATTGGATTTAGAATGATCTCTTGACTGTTTGATGTGTTTGTACACAAGGCATATTCTGGTCATCACGACGTCTATATTTTGATGCTTATACAAATTGCTATATCAAAATGGACATGATATTTAGGTCATCTTGGCGTTTATGCCTTGGTGCTTATATCTAATCCGACATTCCGAAAATAAAATCAATATTCATATGGCCATGGTTGCCTAGCCAGTGGGCGTTGTATTGATTCTTGAGCATACAAATTAATATTCATATGTCTATAGTTTCATAACTAGTGGGCATTGTATTGATTTATTCGGTTACCTAAAAAGCTCAATAATGAGAACAAATTGACACATGATTAGTGACTAGTTCCTAGGTCTTAGGTTTGCATAAATCATTCTACATCTTTGCATTTTTGCACTTTGTATAATCTCACAAATTGCTTGCACACTTAAATGATTCTTCAAAAACAAAAGTGCTAAACATGACTACAAGAGCTATATCTTACATGAAGGTCCATCCAACGAAACAACAAGTAGAATCCTTTTTCGAGATCAAAATCAAAATCTAAGATCATTTATATTATTCACTACTTGCATAATCAACCTTCAAACATCAAAGAAATCCAAAATTCAACTTAACTGATTATCTTACATCAAACTATCAAAATTTCAACTTGGTCAACTATGGTCAACTCATGGTCAAACCTAGTCAAACTTGGTCTATAGGACCTCTAAATGATGCAGAATGTGTTCTCGAACGTGTATAACCACTTCTCAAATCAATTAACATGCTTCTAAACTACAACACTGACTTTTCTTGTTAGATTTCAATTTTTATCCCGAAGGGGGCATGGTATTGCACATCATTCAAGTCTGTAATCTAAATCTGTAATCTTTCCTCAGTAATCAAGACAACAACCACGTCTAGTTGTTTACTCATCAAAAGTCCTCATCGCTTGGAGAAAATCTATCATTTCTTGGGGCATATCAGATTCATCGAGATCCATATCAATCTGGTATCCTAAATCTATCTTGTAAACTCTATTAGCTTTTCGTAACTATCACTTCATTAGTGTTATTTCCTTGGTTCTTCATAACTGATGGGTTTAGGATGTGATACCAATATGATTCATACAAGGACATTGAGGTCTGGAATCAGTCACTCACTTCTTCGCAATCATAAGGTTCAGAATCAAACGTTTTGGCACTTTTTTTTCATAATCACCGGTTCATTGCTGATATAGCTAGCATCATCTTGATTCCTAGTCATCCTGGACCTGGGTCGGCATCTTTAAATCTTTCAATCGATTTCTGTCTCGGAATTGGTTCATCTTTCAAATCAGTCTCAACATCTTTATCATACACAAACTATTCTTTGAACCACTACGCTTCGCACAGTAATTCAAAGAGGGGCAAAATGTAATACCCCAAAAATGGGCTATAGGTTCATTAACCTCCTATATTGACACATCGAATGAAATTGATACAAAAGTCCTAACCTAAGGCACATCAAAATCCTAATTGATTTTATCTTAATTCTGCATCAGGGAATATTTCCTAAATATTCATAATTTATCTAATTATCTTTAATTAAATATTATTTGGTGATAAATCTTATTTATCCTAAAGTTGATTAATTGAATATGATGAATATTTAATTAATTAATTTAATTCTGCCACTTAATTATTTAATTAGATTTGATTGCATTTATTCCTAATTAATATTGTTGTTATTTTGACAATAAATCAAAATTCCTCCAAACAATCAATTGAATATTTATTTAATTGATTTATAATCAAAGTTGTCAAATTTAATGATTTAGTTGGAATAAAGTTTGATTTAATAATTGATTAACCCCTTAAATCAATTGTTTTAATTCAAAATCAGTTAAGTGGAAAATAAATCACTTTATTTATTAAATTAATTTATATTAAATCATGCACAATCAAAAAAAGCAGGCAACTAGAAATTAACAATCAATTTTAAAATTGAAACTCAACATTTAAGATGAGTTGAAAAAAAACTAAAGCTCTATTTTGAGATAAAAACTGCTTTTGCATGATTTTATGAATTAAATATTCTTAATTTCTTGTTAACTCAAAAATCAACCCGAGTTTATCAAGAGTGATTTATGGCTTTTCTCAATGCATTCTCAAGCCCCAGATTTCTATAAAATCAAGGCTCAGCTCTTCACAATCAAGACCTCGAATTTGCATCAAATCTCATAGCTCTCTAAATCGCTCAAGCTTTCAATCTCATCATCTCACAAGTTTGCATATTTACTCTGCCAAAATCAATCCACAAATTTGCACAATCATGCTGGTGAATCGACATCTGAAGAATTGAAGCTCCTTTGCAAATCAACAACTTTTGTGAGATCAATCTTATTTGCAATTCATTGTAGCTTAATTTGCATATCAGTTTTTCATATATAATATAGATTCATATCAGTTTATTTCATTCTTATTGCATAGAAAATCCAAAAAAATATAGATTAATTTGCATTCATTTCATATCTAGATTCTACATTCAAACCCTTCGTTTAGGTGTCGTCAAGGTCACTGATCTCGGTCCAATCTGAGAATACATATTTGCACCTACTAGAAGGTAGTAAATCACTTGGTTAGATTAGTTTCCATTTCATTGCATGATTTTGATTTTTGCTAACCTCTAATGTTTTACTAAAGTGTTGTGTCTACAACTAGGTACAAAATTCACACACACAGTTACCACCTTTCATCACATCCCCCTCTTTTATTTTGTTCTCCATTGAAATGATTCTATCATTTAAGGACGTAATTCCCTCAGACCTGCCAATAGTCTCGTTCAGTTCATCAATACACTGTCCCATATTCTTCTCTCCCAAATTCATTTTTCCAAGATCCCCAGTATCCTTTTGAAGTTGTTGGATTTGGGTTTTAATAGTGCTGATGTTGGATTTGGGTTTTATCTTGCATTCATATGTTACTTGAAATATGTTTCAATTATTATGAAATGATCAAATTGAATTGACATACAAATGTTGTGTATATTAGAAATGCATTTGATGAAATAATTAACATTGGTTGATATTCTTTGATGTGAGTTTTGGATGCTATGAGGAGCATTGCACAGATACTCAAGAAATGATGAAATCCATAGAAAATACATCTTTTTGACATCAATATGGTATTACTAGTACATGGATGATTATATTTGAGACCTTGCATAAAATTATAATGAGGTGATTGAAATTGATGTACTATTTGATGCATTTGATGATTGATGAGTAGGTAAACATATTTATACGGAAATGGAATATAATTATTTAGTTATGAAGCACTATTGGTGTTTTGATAGAATGGTCAACACCTCCTAGTTGTATGTGTATTTTTATTTGACTAGATGGTTCAAATTATGTGATTGCCTATGATAAATGAGATTTTTCATGATGAAGCACATAATTATTTTGATTAGTTGATTGTTGTATGATTTACATGCTCTTGTTTAATGTATAGTTGCATGAAAGGAAATTATGTGAAATGCATGAATTGCATCTTATTTTTTCTTTCTTTGTATGAGAATTGGAAAGCTTACCTTCAAGTGAGGGGTGCCAAATGTGGGGAAAATAGGGAAGGGTAGAAAAAGATGTTCCTCTACCTACCAGTGTTCATTCCTGGTGATAAAAGATGCTTTGGCCAAAGCTTCTTCATATATGTTTTTATAAATATGCTTCCCATGTTCCATCTCCCTACCACATCCATGATTAGTTCTACTTAGACATATGTAGAAAGTAGTTAGTTTCATGGTTGCACCAGATACCCCCTACCATTTATTGTTGGGCATTGCAAGGTTGGGAATCTTGTGAGTAGGTAGAATCCCAAGGAAGTGTAAGACTTTGTGGATAGAATGGACAAATGTCCGAGCCACACTCCTGTCTTGAGATTTGCAGATGGATGAATGAATATCCGATGGCATAGGAGACATGGACTTATAGAAGGACAAATGTCCAATTACAATTAAGTGTCTTGTTTCATGATTGACCTTTATGGTAATGTTTTTGGATGCATTTTTATAGATGTATAGCATACATTGATGTGTTGATTTTTTATGGTGATGAATTATCATTATTTATTTGGATGCTTATGCTTAGATGAAGCACACTTGCATTACATTGATGAAAATGTGAATGCTTTTTCGTAATAAGATGTAAGGCTTGTAGGACTTATATTGTTTAGAGATGGAATGTAAAAGCTATGATGAAATGAGTTAAAATTTTCTTTTGAAATATTGTTGTGATGAGATGGGTATGAGGGCCTAGGTCACATAAATGGAAAAATGGATCTACTAATCTTTTCACGTGATTGATGAGGATGTACAGATGAATTTATCACCTAGTAAGAACCACATGTTAGATGGTATGTATGAATATTTTATTTACTTAGGATTAACTTAAGGTTTAGAACTTATTTATTGAACATTTAAAGTATTCCAAAGATTATCTTTATTCTAGAATATTTACCATTGGAAGTTATCTTCTATTAACAATTGTAATTGATTGAACTAAAAATATTATAAGTGTCTACATATAAGTGCATGATAGGAATTGATACGAAGTACTCAATCCATTGATTACATCAGTATGATGCCAAGGTATGGTGAAGCACAAGTATGTGTGTGCTCTTTTGTAAATTAAAGGTATTATGCAAATTTATGACTAAAAGCATTAGGATGAAGGAATGATATATCTTGGTTATGGTGAAAACATGTACTAATACTTTTATGTTGTTCCTATGTAAGCACAGATGGACTGAAACATTATGATAGAGGGGGAATATTGTCAGAGAGAGGTAACTCTAACCTTGTAAAACTGAAGGGTAGTAATGGAACTCACACACTCACATAGAAAATGTCCTAGAAATTATTATGATTCAAGTGAGTTTGTTTTTATCCAAATGTATTTATTTTTGGTACCTGTATGATGCAGGAGCATCCTGGGTGTAAGAGCAATCTTGCATCACCCAAAAACATTTCTATTTTTTTGAATTCAATAAGGGCTATCTTGTGCAGAGCTGCTATTTATGGAAAGTTACTATTTTTGGTAATTTTCGTATGTGCTCAAAATAATCTGATTTCTTTCTTGGAGGTTCATTTTGGTCATATAAGTCTGCCAGTAAAGTTTCATTGCCAGATCAAGTGTATATTGGAAGATATTGAAGATTTTCGGTATTGGCAGCAGGGGACAGAAACTTTGAACTCAGTTTTGAAGGCTTTAGAGGCCCCGGATGAGGTCGAATTTTGGGCTAAATGAAGCTTGCTTAATTCAGGTGTTGTAGAGCTCCTCGCGCCCTTTCCAAAATTGGGTTACAATAGTCAATCGGGTCAACTGGTGATGACTTATGGTCTTCGGAAGTTGGGTCACCTGAAATGGCAGAAAATGATTTTTCTTCAAAATTTCTGTTCGGGTTTCAAAATTTATTTTGAGCCGACTATGATGTAATGAAATGTAAAATAAAAATAATTCTAAGTTTGGTCGGCCTTATTGGCTAAAATTCTGGAACCTTCCCAGGCGGTGGAAAATTGCCTATATAAGGAAGGCTGTATTATTATCTTAGGCAGTTCAGAATAGTTCTGGGTAGTAGATCTGGGTATTGATTCGAGGCTTTTTCCTACAGAATATTGTAAGGGAATGCCCATGTGGCTTTGAATATTGTAATTCTAAAAGTTTGTAATTCCACATTTGTGGAGATAATAAGAAGCCAATTTTCTGTTCTTGCATATTATTGTTGTTGTTTCTCTATTTCTCTTATGTGGTTGTGGTATTAAAGGGAGCACCCTTCATCAAGTGGTATCAGAGCAAGAGTTCTTGAGTGTGTAAACAGATCGCCGACTGTGAGCCAGTTTGCACTAGGACCGTGGCTAGAGTTTCAGCGTGCATCACGAAAATGCCTCCACGAAGAGAACGTGGCGGAAGAGCTGGTGTTGTAACACCTGAGGTTAGAGAGCTGCAGAGACAAGTGCGAGCATTGCAAGAAGAGATTCACAGAGGAATGAATCTTAATGTCAGAGATGAAAGTGAGGATGAAGCTGAAGAAGAATATCAAGAAGGAGAAGTTGAAATTGTGAACGAGGAAGAAGAAAGACTTTTTCAGGGGATTTCCAAGATTGGGAAAAGACCTAAGATTGAGGTTCCTACATTTTCTGGAAATCTTAACCCAGAGGAATTGATCGACTGGATCAATGAGTGTGAAGAATATTTTGAGTATGAAGATGTTGAGGATCCTGATAGGGTCAAATTTGCGAAGGCCAGACTGAAAGGTCATGCGAAGATATGGTGGCAAGAGATTTAGCTGGAGCGAAATAGAAGGGGAAAGGAGAAAATCATGAGATGGGATCGGATGGTGGATAAATTGAAGCGACAGTTCATTCCTGTTGATTATGAGCTTGACCTACTGAAGAAAATGCAGAGTTTAAAGCAAGCGGGAAGATCTGTTCAGGAGTATACAGAGGAGTTCTATCGACTTCTCATCAGAACAGGCCATGCAGAAGCTGATAAGGAGAAAGTTGCCCGATAACTTAATGGGTTAAGGCCAAGCATTCAAGAGGAGCTGAATCTGGTTCGAATGAACAGTATTGAAGAGGCATACTAGTTTGCCCTAAAAGTAGAGGAAAAGCTAAACAAGAAGTTTGAGAGTAGACAAAACGGAAGAGGTCGCGGTGGACGATCTGGTGGACGGTCATATGGTGGCCGAAATGAAGATCCAAAAAAGAAGGATGAGGCCAGTAGCAGTCAGAATCAGCGAGGAAATAATTCCAATCGCTTCCAGGATCAGAATAATAGAGATCAAAGAGGAAGAGGAAGAGGACAAGGATCTGGAAGAGGTGGCTTCCGTGGAACATGTTTTCACTGTGGAGAAGAAGGTCATAGGGCATTTGAATGTCCTCAGCGCCAAGGCAGAACAGACAGGAGAAATGAAGGCCAGGCCAGAATTGCACATGTAGATGAAGATGCCAGATCATCAAATTCTGAAGATGCTGAAAGAGGAGAAACATTGATTAACAGAAGAGTCCTGTTGAGTGGTGAGAATGAACCTGAGCAAAGGAGGAGCTTGTTTGGCACCAGGTGCAAGTGTGAAGGTAAATGTTGTGATGTGATTATCGATAGTGGAAGCACTGACAATTTGGTGTCAGAAGAGATGGTGACAAAGTTGAAGCTCAAGAGACAGAAACACCCACATCCATATCGGATTGCCTAGGTACAGGATGACCACAAGGTCATGGTCAATGAACAATGCCTAGTGAAGTTCAAGATTGGCGGATACCAAGATGAGGTATTGTGTGATATCATATCTATGGATGCATGTCATATGTTGTTGGGTAGACCATGGCAGTTTGACAGATGTACTGTACATGATGGCCGTGCGAATACCTATTCCCTGACAAAGGATGGAGTGCGACATAAGCTAAAACCATTGAAGGAGGCTGAAGAAAAGGTATGTGGTAATGCAAGGATAACTTTTGTTGATGGAAGAAATTTCCTAGATGGTATGAGGCATGAGCATGTATGTTTTGCTTTAATTCCAAAAGCTGGTAAAGAGGAAGTAGAAGATGTTCCTGTAGAAGTTGCAGATTTGTTGAATGAGTTTCAGGATATTGTATCTGATAACGTGCCTGATGGATTACCACCAGTCAGGAAGATTAGTCATCAGATGGACTTGATCCCAGGAGTGAGTTTGCCGAATAAGGCAGCACACAGAATGACACCTGCAGAAAGTGAGGAGTTGAACAGACAAGTACATGAACTGTTATAGAAAGGATTGATCCGTGAGAGTCTAAGTCCCTGTGCTGTACCAGCAGTATTAGCACCAAAGAAGAATGGAGAATGGAGGATGTGTATAGATTCTAGGGAAATAAATAAGATCACAATCAAGTATAGGTTTCCATTGCCACGAATGGATGATATTATAGACTGTTTGAGTGGAGCTGTGTATTTCTCAAAGATAGATCTGAAGAGTGGATATCATCAGATTCGGATCAGAGAAGGAGATGAATGGAAGACTGCCTTCAAGACAAAGTAAGGACTATATGAGTGGTTAGTCATGCCTTTTGGGCTAACCAATGCACTGAGCACTTTCATGCGGCTCATGAACGAGGTTCTGAAAGAATTTTTGGGTAAGTTTGTCATTGTTTACCTAGATGATATTTTGGCTTTTAGCAAGACATTGGAGGAACATATGATGCATATTCGTATGGTGTTTGAGAAGTTGAGAGATGAGAAATTGTTGATTAATTTGAAGAAGTGCAATTTTGTGAAGAAAGAGTTAGTGTATTTGGGATTTGTAGTTTCAGCAGAAGGTCTAAAAATGGACCCAGAGAAGGTACAGGCTATCCTTGAATGGCCTACTCCAAGGAGTGCTACTGAGGTAAGATCTTTTCATGGTCTAGCTAGCTTTTACAGAAAGTTTATCAGAAATTTTAGCAGTATTTGTGGACTCTTGACTGAAACAATGAGAGGGGATAGAAAAGAGTTTAAGTGGACTAATGGGGCATAAAAGAATTTTCAATTGTTGAAACAAAAAGTTACAGAACAACCTATTTTAGCACTTCCAGATTTTAATAAGGTGTTTCAAGTAGATTGTGATGCTAGTGGTACTGCAATAGGAGCTGTTATGAGCCAAGAAGGTAAACCTGTTGCTTATTTCAGTGAGAAATTAAATGATGCCAAGAGAAAATATTCTGTTTATGATCAGGAATTTTATGCTATAGTTCAGGCATTGAAAAAGTGGAGGCACTATCTGCTTCCTAAGGAGTTTGTTTTGTATACTGATCACCAAGCTTTGCAATATTTGAATAGTCAAGGAAAATTGAATTAAAGGCATTTGAAGTGGGTTGAGTTTTTGCAGAGTTATACATTTGTTTTGAAACACAGGAGTGGAAAGTCTAATAGGGTTGCAGATGCTCTTAGCAGAAGGCAACTATTGCTGACAGAAATGCAGATTGAAGTGGTTGGGTTCAAGGAACTCAAGAATTTATATCCAGAGGATCCTGATTTTGGTGAAGCTTGGAAAGCTTGTACAGAACCTGTTACTCTAGACAGGACGAAATGGTTGGATTTCATCATCCAAGATGATATGCTATTCAGAGGGAGTCAGTTGTGCATTCCACGAAGTTCTATGAGGGAGAATCTCATCAAGGAGAAGCATAGCAGAGGATTGGCTGGACATTTTGGTCTTGATAAAACCCTTGGTTTGGTTAGTGAGAATTATTATTGGCCACAGTTGTAGCAAGATGTGAAGAAGTTTGTACAGAGTTGCCGAGTATGTCAGATGGCGAAGGAAGTGAAGCAGAATACAGGGTTGTATCAGCCATTAACTGTACCAGAGAAGCCTTGTGAGGATATCAGCATGGACTTTGTTCTTGGTTTGCTGAGGACACAGCGGGGGCACGATTCAATTTTTGTGGTAGTTGATAGATTTTCAAAGATGGCACATTTTATTCCCTGCAAAAAGACTAATGATGCTGTTCATGTAGCAGAATTGTTTTTCAGAGAAGTAGTGAGACTTCATGGTTTGCCAAAGGCCATAGTTTTAGATCGGGACACTAAGTTTGTTAGATATTTTTGGCATACATTGTGGAAGAAGTTGAAGACAGATTTGAAGTTTAGTTCATCACATCATCCACAGACTAATGGACAGACAGAGGTGGTGAATAGGAGTTTGGGAAATTTGCTGAGATGTTTGGTTGGAGATAAGCCAACAGGATGGGATTTGATTTTACCACAGGCGGAATTTGCATACAATAATTCTGTCAACAGGAGCACTGGTAAATCACCATTCCTGATTGTATATGGAAGTAGTCCAAGAAATGCATCTGAATTGAGGAAGATAGATAAAGGAGAAATAAGTAGTGCTGAAGCTGAGGATTTTACAGAACCCTTGAAGAACATTCATGAGGAGGTGAGGAAGCATATTACCAAGATGAATGCACAGTATAAGGCTAAGGCAGATGAGAAAAGGAGGTATAAGGAATTTCAGGTTGGTGATGAAGTCATGGTTCATTTGCGAAAGGAGCGGTTTCCAATTGGTACATATAATAAGCTGAAAATGAAGAAGTTTGGACCATGTAAGATACTGAAGAAACATGATTCAGGAAACGCATATGAGGTAGAATTGCCTACTGAGCTAAATATTTCACCAGTGTTTAACATTTCAGATTTGATAGAGTATCATGAAGGAGGTGTTGAAGATGAGATCACAGCAGCACAGTGGAGTATTCCAGCAACTAGTTCAGACACTAAGGAGATTGAAGATATACTGGACAGTCGTGTTGGCAGAAGTAGAAGGAGCAGGACATATGAAGAATATATGGTCAAGTGGAAAGGATGACCTATTGAAGATTCATCATGGCTAACAAGGGTGGAAGTTAACCGTCTTGGTTTTCCTCTGCACACCTGAGTCGTGACAGGGTCACTTCTCAAATTACCCCGGGTGTCTGATGCAGGAGCATCCTGGGTGTAAGAGCAATCTTGCATCACCCAAAAACATTTCTATTTTTTTGAATTCAATAAGGGCTATCTTGTGCAAAGCTGCTATTTATGGAAAGTTACTATTTTTGGTAATTTTCGTATGTGCTCAGAATGATCTGATTTCTTTCTTGGAGGTTCATTTTGGTCATATAAGTCTGCCAGTAAAGTTTCATTGCCAGATCAAGTGTATATTGGAAGATATTGAAGATTTTTGGTATTGGCAGCAGGGGACAGAAACTTTGAACTTAGTTTTGAAGGCTTTAGAGGCCCCGGATGAGGTCAAATTTTGGGTTGAATGAAGCTTTCTTAATTTAAGCGTTGTAGAGCTCCTCGCGCCCTTTCCGCAATGGGGTTACAATAGTCAATCGGGTCAACTGGTGATGACTTATGGTCTTCGGAAGTTGGGTCACCTGAAATGGCAGAAAATGATTTTTCTTCAAAATTTTTGTTCGGGTTTCAAAATTTATTTTGAGCCGACTATGATGTAATGAAATGTAAAATAAAAATAATTCTAAGTTTGGTCGGCCTTATTGGCTAAAATTCTGGAACCTTCCCAGGCGGTGGAAAATTGCCTATATAAGGAAGGCTGTATTATTGTCTTAGGTAGTTCAGAATAGTTCTGGGTAGTAGATCTAGGTATTGATTCGAGGCTTTGTCCTATAGAATATTGTAAGGGAATGCCCATGTGGCTTTGCATATTGTAATTCTGAAAGTTTTTAATTCCACATTTGTGGAGATAATAAGAAGCCAATTTTCTGTTCTTGCATATTATTGTTGTTGTTTCTCTATTTCTCTTATGTGGTTGTGGTATTAAAGGGAGCACCCTTCATCAAGTGGTATCAGAGCAGGAGTTCTTGAGTATGTAAATAGATCGCCGACTGTTAGGCAGTTTTCACCAGGACCGTGGCTAGGGTTTCAGCGTGCATCGCGAAAATGCCTCCACGAAGAGAACGTGGCGGAAGAGTTGGTGTTGTAACACCTGAGGTTAGAGAGCTGCAGAGACAAGTGCGAGCATTGCAAGAAGAGATTCACAGAGGAATGAATCTTAATGTCGGAGATGAAATCGAGGATGAAGCTGAAGAAGAATATCAAGAAGGAGAAGTTGAAATTGTGAACTAGGAGGAAGAAAGATTTTTTCAGGCGATTTCCAAGATTGGGAAAAGACCTAAGATTGAGGTTCCTACATTTTCTGGAAATCTTAACCCAGAGGAATTGATCGACTAGATCAATGAGTGTGAAAAATATTTTGAGTATGAAGATGTTGAGGATCCTGATAGGGTCAAATTTGCGAAGGCCAGACTGAAAGGTCATGCGAAGATATGGTGGCAAGAGATTCAGCTGGAGCGAAATAGAAGGGGAAAGGAGAAAATCATGAGATGGGATCGGATGGTGGATAAATTGAAGTGACAGTTCATTCTTGTTGATTATGAGCTTGACCTACTGAAGAAAATGCAGAGTTTAAAGCAAGCGGGAAGATCTGTTCAGGAGTATACAGAGGAGTTCTATCGACTTCTCATCAGAACAGGCCATGCAGAAGCTGATAAGGAGAAAGTTGCCCGATACCTTAATGGGTTAAGGCCAAGCATTCAAGAGGAGCTGAATTTGGTTCGAATGAACAGTATTGAAGAGGCATACCAGTTTTCCCTAAAAGTAGAGGAAAAGCTAAACAAGAAGTTTGAGAGCAGACAAAACGGAAGAGGTCGCGGTGGACGATCTGGTGGACGGTCATATGGTGGCCGAAATGAAGGTCCAAAAAAGAAGGATGAGGCCAGTAGCAGTCAGAATCAGTGAGGAAATAATTCCAATCGCTTCCAAGATCAGAATAATAGAGATCAAAGAGGAAGAGGAAGAGGATAAGGATCTGGAAGAGGTGGCTTCCATGGAACATGTTTTCACTGTGGAGAAGAAGGTCATAGGGCATTTGAATGTCCTCAGTGCCAAGGTAGAATAGACAGGAGAAATGAAGGCCAGGCCAGAATTGCACATGTAGATGAAGATGCCAGATCATCAAATTCTGAAGATGCTGAAAGAGGAGAAATATTGATTAACAGAAGAGTCCTGTTGAGTGGTGAGAATGAACCTGAGCAAAGGAGGAGCTTGTTTGGCACCAGGTGCAAGTGTGAAGGTAAATGTTGTGATGTGATTATCGATAGTGGAAGCACTGACAATTTGGTGTCAAAAGAGATGGTGACAAAGTTGAAGCTCAAGAGACAGAAACACCCACATCCATATCGGATTGCCTGGGTACAGGATGACCACAAGGTCATGGTCAATGAACAATGCCTGGTGAAGTTCAAGATTGGCGGATACCAAGATGAGGTATTGTGTGATATCATATCTATGGATGCATGTCATATGTTGTTGGGTAGACCATGGCAGTTTGACAGATGTACTGTACATGATGGCCGTGCGAATACCTATTCCCTGACAAAGGATGGAGTGCGACATAAGCTAAAACCATTGAAGGAGGCTGAAGAAAAGGTATGTGGTAATGCAAGGATAACTTTTGTTGATGGAAGAAATTTCCTAGATGGTATGAGGCATGAGCATGTATGTTTTGCTTTAATTCCAAAAGCTGGTAAAGAGGAAGTAGAAGATGTTCCTGTAGAAGTTGCAGATTTGTTGAATGAGTTTCAGGATATTGTATCCGATAACGTGCCTGATGGATTACCACCAGTCAGGAAGATCAGTCATCAGATAGACTTGATCCCAAGAGTGAGTTTGCCGAATAAGGCAGCACACAGAATGACACCTGCAGAAAGTGAGGAGTTGAACAGACAAGTACATGAACTGTTATAGAAAGGATTGATCCGTGAGAGTCTAAGTCCCTGTGCTGTACCAGTAGTATTAGCACCAAAGAAGAATGGAGAATGAAGGATGTGTACAGATTCTAGGGCAATAAACAAGATCACAATCAAGTACAGGTTTCCATTACCACGAATGGATGATATTATGGACTGTTTGAGTGGAGCTGTGTATTTCTCAAAGATAGATCTGAAGAGTGGATATCATCAGATTCGGATCAGAGAAAGAGATGAATGGAAGACTGCCTTCAAGACAAAGTAAGGACTATATGAGTGGTTAGTCATGCCTTTTGGGCTAACCAATGCACCGAGCACTTTCATGCGGCTCATGAACGAGGTTCTGAAAGAATTTTTGAGTAAGTTTGTCATTGTTTACCTAGATGATATTTTGACTTTTAGCAAGACATTGGAGGAACATATGATGCATATTCGTATGGTGTTTGAGAAGTTGAGAGATGAGAAATTGTTGATTAATTTGAAGAAGTGCAATTTTGTGAAGAAAGAGTTAGTGTATTTGGGATTTGTAGTTTCAGCAGAAGGTCTAAAAATGGACCCAGAGAAGGTACAGGCTATCCTTGAATGGCCAACTCCAAGGAGTGCTACTAAGGTAAGATCTTTTCATGGTCTAGCTAGCTTTTACAGAAAGTTTATCAGAAATTTTAGCAGTATTTATGGACCCTTGACTGAAACAATGAGAGGGGATAGAAAAGAGTTTAAGTGGACTAATGGGGCATAAAAGAGTTTTCAATTGTTGAAACAAAAAGTTACAGAACAACCTATTTTAGCACTTCCAGATTTTAATAAGGTGTTTCAAGTAGATTGTGATGCTAGTGGTACTGCAATAGGAGCTGTTATGAGCCAAGAAGGTAAACCTGTTGCTTATTTCAGTGAGAAATTAAATGATGCCAAGAGAAAATATTCTGTTTATGATCAGGAATTTTATGCTATAGTTCAGGCATTGAAAAAGTGGAGGCACTATCTGCTTCCTAAGGAGTTTGTTTTGTATACTGATCACCAAGCTTTGCAATATTTGAATAGTCAAGGAAAATTGAATTAAAGGCATTTGAAGTGGGTTGAGTTTTTGCAGAGTTATACATTTGTTTTGAAACACAGGAGTGGAAAGTCTAATAGGGTTGCAGATGCTCTTAGCAGAAGGCAACTATTGCTGACAGAAATGCAGATTGAAGTGGTTGGGTTCAAGGAACTCAAGAATTTATATCCAGAGGATCCTGATTTTGGTGAAGCTTGGAAAGCTTGTACAGAACCTGTTACTCTAGACAGGATGAAATGGTTGGATTTCATCATCCAGGATGATATGCTATTCAGAGGGAGTCAGTTGTGCATTCCACGAAGTTCTATGAGGGAGAATCTCATCAAGGAGAAGCATAGCGGAGGATTGGCTGGACATTTTAGTCGTGATAAAACCCTTGGTTTGGTTAGTGAGAGTTATTATTGGCCACAGTTGCAGCAAGATGTGAAGAAGTTTGTACAGAGTTGCCGAGTATGTCAGATGGCCAAGGGAGTGAAGTAGAATACAGGGTTGTATCAGCCATTAACTATACCAGAGAAGCCTTGGGAGGATATCAGCATGGACTTTGTTCTTGGTTTGCCGAGGACACATCGGGGGCACGATTCAATTTTTGTGGTAGTTGACAGATTTTCAAAGATGGCACATTTTATTCCCTGCAAAAAGACTAATGATGCTGTTCATGTAGCAGAATTGTTTTTCAGAGAAGTAGTGAGACTTCATGGTTTGCCAAAGGCCATAGTTTCAGATCGGGACACTAAGTTTGTTGGCTATTTTTGGCGTACATTGTGGAAGAAGTTGAAGATAGATTTGAAGTTTAGTTCATCACATCATCCACAGACTAATGGACAGACAGAGGTGGTGAATAGGAGTTTGGAAAATTTGCTGAGATGTTTGGTTGGAGATAAGCCAACAGGATGGGATTTGATTTTACCACAGGCGGAATTTGCATACAATAATTCTGTCAACAGGAGCACTGGTAAATCACCATTCCTGATTGTATATGGAAGTAGTCCAAGAAATGCATCTGAATTGAGGAAGATAGATAAAGGAGAAATAAGTAGTGCTGAAGCTGAGGATTTTGCAGAACACTTGAAGAACATTCATGAGGAGGTGAGGAAGCATATTACCAAGATGAATGCATAGTATAAGGCTAAGGCAGATGAGAAAAGGAGGTATAAGGAATTTCAGGTTGGTGATGAAGTCATGGTTCATTTGCGGAAGGAGCGGTTTCCAATTGGTACATATAATAAGCTGAAAATGAAGAAGTTTGGACCATGTAAGATACTGAAGAAACATGATTCAGGAAATGCATATGAGGTAGAATTGCCTACTGAGCTAAATATTTCACCAGTGTTTAACATTTCAGATTTGACAGAGTATCATGAAGGAGGTGTTGAAGATGAGATCACAGCAGCACAGTGGAGTATTCCAGCAACTAGTTCAGACACTAAGGAGATTGAAGATATACTGGACAGTCGTGTTGGCAGAAGCAGAAGGAGCAGGACATATGAAGAATATCTGGTCAAGTGGAAAGGATGACCTATTGAAGATTCATCATGGCTAACAAGGGTGGAGGTTAACCGTCTTGGTTTTCCTCTGCACACCTGAGTCGTGACAGGGTCACTTCTCAAATTACCTCGGGTGTCTGATGCAGGAGCATCCTGGGTGTAAGAGCAATCTTGCATCACCCAAAAACATTTCTATTTTTTTGAATTCAATAAGGGCTATCTTGTGCAGAGCTGCTATTTATGGAAAGTTACTATTTTTGGTAATTTTTGTATGTGCTCAGAATGATCTGATTTCTTTCTTGGAGGTTCATTTTGGTCATATAAGTCTGCCAGTAAAGTTTCATTACCAGATCAAGTGTATATTGGAAGATATTGAAGATTTTTGGTATTGGCAGCAGGGGACAGAAACTTTGAACTTAGTTTTGAAGGCTTTAGAGGCCCCGGATGAGGTCAAATTTTGGGCTCAATGAAGCTTTCTTAATTCAAGCGTTGTAGAGCTCCTCGCGCCCTTTCCGAAATGGGGTTACAATAGTCAATCGGGTCAACTGGTGATGACTTATGGTCTTCGGAAGTTGGGTCACCTGAAATGGCAGAAAATGATTTTTCTTCAAAATTTCTGTTCGGGTTTCAAAATTTATTTTGAGCCGACTATGATGTAATGAAATGTAAAATAAAAATAATTCTAAGTTTGGTCGGCCTTATTGGCTAAAATTCTGGAACCTTCCCAGGCGGTGGAAAATTGCCTATATAAGGAAGGCTGTATTATTGTCTTAGGCAGTTCAAAATAGTTCTGGGTAGTAGATCTGGGTATTGATTCGAGGCTTTGTCCTACAGAATATTGTAAGGGAATGCCCATGTGGCTTTGCATATTGTAATTCTGAAAGTTTGTAATTCCACATTTGTGGAGATAATAAGAAGCCAATTTTCTGTTCTTGCATATTATTGTTGTTGTTTCTCTATTTCTCTTATGTGGTTGTGGTATTAAAGGGAGCACCCTTCATCACTATACTTACTACAATGCATAACTGATGAAATGCAATGCAAATGAAATTGAATCTTGTTGATTTTTAGCTAGAATGTAAAAGTGTATACATGCATTACCTTTAATATTTGAATAATGAAAGATGATTTATTACCATGTATATTGTAAATTTCTTGATTTTTCTTTGAATATGATTGTAAATTTTAAATTATGCATCGAGACAATGCATTCTTAAGGGGGGAAGGATGTCATAACCTGTAATAAAACTAGGAGAGATGACCAAGTTAGATCGCTCATAACAAAATTTACTGTCAAGACTAGGAGTTTGTTGGTATAACCAACTCCCATGGATGACTTAATGACTACATTTTTAGAGGATATGCCAGATAGAAGTGTTATCTCTATTTGAGCATTAAAGATTGTCATTAGTATCAAAGACATTGGTCGGTTACCTATACTACTCTAGTCGGTAAAAAAAAGCACTTCAAGCTAGTTGGTTAAATCCTTTACACCGAACACCAAAGTAGTTTTACCGAGCATCAGTGTACACTGATATCGAGTGATATTAAACACCAAGCACCAGTTTAATTACTGAGTAGTATATACAGTGTTTATCGAGCATGATAGAAAATGGCATAGTAATCAGTTATGGCACATTTATCTATGCAAATGGTTACAACAAAATCTCAAAATGTTTGACCAAGATTGAGGATCATTTATTATAGATATATTTATTAATTGTGATGATGATCTCTATGTAATTTCTAGATCTAGGTTAATTTTATACACCATAGATCTTAGGGTTCTCTCTAAGATATTGTAACCTAATTTTGTTAAGCGACAAAAGCAACATGCTATATAATTGTATTTCATGTCATTTTGACATAAGCTTGACAAGGAAGTTAAGAACAAGAAAACAAGTTCTTGAAGCATTAGCCAACTTCAAGATATCAGTTATTAGGTAGAGTAGAATAGAATACACAGATATTTAGATTAAGCAGAATCAGACAAGGCTACCAAGAAGTTCAGAGTTAAGATCTTCACATAAAAAGGTGATATCTATTCTGATGAACTACAACTGATTTAGAACCTGAATGGAGAATCTATAATTCAAAATTACTAAGGAGTTGCTGATTAGATATGCAAGATGATTAAATCAGTATTATGTTGTCATTGATGTCAACTAGCTTGATAATACTTATCTTGTAAGTTACTATACTGACACATCTGAATAAAGGTGAAAGAGATGAGGAACATAAATATCTACATGAGGAAGATGTATATGTCAGATGAGGATAAGGAATACATTGAGTAACTTGTTGATGAGTCTATGACTTGATGAAATTGACTTTATTATGTTGCATTAATCTATGATGAAGAATAGAGATGAAAGACACAAAGCAGTGTTGTCGGTAAATAAAGCATTTTAGTATACACCGATGGAATGTAGTGTATACCGAGAGTAGTGTTAATCGAGCTTGTGTTCACCGATGCATTTCTTTGTTAACCGAGAAAAACAAAAAGGAATTAAACGATCAGTTTAGTCGATAAAGTGATGAGCTATAAAGTGTATGAAATCGAGGTAACATATAAGGTTTTTTATGAAGATCGACGACTAACATAAATCAAAAGGATCTAATGGAGCAGATTGAAATGTGTTACTAACACATCAGCCAAAGAAGCTTAAAGCGAAAAAATCTATGAATATGATTAAGCAGCATAATCTGATGGAGGAAAAGAAAATGATTTACTCATCTATATAAGAGACATTGGTTTCATTGTTGAAACATCACCGGAGGAAGAAGATACTGCTGAATTATCACATGAACAAGTTTTCATGCATTCTGATCATACTGGTTAATAAGAACCAAGCTGCAAAACAATTACCAAGCTACAAAGAGTAATTACCGATGGACAATAAGTTGATATAGTATAGAATCTGAAGTGGTATATTGATCAGAAAGATTTGAATGAGCTGAACATTGATCTGTAAACTGCAATTGAAGTTGTTTCAAGGAAGATCATCTACTGTTACATATTTAACCATTGTACATAGTCAAGTCTCTTAATCAAGTGGACTATGAAAGTCTTTTGATGTTTCATTCATAGAGTGAACATTGTTATCCTATCAAGCCCAGAGTGACTGCTGGTTGGACGATAACTTCTGGTCTAAAATCCTCTAACAAGCTCACACCTAACAGTGTGTTTGTAACCTTTAACAAGGTTGGGTCTTCACCGACCTCACTTCAAAAGAGTGAACAATTTTGGGTTTCCAGTCCCAGGTGGTTTTTCCCTTCACAGGGTTTCCACGTTAAATCTCTTATGTTATGTGTTGATTGTGATATTTGTTTGTTATCATACTTTTCATAGTACATGTTAGATTTGATCGGGAACTATTATAATGTTTTGATTGACAATCAGTAAAGACACAGACAGTGAAAGTATTTTATGTTTACCGAGTAGCAGAAGTAGTAGAATTGTTTTGGATTATACATTTTGAATTGGGACATTGGATAATTGATTCACCCCCCTCTTAATTATTCTAACATATTCAGTATTTCATAGATCTGTATCAAACAAGATAGAGTTGTCAATTTGTAGATACATCCTGTTATTTTTTAATCATTGTAATAGAGTTTAGTAAAATCTCGTAACATAGTAGACCTAATAGTCTTTTATGTAAATCTCTTTACCGAGTGCACACTCAAGTAGTGTTGTTAAAATATTATAACTAGGTAGATCTAATTGATCTGAAATGTTACTCCTAACAGGGTAAGATTACCAAAAGTGATCACCACTTGCAGCCCTAACAGGAAAACCTTTTCTATGTGCAGTAGTAAAGAATTTGTGGGTGTCATCCCCACCATAGTTTTTACATTCTAACAAGGGTTTCTGCATTACCAAAATACTTGAGTTATGTGATAGATATATTGTTGATTTCATGCTATTTACTTTTACAAGTTAACTGAATGAATCATACATACAATGGATTCAAGTTATATGTGAAGTTACTACTATTTTCTATTTAAGGCTTGAGTGTTGAAAGTTTTTGTGGGTACTGATTCATCCCTCCCCTCTTAGTACCCTATCTCTCCATCCCAACAATTAGTATCAGAGCCTTGATCTCTTATTGGATGGTTTAACCACTGAAGAGTAAAGATCTAACCATGGAGAGATATAAGTTGGATAAGACAATAGAGAATCAAAAGATTCCGATGTAGATGTTCATAGAGCAGTATAAGAAAGATAAAGATGACTTGAAAAACTTACTAGTTTAGAGGAAGAACCTGGCTATTCTGGAGAATGAGATTAGTTACCATGAAGAAGAGATTGATGATATATTTAACAACATTGGATCTAGCTCGGGAAGTATTTTTGATGGAACTAAAAGTGCAATCTTTGATTTGTTTGAAAAGAATCTTCACTTAACTGAAGAAGTGAAAGCCTTGTAAATTGGTCAAGAATCACAGATGGTGAGAATGATAGATGTAATGAATAATGCTAGACAAGCTGAGAAAGAAAGGAATCTAGCTGTTGAAGACCGAATACAGATAACTAAACAACTTCAAGCAAAAGAAACTAAGATACAAAGACTCACCAAGCACCATTTTGAAATATCCAATCAGATGATGATTGTAAATTAGGAAGTCAACTGAGTAAATGGTGAATTGTCAAGAAAAATTGAAGATATTGGAATACTCCAGGAAGAGAATGAGAAAATGAGAAATGAAGTAAAGATAAAACTACAACACAATGAAATGATGAAATTGGCTTAAGACAATTCCAAAAAGATTGATGATTTTTTGACTAATCAAAGAAGATTTGGAAGTAAAGCTGGATTAGGCTATACCGGCGAAGGAGAATCATCCAAACAAGATGAAAAAGTGAACAAAAATCAAAATCAAAGACCTAAGACACTATCATGCTATCATTGTGGAAAACTAGGACATACCTCAAATGTCTACAGAAGCAAAGCACAAGGTAAACCCAAGTCACTCCTAAGTTTAATGGTTACTATTATTACTGTGGAAAATTTGGTCATCAAGCTTATGAGTGTAGAGAAAAAATGAATAAGAATGCTAACAATCCTACCATGGAGAAACTCTATTATACTTGCAAAAAACATGGACACACTACACAAGAGTGTAAAGCTAAGATGAAGCAAGTCTAAAAACCAAAACATAAGAGTAAACCCAAACCTTATCAACCGAAGAGACAAGGTAATTCTTATGTTTGGGATTACAACACATGGGCTAATTGTATAGCATGTGGTAGATATGGACACATCACAACAAACTGTATGAGGAAGAGATGGGATGGGTAACCATGAAGCTGGACACACACTAGAATGGCATGCTTACATTGTCATAAGGTTGGTCATCTAAGAAAGGACTGCAAAGACTGAGCACCAGAAGGACATGTATTTGAGAGTGGAAACACTATTGTAGATATCATGAGAATCAGAAACACTATGTGGAGAAAGTAATCAAATGAAAATGTTGAGTCAAGAAATGCTATTGGTGAAACCTTGTCCACTGGATTGGGTGACATCAGTACTTCCACCTAAGGTGAATTAGGTATGTATGGAACTGACATTTCAAAATATCTTATTTTACATACAGTTCCTTATATATGATGAGCACATACCAAATATGCATGAATAAGGATGCATTATGGTTTATATGTTATGAGCTAACAAAGTCACAAAGTCGGTATATGAAAGACTGAGAAAAGAGTTACTTGTCAGTGAAAGTTAATCAAGGTTAATCGAGTATCAGTATCAACTGAGTGAGAAATCATGTGTTAAATAAGCTATTGGAAGTTTGTAGTATCTTCCAAGTTGATAGTTGTCACAAATCGGAAGTAGGTTGAGCATTTATGACAAAAAGTTTTAAGCAGGAAATAAAAAATGCTATAAATACATGGAGGACTTAGTTCATTTTCACACAATAATTTTGAAGAGCGATTATTTCACATAGAGAGTTTGAGCTAAGAATTTTCAAGATGATCCAAAGTAGTTATAGATTAAACTAAGTGCACTCTTCATATATTTCGAGTAAGTTGAAACCCCAACCGAGCACATTCATCACTTTTTGCCAAAAACCAGTTTGTTAAAATGGCATCTACTGCAAGCAGTTCTAAGATTGTGGAAGAGGAAGTGAACCTCATTGTTTCAGCTAACTATGATGAACCTAAATACAAGTTAAACTCAGAAGTCACATCAAAAATAGATTCAGCGGGTGCTTTCTCAAGCATCCCACCTAGGGTTTTTCTAATTGAGGATGTACGATCCTACATTCACTGCAAGATAGGTGAAATAGGAGATTTTGATATGTATGTTGCATACTAGGGACTCTGTAGTGATGATGGGAAACTTAAACCAAAGTACAAATAGGTTGAAAATATTGGACTCACTCATGCCCTAAATTTTTTGAGAAATTTCAAAACCAAATGGATTAGGGTTGTACTTAGTCGCTATCACAAGGGTACATTTTGGCTGGATAAACTAGTTAAAGTAACTAAGAGATTGATTCATAGGGTTATAGGTTACCCTACAACTAATAAGGCCAAAGCTTTCCATAGTTCCTCTCAAGACAAAATTGAGAAGAATACTGGCCCAGCTTGGGATGACCGAGCATTGAAGATTGCTTCAATTGAGGATCCATAAGTTAAATTTGCAGCTCATGTAATTGGTTATAAGTTCTATCAGTCAAGTAGACTAAACTGTGTTCCTTGTAGTGATGTGGACATGGCATTTAAGATGATAAAGAAAGGACACTAGTTGGACCTTGCCGAGCTACTCTTGCAATAGTTAGATGAGAACATGAAAACAATCAGGTCATAAAATTCTAACACCTGTAAGTTCAGATCACTGTTGGTGTGTATATTTTTCTATCTTCAGAAATTATTTCCTTCTATCGGTCACATAGATTGGCCTACCGATAAACCAATTGCTAGTCAAATTACTGATATAATGACAAGTCTGGGAGATAATTTAAACAAAGTTGTAGATGGTTACTTTGAGCAATTTAAGATTAAGATGAATCTTCGGAGTAGAATTCCTAGCTCACTAGTCAAGAAATATGAAATGGATATTTGTTTTCTAGTAGACACTAACCACACTTTAATCAAAGTTGTTGAGCTGAGAACAAAATGGTTAGCCCCCATGGGATATGAAATGGATATTGATTTCACTTTGAAATCAATCAAGGCTTTACTGGATACACCTAAGGACATGAAGGCCGAAAGGTTTGGAACCTATGAAGAGGCAGATACTAGAATAAAAATAGGTCTTGTCATCAGTAAAATCACTAAGAAGTCTAGGAAGATGATGAAGACACTAGTTGAAAAGTTTGGAGATGAATCTGACTCATCTAACAAGTCACCGGTTGAACCTGCAACTAAAGGTTGGTTATTGTTGACTGACAAAGCACATGACAGTGAAGAAACCAAGTTTGATAAAGAAAAAGATTCAATACCAGTTTCTCCCACTCCAACTCCAAAGAAGAGGAAGTTGCCAGTGCAGTCTAGAGCACAAACAAGGTCAACAACCGCAGCTTCACCACCTTTGAAAAAAGAAATTGTGAAGGGAACAAAACCAAAGGCAACTACACCAACCAAGACATATGCAAAAAGAGGAACCAAGGTCATAGTTGAGGCACAAAGGAAAAGGAGAAAACTAATACGAGGAAGAGAAGACCTTGAAGATGAAGAAAATGACAACAATCAATTCAACGTTGTCAGCAATAAGAACAGAAAAATAGATGAAGTTGTTGCAGATATAATTGAAAATAGAGAACTCACAGATCTAGAACTTAGTCGGTTTGATAACATGTCTACCAAGGATCAAAATAAAATTGAGGTGGTAGTCATCCAGATGATGATAAGCTTCAAATGAGTTCCATTGGAATTTTCCAAACAATTGCCCAAGGCACTAGATGAGAGAATAAATAAAAAGTGGTCCTATGCTTTGGACACCAAGAAGAAAATGAGGGAACAAGCCCTAGTTTTGGAAGCTCCAAATTTATCTCTTGATAAAATTAAGGATTATATGGATACTTATTCTAGGAGATTCAAAGTAAAAGGTTGGGCTTTGCAAGTATTACATGAAAATCTGGCAGCTATTGATGAGTCTAGCCAACTCATCTGGACATCAATCATTGCAGTAAAAGAGAAAGCTAAGAAAAATGCATTTCTAAATTTGTCTAAGAATAGAAAGAGGTCAAAAGGAAAAGGAATCTACATAGATGATGCTGATTTGGAAAAGAAGATAGAAGAAACAGATGTATCACTTACCGAGGTGATTGATACAACACTTGTCAATGAAGTCATAAATATTTCATAGGATGCACCTGATCAGGTTACAATCTAGATTATAGATAATAATGCATTAGATGTACTCATTGAGGACATTATGAATGGTGATCCTAATGATAGGTGAACATTGCACCAAACAATACACAAGATGAAGGTCATGTTACCAAGTTTGTAATCACATCGTTACCAGGAGAGCTTCTTATTCTTGTGGAAGCAGTTGAAATTTTATCACATGAATAACCTGAAGGCTCAGACCTTGAGCAATTGAAGGATATAATAGGGGAACAAGGAGAAGAGATACCATCTGACATAAACAAGCTTGAAGAGAAAGAGGTAACAAAGATAGAAACTAAGGATCAAGCGAATCCTAATGTAACTGAGGCCACTCCACCAGACACTACATAAGAGGCTCCAACATAGTCAATCGACACAAAGGTCACCAAGGAGCAGTAGAAGGAAGATATAGTGTCACCCAGGCAAGTTACACAAAGTTATGAGGTAAAGGATATTGTACCATTTATAAAGAGCTCACCTTAAGAACCTGAGAAGAAGAAGAAGAAAAAGAAGGAAAAGGGCTGGTCACCTTAGAAGAAGTCATTGTTATACCCAAGTGTGACCCCAGGACCCTAAGCCCCAAGGAATTGACAAAATATGGGGAGCTGTGTATAAGGAAGGTAGCACAAGAAAAACTAAGACAAGAGTGAAAGAGCAAGGAAATACTTGAAAATGTAAGAGATATCTTACAACAGGTTGTACCCAAGGTACACATTAATGAATATACTCCAATAATGGACCAACTTGCTACACTTGTGGAAGAAATAAATGCCCCAGATAAAGAAGCTGACAAGAGAATAGAAGAAAGGGCAGAATCAAAGATACAAAATAAACTTGCAGAAAATATCAGCCAAGAAGTGGCAATTAGTAAGGTAAAGTTATCTGAGGTAATAAATGACATTCAGTCTATTACTCAGTTAATTAGTCAACTTTTGATAAAGCTATGCACTGTGGACACTTTCACTACCGAGGTCAGTGAAAGGATTAAACAACTTGATACAGAAATCCAAGCCAGTGCATAGGCAGCCTTAACCGAGCCTCTAGCATTTGCCAAGCACATCTTGAAAGTTCAATAACTCTGATGGTTAAGAGAAGATCTCTAAAAGAAAGAATAAATAATTAGTGATCAAGTCACAGAATTGCAAACCGAGTTGCTTCCATATTTGAAAATCTTTGAGAAGCATATTGTCAAGGCACAAACGCTTGTTGCAACACTAGAAATCTCTGTGTTGGATAACATCTTTCACATCCATGCACAAGTCGGTCTTGAGCACATTTCTCTCACCAATTTGAAAGAGGAATGGGAAAACCTCTTGGAGTCATTGAAGAAAACCCATAAGCACATTTTTTATAAGCTGTAAGTATAATTTTTTGTATTTGGCATTAATATTAAAAAGGGAGATAACAATTTATATGCCAAATATGTAAATAAATGCTAAGTATACTACACATTACCAGGAGCATGCACCGAGGGGGAGTATAGAAATTTTATTTGTTGATAAGTATTTATGTATATATGGTGGAGATAGAAAATATTTTGAGACATAAGGTCTATATAAATTTAAGGTTTTGATACTAATGCCAAAGTGGGAGATTATTATCTCTATTTGAGCATTAAAGATTGTCATTAGTATCAAAGACATTGGTCGGTTACCTATGCTACTCTAGTCGGTAAAAGAAAGAACTTCAAGCTAGTTGATTAAATCCTTTACACCGAATACCAAAGTAGTTTTACAAAGCATCAGTGTACACCGATACCGAGTGATAGTAAACACCGAGCAGACTAGACACTGAGCACCAGTGTAATTACCAAGTAGTATATACAATGTTTACCGAGCATCACCGAAAATGGCACAGTAATCAGTTATGGCACATTTATCTGTGCAAATGGTTACAATAGAATCTCAAAACATTTTACCAAGATCATGGATAATTTGTTATAGATATATTCATTAATTTGCGATGATGATCTCTATGTAATTGCTAGATATAGGTTAATTTTGTACACCGTAGATGTTAGGGTTCTCTCTAAGATATTGTAACCTAATTTTGTTAAGTGACAAAAGCAATATGCTATATAATTGTATTTCATATCATTTTGACATAAGCTTGACAAGGAAGTTAAGAACAAGCAAAGAAGTTCTTGAAGCATTAGCCAACTTCAAGATATCAGTTATCAAGTAGAGTAGAGCAAAATACAGAGATATTCAGATTAAGAAGAATCAGAAAAGGCTACCGAGAAGTTCAGAGTTAAGGTCTTCACATAAGAAGGTGATATCTATTCAATATTTTATAGATCAATATCAGACAAGATAGAGTTGTCAATTTGTAGATACATCCTATTATTTTCTAATCATTATAACATAGTTTGGTAAAATATCTTAACAAAGTAGACCTAACAGTATTTTATGTATATCTCTTTACCGAGTGCACACTCAAGTAGTGTTGTTAAAATCCTATAACTAGGTAGATCTAATTGATCTGAAATGTTACTCCTAATAGGGTAAGATCACCAGAAGTGATCACCACTTATAGCCCTAACAGGCAAACCTTTTCTATCTGCAGTAATAAAGAATTTGTGGGTGTCATCCCCACCACAGTTTTTACCTTCTAACAAGGGTTTCTGCATTACCAAAATACTTATGTTATGTGATAGATATATTTTTTATTTCATGCTATTTACTTTTACAAGTTAACTAAATGAATGATACATACAATGGATTCAAGTTATATGTGAACTTACTACTATTTTCTGTTTAAGGCTTGAGAGTTGAAAGTTTTTGTGGGCACTGATTCACCCCTCCCCTCTCAGTACCCTATGTCTCCATCCCAACAAGAAGCACACACATGCGATAGTAAGGAGAGGAAAGAGATCGATATGAAGAATAATGACCCAACACATGACATGAAGGGGGGATTAAAAACAAAAAAAGGGGGGAACGTGGGTGAACACGTTTTCCATTGCATTGATTTTGCATGCTAAAACAACAGGGCTTATATTTTGTAAAGAGAAGGAGACGATAACATAAAAAGGGAGGATTTTATTAAAAAGTAGAGGGAATGCAACATACACGTACACTGTGTATTGAAGAGATCTCTACGTTTATAAAAGAGGGAGCATGGATAAGAAGGCTCCACAACAAATATATGAAATAGGGGAAGAGAAAGAGAATTGGAGGAGAGACATGGTAATCGAAAGGATTTAAGAAGAAATAACCACCGAAGGGAGAAGGGGAGAGGGGATTTGGTAAGAGAGAAATCATGCAACTGAAGAAGGGGTGCTCGACAGAGGTTGGAAAAATAGACCATACTTTCTCTCAGACTTCCTAGGTTTTTATTTCTTCATTATTAAATGCGTTTCTTGTAAAATCTTAGGATATAATTTACGATATGTCAAGAAATTGAGAAATCAATTCTTAGCAATAAATATTGAATTCATAGATTCTTTATTTTTTTATGTGTCTGGCATGTTAAACTGATTTAAAATGATTCATACTGAAGCAAAATGTTATTTCTGAATATTCGTTAAAATAAACAAAAATAGAGGTTGTTTAAGAAACTGGGCAATATCCTTTAGGATTTGACATTCGTTATAAATCTAAAATCAGTTAGTGATTTGGATGTTTGTGTACCTATTTTAGAAATATGTGTTAAACTACCTACACATTAAACTCTTGTTTAAAATTAGTAAACATGCTTGCTATTTTTATATTTGAAACTACGATAGGATGTAAATCTACTTCTTGTACTTGGGAAAAAATTGTTGATAGTCCATTAAATCTATGACAGGAACTATGTAAAATTCTTGTAGGATATTCTGTGTATAAACCAATTCATTTTATTTTTATAGCTAGAAGGAATTTGAAATAAGCATTTGTTTTAAATTGGAATTAGCTACTATCCTAGAACCCAGCCACTGGAAAAGATGGTAAACATAAACAAAACTCTATTGACAACCTTCGCAATGGACTTATGGTTTAAAACTTAGAAATAAAAGCTAGCTATAGCAGTGGAATAATTGTATAAAATATGAAATATGGTTTTACTTTATTATATAATTTTCTGAGGTCGAGTATTTATGGCTATTTTAGTAAGAAGTGAATTCTATTAGGAAAGGATAAATTTGGATTTTATGTTGTTTTGTGATTGATCCATGTTGAAGGGAGGAATCAAAATCTTAACTATTAGGTGGATAATTTATCATTTTATGGGAGATTTTATTGCTAAAATAGAGCAACATAGAATTTCATATGTTCAAACTTTAAACATGGATTTATAAGTGGGAACTAACCACTTTGTTGAATGGAATCAAGTTAATTATGAATATCTTAGAAAGTCTATGATAAAATTATATTTAGTTAAATACATGTGTACTTGTTGGTAAAACTCGATATGATTAAAGTATTGTAAAATCTTGTTGCTTCCTATGCCATTATTGCAAGTTCCTTCTTTTCAAGTAATCTCTTAGTATATCTATATATGTGAGTGAGAAAAGAATTGAGATCTCAACATGTTGATTAAGAAACGGTTGATGCTTCTTATTTAACATACCCAACTGATGCATTTGGTTTATCCATGTTTGATGGTAATGATTTAGAATATGGTTATTTCTTATTACATTACTACAAAAAATAAAAGAGGTGAAAGTCAAAATCTTAATGAGTAAATATATAAAGGAAAGCTTAAACCTATAAATTTGTTAGACCTATTGTGATGTACTTGTTAATCACTATTATAGTTTATGCTTCTTGAATGAAAGAAATTTGTTATATGCGTATATCTTGGGTTTTCTCCATGTACTATGAATAATTTAAGTTATATTTATCATTTGAACTAAAAGATATATTGGTGGATATTATGAGCTTGACATGTTTTTGATAGTTAAGAGAAGAATTTTTGTTATGTTCCTTAATATATGTTGAATGCACCATGGAAATTTGATGTACTATACATAAAATGTAAATCTTTGCATGATATTTTCCATATGCATGAAATGGAAGTAGATTTACAAGGTTTTCTTTTGGAAGTCCATGACACGTTATATTGGAAACTGAATGAGGATGTATCGAGTAGCACATATTCCATTACTCCTTAGTTTTACTTTGTTAGATTGCTTCTAGCTGGACTGGGTATCCTTCATGTCGGGAAGGATTCCGGGGAAGTGTTATTGGTTTGTGGTAGGGTGGAAATGCACTCCCACAATATTCTCACCCTTGCTAACTTTTGTGAACAGATTTTTGAAGCTTCTTTCAGGAAGGACTTTCATTTTCAGTGCTACACATTCTTTGTATTCGACATGGTGGTATTTGGTAATTTTATTTTTTACTTTTTTCATTGAAATGGAAGTACATATTTGATCTAATCTTTATCTTTTACTGATGTGATTCGATGGTTGATAAAAAATATCTTGGGTTGTTATCCCGATCTTGATATTTTGTACTTTCTTATACTTGATGAGAAATCTCTTATTGTGATTCCATTCCCACATTTTACAGATGGTTGACATTCCACATATCTTTGGACATAGGTATGCTATATCATTTCAATAGTTTTGGTCATAGTCATACTTCTTTTATTCCTATATTATAGGGAATCTGTTGGTATTATGTCGACTTATGCATTCGACCTTTGATGTTGACCGACTCCTTTATCTGTATTGAAAATTGCTAATGTGGCCTTTTTGTCAAAAGTTCAGTCTTTACATATGGTATTAGAGCTCTAGGTTCCATGCTAGGGCCTTGAGTTCACTATGCTTAGTTATGACCATTTAATGTAGGAGCATCAATGAAGACCCCTAAGTGCATGGACAAGAAGAGCATGAAAGAACATTAGAATACTATCTGACATTTCAATTGGGATATATTGAAACCAATCGTGAGGATTTTTAATGACCAATTTGGTCCAATTTGTAAATCTCATAGAGGTCTTGGTAAGGACCTTAGGAGCAAAATCTTGTAAAATGAGCCATGATAAGCTCTAAGGGTCAAAAAGGGTAGATTAGGATTTGAATAGGTTTATTTGATCCTTTGATATAAAATCCATCAATTTGGATTGGTTTGGATAAGTACTTTGCATTAGTTTAAAAGTTAGAAATTTAAATTTTAAATCCCAACGGCTAGTTGTGGATTTGGTGCCCGAAAGTGAGTTTAGGAGTTGTTTAGAGGTTTTTAAACCACCCAATTGATTGGGATTGGTTTGGGAGGTTGTAGGAAGGTTATTAAAACTTATTTGGATCCTTTGTAGGGAGAGAGAATCATTGTACAGACTGGTGTGTGGAGAAATCAGGACTTTACCCATTTTTGGCAATAAACAATTAATTTTCTTGCATGTTATGATTGTTTTTGGATGATTATTTATTTCTAAGGATTGGTTATACATTTTTTAATGATTTTACACTTGTTTTGAATCCTCTACAAGCCATTTTGAATTGATTTAAATCCCTCAAGGCTGACTGTACTGTGATAGTCCTTGTTTGGGCAAGGGTTTCAAGGATGAAATCTTGATTCATCCCCATTGCTGTGACTTCTTTGGTTGGGGATGAATCCTATAATTTTAATATAATGTATTAATGCCTATTAATGCTGATTGCATGAGATTTTGTGAAGAAAATGGTTCCATGACTATAGAAGCCATTAATCTACCTTAAGGAGAGGGGATTTATATGATTTTTAGAGTTGTATAGGGATGATCTAAAGGTTATCCATCCATTAGATTGATCAGAAATGATTGGGAGATGTGTTTTTGATCAAACCCTTGATTTGGAGGCCCTAGAGAGAGCCTAGTTGGGAGTTGGATACTTGGAATCAATAAAAGTGAATATTTGTTAGCTTTTGACCATAATAAGTCACTGTTGAGAGTTTGGAGTCTTCTTGATAAGACTGGTTGACACTTGCTTTGTTAAATAACCATTATTTTTTCTTAAAAAGGGGTCACTAGTGTGAGAATAAGATAGTGCTCCAAAAAAAACCTACCCAATCTTCTAGTATGTTGTGTAAACCCAAAAAGGGTATCCAAAAATATAATTTTTTTGGTTAGTGCTTTGGAAAAAGTAAGAGGAAATGAGAAGAAATAGTCCTAGCAGGGCTAGTTGAGGGGCAATTAGGCCTAGTAGGCACTTTGAGCAATTTGGCCATTGGGTAATGCATAAGAGCATAAAATTGATTGAATCTTGTCAAATCCATCTTTTTTGTTCCATTTTCATTCACTCTAGCCTTTTGAAAGGTGTTGGAGTCATTTGGGGTATTTGGGGTATTTGTGTGACTTAGGGGCTAGTGGGATTGTAGTGCCAAGCCTCTCAAGTTTGATCAATTGTTGTCATCTATCCACCAGCTCTATTTCCCACTCTAAATCAAATTGGTATTAGAGCCTAGGGGTATTCTAGGGTGAAGGACAAGAAGCCTTTGAAGTCTTTTGGTGTACCGGTTCCATTATTGAGGCATTGGAGTACCTATCCCTCCTTGTGTATCCTAGTGTTGAAGGTGTGCTTGAAGATGTCATAAGGTGAAGAAGATGAGATCCCTTAGAGGATCACCAATGAAAAACTTGAAAATCTTGTAAGGGAACAGATGATATGCAATAGAAGATTGAGAGAAGAAGTGGGAAGATTGACAAGTCTAGTGAATAGACATGAGCAAAGAGAAGACCATGGTGGTGATGAAGAATTTTCTGCAAGGGAGGAACCATTGGATCTTTAAGATGCAAGGTTTGAAATAATCTTGAAGGCTATGATACTTGGTGAGTCTAAGGTGAGAGTTGAACTTCCTATGTTTGGTGGGAGGATGGATGATGAGTTCTTACTAGATTGGTTCAGTGCCCTAGAAAATTGTTTTGATTGTGATGATGTGGAAGAGAGAATGAAGGTAAAGATAGCCAAGTCTATATTGAAAGGACATGATTTACTATGGTGGGATAACCTACAAGAAGATAGGTTGAGAAAGGTTTGGTCAAAGATTTCTTCTTGGCCAAGGATGATGGAGAAAATGAAGGACAAGTTCCTTCTAGAAGACTACAAGGTGCAACTCTACAAGAGGATGCAAGGACTGAAGAAAAAGGACATGGATGTCCGTAAGTATACTGAGTAGTTTTCATAAGTTAGACATTAGGATAGGGCATGATGAGGATGTAGAGGAAAAGGTTGCTAGATACCTTGGAGGACTAAGGTATAACATACAGGATGAGATGAGCATGGCTACTCCTAGGACATTGGAGGAATGCTTCAAGTTGCCCATGAAGGTTGAGGATGAATTGAAGAGAAAATAGGAAAGGCGGCATAATGGAAGAGGAAAATCCATTAGAGGAAGAGGGGGCAGGTTGAATGAAGGACAAGTGCATGATGCTAATGAAAAAGACAAGGAAGTTGTTGGTGAGTCTAAGCCTAGAGGAGGTAATAGGTATGTCATGGGTAATGGTGTCTTCACAGGTACATGCTTCACATATGGAGGAGTAGGACATCAATACTACAATTAACCTATAGAATGAGTGGATTTCAAGAAGGTGGAGAAGAGAGTCACCCTAACCCAAGGATAAGATGAAGAAAATAAGTCCTATAATGCAAATCCAATCTTGGAAGGAGATTTCTTGTTGGTGAGAACATGAATGAAGCAGAAAAATGAGACAAAAGAATCCATCTTTAGGACCAATTGTATGAGCAATGGTAAGATTTGTAAAATGATAATAGACTCTGGTTCCTTTGACAAATTAGTGTCATATGAAATGCTTAACAAACTAGGATTGAAGAAGTTTCCTATTGATAAAACATATAAGGCATCTTGGGTAAGTGATACTCAAAACATTGTTGTGAGGGAGCAAGAAATAGTTGATTTTTCTATAGGGGGATATAAGGATCAAGTTTTATGTGATATCATCCCTATGACATGCTTCCATGTAATCCTTGGAAGGCCTTGGAAAGCCTCAAGGAACACAATTCATTTTGGTTCATCTAATGTCTATGTGGTTCATAAGGATGGTGTGAAGTTTCATTTGAATCATTTACCAAGTGATGGCATGGAGACAATTGTTTATTTTGGAAATAAGAAATATGTGAACTTGCAGGAGTACAGGAAGAGTCACCATGATGGGACTGGTCTGCAACATAAGTCATCTCTTATGGTCTTGAAGAATATGATTGTTGAAGGAAAAAATCAGAATTTTGATTGCAAGAAAACAGTGACTGAGAATGGAGTGTTGATAAGTACATTGTGGTGTCCTATAGTGACAATGGTGAAAATGGATGTGAGCCTATCCATGAAGGATAAGGTCAAGGGTTTGGTTGATCCTCTACAAAAATTTATGAAGCCTTTTGCAAGGGTAAAAGATGACTGTCCACAGTCAGCAAGGAACAAGGTTTCCATGGATGGTAACAAGTATACAAAGTTATTTTTTTATTCTCATAGTTTGATTGCAGGTGAAATTCATAAGGATAATAACATGTTGCAAGTCTCAAGGAGAAATAAACCATCTAGGAGGATGGGAGGCTTAAGGACAAGGAGCATTGGCTCTTGGGACAAGAGCTCTTTTGAAGGTGGGGGTGTATGATGCAAGAACATCAATGAAGACCCCTAAGTGAATGGACAAGAAGAGCATGAAGGAACATCATAAGACTATCCCACATGTCAATTGGGATATATTGAAACCAATCATGAAGATTTGTAATGACCAATTTGGTCCAATTTGTAAATCTCCTAGAGGTCCTGATAAGGACCTTAGGAGCAAAATCTTGTAAAATGAGCCATGATAATCTCTAAGGGTAAAAAAGGGTAGATTAATATTTGAATAGGTTTATTCAATCCTTTTATATCAAATCCATCAATTTGGATTGGTTTGAATAAGTAGTTTTCATTAGTTTAAAAGTTAGAAATTTAAATTTTAAATCCCAACGACTAGTTGTGGATTTGGTGGGAAAGTGAGTTTAGGAGTTGTTTAGAGGTTTTTAAACCAGCCAACTAATTAGGATCAGTTTGGGAGGTTATATGAAGGTTATTAAAACTTAGTTGGATCCTTTTGGGGGAGAGAGAATCATTGTGTGCAAAGTAGTGTGTGGAGAAATCAGGACTATACCCATTTTTGGCAATAAACAATAAATTTTCTTGCATGTTGTGATTGTTTTTGGATGATTATTTATTTATAAGAATTGGTTATACATTTTTGAATTATTTTACACTTGTTTTGAATCCTCTACAATCATTTTTGAATTGTTTTAAAGTCCTCAAGGCTGATTGTACTATGACAGTCCTTGTTTGGGCATGGGTTTCAAGGATGAAATCTTGATCCATCACTATTGTTGTGACTTATGTGGTTGAGGATGAATCCTATGGTCATAATATAATGTATTGAAACCTATTAATGTAGGAGAAATAATTATTTATAGGGGAAGCATCGGATTGAATGTTGATTGCATGAGATTTTGTGAAGAAAATGGTGCCATGACTATAACAGCCATTAATCTACCTTAAGGAGAGGGGATTTTTATGATTTTTCAAGTTGTATATTGATGATCTAAAGGTGATCTATCTATTATATTGATTAGGAATGCTTAGGAGATGTGTTTTTCATCAAACCCTTGATTTGGAGGCCCTAGAGAGAGCCTAGTTGGGAGTTGGACACTTGGAGGAGACTTGGAATCAATCCAAGTGAATATTTGTTAGTTGCTGACCATAATAAGTCACTGTTGAGATTTTTTTTAGTCTTTGTGATAAGACTGGTTGACACTTGCTTTGTTAAATGACCATCCTTTTAGCCTAAAAAGGGGTCACTAGTGTGAGCAGAAGATAGTGCTCCAAAAAAACCTTACCCAATCTTCCATTATGTTGTGTAAACCCAAAAAGGGTATCCAAAAATATAATTTTTTTGGTTAGTTCTTTGGAAAAAGTAAGAGAAAATGAGAAGAAATAGTCCCAACAGGGCTAGTTGTGGGGCAATTAGGCCTAGTAGGCAGTTTGAGCAATTTGGCCATTGGGTATTGCATAGGAGCCTACAAATGATTGAATCTTATCAAATCCATCTTTTTTGTACCATTTACACTCACTCTAGCCTTTGGGAAGGTGTTAGAGTCATTTGGGGTATTTGGGGTATTTGTGTGCCTTAGGGGCTAGTGGGATTGTAGTGCCAAGCCTCTCAACTTTGATTAATTGTTGTCATATATCCACCACCTCTGTTTCCCACTCTACATCACCCTTAGTCACATAAATTGTGAGTTGATTAATGGTTGATCTATGAATGTAACTGTGGTTCCCTAGATTGACTAGAGTATCTTCCAATTTCAATTTATCTTGATAGGATGTTCCTATTTTAATAGGAAATAGACACTTGAGGGACAATAATTCTTATGTATGTGAAATTTTATGAATGTCCCTATTTTTTCTTGGAACTATGAAAGTTTGAAATAGTTACACGAGCTTGATAATTGTCTACCTTTGAGTGGTGTGATTGCTTTATGTTTCATATTGCAAAATGTTAGAAAATATGAAAAATTATGAGGTACATTGTGTGTGGGATACACTTAAAAATTTGATATCTATTTCTCTACATCAATGTAGTAAAGAAAGAAGATAAAATTCTATGAGATATTGTGTAGTTAAATAATGATGGTTATGCAATGAAGGTATGAGAGCTTGCCAAAATTTAACACTTGGCTTGTGATAAATGATGGAAACATGTATTATTGTAATATATATTTGCAAGTGTTATGAAAGGATTTTAATGCTATAACCTTATGAAATTCTTGGGGAAGAAGAATTCAACATGTTTTATATGGAACATAAATTAGTAGACAAATTGTGAAAATATATTTGTCTTACCTTGCACGGCATGAGATTTCAAAAGAAAAGAGAGAATTAACAATTCATGTGGGTTGGCTTTAGTGGATAGAGCAATGTTGTTTAAGGTAATTGAATGTGTTATTACATGATGATGTAAACTTTGAGATTTATGTTCTAGAAGTATGGTCATGTTCCTTAGTGTACCTTGGATGCAATGTGACATGTAGCTTTTACTCCCTTCATGTGGCTAGTGTTAATCACTATGTAAATGTTATTTTGGTTTTCAATTGATCTTTTATTTTGAAATCTGATGAACTTTGAAAGTGGTGAAGGACTAGCTTGAAATTTTAAGTTTTTCTCGTGACCACCTAGCCATAAATTTTGAGTTTTTCAATCAATTAAGATTTTGTTCACTCTTAGTTCTTTGATTTTTCTTATGACCACTAAGGATTTGAATTGAAATTTGGAACTTGAAATAATGTGATTTCTTATGATCTTGTGGTGGCTAGAATATGTGTTTCATGTTGCTAGTCTTGTGATGTGAAGTAATGTCATATGTCACATTCAACATATAACATTGATAGATTGTAAAAGGGAGTAGATTTCAAAGAACATACCATTCCTAATCATGTATTCATATGTTACTTGAAATATGTTTCAATTATTATGAAATGATCAAATTGAGATGACATACAAATGGTTGTGTATATTAGAAATGCATTTGATGAAATAATTAACATTGGTTGATATTCTTTGATGTGAGTTTCAAATGCTATAAGGAGCATTGCATGGATACTCAAGAAATGATGAAATCTATAGAAAATACATCTTTTTGACATTAATATGATATTACTAGTACATGATTGATTATATTTGAGACCTTGCATGAGATTATTATGAGGTGATTGAAATAGATGTACTATTTGATGCATTTGATGATCGATGAGTAGGTCGACATATTTATATGGAAATGGAATAGAATTATTTGGTTATGAAGCACTATTGGTGTTTTGACATAATGGTCAACACCTCCTACATTGTATGTGTATTTTTATTTGACTAGATGGTTCAAATTATGTTATTGCCTATGATGAATGAGATTTTTCATGATGGACATAATTATTTTGATTAGTTGATTGTTGTATGATTTACATGCTCTTTTTTAATGTATAGTTGCATGAAGGGAAATTATATGAAATTCATGAATTGCATCTTATTTTTTCTTGCTTTGTATGAGAATTGGAAAGATTACCTTTAGGTGAGGGGTGCCGAATGTGGGAAAAATAGGGAAGGGTAGAAAGGGATGTTCCTTTACCTACCAATGTTCATTCCTAGCGATAAAAGATTCTTTGGCCAAATCTTGTTCGCATATGTTTTTATAAATATGTTGCCCATGTTCCATCTCCCTGCCACATCCATGATTAGTTCAACTAAGACATATGTGGACAATAGTTAGTTTCATGGTTGCACCAGATACCCCCTACCATTAATTGTTGGGCATAGCAGGGTTGGGAATTCTATGAGTAGGTAGAATCCCAAGGAAGTGTAAGACTTTGTGTA
Source organism: Chamaecyparis obtusa (assembly GCA_027943335.1). Taxonomy (NCBI): domain Eukaryota; kingdom Viridiplantae; phylum Streptophyta; class Pinopsida; order Cupressales; family Cupressaceae; genus Chamaecyparis; species Chamaecyparis obtusa. The sequence continues at coordinate 2,686,195 of BSBK01000589.1, forward strand.
TAGAATGGACAAGCATCCGAGCCACACTCATGTCTTGAGATTTGTAGATGGATGACTGACTGTCTGATGGCATAGGAGACATGGACTTATAGAAGGACAAATGTCCAATTATAATTAAGTGTCTTGTTTCATGATTGACCTTTATGGTTATGTTTTTGGATGCATTGTTACAGATGTATAACATACATGTTGATGTGTTGATTTTATATGGTGATGAATTATCATGATTGATTTGGATGCTTATGCTTAGATGAAGTACACTTGCATTACATTGATGAAAATGTGTATTCTTATTCATAATAAGATGTAGGGCTTATAAGACTTATATTGTTTAGAGATGAAATATAAAATCTATGATGAAATGAGTTAAAATTTTCTTTTGAGATATTGTTGTGACGAGATGGGTATGAGGGCCTAGGTCACATAAATGGAAAAATGGATCTACTAATCTTTTTTGGTGATTGAAAAGGATGTACAGATGACTTTCTCACCTAGTAAGTACCACATGTCAGATGGTACATATGAATGATTTATTAACTTATGATCAAGTTAAGGTTTATAACTTATTTGTTGAACATTTAAAGTATTCCAAATATTATCTTTATTCTAGAATATTTATCACTGGAAATTATCTCCTATGAAGAATTGTAATTGATTGAGCTAAAAATATTATAAGTGTGTACATATAAGTATGACAGGAAATGATACGAAGTACTCAATCCATTTATTACGTCAGTATGATGCCAAGGTATGGTAAGAAGCACATGTACGTGTGTGCTCTTCCTTCACTTACGCTTCTATAGGCTTGACAATTACATTTTTAAAATAAATTATAAATACCTTTTCTATTTAAATTAATTTAAATAAATACCTTTATTTATTTAAATTAATTCATAAATAACTTTTCCTCTCACTTGGAATTAAATAATATATTTAATACAATTTGAGCACATGGCTATTAACTTTAACCCCCAACCTATCCTCATCCAACTACCTAACCCCTAGTTCTAACTCAACCCAACCCATTCACACATACTAAACTCTCTTAATTAGTTAATTAATCTTGATTAATTGATTATCTCCTCCACTCATTCTCTATCCTCCTATCACATCCTACTAATTCTACCACTTTCCCTCTAATCCAATCCTAATCACCCATTAAACATTTACACAATCCTAATCACGAGGATTAAGAAATACCAACCCACTCCAAAGTCAACCTCATGTCTTGTCAACTCCAATCCCAACCTCCATCCAACTTTCCAACCTTAAATTCTCTTACACCATCAACAACATTCTTACATCTTTGTCCCCATTAACACTTCCCAAAATGGTCACATTCCTCCAAACTTGACCTTTAGGATTTGAGACAAGATTTTCCTTTATGACATATCTTCCCAACCTCCCATGTACTCTCAACCTCTCTCCTTGTGACACTTTGCACAATGCTATGTGTTTGAAAAAGCACAATCCATTTTCTCTCTCTTAGATGTATCTCAACCCTTCCTCATCTTTCAATCATAACCGCCCATTCAACCCTCCTCTAGCCTATAAATTGAACCATATTCCCTTCACAAATCATCCACCATTTCAAACAAAGTCATCATGTCCCTTTGATATTCAAAAGAAAGACTCACATCCACATAATACCAAAATCATTTCAAAACTCAATATTTTGAATCTTGAGTGATTTCACATTTGAGCACACATATCAAACCAAGCATTGGACAAATCTACACTATGAAGGAGGCTACTTGGGTTTCAGGTTTGCATTCTCTTTTGGTTGTTGGTTTCATTTGTAGGTATAATCTATATTTTTTTTTAATAAGTATAGTTGAATGCTTAGACTTGTTTGGGCATTCCCCTTTCTATTAATTTTCATTGTATACAATAATTATATTATATTATAATATAATTATATATTAATATAATTATATGAGCTAATTAATTGGGCCACATATGAAAAGTGGTCACCCTTTGTAAAGGGGCACAACCAATAGATATAAACAAAGATTAAATCTTCCTCTATAGGCAATATAAGGAAATAATACACTTAATCTATGATATTGAGAAGAAGTGTTTCGCTAAGACAATCAGGTATTGTCTATGGTTGGGAGGGAAAATCAGTGCCTGTGGGTAAACGAGCACACATAAAATCAATATTAACCCTCTGTAGTTGCCCATCAAGATTTTCACTAATGAGCTTCCCCCAATCTATCTTTTTGCTCCTCTTCTAGATGGCATCAATGTAGAGCACCATCAATATTTATAGTTTCTTGGCTTGTGGTGAATCAAAATCTTGCTCAGTAATGTGACATAGTTATTTATATCTTAGAATTTTAACTAATTTCTCAAACTAAGTTGTAGATAAATTAATCTAGATTTTTAGAATAATGGCATACACTATAATTGCAACCCTTGTAGCATTTGGTGGGAAATTAACCAAAGAAGAAGAAAATTCTAAGATAGATGCTACTTTATATACAAGTTTGGTTACAGACCTCACATACCTCAATCCAACTAGACTTGATATTATGTACGTTATGAGATAGAAAAGATGCTAGTACCATAAAAAAATTGTGGTGACCAAATTTGATGTGGAGTTGTGTACTAATTTGATGTGGAGTCATGTACTAATTTGATGTGTAATGACATCTTTTGAGCTAAATAAGATGGAAATGATGTTAACAACATTAGGGTGACCTCACAATAGTGGGTTACTCATCAACATCAGGGTGACATCATTCACTCATCTTGCATGCATCATCTCATCCATTTCGAGAGAAAACCCATGTTCTCTTCAACCTATATGTCCTCTTGAGGGGGCATCCTCAGCCTCATCTCCTATCAATTATTTCTCCTATTTACTCTTTTGACTAACTGGGGCACCTTTTCCAAGAATTTTCTGCCTAGCTCTATGTTTTACCTTTTCTTTGAAATGATGCTACTATGTAAGACCATCTCAAAGAGGGAAAAAATCTAGACACCTAAATTTGATTAATGATTTTAGTTAAATTTAGTCGTCTTACTCACATTATTGATTAAATAATCATGCATTATTTAATTAATTAATGTTATCCTTCTAGCTAAATTAATTTGATTAGTTAGCTATAGTACAATTGATCTAATGACAACCCATAATCATTTAATTAATTAAATCCCCTTCCTCTATTAATTTAAATAAATACCTTTATCTATTTAAATTAATTCATAAATACCTTTTCCTCTCACTTAGAATTAAATAATATATTTAATACAATTTGAGCACATGGCTCTTAGCTTTAACCCCCAACCTAACCTCATCCAACTACCTAACCCCTATTTATAACTTGTTGGACTACAACTGATTTGGAATCTGATTGAAGAATCTGTGATTACAAGATCACTGAGAAGTTGCTGATTAGATATATAATATGATTAAATCAGTATTATGTTGTCATTGATGTCAACTAGTTTGAAAACACTTATCATGTAAGTTACTATACCGACACATCTGAGGAAAGGTGAAAGAGATAAAGAACAAAGAAATCTACATGAGGAAAGATGTACATGACAGAAGAGGATAAGGAACACATTAAGTAACTTGTTGATGAGTCTATGACTTGATGATATTGACTTTATTATGTTGCATTCATCTATGATGAAGTATAGAGTTGAAAGACACAAAGCATTGTTGTCGGTAAATGAAGTATTTCTAGTATACACCAACGAAGTGCAGTATATACCAATCATAGTATTAACTGAGCTGTGTTCACCGATGCATTTCTTTGTTAACCAAGTAGAACAAAATGAATCAAATGATTAGTTTAGTTGATAAGATTGATGAGCTGGCAAGTGTATAATATCGAGGTAACAAATAATGTTTGTTACATAGATTGATGACTGATGAAATTCAGGGAAGATCTAACAAAGAAGATTGAAATGTGTTATTGACACAAGTATCGAGAAAGTTTGAAGCAGCAAAATATATGAATGAGGTTAAGCGGAAAAATCTAATGGTGGAGAAGAAAATGATTTACTCATCTATATAAGAGAACATAATTTCTTTAGTAAAATGCTGGGAGAAGAAGAAGCTATAGGATTATCGCGTGAACAAGGTTTTCATGCATTCTGATCATAGTGGTTTGTAAGAACCGAGCTACAGAGCAATTACCGATGGATAGTAAGTTAATATAGTATTGAATTTGAAGTGAAATATTGATCAGAAGGATTTATATGGACTGAATATTGATCTGTAATCTATAATTGAAGTTGTATTAAGTCAGATCATTTACTGTTACACATTTAACCATTGTATATAGTTTAAATCTCTTAACTTAGTGGACTCTAAAAGTCTTATGATGTATCATTCATAGAATGAATATTGTTATCCTGTCAACCCCATAGTGAATGTTGGTTGGATGATAACTTCTAGTCTAAAATCCTCTAACAAGGTCACACCTGATAGTGTGTTTGTAACCTTTAATAGGGTTGGGTCTTAACCGACCTCACTTCAGAAGAGTGAACAATTTTGGGTTGCCAGTCCCAGGTGGTTTTTCCCTTTACAGGGTTTCCACATTAAATCTCTTGTGTTATGTGTTGATTGTGATATTTATTTGTTATCATAATTTTCATATTACATGTTAGAGTTGATCAATAAATTATTGTAGTATTAGACTGATAATCGGTAAAAGCACAAACAGTGAGAGTTATTATTGTTTACCGACGAGCAGAATTTGAAGAAGCTGTTTTGAATTATACATTTTGTTTTGGGACACTGGATAATTGATTGACCCCCCTCTTAGTTATTCTAACAATTGGTATTAGAGCACTGGTTGCTTGGAATAGGGTTTTAATGACTTAAGCATAAAGGTCTCAAGATGTATAAGAGGGAAGTACCAAAATTGAACAAAGAGAACTTCATAGTATGGAAAAGCAGAATGAAGATACACATATCTGGAATTGGGAATTCAATACTAGAGCTGATGGAGAATGGCTAAATACAACCGCCCACTGGTCCCTTAACTATTAATCAACTGAAGAATAAGCATGAACACAATGTTACTATGATGGAACTTGCTACTGCTTGTATCGATGCTGAATTTGAAGATATTAAGACATGCATGACTACCAAAGGAATGTGGGATAAATTAGCACAAATTTACAGTGGAGATCTGAATGTCAAAAGAGCCCGAGCTGAAAGTCTAAGAGGCAGATTTGATGATATGAGACTGAAAGAAGGTGAGAAAATTGTATAATATTCAACTAGACTCAAAGAGGTAGTACATGCTATTAGAGCATTTGATGGAGTGATTGATGATGAAACGGTGATAAGCAAGATTCTCAGAACTTTGCTACCGGTTTATGCAATCAAGATTTCTACAATTCATGAAACAAGAGCTACATCTAACCTTACTCTTAACACTCTGATTGGTAAACTTACAACCTTTGAATTAAACAATTTTGATAACAATGTTGTTCCTTCTACTGAATCTTCTTTCATGTCTTATTTGAAGATTGGAAAGTCTAGCAAGAATAGTAAGAATTGTGATAGTGATGGTGATACCGATGATGAACTTGATCAGCTTGAAGCACTTATGGCCAGAAGATTTCCCAAAGGAAAAAGAAGGTATAGAGGTAAGCTACCTTTAGCACGCTTTAATTGTAAAGAGGTTGGTCACATCACTGCTAGATGTCCTCAGAAGAAAGATGATGATAGATCCAAAGACCGATCTGAAGGAAGCTATGGAAGAAGAGTCAACAGAGGCTACTGACACTACAATAGAGATAACCAAGATGAAAAAGGAAAAAAGGTATGTTACATAGCCGAAGATACTGAAATTGAATCTAATTTTGAAGATGATATAGAAGTTGTATTTGTTGCTATGAAAGATGACTCAAAAGAGGAATAGAAACATGAAGAGATAGCACTGTTCTCTAAAGTAAGCAAAAATGATACATGGATCATAGACAGTGGTTTTACACATCATATGACTGGTGATGTAGAGAAGTTTGATCATCTTGTTGAATATAATGGAGGATCTGTGAGAATGGGAAATGATGCACCTTTTATGGTAAGAGGTAAAGGCTCACTAATGATCAATGACAGATTAAAATGTGAAAATGCATATTGGGTAGATGGATTATTATAATTTGTTAAGTGTGGCTCAGTTGAACAATTCAGGCCACTGACTAGCTTTTGAGAGAAAAAAGGTGAAAATCTATGATGATGGAGGAAGACTTGTCAGAACTGGTACATAATCTAGAGGTAATCTATTCTATCTTGATATGGATCAGTCTTCTTGTTTGTTAATAAAGGATGAAGATGCTTGGTTGTGGCACAGAAGGTTATGCCATGTGAACTTTGACAACATGATCAAGATTAGTAGAAAGAAAAGAGTTAGAGGATTGCCTAACTTGACAAAACCTGATCATGCCATGTGCCATGAATGTCAGAAAGGTAAGATGACTAAGTCTAGTTTTAAAAGCAAAGACTATTCAACAAAGAAGATACTTGAGTTGGTTCATACCGACCTATGTGGTCCTATGAGAACTCAAAGCTATTCTGGTGATAGATATTTTATTCTTTTTGTTGATGATTATACTAGACTGATGATTGTTATGTTCCTGAAAGAGAAATCTGAAGCTTTCAAAATGTTTAAGTGGTATAAAGCTAAGGTAGAGAAAGAAACTGGTAAGGAAATAAAATGTTTAAGATTTGTTAGAGGAGGTGCATTTATCTTTGATGAATTTACTAAGTTTTGTAATGAGCATGGAATCAAAAGATAGGTATCTACACCGAGGACACCTCAGCAAAATGGCATTTCTGAAAGGAGGAACATGTCTATAATTGACTGTGATAGAACATTAATGATACAAAAGAATGTTTCTCAGGAATATTGGAGGGAAGCTGTCAGTATAGCTGTGTATGTTCTTAACTAAGTACAACTAAAGAAGGACTCCAACCAAACACCTTATGAACTATGGTTTGGACACAAACCTATTGTAAGTTATTTCAAAATTTTTGGAAGTAAATGCTTTATTTTGAAAGATGAGAGAAATGGAAAATTTGATTCTAAAGGAGATGAAGGAATATTTCTGGGATATTCCACTATAAGTAAATCATATAAATGTTTGAATAAGGCCACAAATAAGATAGTTGAAAGTACTAATGTTTGTGTTGATGAGTTTGATGACAAGTACACATAGGAAAGTAGAAAGGAACTAGAAGACTATGGTAGATTCACTTACATATGAAAATGGTGAAGTCACAAGAAATAAAGCTAGATTGGTATGCAAGGGATATGCACAGGAAGAAGGCATTGACTATGGTGAAATATTTGCACCTGTTGCTAGATTAGAAGGAGTTAGAATGCTACTTGCATATGCTACACATAAGAAATTCAAAGTCTATCAAATGGATGTGAAGTCAGCATTTTTAAATGGTATACTTGAAGAAGAGGTCTACATTGAACAACTTGAAGGATTTGTTGATCCCGACAATAAAGACATGGTATGTAGATTACATAAAGCTTTATATGGATTCAAGCAAGCACCGAGAGCATGGTATGAAAGACTGCATACTTACTTGTTAAGTATTGGATTTGTTAGAACAAGTGAAAACAATAATTTGTATGTGAAAGGTGATACTGATGATACTATTATCATTGCTGAAATATTTTTTGATGACATTATCTTTGGAGGCTCAGATCTTGTCTGCAAGGCATTTGCTAATGAAATGCAAAAGGAATTTGAAATGTCTATGTTCGGAGAGATTAAGTTCTTTCTTGGACTACAAGTGATTCAACAGAGTGATGGGATATTCATCAAACAATCTAAATACATAAAGGAAGTACTGAAGACATTTGGCATGGAAGATGCTAAACCTGTAGGAATACCGATGGCTACTGGATGCAAATTGACAAAGGAGGATGAAACTACCGAGGTAAATTAGACACTTTACCGATCCATGATTGGTAAGTTAATGTATGTAGTTCATAGTAGACCAAATATAGCACATGCTGTGGGAATTGTTGCAAGATTTTTTGCTAATCCTAGAGAATCACACATGATAGCTACAAAAAGGATATTAAGATACCTGAAGAAAATAGAGAATTATGGATTATGGTATCCTAAGGAAGGGAAGTTTGAACTGAAAGTTTACACTGATGCTGATTGGGTTGGAAATGTGGATGATAGAAAAAGCACCATCGGAGGAGCATTTTTCTTTGGTGAAAGACTTGTAACATGGACAAGTAAAAAGTAGGCTTGTATTTCTCAGCCTACAACTAAAGCAAAATATGCTGCTGCTACTACTAACTATTCAAACATTGCATATATCAAGCAAGTGTTGGAAGGAATGAATGAGGTAATCACTGACCTAGTGATTATATACTGTGACAACACTAGTGCTATTAATATTTCAAAGAATCCTATGATGCACTCTAAGACAAAGCATATATCTATTAAGTATCATTACTTAAGAGAACAAGTGCAAGAGAAGAAAGTAAAGTTAGAATGTGTTACATCTAAAGAACAACTTGCAAATATTTTTACAAAGCCCCTACCGAAGGACACATTTGAATACTTGAGGACTAGACTTGGGGTTTGTCCCCTGTCTATCGGTCACTAAGGTGATCTAGTTGTTGCATCAGCCTACTTTTATCAGAAGATCATTCATGTTGATGCAACATAGTTCACACTTTGAATCATGTTCAAGGTTGTGATTAAGTTTGAGAACTTGAACCGATTGGAATATTAGTATTCAGAGATACAGAGGAAGACAAAATTATTTGTTTATTTTTTTCTTTGACATTGTTGTCAAAGGGAGAGATAAACAATATGAAATTAAAAAGGGGAGAGATAAAGAAGATATGAAAAAGAATAAGCACCAACAAGAATTATCTAAGGGAGAGATCGTCTGAATGAGATAGAGTATTGAAGATCAGTTACAGAGAATAGAAGTAGGAACAGGAGAACTTGCAGAATGGTGAAGCTGTACTATTTAATGCTAGTTTAGTAACATAGTGATTAAACATATTAATTCTATTCAACTTACAACATTTTGTTCACTAAGTTGTAGAATGTATGTTTGGTATGTGTATGGTACATTTCATATTACTTGAGTTGCCATCAATGCCAAAGGGAGAGATTGTTGGACTACAACTAATTTGGAATCTGTGATTACAAGATCACTGAGAAGTTGTTGATTAGATATGTAATATGATTAAATCAGTATTATGTGGTCATTGATGTCAACTAGTTTGACAACACTTATTGTGTAAGTTACTATACTGACACATCTGAGGAAAGGTGAAAGAGATAAAGAACAGAGAAATCTACATGAGGAAAGATGTACATGATAGATGAGGATAAGGAACACATTGAGTAACTTGTTGATGAGTCTATGACTTGATGATATTGACTTTATTATGTTGCATTCATCTATGATGAAGTATAGAGCTGAAAGACACAAAGCAGTATTGTCGGTAAATGAAGCATTTCTACTATACATCAACGGAGTGCAGTATATACCTATCATAGTATTAACCGAGCTGTGTTCACCGACGCATTTCTTTGTTAACTGAGCAGAACAAAATGAATCAAATGATTAGTTTAGCCGATAAGATTGATGAGCTGGCAAGAGTATAATATCAAGGTAATAGATAATGTTTGTTACACAGATCGACGACTGATGAAATTCAGGGAAGATCTAATGGAGAAGATTGAAACGTGTTATTGACACAAGTACTGAGAAAGTTTGAAGCGAAAAAATCTATGAATGAGGTTAAGCGACAAAATCTGATGGTGGAGAAGAAAATGATTTACTCATCTATATAAGAGAACATAATTTCTTTAGTAAAATGCCAAGAGAAGAAGAAGCTGCAAGATTATCGCATGAACAAGGTTTTCATGCATTCTGATCATACTGGTTAGTAAGAACCGAGCTACAGAGCAATTATTGAGCTACAAAGAGCAATTACCGACATATAGTAAGTTAATATAGTATTGAATCTGAAGTGAAATATTGATTAGAAGGATTTATATGGACTGAATATTGATCTGTAATCTATAATTGAAGTTGTATTAAGTCAGATCATTTACTGTTACACATTTAACCATTGTACACAGTTTAAATCTCTTAACTGAGTGGACTTTGAAAGTCTTATGATGTATCATTCATAAAATGAACATTGTTATCCTATCAACCCCATAGTGAATGTTCGTTGGATGATAACTTCTAGTCTAAAATCCTCTAACAAGGTCACACCTGATAGTGTGTTTGTAACCTTTAACAGGGTTGGGTCTTAACTGACCTCACTTCATAAGAGTGAACAATTTTGGGTTGCCGGTCCCAGGTGGTTTTTCCCTTTACAGGGTTTCCACGTTAAATCTCTTGTGTTATGTGTTGATTGTGATATTTGTTTGTTATAATACTTTGCATATTACATGTTAGAGTTGATCGGTAAACTGTTACAGTATTAGACTGGTAATTAGTAAAAGCACAAATAGTGAGAGTTATTATTGTTTACCAACGAGCAGAAATTGAAGAATCTATTTTGAATTATACATTTTGTTTTGGGACACTGGATAATTGATTCACCCCCCTCTCAGTTATTCTAACATAACTCAACCCAACCCATTCACACATACTAAAATCTCTTAGTTAATTAATTAACTAACCTTGATTAATTAATTATCCCCTCTACTCATTCTCTCTCCTCCTATCATATCCTCCTAATTCTCCCACTTGCCCTCTAATCCAAGCCTAATCACCCACTAAATATTTGCACAATCCTAATCACGAGGGTTAAGAAATCCTAAACCACTCCAAATTCAACCTCATGTCTTGTCAACTCCAATCCCAACCTACATCCAACTTGCCAACCTTAAATTCTCTTACACCCTCAACAAAATTCTTACATCTTTTTCCTCATTACCACTTCCCAAAATGCTCACATTCCTCCAAACTTGACCTTTGGGATTTGAGACAAGATCTTCCTTTATGACATATCTTCCCAACCTCCCATGTCCTCTTAGTCTATCTCCTTGTGACACTTTTCACAATGTTATGCATTTGAGAAAGCACAATCCATGTGCTCTCTCTTGGATGCATCTCAACCCTTCCTCATCTTTCAATCTTAACCATCCAATCAACCCTCCTCTTGCCTATAAATTGAACCATCTTCCCTTTACAAATCTCCACCATTTCAAACAAAGTCATCATGTCCCTTTGATATTCAAAAGCAAGAGTCACATCCTCATAAAACCAAACTAATTTCAAAACTCAATATTTTGAAGCTTGAGCGATTTCACATTTGAGCACACATCAAACCAAGCATTGGACAAATCTACACTACAAAGGAGGTTACTTGGGTTTTAGGTTTGTATTTTCTTTTGGTTGTTGGTTTCATTTGTAGGTATAATCTATATGTTTTTTTGATAAGTATAGTTGAATGTTTAGACTTGTTTAGGCATTCCCTTTGCTACTAATTTTCATTGCATATAATAATTATATTATATTATAATTTAATTATATTGATAATATATGATATATAATTATATGAATTAATTAATTGGGCCACATATGAAAAGTGGTGACCCTTTGTGAAGGGGCGCCACCAATAGATATAAATGAAGATTAAATATTCCTCTCTAGGTAATAAAGGAAATAATACACTTAATCTACATGTAGACACCTAAAAATTCATTAGAAAATAAAAGTATTTTTATTTTCCTAAAAACCCCTGATGACATCATCATTTATTAATTAATTAATTAATTTATTATTATGCCATTAATCCCTCATATCTTAATTAAATATCTTTAATTAAGAAACCCTAGCCAAAAACAATTAAATCACATTTGAATGATAATCCCTTCCAAAAATGTTTAAATCTAATTTAAACATAATTCTCTCCAATATTTATTAAAATCATTTAATAAATAAAGTCCTTGAAACCAAACCCTTTAAATAAATTTGATATTTATTTAAATCCCTGAATCCATAAACCTCTAGACTCTTCTAGAAAATCCTAAACCCTTATCCTAATCTTGGTCCATTCAACCTTTGAAAGTCAATCCTTATCCCTTTGACTCAACCCCTAACCAAACCCCAAACCCTAACTCTCCTTCCTAACCCAAGCCCTTAGGAAATCCTATAAATACCCTCTCTTCCAAGAGAAAAGTATTAGATTAGTTTTTATCATTTATGCATTGTTATCATGAGCAATTTTAACTAGATCATATTAGCTTAAATCCTAATTGTTAGATTTCTTCATGTTTTTCATGTTTTCTAACACATCTTAGCTTAGAATAATGGATGGAACTTAGTTCTTTCAAGCTTTTCTCATCATTCATGCATCATATCAAAATCCCTTAGAATGCATTAGAAACGAGCTCCAAGTGCTTAGAGAGCACACCCACATCCCTCTCATTGAAGCAAATCAAATAGTGCTTTATAGCACCTGTTTTGGCAACAATCTTGAGCTGGCTTGGTTTTGTTTTATGTCTTTGCTCTTAACTTATGAACATGTTTTGATATAATGTTTGACTATTTAAGCCTTTCAAGAAAGGAAACAGATTCGAAACTATAGCCTACACTACAATATTGAGAAGCATAAGTGTTCGGGTGAGACAATTGGATATTGTCTATTGTTAGGTGAGCATTTATTGTAAATAGATACTCATTAAATGTAATGTTTATCTTATTGTAATAGTTGATCTAGATTATTTTGCACCGTAGATCTTAGGGTTATGATTATTTTTTGTAACCTAATTTTTGCTTAGGTGGAAAAATAGAACATTATATATTTTGTATGTTCGCACCATTCTTATGTGGTTGGGTGAACTAATATATATGAATCACAGAGCACTTGAAGACATTGCCTATCTTCAAGACAATCAGTTTACTGAGCAGAACAGAGCATAGAGGATATCAGATTGAGCAGAATCAGTGAAGGCTACCGAGCACAGTAGAGTAAGAAACGATCACATATTAAGGTGATATTTTGATGAGCACTTATAGATCTGTTTCAGACAATTGAGTTGTCAACTAGCCGATAATTACCTATTACTTTCTGACAATTGTGATAGAGTTTTTGATAAATCTCTTAACAAAGTAGACTTAACAGTCTTATGTAAATCTATTAACTGAGTACACACTTCATTAGTGTTGTTTAAATCCTATAACTAGGTAGATCTAGCTGATCTAATATGTTACTCCTAATAGGGTAAGATCACCAGAAGTGATCAAAACTTGTAGCCTTAACAGGAAAACCTTTTCTATCTGCAGTAGTGAAGAATTTGTGGGTGTCATCCCCACCGCAGTTTTTACCTTCTAACAAGGGTTTCTGCGTTACCAAAATACTTGTGTTATGTGATTGTCATATTGATTTCATGTTGTTTACTTTCTTAACTTAACTAGATGATTGATTTATACAATTTTATTCAAGTTATTTTGATCAGTTATCACAGTATTTAGTTATAGATCAGAAAGGTTTTACAGGTAAAAGTTTTTGAAGGCACTGATTCACCCCTCCCCTCTTAGTACCTATCTCTCCTAATTCCAACAATTGGTATCAAAGCTCAGTTCTCTTGTTGAATAGTCTAACCACTGAAGGGTAAAGATCTAAGTCATGGAGAGATACAAACTTGACAAGGCTATTGAGAATCAAAAGATACAAATACAGATGTTTGTGGAACAGTATAAACATGCCAAGGAAGAACTGAAGAAATTACTGGTTGATAGGAAGAACCTTGAAATTCAGTTGAATGAAATCATTTATCATGAAGAACCTATTGATGAAATATTTGATCATATTGGATCAAGCTCTGGAAGCATCTTTGATGGATCAAGGTCATGAATCTCAAATGGTGAGAATGGTGGAAATTATGAACAATGCTAGACAAGCTGAACAAGATCAGAATCTGGCTATTGAAGACTGAAGACTGATGACTGAATAACTTCAAGCAAAAGAAAGTGAAATATAGAGACTCACTAATCGTCACTTCCAAGTATCAAATCATATGATGACAATTAATCAAGAAATGAACCGAGTAAATGGAGAATTATCAAGAAGACTTGAAGATGTGGCAATACTCAGAGAAGATAATGAAAAACTGAGAAATGAAATAAAGACACAAAAGCAACATAATGAAATGATGAAGATAGCTGAGGACAGTTCTAAAAAGATTGATGATTTCCTGACTAATCAGAGGAGATTCAGAAGTAGAACCGGTATAGGCTACACTGGTGAAGGAGAATCATCACAACAAGATGAAAAATTCAACAACAATCAAACTCAAAAACCTAAAGTGATGACATGTTACCACTATGGAAAATTAGGACATACATCTAATGTGTGCAAAAGCAAAGCACAAGGTAAACCTCCTGTCATTCCATAATTCAATGGATATTGTTATTATTGTGGTAAGTTTGGACATCCAGCTTACGAATGCAGAGCTAAGAAGAATGACATTGCTAATAATACTACTAAGGAGAAAATATGCTATACTTGTAAGAAGCATGGACACACTGCAAGGGAGTGCAAGGCAAAAATGACACAAGTCTGGACACCTAAGGAGAAATTACAATGAAAGCCATATCAACTAAAGAGACAAGGTAACTCATATGTTTGGGATTATAATACATGGACTAATTGTATTATATGTGGTCGGTATGGACATATTGCAGAAAACTATTACAGAAAGAATTAGATTGGACAATCAAGAAACTAGACAAATGCAGGAATGGCATGTATGCACTGTCACAAGGTCGGTCATGTAAGCAAGAACTGCAGAGACTGAGCACCTAATGAGAGCCATATATTTGAGAGTGGATATAACATTGCAAACATTATGAAGTTAAGGAATACAATGTGGAAGAAGGCATCTAATGAGAATACTGAGTCAAGTAACACTATCGGTGAAACCTCGTCCACTGGATTGGGTGACAACGGTACCTCAACTTAAGATGACAAAGGTATGTATGGAACTGACATTTTAAATGATCACATTTTACATACAATTCCTTATATATGATGTACAAATACCAAATCTACATGAATAAAGATGTGCCATGGTTTATGTGTTATAAGTTTACAAATGTTATATAGTCTGTAAAAGAAGAAACATGAGTTGGTTACCCGTCGGTAATCACTATACAAGGTTAACCGACAATAGTGAAAACCGATGAAGAAATTCTATGTTAACCGAGATGACAGTTGTTTTGTATCAAAAGTTAGGTCACGGATTTAATGCATCAAAGTTTGAGCGAGAATACTGAAAAGTCTATATATATGCAGAAACAGAGTTCATTGTTACATTACAAATTTGAAGAATAGAGATTTTACAGAGAAGAGTTCGAGCTAGAGGTTTTTAGAAAAGATTCCAAGCTACTGTAGATTGAACCGATGAAAAATCTTCATTGATAACGAGTAAGTTCATTTGCCTACCATACACTAGTTATCTATTATTTGTTGAAACCCTAGAAACAATTTATGGCATCGACATCGACCGCAAGCAAATCGCAGAACATTGAAGAGGAAGTGGAATTAATTGTTAGGGCACATTTTGCCGAGGAGAAATTTAAGCCTCATCCCAAGGTTGCAGCACAAATAGATGATATGGGTGCATTTTCTAGTATTCCAGATAGGGTTTTGTTAACAAAAGATGTTAGGGCTTACATTCATTGCAAGATCAGTGAAGTATGTGATTTTGAGACCATTGTTACTTATCAGCAAGTCTGTGGACTGGATGGTAAGATTAAATCCAAATACAAGAAGATTGAGGAGTCAGGGTTACGGTGTTTCACATTCTTCCCACAATCCTTCCGCAATGACTGGATAAGAATTGTACTAAGCAGATTTCATGATCATGGTAAATTTTGGTTGGATAAACCTATTGAGGTCACTAAGAAGATTATCAGTAGGGTTACTAGATACTCTACAATCGACAAAGCCAAAGCGTTTCAAAGTTCATCTTGTCCCGATGTAGAAAAGAACACTGGAGCTCAATGGGATGGTAGGGCACTAAAAATATCAACTATCAAAGATCCAGTGGTAAAATTTGTAGCTCATGTCATCAGGTATAAGATATTCCAATCAAGTAGACCAAATAGTGTACCCTGCAGTGCCGTGGACATGGCTTACAAAATTGTGAAGAAAGATCACCAGGTTGATCTTGCCGAGCTACTACTACACCAATTGCATGACAATATGAAGACAATAAAAGAAAATAAGTCTAATACATGTAAGTATGGATCACTACTTGTCTATACATTTCTCTATCTACAAAAATATGTATCAGGTTTCGGTAAAGTAAACTGGCAATCAGACAAACCGATAACTGCTCAAATCGGTGAAATGATGAAAAGTTTAGGAGACAATTTGAACAAGGAATTCAATGCATATTTCAAGGAATTTCAAACAAAAATGCAACAAAGGAGTAGAATTCCAAGAGAATTAGTAAGTAAATTTGAAGATGACATATGCTTTGTGGTAAGCATAGACCACTCAATGATAAAGGCAGTAGAACCGAGAACAAAATGGCTAGCACCAATGGGATATGAAATGAATCATGATTTCGCTTTGAAATCTATCAATACATTACTGGCATTACTAATAGACATCACTGCCAGTAGGTTTGGTGTATATGAGGAAGCTAAGTCTAGAATCACAATAGACATAGAGATCGGTAAAATGTCAAGAAGGGCAAAGAAAATGAGAAAAGATCTCTCAGCAAAATATGGAAATGTATCTGACTCACCTAAGGAGTCACCGGTTGATGAGACAACTGAAGGTCAGTTATAGTTGGATGAAAAGCCCTATGATAGCGAGGAAACCAAGTCAGACAAAGAAAAGGATCACACACCGGTTCCTCCCACAACTGATGAACAAGATATGCAGCTACCAAAACTTGAAGGGATGAAGACACATTCATCAACTGCTGCACAATCCACCAAGCAAGTAGAAGTAGTAAAAATAGCAAAAAGAAGAGCAACTACACCTACCAGGATATATGTTAAGAGAAAGACCAAGAAAGTAGCTGAGACACCAAAGAAAAAGAGGAAATACATAAGAAATAAGGAAGATCTAGAGGATACAGAAACTGAAAATGATCCTAATCAATTCAAGTTAGTTCATAATAGGGAAAGTACTATAGAAGAAATAATTGAAGATATAATTGAGAATGGAAATCTTATAGATCCAGGCATAGGAAAATTTGGCAAAATGTCAATTGAGGACAAGACAAAGATAGAACATGCTATCGTCCAAATGATGATAAAATTCAAGAGAGTACTGATGGAATTTTCATGTCAATTGCCAAAAGAACTTGATGATAAAATAAGTGAGAGATGGGCTATTGCACTAGATATAGAGAAAAGGAAAAGAGAATGGTCACTAAGCCATGTAGCCTCACACTTTAGCTATGCTGTGGTAAGTGAATACATGAAAAAGTATCAAGCTAGATTTCTCATCAAGAATAGAGCAATGCAGATCATGGATGAGAATGTGGATGATATTGATGTCATATGTGATTCTCTATGGACATCAATTTTAAAAGTAGAAGAGAAAGCTGAATAGGAAGCATTCCTGAAACTATTTAAGAAGAGACACAGTTCGAAAGATAAAGGTATTTTCATTGATGATAACAAAGGTAAGAAAATAGAAGACACTGGTATATCAGTTACTGAGGTAATTGATATCATCAAACAAAAGGAAGAAATCAAAATTTCATAGGATGCACCGAATCAAGTTAAGATCCACGTGCAAAAGAAAATTGATGATGATGCACTCATTGAGGACATCACTAACAGTGATCCTGATGATGAGGATGACGAAGATGTGACAATTGCACCATACAAAGATGAAGCATTAGACATTACTAGTGTGCTTACATCACTATTGGGTGAACTACCTATACTTGCAGAGGCAGTTGAAATAATTTCACAAGTCCAACTTGATGTGTATCATCCTAAGCCAAATAAAGATACTACTGATATTCAAGCACCTGAGCAACCTGCAGATACAAATGAGCCTAACAAACCAGAGGCACAATCTACAAAAACAAAGGAACTAGAAGAAACATAGTCAACTGAGGTGACAAATGAAACTACAACCGAGACTCCCACACAATCTACCGAGGAGCAGAAGAAGGATGATACAATGTCAAATGGGAAGGATACTCCGAGAAGTGAAGAAAAAGCTATTGTCATAAGTGAGAAGAAGTCACCTCTTGCCCAAAAGAAGAAGAAGAAGAAAGCCAAAGGGCCGGTCACCATTGATGAAGTTATCATTATACCAGAATGTGACCCAAGAACCCTAAGCCCCAAGGAACTAAGTAGGTATGGGGAATTGTGTTCAAGGAAAGCAGCACAAGAGAAGTTAAGGCAAGAACACAAATGCAAAGAAGTGTTAAATGATGTATGGGATATTCTGCAATAGATAGTACTGAAAAAAAATATTGATGAGAATACTCCCATCATAGATTAACTTGCCACACTTGCTGACAAAATCAATGCCCCTGATACAGATGCAGACAAAAGAATAGAAGAAAGGGAAGAATCAAAGATTCAGAACAAATTGGCAGAAAGGATTAGCACAGAAGTGGCACTGAACAAGGTAAAATTATCTGAGGTCATTATCGAGGTAAAATCTATCACCCAAATAATCTGTCAACTTCTAATCAAGCTTTGTATTTCAGACACCTTCACTATAGAAGCTGTAGAAGTTAGTGAAAAGATAAAAGGTTTAGAAGAAGAGATAAAGTTAAGTATATAAGTAGCTATCGCCGAGCCAACTACTTTCTTAAAGCATATTAACCGAGTTCAGGAACTCCGACAGCTGATAGCAGACTTAAGGAAATAAGAAGCGCACATCACCGATCAGGTTATGGAGTTACAAAAAGAACTCACTCCTTACCTAAATTTTTTTGAAGCACACATTGTCAAAGATGAACAACTTGTGGCAACACCAGAGATTTCAGTGTTGGATAATATCTTTGACATGCATGCACAAGTCGGTCTTGAGCATATTGCTCTTACCAACTTGAAAAAGGAATGGGACATCCTCTTGGAGTCTGTAAAGAAAACCCATCCACACATTTTGTATAAGATGTAAGTATACATTATATATTTTTTTTGCATTTGGCATTATTATCAAAAAGGAGGAAAACCATGTATATGCCAAATAAGTATACTTTGATATGTATATTACAAACTACCGGGAGCATGCACTGAGGGGGAGTAATCTGTACTTAGAAATTTTTGTTGTGGATATGTATATGGCAGAGACATAAGGCATATATAGAAACATTTTGTCTATATACATTCGAAGTTTTGATACTAATGCCAAAGGGGGAGATTGTTAATCTCTATTGTGCATTTAAGGTTGTCATTAGTATCAAAGGATAGTAAACAGGTCGGTCGGTTACTTATATTGAGTCGGTCGGTAACTAGAAGTAAGACAGAGTAGTCAATAAAGCCTTTACACAGAGCATCACACAGTTAACCAAGCACTAGCAACACCGACACTAATGGTCAGTAAACACCGAGCATCACAGTATACACCAAGCAGATTATACAGTGTTTACCGATGATCACAGAAAATGGCATAGTAATATGAAATGGCACATTATTCTATGTAAATGGTTATAATAGATCGTAAAATGGTTTACCAAGATCGAGGAGCATTTATTGTAAATAGATACTCATTAAATGTAATGTTTATCTTATTGTAATAGTTGATCTAGATTATTTTGCACCGTAGATCTTAGGATTATGATTATTTTTTGTAACCTAATTTTTGCTTAGGCAGCAAAACAAAACACTATATATTTTGTATGTTCACACCATTCTTATGTGGTTGGGTGAACTAATATATATGAATCACAGAGCACTTGAAGACATGCCTATCTTCAAGACAATCAGCTTACCGAGTAGAACATAGCACAGAGGATATTAGATTGAGCAGAATTAGTGAAGGCTACCAAGCACAACAGAGTAAGAAACCATCACAGATAAGGTGATATTTTGATGAGCACTTATAGATCTGTTTCAGACAATTGAGTTGTCAACTAGCAGATAATTACCTATTACTTTCTGACAATTGTGATAGAGTTTTTGATAAATCTCTTAACAGAGTAGACTTAACAGTCTTATGTAAATCTCTTAACTGAGTACACACTTCATTAGTGTTGTTTAAATCCTATAACTAGGTAGATCTAGCTGATCTAATATGTTACTCCTAATAGGGTAAGATCACCAGAAGTGATCAAAACTTGTAGCCTTAACAGGAAAACCTTTTCTATCTGTAGTAGTGAAGAATTTGTGGGTGTCATCCCCACTGCAGTTTTTACCTTCTAACAAGGGTTTCTGCGTTACCAAAATACTTGTGTTATGTGATTGTCATAATGATTTCATGTTGTTTACTTTCTTAAGTTAACTAGATGATTGACTTATACAATTGTATTCAAGTTATTTTGATCGGTTATCACAGTATTCAGTTATAGATCAGAAAGGTTTTACAAGTAAAAGTTTTTGAAGACACTAATTCACCCCTCCCCTCTCAGTACCTATCTCTCCTAATTCCAACAGGGAGGGAAAACTAGTGCCCATGGTTAAACGAGCACACATAAAATCAATATTAACCCTCTGTAATTGCTTATCAAGATTTTCTCTAATGAGCTTCCCCCAATCTATCTTTTTGCTCCTCCTCGTGATGGCATCAATGTAGAGCACCATCAATATTTATAGCTTCTTGGCATGCAATGAATCAAAAACCTCACTCAGTAATGTGACATAGTTATTTATATCGTAGACTTTTAACTAATTTATCAAACTAAGTTGTAGCTAAATTAATTTAGAGTTTTAGAATAATGGCATACACTATAATTGCAACCCTTGTAGCATTTGGTGGGAAATTAACCAAAGAAGATGAAAATTCTAAGATAGATGCTACTTTATATAGAAGTTTGACTAGGAACCTCATGTACCTCAATCCAACTAGACTTGATATTATGTATGTTATGAGATAGAAAAGATGTTGATACCATAAAAAAATTGTAGTGACCAAATTTGATGTGGAGTTGTGTATTAATTTGTGTTAATATGATTTAGAACAACAGAGAGGGGGGGTGAATCAGTTGTTCTCAGGTCCTGATGTATAAAACAATCTCATAAACTTATCCTTGAATTAGATCCAAAACCAAAACAAACTCAGTCATCGCTGATTCAATAATAGAAACATCTAACAATGCAGTCCACTACCTAGCTGTAACTTATCTTGCAAAACATAGTAATGTTTAGATCTAAACATACACACACGTATAAACATGAGGATTTATAGTGGAAACCCAATTTGGGAAAAACCACTTTGTAACATGCTACTATTATTTTCACTCTTCTGAAGTGAGCTCGGTAAAAAGCCAACCCTGTCAAAGGTTACAATACACACTAACAAATGTGACCTGGTTAAAGGATTTCAATCACCCTGTTAAAAGTGAGCCTAGTCATAGGAGTTACATACACTCCATTAGAATGCAACCTTGTTCAAAGGATTTAACATATGACTGTTAGGTCAACCTCTGTTAAAAGGATTTTGACTATTACAATGGTTAGAAAGTAGCAACAGTATTATCTGAAAAATATACAACTCACTTTGCAAATATCAGATCCAATTCCATACACTAATGCTGGTTTACTAACTTTGAAACTTTGCCATTTCCATCTCTGATCTGCTCAGAACTTTTCTTCAAGCAATCACCACCATTCTCCTTCAGCCTTTTCTACTTATTCAGTCAATAAAAATTTTCTCTTCCAGCATTCTCTGTTCACCATGTGCATACATACCACAATGTTCAAGTTCCCTTATATTTTCCTCAATTAGGTTAACTCATCATTTGCCACTCAATATCATTCGTAGATCTTAGGGTTAGGTCAGATTCATTGAATCTACCTGCTTTATGTTCTTCGGCTCCTTTTCTAGAATCATCTCAAATCTCTTAAAGATTTACAATAAAATGTTTTACAATGCATTTAATGCTTCCAAACAATCAATAAATAAAGTCAACACGTTTTACATAATCCAAGAATTCAACAATGTCGGCTCCAAAATTAAATTCTCTTCAAATATAAAATTGCTGATGCTCGGTCGATACTGTGATTGTTCACTCAGCCTTCATGTAGAACATTCAGTCAATACTAAAACTGTTTCCTCGTCTTGCACTGTCTTCCTCGGCAATTTACTGATGCTCGGTCAACACTATAATTTTGCTCGGCATATACTAACTCAGTCGACACTAACATCACTCGGCTTAAACATGATTTTTCCATTCTTTGCTCGGTTAAGCCTACCAGTTTAGTCTTCAGTCTTACTAAGATAAATAATACATTATCTCATCATAGTGCAACATAGTCAAGTACACTTTGTAGTATCAAGATAACTCAACCTTTCCCTAGGTGCTATTATTACCAACCTTGCTTAGCCCCTTAGCAACACTCAAATAGATATAGTACTTTCCTAAGTAGCAACAATCTTACTAGTTAAGGTTTGACATCAATGACAATACAACAATTGTTTCAATTCAGTTTCCAACAATTTGATGTGGAGTCATGTACTAATTTGATGTGTAATGACATATCTTTTGAGCTAAATAAGATGGAAAGGATGTCAACAACATAAACAATGACTTGTACCATGGCAACATTGATGTTTCACTTATGGCGTGTCTAGTGGTAACTTCATTGATGGATGAATGGATTACAACCAAACACTTCACTATACCATTCATACCTTCATACTTAGCATTGCTAAGCCTCACTACAAATTCGTACAACAAGATTATCATATTTGCATAATAACTCATTTATAGTTTGATTCGATTGCAAGACATATATATTATACATTGGTTGAGCATTGAAATGTACCAGTGAATTGATGTATATTAAAATGTTTTAGTTTCATGGATTTTATTATGTGAATAATGTAAAAATTCCTTATATCTTCATTTTCATTTCCCATCCACATTGCATAAATGAAAAAGAGAAGGAGAATGAGGAGCACAAGAAGCCCGCTGGCCATAATTGGCTACTCATAAGGAGGAAAGTAATAAGGAGTATAATTGACTCGTGAATGAAACATGGTATGAGGAACTATAAGAATAGCCCAAGAACATTGTAGGATAATTGACGAGATCAACTTAACAGTCCTTTAAGGGTTTTACTCTATCAAACAAACTAGAAAATTCTTGGATGCTTCATTGGAACTTTTCAAAATTAATCAAAATTAAAAGAAAATTGGTTATAAATTTAAAAGTTGTAAGGGGTTTACTTTTTCAAGAAAAATAGAAAATTCTAAGATGTTTTGTTAGAAATCTTCAAAATCAATCAATATTAGAAAAACAATAGGTTAACAACTTAAAAGTTATAAATGTTTTACTTTTTCAAGCAAAATAGAAAATCCTTTAATGCTTCATTAGGACTCTTCAACATGAATCAAAATTAGAAAAAATAGGCTATTGTTTAGAATGAGTTTTTTTGTTGTTGTTTTTGTCAATTAGTCCACTTCAATGGTGTAGAAGCTTCTCCGAATCTAAAAAAACATTATTAAAGGAAATAATAAATTAAATCATACAATTTATTTTAAAGAAATAAAAAATAAAAATATGTAACTCTCTTTTTATTTTATAATAAAATATTTAATAAATAAATTTAAGACATTATTTAAAAGAACAGTTATAGATTATATAAAAAATATATGTTATGAAAGGTGTGATATGATTAAGAAGTTGGGTCATTATTCATGAATTAAAAATCAATTTCCAATAAAAAATAAATTAAAAGATTATAATTTAAGATTATTATATGTCTCTTTTTAAAATAAAATAAAATTTGAGTAGTTAAATTTTAGAAAGGATTCATCAATGTCCAAAATTATAAGTTAATTTAGGATTAAAAAAGAGTACAAAGAACACACTTAATGTTAATTGGAGAGGCAAATGCTAATGGATTTATAGAGCCAATCAATTCCTTATTCAAGTATAAGAATTTATTATTATTTTTCTTTTTTAAGTATCTCGTCTCATACATTAAAATTGAAGAGTATTGAATACATTTAGTATCTTATTTAGAGATCCAAAGATTCTTTGAATAGATAAAATATGTAGACATATGTGTCTCTACCTAGGAGATTCTCAAGATTATGCTAAAATAGATTTTATATTTCTAATACTCTCCCAAAAACTTTAACTCACCGCACAAAAATAACGCGATGCATGAAAAATATATTTTTTTTAAAATTGGGGTACTATAGTGTTAGAAACCATAAAAATAATTTGATTCTCTTTTTTTCTATAGCTTTGATCTCATTTTCTTCTTATCAATGAACCATCAATTTTAAAATTTAGTTTTTACACCTATGTTAAATAAGTAACTTGTTTAATACTAGGTAAAGGTACCAGTTCCAATTTCTAGTTCTAATGGTTGAATCCATCTCTTGGCTCAAAATACTTTATCATGTTTATTTTTTAACTACTTCCTCAAATGTTCTTGGTTCATGAGCACTTGAATAGTTTTATCATCGACACATAATTGACCTCATAGTCCTAGAATTTGATAAAAATTTCCTTACCTTTTACAATCTCTTTATAAGAGTTCAATGGTTGTGGAATATATAATGATATTGAATTCAACACATGAATAACTTATTAATTCAAATAGATTCAATAATTCTATTTAGTTTTTTTTATTAATCTATTTAGGTGAGTATGATGATGTGTAACATTAATCATTTTATTTTAAAACATCAACATGAAGAATTCTTGTAAGATGACAATCTTCCTAGAAAATGACATCTCTAGAGATATGGAGTTTATTTTCCTTAAAATTTTACAATCGTGAGACTTTATTTGACACATCATATTAAAAAAAGATAGTCTTAAAAATATTTTTAATGAGTTTTCTTCTCTTATACAATACACCAATAAACATGTACTCCTAGACAATATCATATATCTAATCAAAGTTTTGTTGCCTAGTCACACCTCTTTTGAAGAGCATCTTTCATAGATTTCAACTTCAAATAATGATTAATCAAATGAGTTTCTCTATTTATTACTTTAATCCATAATTTATTGCCAATATTATAATCCTTGAGCATTGATTTTGCTTATTCTTGAATTGTCTTATTTTTTTAGTTCCTCTATTTTTCTAAGTAATATATGGAGCTAAGAGTGCCTCTTAGATCCAATTTGTTTACAAAAGTTGAGAAGATTATTGGAAGTATACTCCACTCATTATCTAGTATCAACATTTTATTTATTTATATTAAATTTTTTCTTGACATGGTGCACAAACTCTTTGAAAATAGTAAATGCTTCAAATTACCCATTTTTTTGAGTGAAGTCATTGAAAATACAAGAAGTTATGAGATTTTATTTTGTGGAAATTATCTTTATTAGTCTATAAAAGAACAAATTGAACCATTTTCAACTTCTTGCAAGATCCTCAAGATTTTCTATGATCAAAACTTTTATATTTTTTTTGTTTCATTATAATATAGGTTTATGAGAAACACTTCTCTAAAATGATAGGTGGAATATCATATATCATTTATCATATTATTCTAAACATTTCCTTAATGACTTTTGGTGAATATGATCAATATTTCATACTATAATTTATATCATGAAATAATGCTTGAAATTAAGACTTTAGAATAGTTTGTATTGAAGTAAAATAGTCATCTTTTCTTATATCCACTAAATAGAAAAGATAATTTCTAGTTAAAAAATAGTCTTTAATTTGTTACAATGATTTGGTTGGCTAATATCAGCCTGGAATTTGATGGCTCTATTGGTCATTTTTCTATTTTTAAACCGTATATGACATGCTAGAAATTTATTGGACCGTACAGGTTTAATTTTTATAAAACCGTAAGTTTGACACTTAAATTTATCAATAAACCGTCAAAATTTGTTATTTTTTATATATTAATATTAATTTAGAATCTTTATATGAATTTTAGAAATTTATTTTTCAAACATGTTTTATATTATTTACTATATATTTTTATTATTTTTATTACAAATAAAAGTTTTTATATAATTAATTGTATATTATTATTTTATAATCTTTTTATATGATTTTATAAACTTTCTTATATTTAAATTAATTTAAAATTCTTAATATTTTTGTGATTTTATATTCTTTTTATATCATAAATAAAATCTTCTATAATTTAAATTCTATTCTATATTATTATTCATTTAGAAACATGCATAATTAATTTGAGATTTTTGAATATATTCAACTAATTTATAATTATTTTATTATTATTATATTTAGATTTTTTGCAGAAAAATATAGGAATTTAGAAACTTGCTCTTGTAAATTTGAAATTTTTGCATATGTTACTAATTTAAACTTATTTTCTAATTTTACATTCTTTGTTTCTATAAAAAAATCATATCATCAAGAATTTTCATTTCTTATTAATAGACAATCACATCTCAATTTTACTATAGCTTGGATCTTTTTATTCCTCACTTCATTATGGAATTATATTCTAGATTATTTCATGTATTTTCTAATGATTGTATAGAATAATATTTTACACATAGTTACTAATATTATATTGATTTTTTGTTGGTACCTCAAAAAATATTTTCAAAGATGCATGGAGAGTCTCCGATAACACAAAATATTGGCATAACAAAATATTATTAAAGATGTCAGATAGTCAAAGCTGAGTTTGGATACACTAGATGCATTAATGAGAGTATCCTTAAACAAATGATATAAATTGGAATGAAGTATATCAGATATGGAAGAACCCATAGTCAAAAAGAGTTCTTAATCTTGATATTATTTATTTGTATTATTTTATGTTTTGTATCCTTAATACAATAAAATAATTTTTTTTTGTAAATAAGATTATTTGCACTGTTTTATTAAGAATAAAATATTTTTGAATAATTTAATATATGTATTACAAGTTATATTGATAAAATATTTAAAGTTAAGATATTTATTAAATTATTCATAAATTAAAAAATTGACAATCAATATTTTCTTAAAAACTTAAAATGAAAGACACTAAAATGACCAAACCATCATAAAAAAATTCATAATTCCAGGCCTGGCTAATGTAATATAATATCACTGTGAAGAATTAATGCTTATGACTATTGGGCATCGCACAATTTGTGATCCTCCTTGGCAGAATCCAAGAGCTTTCTGAACTTTGACAAACAATTGAAAAAAAATGAATTGAATTTGAATAATATCAATTGTGGAGAAGGATGGAGCAGAGTGATGCCAATCATGGACATGTAGGCTTCCATATTGTATGTTGTACAACAACACAAAATGTCTTTGCAAATGACATAAAAAATAGCGGAGCTAGGCAGGGCTCGATTAATTTGAAGTCTGCCAGGTGACTGCAACCGGACTACGAACAACCTGTGTTCCTCCCTCAATACAACTCCAACGTATCTCTCCAAAATCGTATCGCTCACCCTCAGATGCAGACGGTCTCGCGGTTACATTGCTTTCAAATCTCACACTATAGCTGGCTTTGTCATACAGCTTTTTGAACACTAAAGTCTGGGGCTCAACGCTGATGTTTACGCCAGGAGGGCTCTTCACACTCACTCTGTAAACCACATTACCCTCTGCAAATGCGCCCACATTCGTCACACTTCTTCTATTCACCTTAATCGAATTGTTGCCCGGCTGAAACACAACAGAAAAAGATGGGTAGTTCAGATCCCCGGCTTCCAAACTGGAGTTGGGACACGAAACTGATTCCTTGGTGAGAAGAGCAACTTGTTGTTGGGTGTAGTTGAGAGAGCAGAGGAATGTGATGTAATCTTGAGGCCCAATGTCGTAGACAAGCCCCGGGTCTACAGCAGCATTAGGATCCACGTGACCAGCGCCCAACACAAAGGGGCTAGCTTCTTTCATTGTACTTGAATCCCTGATGGGCTCCTCTGCATTGTCAATCACGTAGGCTGACGTCATGAGCGCGGACTTGATGGCGGCAGGGCTCCACGTTGGATGAATGGCTTTTACCAGCGCTGCTATGCCGCTGGCGTGAGGACACGACATGGAAGTCCCTGAGAGGATGTCGTACTCCAGCTCTCCCACATATGCTGCCAATATGTTCAAACCCGGTGCAATTATATCCGGCTTCAGAACTAAGGGATACCCTTTACTCGGCCCCCTTGAAGAAAAGGAGGCCACAATGGGAGCAACTGTTTGGTTTCCCACAACAGTTGAGCCAGTGAGATTCATCATAGCCGTTGCGTTGCTCCCAGTGCTCATGTTGATGTAAGCTTTGATTTTTTCCCCAGTTGTAAAACTCACGCTGATAGCCGGCAGAGTGTTCGTATTGGTAATACGTTGTTGTGATCCGGAAAGCAAAGTATTTGCACCGATAATTCCTGCACCCCCTGCTCTCGCCACTTCTTCATAGGAAGTTATTCGATCACAGACCACAATTTTGCCCTTAACTAGACTGGGATCAAGGCTTCCAGCGAGGCAACGGCTAGTGCTGACATTGGTGGATACGTACACCAATGGTAGAGGCCCTTGCAACGTTCCTCTGTAGGTGGAAGTGCCTCTGTAAATCTCTTGGTTGCCCAGAACAACAGATGCAGGGAAATCTCTGTCAATGCTGCTCGCACCCACCGTAGTCATCCAGGGCGCCACGTTACCAAGAGTAGACAAAGAAGGTCCACTGTTACCTGCTGAGGCAGAAACAAAAACGCCCTTTTGAATGGCCCCAAATGCCGCAATAGCTCTGTTGTCATCATAAAATGGCCCATCTTGTGAACCAATTGAGATAGAAATAATGTCCACGCCGTCAGCAATGGCCTGTTCCATGGCAGCAACTGTGTCCGCGTCATAGCAACCGTCTCTCCAGCAGGCTTTGTAGATGGCCAGCCTGGCATGAGGGGCCGTCCCTCTGGCTGTCCCGTTGGCAAAGCCGAAGTAATTGATCCCCGAAACTGCGGCCCCTGCCACGGTGGAAGTAGTGTGGGTGCCATGCCCATCGTTGTCTCTCGGAGATTTGTATTCCAGGGTTTCGTTAATCGGACTCGAGTTCTGCGCTTCGTAGCCTTTGGAGAAGTACCGAGCTCCAATGATTTTTCTATTGCAGTGGGATGAATTGAATGCCCGCCCGCTTTCACATGTGCCTTTCCATCTGGAGGGAACAGGCCCGAGGCCTGCATCACTGAAGCTCTTGCTTTCAGGCCAGATGCCTGTGTCAATCACGCCCACAATGATATCTTCGCCATAGGTAGAGTACTGAGACCATAATCCAGGGGAAGACGAGGAGGACGATGAGAGACCCAAAAACTGTGGAGTGTGAGTAGTGTCAATTTTATTGAGGGAGGAAGGGATTACGGCCAAGCACCCCTCCATATCCCCCATGGCTTCAGCCTCTGATTTGGTCAGCTTCGCAGCAAAGCCGTGCAACAGAGTATCATATGTGTATAGCAACTCATTTGCATTTGCAGTGGGATTCGATCCCGAGACATGGGCGAGCATTGAAGCGTACCAGTGTTGGTGTAAATTGAAATGGTGGGGTTTCATGGACTTGATCGTGTGAACAATATAGGGCTTCCTTACATCTTTTTTTGCCGCCATTCCCGAGCGCATTGCAGACATGGCAAAGAAAACGAGAATGAAGAAGAAGCTTGGAAGCGCTGTGTTGGCCATAATTGGGTACTAACGAGGAAATATGTAACAAGGCAGGAAATGGAAATGTTATTGATGTGTGGATAAAACATGGTGGGGGGAATTTATAAGCAGACCACAAGAACGTTTCAGGACAATTGACCAAATCAACTTGAAAGACTTAACATGGTGTTTCCGTTTTACTCTTTCAAGCGAAATAGAACTGTCTGAAACGGTTCAATCGAATTTGAAAAAGAATAGGTCACTGTCCAGAATAAGTCATTTTCTTCGCTAAAAAACGAATAGGTCATTGTTTAGAATAAGTCATTTTCTTCACTCCCAGTTACTCCATTTGAATGGTGTTCGCTACATTGTAACTTAAAGCTTCTCTTAAACTAAACCTACGTTATTAAGAGTAATATAAATGTATAACGTAGTATAAATGTGAATCCAACAGCTTTCCTTAAAAATAAATAAATTTAAATTTGCATTTTATTTTTGTTTTATAATAAAACTAGCACTTGTATCAATGAGGTGCAATGGTTATGTCGATAATAATGGTGATTGACAGATTGAAATGTAAACATGTTATGGAGAACATTATGATAGTAATACATGGGCAATCTTGTTTTGAAATGAGTAGTTGTTAATGTAGAGTTATTGTCATTAGAATCATTGCTTAAGAGAGTCTCGTTTAAAAATATATTTACATAATGTAAAAATTTATTTGATAAACTTAGATAAGCACCTATTTTTATTATTTATATTACCTTATTTTATATATAACTATATTTGTCATTATTTTCAAAGTTTTTCATATTTAAATAAATTTTCAAACTTTTAATCATTGATGTACAAGAAAATAACTGAACAAGCACATATGTTAATGGCATAAGAAAACAAAAAACAAAAACCAAATCAAGGAACAAGATTTTTTTAAAATAAGAACATTCGCAGCGTACCATTGATGTTATTTTATGTTATGTTTTGTTGGGTATCTTGCTCTCTCCTGGGCAATGCGGCTCAACAATACCACATAGCTCGTGCTATCCACAACTCCTCTGAACATTCATAACTACACAAAAAGATACATTCACCCCACCATTACTCATCCAATCTTCAAATTCACTTGTATCCACTACCCTAAAAACTATTGAAATTAAATGCAGACCCAAAAACTATTAAAACAAAAAACCAAAACAGAAAATGAAAGATCAAAGCAATACACAGAGAAAAGTTTTATAGTGGTTCATCCAGATTGTCTGGATTACATCCACTTTCAAAGCAGGGCATATCTCTATTATTGATAATTCTTGTTACAATACTGTTACAACAGCTCTCATCCTTTTTATCTTTTATAGTCAAAGAATAACCCTCACAGCACAGTCAAGGAATAATAATAATAGTTTAGCGGTTACCGCAGAGAAAAGATTGGGCTTCACCTCTGCGGCAAAGCCGTTACAATCTCCCACTTGAAGTCCAATCTATGCTACGAGATGAGCTGCTCAGAGATATCCCTACTTGATGCTTATGGCTAGGTCGTTACGATGCCAAGAGAAGCTCTACAAAATTTGAACTTCTCTCGAGGTACTATCTTGGTGAACATATCAGCCGGATTAACCCTTGTATTAATCTTCTCTAAATGTAGTCTTCCCTCTTCAAGAGCATGACGTATGAAATGAAATTTGGTCTCAATATGCTTTGTGCGACTGTGGAAAGTTGAATTTTTGGCCAATTGAATGGCACTGTTACTATCTAAAAATAATGTAAATTTGGATTGTTTAAATCTCAACTCTCCAAACAATCGCTGTAACCACATCAGCTCTTTAGCGCCCTCAGTTAGAGCAATGTATTCAGCCTCGGTAGAGGAAAGAGCAACCACTTGTTACTTCCGAGAAGTCCAGCTAATCGCTGCTCCAGCAAATGTAAACACATAGCTGTTGTTGACCTCCTTGTATCTAAATCTCCAGCCATATCAGAATCAGTATATCCGCAAATATAAGGTGCCTGACTGTTAAAACACAAAACATGAGAAGAAGTGCCTCTCAAATAACGAAGTGTCCATTGAACTGCCTGCCAATGAGTTTTACCAGGATTACTCATAAAACCACTCTCAACTCCCACTGCTTGGGCAATGTCCGGACATGTGCTGACCATGGCGTACATCAAACTACCAACTGCTGAAGAATAAGGAATACCATCCATCTCTTGTTTTTCTTCTGGAGTAGAAGGGCACATATTTGAAGATAATTTGAAATGTTCAGCCAATGGAGTGGCAACTGATTTTGCACTCGTCATATTAAACTTCTCTAAAACCTTAAGAATATATTTTTCTTGAGATAACTTGATTTCTTTACTATGCCTATTATGGATTATATCCATGCCAAGAATCCTCTTCGCTGCCCCTAAATCTTTCATGGCAAAGCAGAGAGACAAATGTTGCTTCAACTCATGAATAACTCGCATACTATTACCAGCAGTTAACATATCATCAACGTATAATAATAAGATCACAAATTCACCAGTTGGAAGCCATTTAAGGTATACACATGGGTCTGATTCGCAGTGTGTAAAGCCTTGCTGAGTCATGAAATTATCAAACTTTAAGTACCATTGACAAGGAGCTTGTTTCAGCCCATAAAGACTCCTCTTTAATTTGCAAACTAGATGTTCTTGCCCCTGTTTAATAAAGCCTTACGGCTGTTCCATATATAATTCTTCATCAATGTCCCCATGTAGAAACACTGTTTTGACGTCAAGTTGTTCAAGCTCGAGGTCCCATGCTGCTGCCGTGCCAAGTACCAAATGAATTGTCTGCATTTTCACCACTGGAGAAAAAATTTCATTGAAATCCACACCCTGTTTCTGAGCAAATCCCTTCACAACCAATCTGGCCCTGTATCTTTTTTGTCCTCCATCTTCCTCTTTGATGCGATAAACCCACTTATTTTTCAATCCTTTTCGATTTGCTAGAAGTGGAACTAAATCCCAGGTCTGGTTCGAGTTTAAAGACTCCATTTCATCCCGCATTGCATCCATCCAAAACATAGAATTAACATCAGAACAAGCTTGTTTAAAGGTTTGTGGCTCTACTTGATCAGAGCATAGAGAAAAATATAACTCATAATCGTCAAATTTCCTTGGACATTTCTTCTCTCTAGTTGATCTCCTTAAATTAAAATTTTGAGTTGTTGGAACCGCTAGATTTGCAACCTCTGTATTTGAAAAATTTTGTCTTCTAGCCTCTGTAGTGGTAGCCTTTGTTTGGGAAATGACTGGTGCTTGACCAAAATTTTGTTTTGCCTCACGTGGAGGATAGGCGGCTTCCCTACTAGTCACAGTCATTGGAGGAGTGTGTATTGATAGGGAATGGACCAGGGGCTCGGTCTCATATCCCTGCATAAGAGAATCCTCTTGTATTGCCGTGGACGTGGGGAGTAGGGGTGTTGGGAGATGTTGAACACTGGACGCAGGCAGTGATGATGGGTTTCCATGTATCACTGGGGACGCAGGGATTGAAGATGGGTCCCTTTCAAACGGCGTGGATACCAGATGTTGCGCATTTGGCAAGGCGCGGGTGAGGGAAACAGGGAGCGCCCAAGGTGCGATGTGTTCTGCTCGTGACAGAGAAAGGGAGTGCGGCAGGGAGTATGAACGCAATAGTGGATGGGGGGTCTCAGAATATGGGAGGCCTTCTTGCGATAAATATGTGGGAGGAGCAATTTGTTCTGTCCCATAATCAAATAAGGGTGGGATAGGCAGAGTGGAGACAACAGCAGGCTGTGAGCATGTAGTGAGAGGCATTTGAATAGAAATTTGGGATGAATTTATGTTAGTAGAAGGCATAGCAGCAGTAGAGGGGTGGAACGTAACCCAGGTGGTCTTTTGTATACTAGAGCCATTATCACCCACATCAAATTTAATAAAATCATCAGAATTAGACTTCTGACTTTGCAAACCAGAGAATACTTTCTCATTAAACACAACATCCCTGCTCCGTACTACTTTTTGATTGATTGCATCCCATAACCGATAACCAAATTCATCCTCACCATACCCCAAAAATATGCACCTTTTAGATTTAAAATCCAATTTTGATCTTTGCTCTTTATTAACATGAGCATATGCATCGCATCCGAAAACTCGCAAATGTGAATAAGAAATTTGCTTACCAGTCCAATGCTCTTCCAGAATATCAAAATCTAGATGTGATGAAGGAGCTCTGTTGAGTAAATAAACTGTTGTATTACATGCCTCTGCCCAGAATTCTTTCCCCAAACCAGCATTAGATAACATACACCGAGCCCTCTCTAAAATAGTGTGATTCAACCTCTTAGCTGCACCATTTTCCTGAGGTGTATAAGGGACTGTTTTAATCCTTCGAACCCCATGATCTACACAAAATTGGTCAAACTCCATAGAGCAAAACTCACCACCATTGTCCATTAATAAACATTTTATATTTCTTCCAATTTGATTCTCCACCATAGCCTTAAAAACTTTAAATTTTGAAAAAACTTCTGATTTTCTATGCAGCATATAAATCCAAACTTTTCGAGTACAGTCATCAAGAAATGTTACAAAATAATTAGCACCACCAATAGATGTTACCTTCGTAGGACCGAAAACGTCGGAATGAATGAGCTCCAATGGAGATGTTTTCTTCTCATGACCTGTCCTTACGAAGCTGGTGCAATTTTGTTTGACATAAAGGCAATGTTCACACAATGTCAAATCAACCATTTTTAAACCCGAAAGTTGGTCTCTTCGTAGCATAACTTCAAGACCTATTTTGCTCATATGACCGAGCCTCTTATGCCAAAGTTTGGCATTACTATCTGCAACCGCCATGGCTGCTCCCACTTCACCTTGACACTCTAATGTATACAAACTTCCAGTTTTCTACCCTTTTGCTAAAATTAATTGACCTTTTGACACTTTCCATGAAGCTAAATCAAAACTAACATTGCAGTCTTGTGTATATAACTGACTAACAGAAATCAGATTACGCTTGAGTGTAGGAACATGCCTAACATCTTTTAATATCCATTTATTTCCATTCTTCAATGACAATAAAATATCCCCTTTTCCCACTATGTCACATTCTTTATTATCCCCAAGAAAAACTTTGCCAAACATACCTTCTTGGTAATTCGTGAAAGCACTCCGGCATGGAGTTGCATGAAATGAGGCACCGGAATCGAGAACCCACAAATGTGAATCCATGTTGCCAGCTGCAAGTACCAAAGCTCCATCAGTTGCAGCATTAACACCGGCATTAATAACATTATTTTGAGCCCGTTTGTAGTTCCAGCATTGCTTCTTTGTGTGCCCAGATTTTCCACAAAACCAGCATGCTCCATTTCTCCCTCTTGATTTGGAGTGATGACTCGATCTTCCTCTTGCGTTGTTATTGTTGTTATTTCTCCTCTCGCGACTTCTCCCTCTATTATGATTATTGTTTTTTGTGCTCACTGTTGTTAGAGCATCACCGGAAGAGGCTTCTTGTTGTTTCCGACGCATGTCTTCACTAAGTAATGTAGCGGCAACGTCATCAAAGTTCAGCTTGCTCTTGGCTGGAACTGAAGTGCTTATAGCCATTACAACTCCTTCCCAGGTGTTCAGAAGTGAGCATAATAATAATATTGCCTTTATCTCATCGTCTAATGTGATGCCAACTGAAATCAGCTGAGTAACTAAAATGTTGAACTCATTGAGATGGTTTGCTATCACTCCTCCTTCTTCCATTTTCAGATTATACAGTTTCTTGATGATGAACACTTTGTTCGATGCTGAAGCTATCTCATATAATGAGGATAGCTTATCCCACAACTCTTTCATTATTTTCTCTGTCGAAACATTGAAGAGCATAGTGCTTGATAAAGATAAGATAATGGTGGCCTTTGCTTTCTGATCAGTCTTTTCCCAATCTTCATCTAACATCGAACCCTTTCCTTTTGTTTTTCCAAGTAATGCTGCTTGCAAATCCTGCTTGATAAGCAGAGATTCAATCTGTACTTTCCACAATCTAAAATTTTGCCCCGAAAACTTCTCAATCTTCCATTTATCTGCTTCATCCATGGTGCTTGCAAAAACCTCACCGATTTCCCAAAAATCGAACGAGCTTAACCAGCTTTGATACCAATTGTTGAAATTAAATGCAGACCCAAAAACTATTAAAACAAAAAACCAGAACAGAAAATGAAAGATCAAAGCAATACATAGAGAAAAGTTTTATAGTGGTTCATCCAGATTGTCTGGATTACATCCACTTTCAAAGCAGGGCATATCTCTGTTATTGATAATTCTTGTTACAATACTGTTACAGCAGCTCTCATCCTTTTTATCTTTTACAGTCAAAGAATAACCCTCACAACACAGTCAGGGAATAATAATAATAGTTTAGCAGTTACCGCAGAGAGAAGATTGGGCTTCACCTCTGCGGCAGAGCCGTTACAATCTCCCACTTGAAGTCCAATCTATGCTACGAGAT
Source organism: Chamaecyparis obtusa (assembly GCA_027943335.1). Lineage (NCBI taxonomy): Eukaryota > Viridiplantae > Streptophyta > Pinopsida > Cupressales > Cupressaceae > Chamaecyparis > Chamaecyparis obtusa. Next base: position 2,722,350 of record BSBK01000589.1, read on the forward strand.
GAGCTGCTCAGAGATATGCCCTGCTTTGAAAGTGGATGTAATCCAGACAATCTGGATGAACCACTATAAAACTTTTCTCTGTGTATTGCTTTGATCTTTCATTTTCTGTTTTGGTTTTTTGTTTTAATAGTTTTTGGGTCTGCATTTAATTTCAACAATTGGTATCAGAGCTCGTTTAAAAATATATTTACATAATGTAAAAATTTATTTGATAAACTTAGATAAGCACCTATTTTTATTATTTATATTACCTTATTTTATATATAACTATATTTGTCATTATTTTCAAAGTTTTTCATATTTAAATAAATTTTCAAACTTTTAATCACTGATGTACAAGAAAATAACTGAACAAGCACATATGTTAATGGCATAAGAAAACAAAAAACAAAAACCAAATCGAGGAAAAAGATTTTTAAAAAATAAGAACATTCGCAGCGTACCATTGATGTTATTTTATGTTATGTTTTGTTGGGTATCTTTCTCTCTCCTGGGCAATGCGGCTCAACAATACCACATAGCTCGTGCTATCCACTACTCCTCTAAACATTCATAACTACACAAAAAGATACATTCACCCCACCATTACTCATCCAATCTTCAAATTCACTCGTATCCACTACCCTAAAAACATAGTAAAACACAACTGTGATCCAAATATGATTTCCATTCCACTGTTGAACAAAGATGCCCAAAAGGTTGGCCTTCTCTGAGATAAGCTCATGCTCCACTTCTAAATTTAGAATGGTCCGCAACAGATGGCGACGCCATAGAGCTTCCTTAATTTCTCACGTAACAATTTGTTCTGATTGACGGAAAAAGTCAACAGAAATTGTTTTTTTATCAAACAATTCCGTTAATGGGTGATGCCCATAATAAAAAAGCATATCAAGTTAATAAATTTTTTTATTTTTTAATTATAATTTATTATAAAAAATAGCAATTACATCTTAGTGTATAATAGGTATGCTAATAAGATTTGAAGATCCAAAGAAAGAGCATCAAGGGAGGAACTCACTTGGGAACTATTTAGCACTTTTCATTTTTTTTATCAAGAATATATCTTAAAATAAAAAATATTTTTGGGTTGGGCTTCCTTGCAATTCACCTACTATATCTTCTTTCTCACTTCTATATAGACACTTGAATGCTCTTGCATCAATTTTGAGATGAGAAGAAGGTAATATTTTAGGCTAATTTCTCATTAAATGAGATATTTGGTAATAAAAAAAGATATCCCTAATGAATTTTCTAATGATATCCTAGTTTAAGTTATCCAATCTTCATTAGGATACACTGCTTCTAATCCTAGTAGTGTTCTAGGGATATATTATTCTCATATGAAAAATACTAGTATCATAACCATATCACTTAATTAGTAGATTTTATCCTAATTAAGGGTAAATTTTGATATACAATAGTTTACTATTAAATCAACAAGCTTTCATAATTGCTTGTGTGTGTTTCTTTTGTCATTTTCCTTTTTGAGTCAATCCCCAAGACACATAATAACCAACACCATCATGATCTTCTATATTAAGGTTCTTTGGGTCATAAGTTTTCTTGGATATCCATCCCTCATAAAATTGGCACATTAATAGCTTGATCCTTATACTCTGGTGCATGATGTCAAGTGCTACAACAAACATTTTTTTCTTAGTATAAATTCTACATATGCTTCCATCCAATTTTCATTACAAATATTCTTGATAACACTAATCTCATCACACATTCTATTATCTTTCTTATCTCCAGCCTCATTATATTTTATACTAACATTATATTTTTCCTTCCTTGTATCTCAATTCTCATGCACATGTACTAAATCCCTCATTCTTCCCATCTCTTCAAACCTTGTCCATATTTCATCTCTTTAGACCCTGTTCTCCTATTAAAGGACCATTTGGATCTTATCAACCCAACAACTTCCTTGAGGGAAGATTCATAACTTCATTTACTTTAAATGAACGAGACATCCTACTATCAATTTTATCCCACTAAATATCTATACTTATTTCCTATGAAATGTCATTCTTCTAATAGTTGCAATTCCATTTCAAAGAAGAGTGAAATGTATGCACATAAAATAATCCTAACATATTTTCTATACTAATATTTTGTCACAATTCATTAAAGTACCTCAAACTTATCCCTCAAAGAGAATTATTCATTAAAGTACATCTCAAGGAATCATTGATGTTGAGACTCCCTCTCAGCAAGGGCTTCATTCTCCACAACTCCAAGCTTGTCTCAAAAAAATGCATAAACTTCACTCTGACAAGGGGCTTGGTGAGAATATCGATTGTTTGATCATCAATGCTGATGTACCTCAACTGAATAGGATGAACCTTTTCACTATGATTTAGGAGCATCTTGGGTCTTGAGCAATCTTGCATCACCAAAAATATTTCTCGTTTCCTGTACCAGTCTGATATTTGTTTTAGCGCTGATGTTTCTGTTGGTTTCTTGCCTTGTGAAGTTAATGCAGTGATGTGGACCTAATTTTGAACACTCTCCTAATGGCGCATGTATTAATTCATTTGGAAATGAAAGTTATTGCAATTCTCCTCAGGCATCAATTTTCTTCTAGTTTCGCTCATGAAACGTGTGGTATTTCATCTTGCACGGCTCTATGTGGGGGAATTGGATCTTGCGTGATTGGGATTCCGTTCTTGGGTCTTGTGTGGACCTAAATCTATCTTCACATTGTGTTTTGTTGTTTCTAGCTTTAGTTTTGCTTTCTCCTCCTAAGGGGACCTATAATGTAATTAAATGCCTAACTGGACGACTTGTGCCTTCCTGGCTATATATTTGGAGCTTAGGTTGTTTAGTAGGCAGTCCTAGATGGTAGAAGAATACTAGAAGAAGTAGCAGAGAAGATGATATGCGAGCTATGATTCTAAATTCATAATTCTCATTGTATAACGCCAAAACATGGAAGGCCTCACAACCGGGCATGTTGAAAGATTAATATCATTGTTCTAGTGTTGCATCTAGTTGCTTGTCTCATATCCATTATGTTTTTACTGATTTCATGTGATAATTTACATTTCTTCTATTGTGTAACTCTTCGCAGGGCTTGTTTGTGGGTTTAAGCAGTCTCAATTAACTTTGATTCTACCTTTACCTTCCCTGCCCTTGTGTCAAGTGGTATCAGAGAGAAGTTCTTTCTTGTGGATTATATCATGGAGAGCCTTATTGGAGTGGTTGTAGGGTGGCAGATCTGAGATCTGACCTATAACTTGCAAAAGGTTACGATCTTGCTGGAACCTGATTGTCAAGATGGTTCGTGGTAGAGGAAATGATAATGATATCATGGATATGTTGAGGCAGATTGCAACTAGGCTTGAAGCTGTAGAGATATCCCAAAGAAGAGGCACACATCTTGAAGATATTAGTGATGAAGAAGCAGCAACACCTAAGCTTGAACCTAAAGTTGAACAGGATGAGGAAAGACTTTTGAGAGTTTTGTATAAGGCTAACTCCAGACCTGCAGTTGAAGTTGCTTGCTATGATGGAAGACTTGAGACCAATGCACTTTTGGATTGGATCTCTGAGATGGATAAATACTTTGAGTATGAAGGTACTCCTAATAATAAGAAGGTTAAGATATTAGTCACAAAGTTGAAAGGGAATGCATCTCTTTGGTGGGATCATTTGCAAACTGGGAGACAGAAGAGAGGAAAAGAAAAGATCAAGACATGGATGAAGAAGAAGTTTCTTCTAGCTGACTACCAAGTTAGTCTGATGAGAAAAATGAAAAATTTGAGACAAAAGGACATGAGTGTGAAAGAATATATTGAGGAATTTTACAAATTGGATATCAGATATGGACATGTGGATGATGAAGTTGAGAAAGTGGCTAGATACTTATGGACTGAGGACATCGATGCAAGATGAGATCAGCTATGTTAAGATAGAAACTGTGGAAGAAGCATACCAATTTTCTTTGAAGGAAGAAGAGAGATTATAAAAAAGACATGATCAAAGACAGAGAGGAAGAGATGGCAGATTTTAGAGAAGTAGAGGCAGATCTTATGGAGAAAGTAGCAGATCTGACAATGTAGTACAAGATAAAGGATGGAAAGATGAACCTGCTAAAAGAGGTAACTACTCTAGAGGTAGCTATACTAGTTACTCTAGGAACAACAATAGTGGGAAAACAGAAGATAAATCTTGGTTTAAAGGTACTTGTTACAAATGTGGTGAAGAAGGACATAGAGCTTTTGAATGTACTAACTCTGGAAAGAAGATAGGAAGTAATGGCAGAAACAATTTGGCTTGTGAAGAAGTTGAGGAATGTCTAATGAACCTGAACATGGTGAGAACTTGATGCTAAGAAGGATCTTGCAGAATGAAGAAGCTGATGAGGAACCTATTTTAAGGAAAAGTTTGTTCAGAACCATATGTAAGATCATTGACAAATGTTGCAAGGTAATCATTGATAGTGAAAGTTCTGATAATTTGGCATCCGAAGAGCTGGTTAACAAATTGTAGTTACAGAGATTGAGACATCCTAAGCCTTACCATATTTCTTGGATCCAGAAGTAGCATAAACTACTTGTAAGTGAACAATGCCTTGTTAAATTCAAAATTGAGAATTATCATGATGAAGTCTTGTGTGATATTATCCCTATGGATTGTTATCATATTCTTTTGGGTAGACCTTGGCAATATGATAGGAAAGCTTTGCATGATGGTAGATTGAATCAATATACTATTTGGATGGATGGAAAGAAACAAGTATTATTGCCTTTAGTAGAAAAGTTTGATGAAGGTCATTGTACTATAGTCAAAGTATGCTTGGTTTATGGTAAAAAGTTTGCAAGAGAAATGAAAGAATAGAATGTTTATTTTTCTTTAATTCTGAGGAAAAATGGGAAACAAGATGAGTTAGAGCATGCACCCGAGGTTAAGCCTTTGTTGACTGAATTTCATGACATCATTTCTGATAATGTACCTGATAGTTTACTGTCTATGAGAAGTATAAGTCATTGTATGGATTTGATACCTGGAGCTAGTTTGCCTAATAAAGCACCACATAAGTTGACACCTGATGAAAAAACATAGTTGAATAGAAAAGTGCAAGAATTGCTTGAAAGAGGTTTCATTAGGGAAATTTTGAGTCCTTGTGCAGTACCTGCTGTGTTAGCATCTAAAAATAATGGATAATGGAGAATGTGCACTAATTCTAGAGCTATAAACAAGATAACAGTAAAGTACAGATTTCCTTTGCCTAGGATGGATGTCATAATGGATAGTTTGAGTGGACAAAATTATTTCACAAAGATTGATTTGAAGAGTGGATATCATCAGATTAGGATCAAAGAAGGGGATGAATGGAAAACTGCTTTTAAGACTAATGAAGGTTTGTATGAATGGTTGGTTATTCCTTTTGGTTTGACTAATGCACCTAGTACTTTCATGAGGCTGATGAATGCAGTTTTGAAAAGATTCTTGGGTAAGTTTGTGATTGTATATCTTGATGACATTTTGATATTCAATAAGAGTAAGGAAGAACATCTTGAACATATCAGACAAGTATTGCAGAGATTGAAGGAAGAAAAGTTCCTGATTAATTTGAAGAAATGTTCATTTATGAAAGAGGAGATTGTGTACCTTGCTTTTGTGATTTCAGTAGATGGATTGAAGATGGACCTTGAGAAAGTAAGAGCTATACTTGATTGGCCTACACCAGAGAATGTTGGAGAGGTAAGATCATTTCATGGATTGGCAAGTTTTTATAAGAATTTCATCAAAAATTTTAGTTCTATTGTAATACTATGAATGAAACCATGAGAGGAGATAAAAGGGATTTCAAATGGACACATGAAGCAAAAAAGATTTTTGAAACATTGAAACAAAAAATAGCAGAGTTACCTACACTTGCTTTGCCTGATTTTAGTAAAGTTTTTCAAGTTGAATGTGATGCTAGTGGGAGTACAATTGGAGCTATTTTGAGTCAAGAAGGAAGACCTGTAGCTTTCTTTAGTGAGAAGTTGAATGATGCTAAGAGAAAATATTCAGTTTATGACCAGGATTTCTATGCTATCGTTCAACCTTTGAAGAAATGGAGACATTATTTGATGCCTAAAGATTTTGTGTTGTATACTGACCATAAAGCTTTGCAGTATTTGGGAAGTCAGAGTAAATTGAATCAGAGACATATGAAGTGGGTTGAGTTCTTGCAGAATTTTTCCTTTTCATTGAAGCATAAGAGTGGACTGTCAAATAAGGTTTCTAATGCCTTGAGCCAGAGAAGAAGTTTTCTGATAGAGATGAGAGTTGAGGTACTTGGTTTTAATGATTTGAAGTGTTTGTATGAAATTGACATTGATTTTGCAGAATGTTGGAAAGCTTGTAAGGAACACACTGTGAAATTAATTTCAGAAAGATACTTTTGGCCACATATTTACAAAGATGTACAGAGAATGGTTAGAGGTTGCAGAATTGGTCAAGTATCAAAAGGAACTAGTTAGAGTTTGGAATTGTATACACCTTTTTCTATACCTGATAGACCTTGGGAAGATGTGAGTATGGATTTTGTTCTTGGATTGCCTAGAACTCAGAGAGGTAATGATTCTATTTTGGTAGTGGTTGACAGATTTTATAAGATGGCTCATTTCATACCTTGTAAGAAGACATTTGATGCATTACATGTAGCTGAATTATTATTCAAGGAAGTGGTAAGATTGCATGGTTTGCCTAAATCTATTGTTTCAGACAGAGATGCTAAGTTTACTAGTTACTTTTGGAGAACACTTTGGAAAAAAATGAATACTGAATTGAAGTTTAGTTCTACATTTCACCCTTAGACAGATGGACAGACTGAAGTTGTGAATAGAAGTTTGGGAAACTTGTTGAGATGTTTAGTTGGAGATAAGCCTGCTAATTGGGATTTAGTTTTAGCACAAGCAGAGTTTGCATATAACAATTATGTGAATAGAAGTACTAAGAAGACACCATTAAAGATTCTTATTGGATTTAATCCTAAGGGAACTAAAAAGTTGAGAGATTTACCTATTGAGATCAGAAGAAGTGTTGAAGCTGAGGATTTTGTAGTATACATGAGAACTTTTAATGATGAAGTCAAAAAGAATTTGGAGGATAGTAATCTGAAATATAAATAGAGAGCAGATAAGAGAAGGAGACATAAATATTTTGAAGTTGGAGATGAGGTTATGATTCATTTGAAGAAAAATATATTTCTAGTTGGTACCTATAACAAGCTGAAAATGAAGAAATTTGGACTTTGTAAGATTCTGAAGAAGTTTGACAGTGGAAATGCTTATGAAGTGGAATTACCAAAGGACATGGATATATCACCTATATTCAACATTGCAGATATTTTTGAGTACTTTGAATCCAATGATGAGACCAAAGATGATCTAGACTATCCTAAGAAGAATAGGGACAACATTGAGAATATCTTGAATAGTAGAGTAAGCAAGAGTACAAGAGGAAAAGACTACCTGGAATATCTAATTTAGTGGAAAGACAAACCGGTTGAAGACAGTTCATGGATTACACAAGCTGAGTTGGATCTTGATGATTCAAGTCAAAAATTGAGTAGTGTGTTGGTACTCAAAATGCAGTTTTGAGGTACCATGTAAAATTTTGATTAGGTGCTCATTTTGGCTTTGTATTGCATGCTAGTATGGGCGTATTTGGGGTCATATCTTGAGGTCTATGTGTTCATTGCTTTGCATTCATCCTATCAAGTTTTTTTGAGTCCTTAGATGGCATGTTCAAATGGGTTTGCATCAGTTCGTTTCTAAGAGGTCTCTAAGTCAGAAAATGCTTGAGTGTAAAATTCACTGGGAAGGGTCACTTTGAGGTTGAATAAAATGCACTCTGGAGAGTGTCATGAAAATATGAGCCTAGTGTCTTGTTGTACACTTTGCATGCTCTTTATATGTCAGGTTTTAGGCCTCTGTGATAAGTTTTGACCCCGTTTATTCATCCCCTTCCGGAGGTGTTTTCTAGTTTCTGCACTTGGCCCTTTTCCCAGTTTTGTCGGGAACCCTATTTGACATGTTATAACTTGTACCCGATGGATTGGTAGAAAGGTTTTAATCATTTCTCTGCATTATAGACAAGTTTTACTCTACCTTTGTCATTTTGTAGCGCATGATGAATCCATTTGATGAGAAATTGAAGCTGATTCCATTTGCAGCTTTCGTGTTTTGCACTGTTTGGTTATTCACCAGTTTTCCAGAGCCCTATTTCGATTTTGAATAACTCATGCCCTATTGATTACATCATCAGTATGTTTTTCTCAGTGTATAGTAGACATAAAATACTTCCATGCTGTAAGATTGTGGCTCTTGATGTATTCATTTGGTCAATTTGCCAGACCTTTTCTGTTTGCAAAAAGTGCAAATTTCCCAGTTATGTTTTCTGCAAGTTTGTCAGAGGCCTTCTTTGTCTGCTAATAACTTTTCACAAGATGATCCTATTGTCAAAATTCTTGTTGTCCTGTATTGCTGACAAGTTGTACTGTATCTTATTCTGATTCAAGCATCCTGCCAATCTATTCGTGCATTTTTCAAGGCTAATTCCAGATGCAGTTTATCAAGTTTCGACAGTGTGTTTGCAGGAGCATAATGAAAAGGGAAACTTCAGAGGTTAATAAATTTGACCTCGGATACAATCAAGGGATGCCATTTTGCAAGGTGATTCTATGTATCTCAAGGTTTATGTCAGTCATGTGGTGAGATTTGTTCAAGTGATTTGGTCAATTTTTTAAGCCGGTTCTAGAGCCAACTTAAGTGATTTCAGATAGAGCAGAAAGACAATGTTTTAAGTGGCTAACTTTGGTCAGTTTTATCTTGTGGCTTGGGTCTCTTCGAGATTTCTTCTTTGACATGCATATTTGTTTGTTGGAGGTGAACATGTGTGCTCAGTGAAATGATCCTATGATGGCTATTGGCCTATTTTTAAGGCCGCTCCCAGATGTCAGCTAACGTTATTTGGCAATCTTTGCAAAGGATAAAAGTGAAATAAATGGCCCAAACAAGATAATTTCATGATGTTTGAGAGCAAAGGAGTGTGTCACCAGTGTGAGTTATCACTAAGATTGGGTACAAGATATTTGTGTACATAGAAATGGCTAGTGTTACTGGTGCTCCTTTATCATTGTTGTTTTCTAGAGGGCAATGCATCAAGGTCTTGTCTCAGATTTTGAAAAAATCAAAGCAAAGTGATGTTTTGATGTCAAATATCATAGACAAATGCAAAGCATGTGGAGAAGAAGAAGATAAAAAAAGGGTTGAAGGCAAGAGCCAGTTTTTTAAAAAAAGTATGAATGCACAACCAGTCACATTTTTTACCATAACTCAAAAAATACAAACTGGGTCGGGCTAAATTTTACATATGTTTGAGATGACAATGTGTGCATTGTACATAAATTTTTTTAAAAACCTAGTTTGAAAATCAAAATTTATGGTCCTCTGAGTTCTCGCAGCAATAAAAAAATCAGCAATGCTTCCAAAAGTTTAATCCCACATTGCTCAAGAAATGACCATTTCAAGTGTTTAATAGATATACCACTCACATAATGAAATGAATTAAAAGAAGGCGGCTCTCAAGAGTGTGCACAATTAGTGCATTGGGATGCATTCCAGTGACCATAAAGCACTAACTTTTGCATAAAAATGCTGGCAAAAAATGCTAGTGGTTAAATCATAAACATTTAGAGAATTGGAGAATGCTTAGTCTCTAGTTCTCCAAATATTAGTGGTTAAGAGATAACATTCAGAGAACTAGAGAATGCTTAGTCTCTAGTTCTCCAAATATAAATGGTTAATGAGATAACATTCAGAGAATTGGAGAATACACTTGGTCGTGAGTTCTCTAAATGGTTGGCAGTTAGTCTCTAATTCTCCAAATGGTTAGTGGTTAAGAGATAACATTTAGAGAATTGGAGAATGCTTAGTCTCTAGTTCTCCAAATGGTTGACGGTTAGTGAAAATGATTCAGAGAACTAGAGAATGCTTAGTCTCTAGTTCTCCAAATGCAAATGGTTAAGTCATAAACATTCAGAGAATTGGAGAATGCTTAGTCTCTAGTTCTCCAAATACTTGACAGTTAGTGAAAATGATTCAAAGAACTAGAGAATACACTCAGTCGCCCATTCTCCAAATGATAACCATGGTCAAAGAAAGATTTAGAGAATTGGAGAATAGAGCTTTCGCCAGTTCTCCAGAGTTAACTGTAGTTAGTCTGATCATCTGGAGATTCAGAGAATGCATATGGTCACTAGTTCTCCCAATCAATGGGTTAACCTGAGGTTAGTCTGAGCATGCAATGAGGTGATGACAAGTGGTGCTATCTGGTGCTTTCTGAGGCAAATACATAAAATGATATTAAATTGCTAGATTTTAAAAGATTTAAAAAATTAACATAGTCTGGACTATATGATTAAAATTCAAAAATTTAAAAGATAGCTGTTCACGGAAAAGGGGCCTAGAAATTCATTTTTTAACAAAACATATAAGTGTTATATGTTTTTGGAAAGGTCTCGAAATAAGGATTCCAATGGTGATGACTATTTTTAGTTTCAAAGTAGTTGATAAGAGCAGTTCAGGTTTGAAATCCAGGAATCAAGATCAGTTGCAGATCAGATTGGAAGTTTTTGGAGAATGTGGATCAGCTTGGGAATCAGTTGCAGGGAGATGAGGAATGTTGAAGATATTTTTATGCAAGAGGGACAGCTGTCAGTTGGTTTTGGGAATGGACTCTCAATTGCTATATCTTGGATTTTCTCATTGTAACATGGATGTTGAAATTTATGCTGCAGAGCAGCTTCCAGGCTTTGGGTCTTATTTTCTATGTGTCTTTGTATTGTAAATGTACAGTTACAGATAAATTTTAATGAGAACAATGGGAATCCTGATTCAGTTCTTGTTTGATGTCTTTGTATGCATGATCTTAATTCTTGTGTATTGATTTGTAAGGCATGTCAGTATACCAGTTATAAGGTACCTGTGAGTTTGAATTCAAGTTTCTTTCAAGGAGAGAGTAAGTCTTGATTTCAAGTTCTGAGAATTATAGGTTTGTATATGAATTCGATGTCCAGGAATTGGAGTGAGAGAAGTGATTTATAAGGCACTTCACTTGGTTTCTTTGAGTTTGAGATTAAGATTTTTTGTGAATGTATGTTTGTATGACTCTGTTGCCTAATGAACAAGGCACTGGTCCTAGTTTGCTTTGCAATTTTCATCATCAACCTTTAAAATTCAATCCATCTTTAATTTCATGTTTGAGAGCATTCATGTTTATGTCTTGTGTTTCCTGAATACAAGTGTTGTTAGTGATTCTTTGATGAAATGAATCCAAGGGTTAGCCTGCCTGAGCTCAAAGCTCGAAGAGAAGGAGTTTATCCTTGTTGTCACGTTGGCCATTTTCCTAGTTCTTAGCAGATCATATAGGTGGGATCCTGTATAAGACTGCTTGAGTTGAACTCCCATGTTTTATAAGCCTGAGAACTATCCACTATTTTTTATATCTGCATAAAAGGTTGTAGTGAGTAAGTGTTTATGTATGCAGATCTTATCATGTTTTAGGTGCACCCGCCTGAGTGTGTGGAACTCGAAGCAGAAGGAGGATCAAATCCTCATTAATTAGTCTTTTCTTGCCCCTCAGTTTGCATGAATAAGTAGATTTGTGTTACTGGACAAAGATCCCTATGTTTGGTTTTCATATTTCTCTTCTAGAGTTGAGGGATACAAGAAAAATGGCTAACAAAATGGTGACTCTACTGGGGATGCAATAAATGACAGTAAGTTGAAGATGTTCAATTCCTTGCTTTGCTGAATCATCCCAGGGTCTGGTCCAATTTGGATATAGAGTCTATTCTTTTCAAAAATTGTTATATCTTCTCACTAAATGTGAGTGGCGACTCTGGCATCTCTGTTTGATCAGTGAATTGTAATCAAGGTATTAATATATTTGTGGTCCTGACAAATAGTCAGTATTCTATTACAGTTGTGTTGTCTTTACTGGTTTTGAAGATGGTTTAGATTTGAGAAAATCTCTTAGCTGATTCAGATTCTGTCTCTAAAAAGAGGTGGTGGCTCTACAAAGTTTTGGAAGGTGATTTGAAGGAGGTTTCAGATCATTGTTTTACACCAGCAACAACACTTCGAGGTAATTTTCATCAAAGTACAAAATCAGTCCCTAAATAGGTGAACAAGTCACTACGAAAAGGAAAATTAGTTTCAAATTTTGTCATACGTTCTGGTTGAATTTTGGTTTTAAGAAATCAGGAGTATGCTATGGTTTTGTGAAGATAATGGTTGTATAAAATCAGATAGAAATATTTGTGACAGAATGTGATGTGTTGATCAACTAAGTGGTTAGAATGGAAATTCTGGCATTCATCAAGCAAGATATGTTTTCTAAATCTGAAATTTATGAGCAAGACCTTGAAAGTGCTAATATAGAAAGAGATTTTGCATCGAGTTGGCAAAGAGTCCAAGAGGAAGCCCTATTGATTTTGAGAAAAAGGGTAGGAGAAAGAAACAATGAGTCAACATTTTCATTTTATCAAAGGTTTTCTAGTACAGTTGATAAGCTTGTAATGGATATTGATTTCCCAGAATTAGAGTGGGTACAATTATTTGTAGAGCTTTGTGTGCCGGAATCTTGTGATTTGTCAGCTTCTTGTATAGAAGAAATAACTAAATGTGTTAGAAGATGGATAGATGAAATTGAAAATGCTGAATCTGAACTTAGTTGTGTTGATGTTGAGTCTACTTGTGCTAGTAGTGTTGAATATAATGCCGACAATGAAGTCTATGAACAACAAGACAATGAGGAAGAATCTATAACTGGAAATGATTCCTTTGAGTTTGTAGAGTTCCCGTATTCTCAGCTTGTAGATGATGACTTTCTTTTTCATCTTGAAAATGACTCACGTGAACAACAAGAGTTTGAGTATGATGCAGATGAAAGTGATACTGAGTCTTTTGCACAAAATAAGATAAATCAAGAAGTCTTGTCTCTTGTTTCCAACAAGGAAGATGTATTCAGCATTGAGGAGGAGATCAAAGGAAATCGACAAGAGGTTCAATGCCTACTCAGTAGTGAGAAGATTTCACAACTCCTAGATGCTGACTTTCAGAGGTATGCACACACATTTGATTCTAGAGTCTCATGCCCGACAGACATATGTTTGATAAAGAGGGTATTAATCAGGACATCAAATGTGAGAGATATGATGAGTTCATTTCCCCTATTTTTGAAGTTCATGACATGCAGATTAAGAGTACATATGATTATGATGGATTTGCTACTGTCATGTATGATGAGTATGAAGATGTATGTGCTACCGTAGATTCAGATTATTGTGAGTCTAATGTCATTGATCCTCACATATGCCATGATGTTGAAGGAAAAGATGAATCTGAATGTGTATTCTCAGATTTACAAGTAAATGATGAACCATTATTTGACAACGCCTTCCCATGTTTACAAGATGCTGATAGGAGTTATGATCAGCAAGATTTCTCTGATTTATTGTGATCTGATTTTTGTTTAGAGACATTCTTTTTTAGTTTGCAAACTGATGTAAAAGAAGCCTATCCCGTGGTGCAAACTAGTGTTCAGAGTGTGGATGTTTCCAGCCATAATGTTAAGTTGGAATGCTTCACTTTTCAGCATGGTAGTGACAATGAAGAGTGCGACGGTTTAATGTCACAAAGTGATCAGTACTCGTGGCATCCTGATAGTTTTCCTTTGCCGGATAATGGTGAGTATATTGATTACTTTTCTTATGATATGCTGAAAGTGGATCAAAATATTTATGACCAGCTGGGTGAAAAATGTAGTCTTAGTTTGCCTCTATTGTATGGAGATGAGAATTATTTATTTGATCGGGGTAAGGACTGATTTCAATTTTGGAGCTTTGAGCCTTTATAAATAAGCTTCAAGTTTGTACATTTGTAGTTGCTTTCCTTTCATCAGTAGTGTAGTTTCTTTCAATAAAGGAGCCTCAAAACCAAATAATGGATTGGAGGAATAAGAAGATGAAGTTGTTTTTAGAGTGATAAGGAGAAGCTAGTTTTTGGGGTGGTCTCCTCTTCCAAGAGATTTTGAGATTCTTGTGCTGATCTTACGCTCAACCATCCCCAGACAGAGCCAATGTGTCATGTCCCCATTCTGGCTGACATCATTTAGCGTGCTGGATCAGTCTATCACAGGCTCTAAGAGACTGGTGGTGATGTGGAGAGAGTTATTTTGTAGATCAGTGGTAGTATTTGCTCTTGGAGAAGTGATTTAGAGCTTATTTTTATTATTATGAGTTATGCGGGCCCTACATGTTATAATTTTAAGTTGAGTTGCACTTTTTATTTTATAAAGTTATATTATTATAAAAGTGCATTATAATGGGATTTTATAATGGATGCTTCTAGAATTTCTTAGTAACTTCTCAAAAATAAATAAATAGGGGGCTTGGGCATTCATTTGGACAAGCTGATTTGAGGATTCTTCTACTTTTCCATATTGGAGCAATTTGTAGTCATTTGGTCTACAAATTTTCATTAGATCTTTGGGAACAAAAACTCCCTTGGATTTGCATAACTGAAGAAGTGAGATATCTTTTGAAGGGTTGCACATTGGAAGTGGTATTCAACCATTTCATGTTGAGCTTATTTGGAATCCTCAGATTTACCTGAGGGTTTGAGTTTTGGTTGCAAGAGGAAGAAAAAGCAGGTCCAAAAAAGCAATCCGAAAAAGCAAAATGAAAAAAGCGGATCCAAAAAAGCAATCTGAAAAAGCAAAACATAAAAGTAGATCCGAAAAAGCAGACCGAAAAAGCAGTCCGAAAAAGCAGACCCGAAAAAGCAGTCCGAAAAAGCAAAGCAAAAAAAGCAAAGTGGAAAGAGCAGTCCGAAAAATTATTGCAGCCATCTACAATCAGCTGTAAATTGGGATCAGTTCGGGTGCAATTGGAGGTGTCTACATCAGCATTCAATCAACAATAAGTGCAGCATTCCAGGTTCTTTCATATGATTCAGATGTTGATATTTGATGTCAAGGTTGTGTTGAAAATTGCATATAAGTAGGCACTGCTGTGACAGTCAATACATAACTATAATTCAGTCACTGTTATTCATTTTTGGATTGTCATAGTGAATGAGGGTGGATTTGATAAGGTCTGGTCATCACAAGAGTTTCATTGTTCATGTGTACTATTGTAACAGTCCATATATGTATTCTGAAAAAATAGTCAATAGAAATCAGTCATTGCTATATCTTGCATATTGTAATCAGATTTGTAGTGTTGATAATCCAATAGACATTGTTGGTCATTGCATTATCTTGTTTGGCAAAAGTTCATTGTATTATCTTGGTGCCAAGTTATTGAAGTCTGAAAATTGTTATAGCTTGTAAAGTCAGCACTTGTATTGATAGCATATTGTAATAGGCAACCTTCTTGAAACACATCATTTCTTGGGTACTGTTCTTACATCATTTAGTGAGCATTTGTATTGGGTATTCAGTTGTATGCCAACTATTTGACATAATGTCAATGGTTGTAGTTGTGCTTATCAGAATATAGGTTGCATACCAACTGTTTGTGAAAATGCCACTTGGCTGTAGGAGTACTTTTCATATTAGAACTTCATGTATTTGCATTGAAAAAGAAATCTAAAGAAGTTGCTTATCATTTGGCTTTTCAAGTAGTTACTTAGCAATCATTTGCAATCATTAAAACATCATTGGTGCCAAACAGTCAAATCAAAACAAGCAAACATCAGCAAACAATTCAGTTGCATGCCAAGTGTTTGAAAAATTGACTCAGTTTAGATTTGGGAATTTTAGTGGCCTTTATAGTAAGGGTCATTACACAATGTTGGTACTCAAAATGTAGTTTTGAGGTACCATGTAGAATTTTGATTAGGTGCTCATTTTGGCTTTGTATTGCATGCTAGTATGGGTGTATTTGGGGTCATATCTTGAGGTCTATGTGTTCATTGCTTTGCATTCATCCTATCGAGTTGTTTTGAGTCCTTAGATGGCATGTTCAAATGGGTTTGCATCAGTTCGTTTCTAAGAGGTCTCTAAGTCAAAAAATGCTTAAGTGTAAAATTCACTGGGAAGGGTCACTTTGAGGTTGAATAAAATGCACTCTGGAGAGTGTCATGAAAATATGAGCCTAGCGTCTTGTTGTACACTTTGCATGCTCTTTATATGTCAGGTTTTAGGCCTCTGTGATAAGTTTTGACCCCGTTTATTCATCCCCTTCCGGAGGTGTTTTCTAGTTTCTGCACTTGGCCCTTTTCCCAGTTTTGTCGGGAACCCTATTTGACATGTTATAACTTGTACCCGATGGATTGGTAGAAAGGTTTTAATCATTTCCCTACATTATAGACAAGTTTTACTCTACCTTTATCAGTTTGTAGCGCGTGATGAATCCATCTGATGAGAAATTGAAGCTGATTCCATTTGCAGCTTTCGTGTTTTGCACTGTTTGGTTATTCACCAGTTTTCCAGAGCCCTATTTCGATTGTGAATAACTCATGCCCTATTGATTAGGTCATCATTATGTTTGTCTCAGTGTATAGTAGACATAAAATACTTCCATGTTGTAAGATTGTGGCTCTTGATGTATACATTTGGTCAATTTGCCAGACCTTTTCTGTTTGCAAAAAGTGCAAATTGCCCAGTTATGTTTTCTGCAAGTTTGTTAGAGGCCTTCTTTGTCTGCTAATAACTTTTCACAAGATGATCCTATTGTCAAAATTCTTGTTGTCCTGTATTGCTGACAAGTTGTACTATATCTTATTCTGATTCAAGCATCCTGCCAATCTATTCGTGCACTTTTCAAGGCTAATTCCAGATGCAGTTTATCAGGTTCTAACAGTGTGTTTGCAGGAGCATAATGAAAAGGGAAACTTCAGAAGTTAATAACTTTCACCTCGGGTACAATCAAGGGATGCCATTTTGCAAGGTGATTCTATGTATCTCAAGGTTTATGTCAGTCACGTGGTGAGATTTGTTCAGGTGATTTGGTCAGTTTTCAAAGCCGGTTCTAGAGCCAACTTAAGTGATTTTAGATAGAGCAGAAAGACAATGTTTTAAGTGGCTAACTTTGGTCAGTTTTATCTTGTGGCTTGGGTCTCTTCGAGATTTCTTCTTTGACATGCATATTTGTTTGTTGGAGGTGAACATGTGTGCTCAGTGAAATGATCCTATGATGGCTATTGGCCTATTTTTAAGGCCGCTCCCGGATGTCAGCTAACGTTATTTGGCAATCTTTGCAAAGGATAAAAGTGAAATAAATGGCCCAAACAAGATAATTTCATGATGTGTGAGAGCAAAGGAGTGTGTCACCAGTGTGATTTATCACTAAGATTGGGTACAAGATATTTGTGTACATAGAAATGGCTAGTGTTACTGGTGCTCCTTTATCATTGTTGTTTTCTAGAGGGCAATGCATCAAGGTCTTGTCTCAGATTTTGAAAAAATCAAAGCAAAGTGATGTTTTGATGTCAAATATCATAGACAAATGCAAAGCATGTGGAGAAGAAGAAGATAAAAAAAGGGTTGAAGGCAAGAGCCAGTTTTTAAAAAAAAGTATGAATGCACAGCCAGTCACGTTTTTTACCATAACTCAAAAAATACAAAGTGGGTCGGGCTAAATTTTACATATGTTTGAGATGACAATGTGTGCATTGTACATAATTTTTTTTTTTAAAACCTAGTTTGAAAATCAAAAGTTATGGTCCTCTGAGTTCTCGCAGCAATAAAAAAATCAGCAATGCTTCCAAAAGTTTAATCCCACATTGCTCAAGAAATGACCATTTCAAGTGTTTAATAGATATACCACTCACATAATGAAATGAATTAAAAGAAGAAGGCTCTCAAGAGTGTGCACAATTAGTGCATTGGGATGCATGCTAGTGACCATAAAGCACTAAATTTTGCATAAAAATGTTGGCAAAAAATGCTAGTGGTTAAATCATAAACATTTAGAGAATTGGAGAATGCTTAGTCTCTAGTTCTCCAAATATTAGTGGTTAAGAGATAACATTCAGAGAACTAGAGAATGCTTAGTCTCTAGTTCTCCAAATATAAATGGTTAATGACATAACATTCAGAGAATTGCAGAATACACTTGGTCGCGAGTTCTCTAAATGGTTGGCAGTTAGTCTCTAATTCTCCAAATGGTTAGTGGTTGAGAGATAACATTCAGAGAATTGGAGAATGCTTAGTCTCTAGTTTTCCAAATGGTTGGCGGTTAGTGAAAATGATTCAAAGAACTAGAGAATGCTTAGTCTCTAGTTCTCCAAATGCAAATGGTTAAGTCATAAACATTCAGAGAATTGGAGAATGCTTAGTCTCTAGTTCTCCAAATACTTGACAGTTAGTGAAAATGATTCAGAGAATTAGAGAATACACTCAGTCGCCCATTCTCCAAATGATAACCATGGTCAAAGAAAGATTTAGAGAATTGGAGAATAGAGCTTTCACCAGTTCTCCAGAGTTAACTGCAGTTAGTCTGATCATCTGGAGATTCAGAGAATGCATATGGTCTCTAGTTCTCCCAATCAATGGGTTAACCTGAGGTTAGTCTGAGCATGCAATGAGGTGATGACAAGTGGTGCTATCTGGTGCTTTCTGAGGCAAATACATAAAATGATATTAAATTGCTAGATTTTAAAAGATTTAAAAAATTAACATAGTCTGGACTATATGATTAAAATTCAAAAATTGAAAAGATAGCTGTTCACGGAAAAGGGGCCTAGAAATTCATTTTTTAACAAAACATAAGTGTTATATGTTTTTGGAAAGGTCTCGAAATAAGGATTCCAATGGTGATGACTATTTTTAGTTTCAAAGTAGTTGATAAGAGCAATTCAGGTTTGAAATCCGGGAATCAAGATCAGTTGCAGATCAGATTGGAAGTTTTTGGAGAATGTGGATCAGCTTGGGAATCAGTTGCAGGGAGATGAGGAATGTTGAAGATATTTTTATGCAAGAGGGACAGCTGTCAGTTGGTTTTGGGAATGGACTCTCAATTGCTATATCTTGGATTTTCTCATTGTAACATGGATGTTGAAATTTATGCTGCAGAGCAGCTTCCAGGCTTTGGGTCTTATTTTCTGTGTGTCTTTGTATTGTAAATGTACAGTTATAGATAAATTTTAATGAGAACAATTGGAATCCCGATTCAGTTCTTGTTTGATGTCTTTGTATGCATGATCTTAATTCTTGTGTATTGATTTGTAAGGCATGTCAGTATACTAGTTATAAGGTACCTATGAGTTTGAATTCAAGTTTCTTTCAAGGAGAGAGTAAGTCTTGATTTCAAGTTCTAAGAATTATAGGTTTGTATATGAATTCGATGTCCAGGAATTGGAGTGAGAGAAGTGATTTATAAGGCACTTCACTTGGTTTCTTTGAGTTTGGGATTAAGGTTTTTTGTGAATTTATGTTTGTATGACTCTGTTTCCCAATGAACAAGGCACTGGTCCTGGTTTGCTTTGTAGTTTTCATCATCAACCTTTAAAATTCAATCCATTTTTAATTTCATGTTTGAGAGCATTCATGTTTATGTCTTGTGTTTCCTGAATACAAGTGTTGTTAGTGATTCTTTGAAGAAATGAATCCAAGGGTTAGCCTACCTAAGCTCAAAGCTCGAAGAGAAGAAGGAGTTTATCCTTGTTGTCATGTTGGCCATTTTCCTAGTTCTTAGCAGATCATACAAGTGGGATCCTGTATAAGACTGGTTGAGTTGAACTCCCATGTTTTATAAGCCTGAGAACTATCCACTATTTTTTATATCTTCATAAAAGGTTGTAGTGAGTAAGTGTTTATTTATGCAGATCTTATCATGTTTTAGGTGCACCAGCCTGAGTGTGTGGAACTTGAAGCAGAAGGAGGATCAAATCCTCATCAATTAGTCTTTTCTTGCCCCTCAGTTTGCATGAACAAGTAGATTTGTGTTACTGGACAAAGATCCCTATGTTTGGTTTTCATATTTCTCTTCTAGAGTTGAGGGATACAAGAAAAATGGCTAACATAGTGCATGATGTGGACATCAGTTCTTTTGTTACCCCACGTGTTTGATGCAGGACCATCTTGGGTCTTGAGCAATCTTGCATCGCCAAAAATATTTCATGTTTCATGTACCAGTGTGATGTTTGTTTTAGCACCAATGTTTCTATTGGTTTCTTGCCTTACAAAGTTAATGCAATGATGTGGACCTAATTGTGAACACTCTCCTAATGGTGCATGTCTTAATTCATTTGGAAATGAAAGTTATCACAATTCTCCTCAGGCATCAATTTTCTACCAGTTTCGCTCATGAAACATGTGGTATTTCATCTTGTGCAGTTCCGTGCGGGGGAATTGTATCTTGCGTGGTTGGGATTCTGTTCTTGGGTCTTGTGTGGACCTAAATCTATCTTCACATCATTTTTTTTTGTTTCTAGCTTTAGTTTTGGTTTCTCCTCCTAAGTGGACCTATAATGTAATTAAATGCCTCATTGGCCGACTTGTGGCTTGATGGCTATATATTTGGAGCTTAGGTTGTTTAGTAGGCAGTCCTAGATGGTAGAAGAATAGTAGAAGAAGTAGCAGAGAAGATGATATGCAAGCTATGGTTCTAAATTCATAATTCTCATTGTATAAGGTTGAAACCCGAAAGGCCTCACAGTCGGGCATGTTGAAAGATTAATATCATTGTTCCAGTGCTGCGTCCAGTTGCTTGTCTCATATCCATTGTGTTTTCACTAATTTCATGTGATAATTTACATTTCTTCCATTGTGTAACTCTTTGTAGGGCTTGTTTGTGGGTTTAAGCAATCTCAATTAACTCTGATTCTATGTTTACCTTCCCTGCCCTTGCATCACACTATATCTCTAATAGTTATATTTGATCTCCACATGCTTTGACATGTCATGAAATACAAGGTTGGAGTCTACATCACTCTTGGTGAATCATATTCATCTAACTGCTAATCACTAGAGAAACCATCTTGATATGGTCCACTCCCTATGAACTAATACATAAAGATCCTTGAAAGTTAACTGAAGTAGATTCTCTAGCTTCTCCCTCTATCATAGAAGCATGGCCTACTCAAATGGTCCCAATCATGGAAGATATATTTCTCCAAGAGACTCTTATCATCTGGCATGATCCACATGTAGCTCAAAGTGCTAGATCCAAGACCACCTTGGACCTACTATCATAAGATCAAGCCCTAGAAAAGAATATGACTATCCTGAGATTAGAAAAAAATCCCCTCACAAATATTTAGAAAGAAAATTTTTCATAAGAGGGTGAAGATGAGGGTGTTGAGGGCAAGAGGTGGGAAATAAGGTGTTTCAAACCCTAGGTGCTCTGGCAGTTGTAGAGGCTCTTCTGCATCCAAATTGGATGAAGTAGACTCTAAGGATGAGGGGGATGGATTTACAGAGGTTGTGGGGTTTGGCCGATTGGATGTTTGGTGGAGCTGGTCCATCCCTAGGGCTTTGGGAGTTGATTTTTGAGACTGTGGGTATGCATTTGGTCTAGTGTGGCTCAAGGTCGTCAGGCATCTTAGGAGGGACTCAAGTGAAAGGTTATGATCCCTGCTCCATTGTGGCCACCTTGTTGATAGTGCCAACAATACTGGTGAACAAGGAGTGGAGTTTTTTGGTTCCTTCATTTTCTCTTTAAGGGGCTTCACTTTCAAATTTTTGGTGATTCTTGACGATAGGAGTGGAGATGTTTTTATGGGCAATGGTGATTTAGTGTTAAAATATTCTCAAACTTGCCCTTATTTTCTGGTCAGGGTTTTTTGTGCCTCTCTCAAAGGTCTTGATTTGAGCCTATTTGGTACCTCTGTGTTGGGGGATCTTGGCTTCCTAATTGATGTGACTTATTTGTGGGGGTGTGAGGCAATTTTTTTTGTAGGGTCACGAGATTAAAAAGTTTTATCTAATGTGGTTGTTGTCACTAGTTTTTCATTTTATTGTGTTTCCTCTTCTCCCCTGGAGATTTTTTTATCTTCTAGGCACCATGAAAATTTGGGCGATGGGAGATTAACCAATTTTAGCTGTTCTTTTGGTCCTTCCATACTCTATTTTTGTGGATTCTAGTGATCAACCATCTCCTTACTGTGGTGCAAATCCCTATTGAGGTGGGGTCTCACTCTATGGCTCAGGGGAATTTTATGGTAACCATTATTCTTTTATCTTCTTTCCTGCTTCCTATTGAGGTGTAAGCTCCTATTGAGGTGGAGGCTCAGTCTATTGAGGTGGCTCATTGCTCGATGAATGAGATGGGGAGGAGTGTTGTTTTTGGGCTTGGTCTTTGTTGGGAGGAGTGTTTACTTCAAGAGAACTTTTCTCGTATCATCTTTCTGGCTAGATTTGGTTTGGTAGTTTGGAGAGCCTTCCAAAACCCTATTTCTTTGTTGAAGGTTGGGGGAGCCTTTCAAAACCCTTATGTCTTCATGCAACTCAAGTTTAAGTTTCTCATGTGTTTACGTTGCTAGTTTTATTCTAGTTTGGTGCTACTAGGGTGGAATGGTCTTTCTATCATAGAAGAAGGTTATTGTTATGGGAATCCTCTAAATCCCCATGTTGGTTTTGGGTCCTAGGTTAAAACCCAAATTGTTTTCAGCTAGTTCTTTTTCTTTCCTCTATTTTTTGTTTGGTTGGATGCTAATAGTTTTCAAGGGCCCAAATCTATCTATGGCTATTTTTTATTAGGATTGGGATGGGGTGTCCCGTAGAATCCTGAGTTCTCCTTTCTCAGGAGATTTTCTATTTGATGTGAGGCCTTGTCCTTATGCTCTAAGTTTTGGGTAGTTATAGTATTTTCTGGTTTATTTATTATTGTTTCTATTTGTCTACTGGTTTTGGGTTGCTAGTCAACAATGTCTTATCTTTTGCAGTGTTTCATCCTGATGGGGTTCCAGATTCCCATCAAAATCTACTTGTAAAGGGTTTGGGGGCCCCTTGAAAACATGTTTTTTACCTTAATCCAAAACAAAATCCCATCGCATTCTTCTCCCTCTCACTATAAGAGAAAGTTCTTGAATCAACCTTCCAACCTCCTTGTCGAAAGTTGCCTCTAATGCACACATATCATTGTGCTAACATTTGGAATCCTTCAAGATGGAATAATATTCTCCACTAATTCTAGAAACAATACTTCAAGTTCCCAAATATAGCAACACAACATAAGTTTCTCTTTTAATTAATTGCACCAATATGTAGGAAACTTGCCTTGGTAATAAAAGACACCTCTATTTGTGCAATTAAAGTTCAAGAAATCCTTCCTCAAGATTTGGTCATTATCTCCTCATAAAATAATTTTATTCAATAGAAAATAATTTTCTTTGGAATTCCACTATTGAACCCAAGCAGTATTGTTTCCACTGGATCTTGCTTCTTAAGAAATTGGTTGTCAGGTATGTCATGTCCTTTGTGGGTATTGAACCTATTGTTTGTGGTGATTGTTATGTTCCTAAATCATTTCACATATTTTATTTGAATGTACATTTTCCCTTGGTGTGTGGTGTATCTTCTTTGGTTCTCTCATTTTTTGGAACTGTCATGCTGGCTTTTCTTGGAGTGAGATTCTTGCAAGATTTGTGGACTCTTTTGATTGTAGATTGAATAGGTTTTGGTCTATTTTAACTTGTGATATCTTTTGGTTCCTTTGGAAGGATAGGAATGGAGAGGTTTTTCAAAGCAATAGAAGATATCTTACTAGGTTTAGCATTAAACTCATACATTATCATATTACATCACAGGTATCCGCAGTGTTAGAGATTTCAAAAGAAATATTCATGATCCTTTCTAGAGAAGGTTCTTTACAGATCCACAATAATGATATATAGTTTGTCCAATACTTCAACAAACACAAAGATATGTTGGACCCAAAATAATTAGAAGCATTGAACCAGTTTATCAAGGATCTTAAAATTGATGCCGAACAAGACACTGACAAGGTTAGGGAACCCAAGACTTCTGACTAGAGGATTGGGATGATTGCAGCCAGTGAACCAACATATGATTTCTACAGTAGTGGTGTCTTTACAGGTGATCCAGTAGGATGTAGCAACATTGGTGAAGACCCCTGGACTAGATAGTCTAATGATCAAAGTGCTTCCTTTTTTGTATTCAGAATGTGAATATTATTAAAATATGTAAGATTATATGAAACAAACTAACCAAAGGCAAGACCTAATTTTGTAAAGGTAAAAGGTATATGTAAAATTTTATGTAATGTTGATACTATAGAACATCTAGCCGTTATGAACTCTTTGATTGTAGCAGATTGAAAATGTAAAAGATCTTCTAAACTATTTTAATAAAAATAAAAAATTATTTATACCAACATTGGGACCTATATTTGCTTAAAAAATTATAGAACACATGTAACAGTTATCCACATGATTGAGAGATGATCCTTTTATGAGCATGTTTTAGTGAGTACTCAAACTGATATAGTATATTTGTTGATTAAAAATTTACAAAGAAAGTGTTTCCCAAATATAAATACTCTTGGTTTGCTGCTAGAAAACTAGAAGATGAGTATTCATTGTGAAGATGAATCCTATCTCTAGTATTTTTAGCTTTGAAATAAGACTCACACCCAAGCTACACAACTTTATTTCCTTAAAGTTAGTGAAATAGAGAAGCAAGTGATAAAAAAGTTGAACATTGTAGGCCTAAATTTTCTACAGTGTATATATGATGTGCAAGGGTTTAAATGGAAAAAATATGTATACTTTTTGAGTCAATAGAAAGTGGAGAGGGGTAAGGAAAAGCTAGAACCATCTTCTTTGTTTATGAAATCATAACTAATCCTACAAGTCTAATTTTAGAGTTATATTCCTTGAGTGATCTCCTATTGTACTAATTAGTTGAACTAGTTAGAATAAAAGAAAAGAAAATCTTATATGTTATAAATTTTAAGTTCTATTATTATATACAATTTAGGTACTATAGTATTACATTTGTACAATGACCCCATTGAGATATTTTATGTTGATTGAATCTCTAGTTTTTGTTTTATAGGTTTATGATGCTAGACCCTTGCGACATTGGCTGGAAAAGAAAGTTGTTACTCATCTGTCTCAAATGCTTACTAGTGGAGAAAATTATGAAAACCATATTGTATTCATAGATGCAATGCTTAGGAACTTAGGGTCATTGTACCATGTGGAGAGAAATGAAGGACTTTTAATTCTAGTCACTGGGTTAAAATCAAATATCATAATAGAAATTCCTACTAATGCAATCAAATCTTATATATCTCAGGCTATCAATAAAATGATAATTAAATAAATAGATTTTTAGCTCACCTATTTAATATGTGACCTCATATTTATTTAGTAATGATGTGAGGATAAGCTAAATATGATTGATTGTATTGTTTGATAGCTTCTTTTGTAGTGAGACATGTTAAACTGATATTTCCATTAGAACGCATGATGGAAACAACTCAAAGTATGATGCCTTATGTTTGATAAAATTATCTCTATGTCATTGTGACTCTTCTTATTTAATGTAATTTATTTGAATTAATTTTTAATAGATGTATAATTTTACCAAACTATTGTTGAAAATCAAAGAGATTAAAAACTTACAAAACTGAACATTTAAAGTTCAAATCCTAATAAATAATGTAAGACAATTAATTTGTTTTTAATAGAGGATAATGCATTTTTCACCTACCATTGTACCTTAACTATAATATTCTTGGCGTTAATGAAAGCTAGGAATGGTAGCTACCTTGTAGTCTCCTCCTTTCCCCATTTACACATGCTAGGTGGTACCAATTTTAGACATTCAATACAATGCACAGAATGAGTTCAAGAATGTGGAAAAAGAAGGTAGCCTTTTTTTCAAATGGCATATCTCAGTCCTTTGTATTATAATTAGGGGACTACCATGAAGTTCCATCTAAAATAAAAATGATGCAAGGGAGGATGGGGAGAGGGGCCAAAGGCACACCCTAACCAGATCCACCTTGCAGAGATCACATGCAGAAGCCACAAACACACAAGTGAGAGAGAGAATGCAAGAAACTTTCATATATTAACTTAAATTGATTCATACATGCTGGGCTGTAAGGCCTTCCTAGTTTAGGCCAAATATTACTATTCAAGTACATAAGTCCTCCAACATGCGAGGATCTGAAACAATCTCTAATCTTTTAGCTTCTATCTTCTAACTAAACTGACTCCTAAAACTCTAACCAAACAACTACATTTATACAAGAGGCTACCGAACAAGTCAGCCTTCAGATCCACCATCAATAGAAGGAACGACTAGATCTAGGTCCACATGCTTCCCAATGATAGATATCAACATTAAATCTATCACCATAATTAATGGAAAGAGTCAACCTCAACAAAATTTCAAAATAAACAACTCGGTAAGCAAGGATAACCGAGTGCCAGACAAGCATCACCTAGGGCTAGGGAAATTCACCGAGCATCAGAGAGATAACCGACCAACATCGATAAACAAAGGAAACTGAGCAACACCGAACCAACTTGGTCAAAGAAGGAACCGAGCAACATAGGAAAATACAAACATATTTTTCATGAAACAAGATTGCCAAGGACTCAAGATGCTCCTACATCAAACACCTTGGGTTATCTAAAAATGATTCTCTGTATCATGAAGCAGGTACAACTTGAGCTGAATCCAACTTAGTTGTGAAATCCATGAACTATCTTCAATCGATCTATTCTTCCATTTTACCATATATTCCATATACTATTTTCCTCTTGTACTTCTTCCAATTCTTTGTTCCAAAATATGCTCAACTTCTTTTATCTATTTCTTAGGATAATCATTCGGTATTGTCATCTCTTCATTTAACTCATGATACTCATATAAATCAATAATCTTGAATATAGGTGATATATCCATGTCATCAGGTAACTCAATCTCATATGCATTTCCACTACCAAATCTTTTCAAAATCTTACAAGGTCCAAACTTCTTCATTTTCATCTTCCCATATGTTCCAACAGAAAATTTGCCTTTCTTCGAATGAACCATTACTTCATCACCAACATCAAAATTATTATGTCTTCTTGATCTATCAACTTTGTCTTTGTATTTCTGATTAATTTTCTCCAAGTTATGTTTCACATCTTCATGCAATGTCTTCATGTACTCAGCAAACTTTACTCCTTCAACACTTCTCTTTCTTTCATCAACAATGTCTCTCAAATCTGATATACCTCTCAGTTGTATGCCATTTACAATCTCAAAAGGTATTTTTCTAGTACTCCTATCCACTGAATTATTGTATGAAAACTCTTCTTGTGCCAACATAGAATCCCAATTACTCAGTGTGTCTCCAACTAAACATCTTAAAAAATTACCCAAGCTTCTATTCACAACTTATGTCTGTCCATCAGTCTGTGGGTGAAATGTAGAACTATATTTCAACTTGGTGCCAAATATTCTACAAAGGGTCTTCCAAAAGTATCCAATAAATTTACTGTCTCGGTCAGAGATAATGCTCCTCGATAATCCAGGCAATTTGACAATTTCCTAAAAGAAAATATCTACTATATGTATTGCATCTGATGTCTTTCTACAAGGTATAAAATTTGTCATCTTAGAAAATCTATCCACAACAACAAATATAGAATCATTACCTCTTACTGTCTTTGGTAAGCCAAGAACAAAATCCATACTAATATCAATCCAAGGTTTCTCAGGTACAGAAATCGGTGTATACAATCTAGTATTCTGACTTACTCCTTTTGCAACTTGACAAATTCCACAACTTTTCACAAATTTTTGAACATCTTTATACAACTGTGGCCAAAAGTATTTCTCCTTAAGAAAATTCAATGTCTTTTCAACACCAAAATGTCCAGCCAAACCACTACTATATTTCTCCTTTATCAAATTAGTTCTCATTGGTCCTCTCGGTATACACAACTGAATACCTTCAAACAACATACCTTCTTGAATGAAATATTCTTCCCATTTAGTACTTGGTTGATCTTGAATAGGTGCTCCACACTTTCTCCATGGGTCAGAAAAGTCAAGATCAAATTCATAAGAATCTCTCATGTCATCAAATCCAAGAACTTCAACTTTCATCTCGGTCATCAAAGATCTTCTTCTACTCAATGCATCAACAACTTAGTTAGTAACTCCACTCTTATGCTTTATCACAAATATATAACTCTGCAAATACTTAACCCATTTCATATGTCTCTGATTCAACTTATTCTAACTACCCAAATACTGTAAATCTTTATGATCGGTATACAACACAAATTCACTTGATATCAAATAATGTCTCCATTTCTTCAGTGCTTAAACAATAGCATAGAATTCTTGATCATACCACTAGTACATTTGAGGCCATTTTCCGATGGCTATCTGTTGAATTTGCAACGCCTATTTATCGACATTTTGACATATATGTTTGCTGATATTTTTGCATTGCAAATTGTGATAGGAGTGATAACCATCGCAATTCTAACATCTTTTCCTGTCGAAACTTGCCTCATTAATAGCAACTTCATATGGGCTTTAATACGATATATCTATCAGAACTCTGACAAATATATGTCAAAGAATCTATCGGATTTGTGATGGATATGCAATGAATCTCTAATAGGTCTACCCATCGGAGACATAGCATCCTCATCACCAACATCTGTCGAAAAGGGACCCACTTTGACAGTATAACTATTGGAAGTGTGATGGATAGGGAGTGACCTTCGACAGGAAAACGTGTTGGATGTATAGCATTGCTATCGAAATAAATATACATTATGTCGAAAAAGCAACAGATACCCAGATTAAAGATAATAGAGCTCAAGAGACCATCATAGTTGGTCTCTGTCTTTGGTCCATGTAGTGACAAAACATTTTACCTTTCATTAGCTCATCAAATGAGGGGATTTCAAAAAATTTAATAGAATATTTTCATGATAACATATATTATTTAAGTTAACATTGCAAATCAATCTTATTAAAAACTATAATAAGAGGCTTATTACAAACTACAATAAGAGGCTTATTGGCAAACAAAGGTTTTATGCTGTGAAATGGAGTTGCCTATTGTGCAATACAATTAAGTACAAAACATTAAGGAAAAACAAAATAGCTGCCTTCAAATGAGCCAAGGCAATAATACTAAGCATCTCGATGGTGTTCCTATCTTCTAAGGGGTCATCCAAAATATGAGGGGTATCAATAAACTGATACCTCAAGTACGTATAATTAGTATGCCCGACAAATAGAGACTTAGTAGTAAAAGCATAAGGTTGCACATCCACATCCGCCCTAGTAATCTTATTAATAAAAGAAATCTTGCCAACATTAGGGTACCCATAGATCAAAATAGTCCTGGTATTTCAACATATGGAGATTGAACCAGGTTGGGTTATTACATTTCCTTCTCACTTTGTATGGGTTGAAGTTAAGTCTCATACATTTTTTAATTGGAAGTTTGTGATATTAAATTATTATCATGGTTATTTGAGTAAACTTTTATGAATGACCTGAATACAATGCTCTCTTGTTTAAACTAAACCATTCATATAACAAATACAATACATTGTAAATTGACTTCAGAAAATAACTTCAGTCAGAGTGTTTAGAAAATACATTCTAATCAGCCTTAGGATATTACAAGGTATAAATCCGATTGGTGTTTCTTTGGTTGGTTACAATGTTGTCTTATCATTCATGGTGGAAGATGTGAAGGAGAATTTTGTAACTTCATGCAATATGCAAGGTACCAAAATCCATGGAGACATTATTGTTAAAAACTTAAACATGATTCTGATTTTCTGAGTTTGACCAATAGTTTTTTGACTTTGAATCAGAAATTGGTGAAGAAAATGAAGTTGATATGGATAGGTAATCATTTGACACATGAACTCCTCTTCTCAATTGATAAGACTATGAGGAAAATCTAAATTTAGTGGTGTGTGGTGAATCTAAAGATGGAAGGAAAGAAAAGTCCCAAGTTTTGAATTTGGATAGTAGAGGCTCCTTTCCTCATTCTCACAAGTCTATAGGTTTGTCACATGGATTAATCAGTAAAGAAGAGGCATCTAGCATTGTAATTCAAGATATAAAGGTTGGGCCTGACCATTGCATAAAAAAGGTACTTGTATCCATTTAAAAAATTTCACCAGGGTATGACCATAATTCTAAGTTCATACCAGTGACATAACTCCACTACCTCAAGATATGGTAGCCTCTGGTCAAGAAGAGAACATTGATTTACATCCCATATTTGAGGGTATACATGGTACAAGCACAAGACATGATGGGAATGATACAACTCATCATACTTAATAAAAGAACTCTTGCCAACATTAGGGTACCCACAGATCAAAATAGTCTCGGTATTTGGGTCAATAGATGACAACCTTTCCATATGCTGCCTCACCTGTTTGAGGTAAGCCAAACTCGGTCCAATTCTCTTAACAATGGTACACATTCATCCAAGTGCATCAACCTTCAAATATTTTTAGCGGTAAAGAGAATCCCCATATTTTATCATCCTAACATAGTCTTTGGCCACTTTGGCAATGAGAACCTCAAAATAGAGAAAAGAAACTTAGTAAAACTAGTCTGTCACTGTTTGTGAGGGTACAGTCATGATAAGTGCCTCTCAAACCTCTCCAAACATGTAATATTATCTTTAAATACTTTATTGATCTCTTCTAAACATTAACCAAATCAAACCGACATTTGAATCCACACATAATAACCCAAAATGAAGGGCTTTGTATCCTTTAATGAATCTTAGTAACTGGTAACGCATGGATAGTCAAACCACTAGTCTCCAAAGTATTCAATAAGTGAATATGAATGTTTGAAAACTATTCCTTATTGCATAGTGGAAAGGACAAATCAAAACAAGACTTTAACACCTTTAAGATCACTGATTTCAATTAGAAACCTTTAACTCTCTTCAAACTCACAATACATTTCATGTGTAGTACAAAACTCATGAGATTCTAAAGAAGGCCTCACTCTTAATCAACCAAATCTTCCTTGTACCACACAAAAAATTGTGTGATAACTATGTCTCCTCCAACCTTAATTATTTAAGAATTCATCATATCAGATAAAGTATGTCTGAAAATGAAGATTTGTCTGACAAATAGTAGGTCTTCTTTAGTATCTTCTAATAACATGTTAAACTGATAAAGGTGTTATCTACATTTAATCTACCAATTACTAATAGATTAAGCATATTATTACTATGCTTAATGTTCCATTTAAATGCATTTAACACAAAAAAAAATTTTACAAAACTAAACCAATGGCATGTTTACAACAAAGGTGTAATAGAACTCCCAACAATTCTTAAACATACTTTATCTGATATGATGAATTCTTAAACAATTAAGGTTGGAGTAGACATAGTTATCACACATTTTGTGTGGTACAAGGAAGATTTGGCTAGGTCAAATCTTCCTTCATGCTAGCAGTCTACAGAATTAGACCTTTATTAACAATTCATCATATAAGATAAAGTATGTTTAAAAATTGTTGGGACTGGTCCTTTGGCATGTATTAAACAAAATAAAAATTTCATCATATTATTATCATCCTATATCTTTGTTGTAAACATGCCATTGGTTCAGTTTTAATCTACTGGTGTTGTGCCCTAGCCCATGTGTTATCTCCATTATTTGATGGTATTGGTGCTTGTGCTCAAGGATATCGATTCACTGTTTTGAAATATTGACTGTGGTTATCAAATGGAAAAAATAGAAAAAAATAAATTCAACATGAATTTTTTTTTACAAAATTGAACCAATGACATTTTTACAACAAAGAAATAGAATGATAATAATATGCTAAAAATTCTATTATGTTTAATACATGCCAAAGGATCAATCCCAACAATTCTTAAACATACTTTATCTAATATGATGAATTCTTAAACAATTAAGATTGGAGTAGACATAGTTATCACATAGTGTTTTGTGTGGTACAAGGAAGATTTGGCTAGGTCAAATCTTCCTTCATGCTAGCAGTCTACAGAATTAGACCTTTATTAACAATTCATCATATCAGATAAAGTATGTTTAAGAATTGTTGGGACTGGTCCTTTGGCATGTATTAAACAGAATATAATTTTTAGCATATTATTATCATTCTATTTCTTTGTTGTAAACATGCCATTGGTTCAATTTTAATCTACTGGTGTCATACCCTAGCCCATGTGTTATCTCCATTATTTGATGTTATTGGTGCTTTGTTAGAAAGTAAAGTCCACAAAGATAACTGAGAGGGGGAGGAGGTGAATCAGTTATCTGATAATTATAACATTTATAAACTTCAATAGATTTTAACCATGTAAGCAATATAATTACCAACCATAGAAAGATATTCATACACAATAACACAATGACACAAGATATGTTGACTAGGGAACATCTTGATCAAAGAGTAAACCCCAGTGGGAATGATGCCCACAAAAGATGCACTAATATGAATATTCCTTATGAAAGGATGGACTCTGTTAGGAGTCTTATGAAATAAATTTAGTACATATCAATCCCTGTTAGGATATTTTGAATCCCTGCTAAAAGATTCTAACTCTATTAAGAGTTATGGAAGACAGAAGGACCCAGTGCCCAAATAGCTTCAATGGAAAGATCACTGAACACATTGTCCAACTGATCTCTAGATTATTCAATAGAATAATATCAATTAATTATTGATCTCAACAATATGTTACCTCTTCTTTGACTATGCCAAACCATACTCACTGCTACACCAGATCTCAATTTTAGATCTTTGTACTTCACATGTCTTCCTTCATAAATTCACTTTCACAATCATTCACTTTATCAATTACACACATCACACACTTACAAAAAGGAAAAAAATTCCTTCTTTTATACCACACTCAAGTAATTACAAATGAGTCGGCATCCAATTACAAAATAAAAGTTTCCACACGTTACATCAAAAATTACACAAAATTGTCAGCTTCCAATTAGAATAATTCTTCACTCATGTGACCTCAAAGTTTGCACTATCATCCACATCACTATCAACATGTCTTCAACTTCTCTTTAACTACACAAAACCAAATTCCATCCTGATTAGGATATATCATCTGATTTCCACAAGTCGCTACTTAAGAACACTACTTGAATACTACTTCCACCAAAATGCTCATAACTTCCATGAACAAATGAATTACTATCTGCGCTCTTAACCATGAACATATAACATATCAAAGATTAAATCTTCAACATAGCTTGATCTACAATATCCCACGTGCGCTAATCAAAACATTGTCTTCTCCTCTACTAATCTCCAGTAGATCACTATGTTGACATCAATGACAATCATAGTCATGAATGCAACAACAAATGCTATAGAATGGATGCCAATACTCCCATAGGATATATTTAGCATTCATTCCTAACAATCTCCCCCATTGGTATTGATGGCAACATAGATGAAAAACATCCAATGTTCCATGAATCCAATACTACAATTCTGCTGCTCTTCAAAAAATATTTTCAAATCCTCTTCATCAATCAAATCTTCCTTCATTTTCCTATTAAGTTCTCTCCAATAGATGGTAAAAATGGTTTTTCATGTACACTTGTCCCCCATTGACATCAATGATAGAAATTTCATCATTATGTCAACAACAACTCTAATGTCAAAAGACGTTGTTCAAAAAATACATTCACTAGAGTCCTCATGACTCAGCTTAGATACACATACTCCCTCATAGAGGA
This sequence comes from Chamaecyparis obtusa, assembly GCA_027943335.1. NCBI lineage: Eukaryota > Viridiplantae > Streptophyta > Pinopsida > Cupressales > Cupressaceae > Chamaecyparis > Chamaecyparis obtusa. The sequence continues at coordinate 2,756,087 of BSBK01000589.1, forward strand.
AGTACCAACATCCAATCCAAAAGAAAGATAAGGCTCATATACCACTGGGCGGATGCAACCAATCTGCATCACTTGTTAAAATTAGGTTGGGGCATAACCCCAAGCATACCTCTCAAATAATCAAATGTATCCTTAGGAAAAGGCTTTGTAAATATGTCTACAATCTACTCCTTTGTGCTTATGTACTCAAGTCTGACTTCTTTCTCAACAACTTTCTCTCTTACTACATGATACTTAATCTCTATATGCTTTTTCTTAGAATGTAATACAAGGTTCTTAGACATACTAACTATGCTAGTGTTATCACAATGTATACCAACAGGTTCAACAAACTTTATTCCAATGTCTTTCAATATCTACTTCATCCAAATTATCTGGTTGCAATTTTTTGTTGCTGCTACATATTCTACTTCTGTTGTGCTATGTGAAATACAATTCTACTTCTTGCTTAGCCAAGAAACCAATCTTCCTCCAAGGAAAAATACTCCACCACTGGTGCTCTTTTTATCATCAACACTGCCTCCCCAATCAGCATCTGTATATGCGCATAGGGTAAAATCATCATAATTTTAATACCACAATCCATAGTCCATTGTGCCCCCTAAATATCTCAATATCCTCTTTACTGCTGCATAATGTGATTCTCTAGGTTCAGCTTGAAATCTTGCTACAATTCCAACTGAATGTGCTATATCAGGTGTTGTATGTGTCAAGTACTGCAATCCTCCAATCATAGATCTGTACTTCTTCTGTTCAATTGTAGGAGTCTCATTTGTGCTAGATAATTTATGTCCAATTACCATAGGTGTTCCAACTGGTTTACAGTTCTCCATTCCAAATATCTTTAACAAATCATTCAAGTACTTTGTCTAGCTTACAAAGATACCATCACTGTTCTGTGTTATCTGTAATCCTAAAAAGTATTTCATTTCACCAATCATACTCATTTCAAATTCAGTCTTCATTTCATCAACAAATTTATCACTAGCTCCATCTTCTCATCCAAATATAATGTCATCAACAAAAATAACTATAATTAACAAACCATTTCCAATTTCTTTTGTGTACAGGTTGCTATCAGTTGTTCCTTTTGTAAATCTCAATTTTAACAAATACTTATCTAATTTTTCATACCAAGTTCTAGGTGCTTGCTTTAGTCCATATAAGGCTTTCTTTAGTTTACATACCATGTCTCCTTCTTGAGACAAAGGAAAACCTTCAAGCTGCTCAATATAGACTTCTTCTTCCAATTCTCCATTCAAAAATGTTGACTTCACATCCATCCGATATACTTTGAATTTCTTAAAAGCTGCATAGGCCAAAAACATTCTTACTGCTTCAATTCTTGCTACTAGTGCAAAAGTTTCTTCATAGTCAATTCCTTCTTGCTGTGAGTATCCCTTACATACCAATCTTGCTTTGTTTCTTACTACTTCTCCTTGTTAATTTATCTTGTTTCTGAATACCCATTTAGTTCCAATAACATTCTTATCTTTAGGTCTAGGGACCAATTCCCATGTCTAGTTCTTTTCAATCTGATCTAGTTCTTCTTTCATAGCTTTAATCCAATGTTCATCTTCACAAGCTTCACTAGTAGATTTAGGTTCAATTTGAGAAATCAAACATAACTGTTCTTGTACCTTATTTCAAGTTAGAACTCCTCTATCTATGCTTCCAATAATCTTCTCAACAGGATGATTCCTTGATAAGTTCTTGTTAGGTGTCACTGTCTCAGGTCTTACTTCAGGTGTCTTTTCTTCAATGATTTCACTATGGCTTTCATTCAACAAGTCACTGTCATTTTCATAGAATAATTTAGTAGTTTTAGTGTTAGGTTTAGTATGAGTTCCTCCATTAGATTCATAATCAAGCATTCTTTCCTGAATTTTGAACTTTTCATCAACTTTAATATTTGCGCTCTCAACAATAGTCTTAGTTCTCTTGTTATAACATCTATAAGATTTTCTCTTCAAAGAATATCCAATAAATATACCTTCATCACTTCTAGGATCAAACTTTCCAATATCATCATCTCTCTTTATATAACATTTGCTTCCAAAAATTCTAAAATACTTAACTGAGGGTGCATGTCCAAACCATAATTCATAGGGTGTCTTGTCTATGTCTGCTCTGATTTGTACTTTGTTCATTGTATACACTATTGTGTTCACTGCTTCTCTCAAGAATATCTTCGCCAAATCATTCTCAAATAACATAGCTCTTGCTGCTTTAGTCACTAATCTATTTCTTCTTTCTGTAATACCATTTTGTTCAGGTGTTCTAGGGGCTGAAAATTGTCTCTTAATACCATTCACTTCACAAAAGGTGTTAAACTCTCTAAAAGTAAATTCTCCACCTCTATCAAATCTCAAACATTTAATTTTCATTCTGGATTCATTCTCAACTTTATTCTTAATGATCTTAAACTTATCAAATGCTTCAAATTTTTCTTTAAGAAATGTAATCCACATCATTCTTGTAAAATTATCAACAAGAATCATAAAATACCTTTCTCCATAGAATCCTCTAGTCCTTGTAGGACCACTCAAATATGTATGAACAATCTCCAACTTCTCTGTAGATGTAAACTTCTTACTGGGAAATGAACTTCTCTTTTGTTTCTCCATCACACATTCCTTGCAAATCATGTTAGTAGGCTTCATAATTTTAGGCAAATCTCTTATTGCAAGTGTAGTACTTATTTTCACAATGTTACCAAAATTTATATGACAAAATCTTTTGTGCCATAACCAACTGTCATCAATCTTAGTAATCAAACATGTCATATCAGTAGGATTCAACTGAAATACATTACCTCTGGTTCTAGATCCAGTTCCAATCAAATTTCCATTTTTATCTTTTATCACACAAGTTTTCTCAGTAAACCAAACTTGATATCCCTTATCAACTAACTATCCAACACTCAAAAGATTATGTTTCAAACCATCCACAAAGTAAATATCATCAGTATTAGTCTTCCCATCAAGAGTAATAGACCCTATACCTTTAATCAAACAAGGTGCATTATTTCCAACTCTAACACCATCATAATTGTTAAACTTTATGAAATTTTTCATGTCTCCAATCATATGATGTGAACAACCACTATCTATAATCCAATCAGCTTTTTTTTCAACTTGAGAAACTAGGGCTTTTTCTTCCTTAACATCTATTTTAGGATTTTCTTCTTTAATTGCTACAAATCCTATGTCATCATTATCCTCAGTATCACTTTCACTTAAAGTTCTCTCTATACTAGCTTTAAGATCTTCATCATTAGCATAATAACATTCCTTAGATCTTCTAGGCTTGAAATTATTTTTGTACTTTTTAACTCTCTTAGGACATTTAGATGCAAAATGACCATATTCTTGACAAGTCCAACATTAAATTTTTTTTTACTATCTGGTTCTCTCTTCACAAGTAAGGCAATACCTTCTTCAATATTCTTGTCTTCTTCATTTCTAGATCTATTGCTGCCAACATAATCTCTGCTCACACTGATGCTTCTTGACAAGTAGGGCAAACACTAAGATCACTGAATGCTATCTCCATTCTAGGAAAATCTCCTGATAACCTTAGGTTCATTTTTGCTGCTTTCAATCTTCCAAGAAGAGTCTCTCTTGTAAAGTTTGAAGTACAAGGTATAACTTGTTCAATCATCTGTGTTGTTTGCTTAAATGCAGGAGTCAATGTCCTTAGAATTTTTCATATAACTTCATTTTTTGTCTTTGTTCCTCCACAAGATTTTATTCCTGCAACAATTTTTGACATTCTACCAATATAGCTTTTAACAGATTCATCTTCCATCATTCTTATATCTTCAAATGCACATATCCAATTATGTAATCTAACTTTCTTTGCATGTTCATCACCTTCAAAAATAGAGTGTAAAGCTTTCCAAATTTCATGAGATGTTTTCAAATATTTTACCTAACTATACTCATTCTTTGAAAGGGCTGTCAAAAGTGTTTCTCTGGCAAGTATGTTACACATGAATAGATCTTTCTCATCACTAGAACATGTTTCAATGTTATCCTCATCAATGATAGTCTTCTCATTCTTTGTAATCAACCAATAACCTGGTCCTAAACACAGTAGATGTGTCTTCATCTTTTCTTTCCAGCTATCAAAATTTACTCCATCAAACTTAGGGCTTTCTTTCCTGAAATTCACCATGGATCTCCTTAAGCTGCTAAACTTTTCTTTCAAGGACTTGCCACTCTGATACCAATTGTGAGAAAGTAAAGTCCACCAAGATAATTGAGAGAGGGGGGGTGAATTAGTTATCTGATAATTATAACTTTTATAAACTTTAATAGATTTTAACCATGTAAGCAATATAATTACCAACCATAGAAAGATATTCATACATAATAACATAATGACACAAGATATGTTGACTAGGGAACTTCTTGATCAAAGAGTAAACCCCAGTGGGAATGATGCCCACAAAAGATGCACTAATATGAATATTCCTTGTGAAAGGATGGACTTCGTTAGGAGTCTTATGAAATACATTCAGTACATATGAATCCATGTTAATAGATTTTGAATCCCTGCTAAAAGATTCTAACTCTGTTAGGAGTTATGGAAGACAGAAGGACCCACTACCCAAACAACTTCAATGGCAAGATCATTGAACACACTGTCCAACTAATCTCTAGATTATTCAATAGAATAATATCAATTCATTACTGATCTCAACAATATGTTACCTCTTCTCTGACTGTGCCAAACCACACTCACTGCTACCCCAGATCTCAATTTCAGATCTCTGTACCTCACATGTCTTCCATCATAAATTCTCTTTCACAATCATTCACTTTATCAATTCCACACATCACACACTTACAACAAGGAAAAAAATCCCTTCCTTTATACCACACTCAAGTAATTACAAATGAGTCGGCATCCAATTACAAAATAAAAGTTTCCACATGTTACATTAAAAATTACACAAAACTGTCAGCTTCCAATTAGAATAATTCTTCACTCATGTGACCTCAAAGTTTGTGCTATCATCCACATCACTATCAACATGTCTTCAACTTCTCTTTAACTGCGCAAAACTAGATTCCATCCCGATTAGGAGATATCATCCGATTTCCACAAACCACTACTTAGGAACATTGCTTGAATACTGCTTCCACCAAAATGCTCATAAATTCCATGAATACATGAATTACTATTTTCTCTCTTAAAAATGAACATATAAAATATCAAAGAGTAAATCCTCAACATCACATAGCTTGATCTGCAATATCCCACGTGCGCTAATCAAAATATTGTCTGCTCCTCTGCTAATCTTTAGTAGATCACTGTGTTGACATCAATGACAATCATAGTCATGAATGCAACAACAAATGCTATAGAATGGCTTCCAATACTCCCATAGGATATATTTAGCATTAATTCCTAACATTCTTGTGCTCAAGGATATCAATTCACTATTTTGAAATGTTGACTCTAGTTATCAAATGGGAAAAATAGGAAAAAAAAAAAAAATTAACACAAAATTTGTTTTACAAAACTGAACCAATGGCATGTTTACAAAAAAGAAATATAATGATAATAATATGCTAAAAATTCTATTCTATTTAATACACACCAAAGGACCAGTCCCAACAATTCTTAAACAATTAAGGTTGGAGTAGACATAGTTATCACACAGTTTTTTGTGTGGTACAAGGAAGATTCGGCTGATTAAGAGTGAGGCCTTCTTTAGAATCTCATGGTTTTTGTACTACACATGAAACATATTGTGAGTTTGAAGAGAGTCTATTACATTCTTTCCAATATGCTTAGTATCAAATAAATGGTGGGCATATTATTATCATTCTATTTCTTTGTTGTAAACATGCCATTGGTTTAGTTTTGTAAAAAAATAAAATTTAAATGCATTTTTCCAAACCAATTGTTAAACAAGAAAGCAGTAGCAGTGAGGAGGGGTCTTCTTCTGAGGAGATTGATGAAGATCGTGCACCTCAAAAACCAATTCATAAGGTACCAATCATGTTTTCTATTCACTTATATTTTTGGATTGGTAAATCTCCTTAGTTTCATGTCCTTTCTTTTGATTACTATGGATGAGATATATATATTACATTTAACATTCAACTTCTTTACATTTTAGAAAATGTAGTGTGTTTTCTGAGGATTTTACCAAATCAACTTTTAACATGAACCGAAAACACCAAATTGAATTGTGTTTTTCTTCTCATCTTCACTACCAAAATAATCACCCCTTTAATCTAACTGCACTCATGAGATTCTAAAGAAGGCCTCACTCTTAATCAACCAAATTTTCCTTGTACCACAAAAAACACTGTGTGATAACTATGTCTACTCCAACCTTAATTGTTTAAGAATTCATCATATTAGATAAAGTATGTTTAAGAATTGTTGGGACTAGTCCTTTGGCGTGTATTAAACATAATACAATTTTTAGCATATTATTATCACTCTATTTCTTTGTTGTAAACATGCCATTGGTTTAGTTTTGTAAAAAAAAATTGTGTTAAATGCATTTAAAATTATCTTCATTTTCTTCTGATTGTCTAAATGCTTCTTTATTTTTCATCCAATAAATACATGCTAGTATATAAAGAAGATTAAGGGTTGTAAACCTCTATTATGTAAATAATGAACTTTGAATCTTCCTAAAGAGTTTTCCAATGTTAAAAAATCCCAATATTTATGAGCAAAAATGCAGGCATTAGGGTCATTTTTATATTTTCATTTTATGTCACTTTTGCGTGAGAGTATTCCTTTTCGATTCCCATTCAATGGCACCTGTGTTTGTGAGAAAAAATGCTTTAATATTTGAAGATAATGATTCTTGGTTTTCCTTGCATGAAAATTAGATGAGGAGGAAGACCAACAAGAGGTGGTAGTAGTGGTGAATGCAGGTGCCTATGGGGTCATGAGTGTGGCTAAAGATGAATCCATGGATCCTAAAGAAAGCTTAGAATGCCTAGAGGAGAGGCAAGGTATGAAAGGTGCATTGGTCTCTATGAAGAGAGACTCAAAACTTGAAGATGAGAAAGAGTTAAAGGTTTGAGCACTTCTTGGAGTAGCATCATGCTAAGATGCCATGGATCACTAGTTTGGATCTCTATAAGCCAAGGGTGAAGATTAAAGGTTTTTATTTGCTGACATGTTTGTGCTTGCAGGTTTCCAAGAGGACTTGGGAAGTTTTCAAAGTTGGGGAGTATGGTGCAGGAGCACCATGGCTACAAGGGTCACTTAATGATCCTGAAGGAGCATAATAGTTAATATGAGTCCAAATTGCCTATAAGGCCTTTATGTGATGTAAATGTGGCCATTAGAGCCACCAAATGTAATAAAATGCAAGCAAAATGCTAAAATTGTAAAAGTTTCCATAGGGGCAAGACAAGGCCTAAAGGGATAATTATGGGGTTAAATGGTTAGTTTGAGGGATTTAATAATAAAATATGTTTGTAAAGGTCATAATTTGACCACTTGAATGTAATGGGGAAAATAAAGTTTAAAATATTTAAAGGTTTCCAAAGTTGACAATCCCATTGTGAACTTGGTAACACAAATTGAGGGACAAACTAATGTAACCGAGAAGTAGAGGAGTGTAGGTGAGTTTGTTGTAGTCTTCTAGTGTTGAAAGATGTTTGTAATGAAGTTTGAAAGTAATAAATTTTAATTCTTTGCAAACAGCCTGCTTGTTGCTATAAGGGCATAGTCAGCCTTTTGTGGTGTTCAAACTTCTTTTTTGTATTCAATATTGAGAGGGAATACATTATATTGAATATATATTAGGTTATTGGTCATTTAAATGCACTATTGAATAGTTTTGTTGAGTTTTTAAGCAAGAGAAACAATCAGAATTTTGACTATTCCTATCATTGTTTAAGTGCAATCAGCAAATTCTTTTGAAGAACCTACAATGATATAGGATCTCCCACTTTTTGTGGTGAATGTGTCTTATGGGAGAGACCTAATACATGTATAATATGTGACATTAGATTTTTGTATTCATAGATGGAAAGAAAATGGTGAAAAAGATCTCTGAGTGAAGGGATATGCTGATTGAGGGTTACTAGTTGCTTGGACTAGTCAAGGTCTGAGAGTTCTACCCAAAGGAGGGCCACATTTTAATACATAGAAGGTCAAGATATGATTATTATATGGTGTTATATCCATTGGGAGGGTTTGGAAGTGTTTGGAGAGGTTTGGTTGACAAAGCCCCAAGCTTATGCACCTAGGAATGAGGGTTTTGTGGTTTGGGTAGAGGATCTTGGTGTTACCACCTTTGAGTGTGAGAATACATTTATTTGGATCATAATACAAATATTTTTTGGGGTTAGAAGTTTTGGGGATATGTGAAAATGATACTTGCTTTGTAAACAGAGGGCTAATTAGAGGGCTAGTTACAGAGCACCAACAATTGTTTGGATATTTTAGATCCTTAAGGCATACCTTTGTGTTTAATGCCCTACATCTTCCCTATAAGTGAATTAGATAGATTAGTTCCTCATGATTTATCTTCATGTTTAAACTTTAAAGTGCTTTTTATAGGGTTCTCTCACAAGGATTAGTTAATGTATATGTAGCCTAGTATGGAGCTAACTTGACATCCTCCATTTCTGCAAGGGCCGCTTAGGATTTTCTCATGTTATCTCTTTTTGTTTCCTTTTGTATGCTATAGGAATGGAGACAAGGTTAATGATCGATCAAAGATCATATGAAACTATGTAAACCACTTTTAGTAATAAAAAATGTAAATTTCATGTATATTGCTAGTCTGCCATAGGGGCACAATTAGAGGGTTCATTGAAAAAATGATCCTTTGAATGGTTACTATGAATATGAATGATTTGACATAGTATATTTCTCATTTTACTTGAAGTTTGGAATAGCTTGTGCAAGGGTGAAAGTACTTTTGATCATTTTGGTCGTGACTATTCCTCATGTACACAGTAAGGAAATGCAACTGTCTAATGATTATATGTAATGTTGAATGGATTATGTTGGTTCTTCAAAAGATTTTACACTCCAAGAGATACCAATATACTTATGATTGATATTAAGGAGGGGTTAACTCCAAATGTGGGAAATCTATAAGTAACTGGACCAACTATAAGGACAAGATTGCCCTCTTCACTTCTAGCTCTGCAAAACCAAGGTGAATACACCTAATCCAATAGATGAAACTCTATTCTTTACTCAATACTAGATCTTACAATAGATAACAGTGAGAAAGTACTAAATAACAACCTATTATTCATTGACTCTCCATCACTGGGTAGAACTACTATATAAAAATAAAGTAAAATGACTGGTATTTAAATATTTTTTATTACAATGATTTCAATCATCCCTTATAAAACAAAGATAGGTCCATACAGGCTAGTGCCTTATCCATTGGGCATACAACACTGGGAAATAAAATGAATACAAAGATGTTTCAAGAAGAAATGATCTCTAAACATAAACACAAATACCCCAACTCTTTCCTACTTATGAGAATCCTTCATACAAATCCAGTGAACACGTATTCCACTTTGAGCAGTATTTAATCCAACCCTAGATCAGAACTCAAAGAAAAAATACATATATGAAAGCCTTTGAAAACTTGAGAAATTCATAGATTAAATGCAAAGGAGAGACAAAGACTTTGATATTTGTATTAAGTATAACCTATTTTCTTTGTATACAATATGTCTTGAATGGTAAGCTTGCAAGACAACAACAACAACTTGTACTTCTTCTCTATTTCTTTCACAAGAAAATGATGTAAAATATTACAATCCTCAACTGAGGGTTAGGATTTCAGAGTTTCTATATTTTCAACACCTAAAACTCTCAATGCCTAGAATGATCATGGAAAATCCTTTATATACAAGGAAATGCAATAAGCTATTGATCATTCTAGGGTTTACAAAAATTTTAACCTAAAAACTTTACAATAACCCTACTGGGTTTACAATAAATGCATCAATCAAAATTAGAGAGATATTCTGCAGATAGCCACCTTGCTTTATGTCTTCAATTCTCTTCTTGGTTTACTCAAGCAAATCTGACCTCCATCTCTTCATTGTCATTCTTGCAATAAATACCTCTTTATATCTCAACAACCCTTTTAGGACTCAAAAAGTTAAAATCTTCATTTGTCTCAAGAAGTAGGTGGAGTGTCTACTTTCTCTGCATGTGGAATATAATGATACCGCCACCTGTTATACACCTCTTCACTTGGGAAATCAAAATTTGCAAACTCTGCATTTTTGTCAGATAACAGTTCCCACTTGTCCTCTAGTTGACTGATTTCTCGTTGAATGAAAACAAATTTGGATTTGGCAAAAATCAATGTCTCAATAGTATGTATAAAAAATAAAGTATTCTCTAAAGTCAAAATGCTAGTCATTCTAGTAGAAAATTCATCATCTATTTGTGCTCTCCACTTGATCAACTCCCTAAGTTCACCATTCTTCTTGAAAATTCTCAGGATTAAATCACAATAGGGAAGTGTCAATTCTTTCTTCAACAAATTTGATTTTCTTTCAAAATCACCCAAAAGTATATCATGCTCTATGTTGACCCCTGAAAATTTAGGTCTTAAAATTGCAAATGTGTCAGGGAAGTATGATATTTTATTTTTATTATTTCCCTATTTTGTAAAAATTAAATAATTAAAAAGGGGTCCATAATGTTTATATGGTTTGATTTTCAAAGCAAAAGTTAATTATTTTATTTCCAAGTTTTAAAAGCATTTATATTTTTTTGGAATAAAATAATTATTAAAAATTGGTAAAAGGGGCGGTAATCAGGAGTTGAACACTCAACCTCTCAAGCCAATCCCCTTTTCCTACTTACCTACCCTCCCACCCCCTAACCAATTAGTCTATTTATATTCCTTGAGAGGGTTAAGAAAAGTTATTTATTTATTTTTATTTTCATGTGCAGGTGAAGAATTATTACAACTCTTACACAGGGAGTAATTTCTCCTTTAATCTTCTCCTTTAATCATTTTTCCTTTTGTAATAATGCGATTTTTTATTTATTTATTTTTAATGTTAAAAGGAAAAAAAAGAATGGGGAGAGGGAGTTGAACATTCGACCTCTTGACCAATTCCTTCTTTCCTACCTAACTACCCAAATCTACCCCCGTAACCAATTGTTCTATGTTATTCTTCAAGAATGGATATGTAAATGAATATATATATTAAAGAAATTCTTATCTTGTTCAAAATAAATAGGTTTTGTTTATAAAATGGAATTTCATATGTTATGGTCACTAACGATTATTTTATTTTTCATTTTTATTCTATCCCCACAACCCTAAAATAAAATCATATGATTCAAAATAAGGATATAATTTGATAAATATTATTCTTATTTAGGGTTTTGATAAACTCTTGATATTGATTTTGATTTTTTCATATCCTTAAATATAGTTTAGCATTTTTCACTCTATATTATTTCTTAACATAAATAATTTTACTTTAGGGTGAGAAAGAATTTAAGTGAGTTACATTATTACTCACTTTATTGTTTAGGGTTTATGTTTAATAATACAAGACCTCAATTGGTTCTATATGGTGTTATTAGTATTAGGGTTGTTATTAAATGTGCATTTTCTTTATGCTAAAATTATGTAAATAAAATGTAATAGGATCAATGCTACTTTCTAAGATTAAATTATTAAATCTTTTAACCCTAATGTCTTAATATTTTAATATTACACTACATTATATTTGTAGATATATTTTAAAAGATATAAATATAAATGCATTATGTTTTACCCTAGAAAAATAAAAATAAAAATGCTGAAAGCATAATATTATTTCATTTATTAATTTTGAATATTGTCTCATTAATATAATGCTTTATGATTTGACAATTAAAGTGATTGCTTATAACATATGAGGATGACATAGAAATAAATATTTAATCTTTTATGCCCCATTTTTATCATCAAATATATTTATAAAATTGTGGCGTTAATAAATTATTGATTATAAATGGATAATTTTATAAGGATTGTATTGTTATTAATATAATCATTTAAAAGGACTATCTAATGTTGATTGTTTTTGTGTGCAGGAAACTAATAGATAAACTATTATGCACGAGATACCAGAATGAAATTAATTTAGGGAAGATTTTCCCGAACAATCATTGTAATAGTTTATTATGCATTTTTAGAATTAGTTGCATAATTAGGTCCTGTGAAAGGGCATGTCCTTTCATAGGAAACCTTTGAAATATATATATATATTCAATTAATGGTAGAGAGAGGAGAATAATTTTAGAAGACAATTTGGAGAACAAAATTTTCATAAAGGATATATGATGGAGTAATTTTTTTTATGAGCAAATCTGGCCAACTGATGAAAAATTTTGAACATTATTATCACATTACTAGAGGAGAGATAAGTTTAAAATCTTTAATATTGAAAAGCAATTTTTTGATGAATTATGTTGTATTGGATGAATTTTTTATTAAGTTCCTTTAATGTGATCGTTTAAATTTTAGTAATTATTATATGTGATGAAACTGTTGGTCTCCTAGGATATGTTTTTAGTTAAACTCTTCCAAACTGCAGCTGGTTGGTCTATAAGCATTGGAGTTAAATTCAGCAAAGTTATCTATAATGATTACTAGGGTTTTTACTATCTCCGGGTATAACTTGATTATCAAGACTCTATTTCCCAATGTTATAGGCACTGATCTTTACTTCAATTCATGTTGATATATATGTCATTTTCATCTATTTGTTTCCAGGTTCTGCCCATTCCAATTTTGAAGCAGTTATCTATATTTAGGACTTAGATTTAAAAGTTTTCAATTAGTTTACTAATCAATTTCTAACGGTTCTTTCAATTTTCTAACCCTAATTTTATTGTAGTTTTAGCATTTTTAATTCTTTAGTATATTTTTAGTTCGATTGATTAGGTTTTTAGTTTTGATCCTAGATTAGACATATTAGATCCGAGTTCTTAGATTAGCAGTTTTCATTTATCATTTTTGTTTAGGTACACCCACCTTGGTTACTAACCTAAAGTGCAAGAATCCAACCTAGACGAAGGTCGAATTCATCAATTGGCTTCCCGAAACCTCTAAGAGGAAATCCAGTAATTTCAAGAACCAACACTCTACAAACCTTTTCACATTCTGATGTAGTGGTTTGATCAATGGGTCAGGATCATTTTGAGACTTGGACAACCATCTGAATAATCTCACATTTGGAGATCTCTCAACCCATTTATTGAAAATTGGCCCTAACTTATTCTTATGCTTATCTAATGATGTAAGAAATATCCTTAATCTCCTAGCACGGTCAAATAGAATTGTGGGATTCAGATTTGTAGCAAATTGCATCATAGCCTCTATTACTGTTTCTTCATACTTCTGCTCTAACAAGATTTTATCTTTCAAATGTTCTTCCCTTAGTTTGTCCAACTCTACCCTTTTTCTTTTGAAATGATTTTTTTCTTCAAGAAATTGTTGCTTCTCCCAACTGAGCCTTGCATCTAGGTTTGTCTCTGGGTATGGTGAAGGTGGAAATTCAATGATAGGGCTTGATGAAGAAGCCATTGTAGGCCTATCAGCTATCATCAATTGGGGTGACATGTGGTCTTGTGGTCCTAAAAATTCTAGAATTTTTTTTTCCTTTTGGATCAGTTCTATTTTGAGCTCATTATAGGACTTAAGGACAGTTTCAAATTTAAGCCTCAGCTCTTCCTTCTCTTGTGCATCCTTTTCTACTACTTTAACATTAAATTTAGTCATTTCCAAAATGAGGCTTGAAGCCTCTACACCAGAAGTTTCACCTACTCTTTGCACCAATAAGTTTCCAGAATATCCTAAAGAGAGAGCCTCTCTCTTTCCTTTATTTTCTTCCTGCTTTAGGGACCACATTACCAAGGTTGCATGATCATCAGAGAAAGCAATACCCTTAGCAGCTTGTTTTTCTTGTTCTACAGTAGCAAGGGTCTTTACCTTGCTTTTCCTAACTTGATAAAAAATTATTGCATCTGCAATATCCAATTCTGGAAGAATTAAAACTCCTGTAGTGTGGACCATATCCCTTCCCTCCTTAGGGGTGACCTTTTCAAATTGCTTCATCATCTCCCCCTTGGTTTCATTTTCAATCTATGTTATATCCCTATTAGGGAACTCTTCTTTCTTCTTTTCACAAATCTTTTTGAACTGGCCTATTTTCATTCTCCATAAGAATTGAATGAATGCCTTAATCTTTAAAAATTCATCATCAACAATAAAAGAATCACTAGACTACTTTAGAATAGGGTCAATTTTCTTACCCTCAAATTTGGTAATAGTGAGATCCATCTCTATTTCTTTGGGTACCTCTGGCATTCCCTCCTACAACTCATCATTGGAAATGAAAATGTTTCCCTCATTCCTCATTTGCACTAACTGTTCAGCTATCCCATGTTCATCTAAGTGTAAGGGGGATTGAGAAGGACAATAAACATCTTGTTCTGGCCTTGATTCCTCTTGTCTCTACCTCTTAGGAGAGGGTTCATCCATTGCTTGATCATCTATAGGCCTCTTTCCTCTTGAAGTAGAAGGAAGACTCTCATCTCTCTGCTATGTTGGTAGAAGAACACTATAACCACTTCTCTTTTGTATAGTGTAAACTCCCCTTGGGGTCAGCTTTGTATATCCTGGCTGGCTTAAAATTTTCTTAGCTCTGTCAGGGTCTATCTTGCTTACCACAGCTCTTTTCTCATTCACTGCATGTATGATCCCTTCAAAATGCTCCATAAGAGAATCTACCTTTCTAGCACATGGCTCAAAACACTTCAATGGGTCATAGCCTCTATCCAAATTTCTAATAAAATCTACAGTCTTCTTGTAGATTATCCATTTATCCTTCTTAATTTCTTGAGTTTGGAGGTCAAACTCATTTCTTACTATGTCTTCAAGAAATTGGAATTGATGCTTTGTGAGGGCACATCTTATCTTATCCCTAAACATTCCTGACAAGAAACCCTCATTAGCTACCCATCTAATTATAGTTGTAGCCATCCTATAAGGCTACAGGACCTGATCTAAGTGCACCCATCCCTTCTTGATAATTACATATTGGTGTGCAATGGTGACATCTAGGAACAAAGTTCCCCTTCCTTTACCAGTAAGTGTTGATTCTTGCAGATCACCAATCTACCTCAGAATTTCTGCATATCCTATCTTCAGTGGGACCTGGTAAGGCAAAATGTATGGTGCCTTCTTGCAACCATATACTCAAAAAATTGTAGAAATTGGATACAATATAATATCACCAAAATTGTGAACAATAGTGATATCCTAAAAATATTCCTTAGGCCTAATCAGTCTCAACAATTCTCTTGGGATTCTAGGATTCTCAAGATATAATAATGTCCTAAGTCTTGAAGAAAAATTTCTATCAAAGACAAGGAAGCTGGCCTCTATTCTGTCCCAAGACAAATCTGGTGTCCACAACTGAACTGGAAGGGTTTATCCATTTTTCTCTTTGATGATATTAACTATGGAACTAAAAAATTGCTCACCCTTATACAAGAACATATGCATTAGCATAGAGTACCACCCAAAAGGCCTACTTATCTTCATGTTCTTTATCCCCATTAATCCATCATGGATTAAATCAGCAAGGTGAGAGGCAAAATAAAAAATCAAGGCCAATTGTGGATGTAGAGACTGTACCATCATAAACATATATGGAACTAGCATGTGGGTTGCCTCATCATGTCCAAGGATCAAAGTTAGAGACTTGTACACACCTTGTGCCCATAAACTGAATAAATCCAACTTGAAAGGCTCGGGTGTACTAGGGCTAATCACACATTGATCCAATTTGATCAAGGAAGTCCCTTAAAGGCCCTACCCTTAAATAATCTTTCTGTGCTTCATATATTTCAGTGAACTCTTTAAAATCAATCTTTTCTAGTCTAATGGAAGGATCATTCAATGAAAAGACCTCTCTAATCTCATCTTCTATAATGCTTATTAGGTCATTTCCATTTATGTCTTTGACACATCTAGTCACATGATCATAACACCTGGCAATTTGAATGAGGAGATTTTCATCCATGAACACTCTAGGGACAACTAATTTCCCTATATCAAACTACCATATATTGCTAAGGAGGGCACAAGAATTCCTTTGAGAGTACGGTGCCCTAAAAAAAATCAAGCCATTGTGGTCTTTCGCTACTCTGGCATCTCTCATCCAAAGACCTCTATCATAGAGCCCCTCACTTACTGAATCCCTAGGGTTTCTTGGGCTTAATTCCTTTACCTTTTCTAGTCCATTGTCTGAGTGTGGAAGTAGCTACATCAAATCCTCAAAAACACTCCTATCTTTATACTTTGTCTTTCCTGACAATTCCCTCTTAGGCAAAATTTTAAACTAGGGTTATGAAATAATGCACAAATACCAGAGAGAACCTCAAATATCACTGGATAATTATAACCAGGAAAAAACAATCTCTTCACACTTCCTTCTTAAAATTTCATGCAATACTTAAGTTAGGATTTTGGCCTACTAGACACTCTAAAAATCTTCACTTGAAAATGCTCCGGAAAGAAGAAAAGTTTTTCTCGCCAAAATATTCTGAAAGAGGTAAAATCTTTAGTAATCAAATCAAGGTATATAATAATTGCCAGCCATTTATGATTCATCCGCATGAAGTTCATTAAGTTCACCATTATTGAGAACTGGCGGCTTCAACATTCATGGGATGCGAGAAATGTCATAGAGCAAAAACTCAAATTTGAACCATCGATCCCTTCTATTTTTTGGCGCACAGGACTGTTAACAAGTTTAATAGCGTAATCTTGTGTTACTTTTCCCTAGATCAGTTCCCAACCAATGAGAACACTCTAATTTAAACATGTGGAAAAAGTTATAACTTAACTCAACTTTGATCAGAGCAGACAGGTGTCATCCTATCGCTAAGGCACAAGCATAAGATTTGAACACTTTTCCTCAACGGTGTAACAATCGTCATAGATCTTTTCTCAACTTATCGTGCCTTTACCATTTCCCAAAAAAATAACCTCACCTTAGCTTTTCAAACCTCTCATTAATCAGAAAACTACCACGTCAGACAGACCAGCAAGTGGACCCCGCTCTATTCTTTCTTTACACTTAGAGATACTGACAACTGCTAGATCACCCTAACTTCAACCAATCAAAAATTAGCATGTCGACATGACATCGCATTGGAGGACCCACTGCATAGTCCACACCCTGATTATAAGATCGAAAGGTCATTTCTATATCGCAAGATTTAAACATCACACATCTTACCTTAGTGGTATAACAAAAACCGTAAGATCAACTCGAGTCTTATCTGTCTAAGAAAACCGGCCCCACTTTATACTTTATTAATTCTTCATCGAGTCAGAAGTTGCCACGTTTACAAAAATTGGCAGGTGAACCATTCTCCTTTTCTTTCTCGGTACCAAACACCTTGACAACTGCCACATCATAACTTATTTCAAACAATAGAAAACAACCATATCAGCGTGACATGGCAATTTAGGACCCACTTCATATCACGCCCTTTATACAGAATCAGATGGTCTTCACTATACCACAAAGCTTAAACACTTCACATCTTCCTTCAATAGTATAATGACAACCGTAAGATCAATTTGATCTTTACCTTTTGAAAAATATGATCGCACAGCTACTACATCACTTAAGACAAGTGTCAATACAAAGAGCTTCCATGGAAGAAGAACTGTTAGAATGCTGCAATGTTAGAAAAGGTCTTGATCGGATGCCTATCACTAAAGCGTGATGTTTAAAGAACAATCATCTTGGCCCAATGGTATAATGACAACCATTCATTGATGTCGATGCTTAATCGATAGTAGAGGCTTGAAGAAGGGCCCACTTGGATAGATGTCATCTCATCACCAAAGCGCATGTCAGAAAATCTGACAACAAAGAGCTCAAGGTTTAACGACAGCCACAAGTTTCAAAAAGTTACTCATATGGAGACTTTAATAGGAAAACTTAGGCTTCAAAGAAAATAATTAAAAGCGGAACCCATTCGACAACCTAGTGACATAACAAATGAAGTGATCATTTCAAAGGGGTCAAAATTGCACATGTGTCATTAGGAAATGTTAGTGAGCAAAAAGTAATGCTTAAACATAACTGAGCTTAGGTCAAGCTAGGGTTTTAGCCATAACACTTTATAATTAGGTCTAAGGACCTCAATTTAGAAACCCTTTAAGCATGAGGATGAAAGATTTTAGAATAGTGCTAACAGATTAAATGCTTTATTCTTGGTAGAAGTGAATGCAATGAATAGTGCTATTGTTAGGTTTCATTTATTATTGAGTTCAATGGTTTCAAAGATGTGTTGAGGAGTTTGCTCCTTGTTTAATGTTAACTGTTCTTGCACAATCCACTCATACAATAGTGAAATGCTATGTGGAAGGGATGGTTGATAGTGTTCCTTGAGGGAAGGGGGATTGTGAAAGACTTGTTATCATTGTATTGTGTATTTCTAATATGTTTGGATGCAAGGTAGACCAGGAGAATGAAGGATCACTCACTGATTGCATGATAACCCAGTTATGAAGGGTCACTCATTGAGGGGACACTCAAGGTCTAGATGATTGGGCCATTGGAGGACCCTATTTATTTTTATTAATTTTTATTCAAATTGGATGCATGGATTTCTTATGAATTATCGGCTACTATGTATCTTGCAAATGCATCTGTAAATCTGCATATACTTCTCTAGGGTTGTAAGCCACTTAGGGATCAAAATAGAGAAAATAAACCAAAATCATTCTTTGTCCTATTTCCTTTTAACAAAGTCTCAACTATCAATGATATAATACATTTGATGCCCTAAGCTATCAATACAAATGATGCCGAACTAGAAGCTCACAAGCTGTCCATTTGATAACTATAGTCAACATTTCAAAAAAATTGACATCCTTGAGCACAAGCACCAATAACATCAAATAATGGAGTTAAAGCACGGGCTAGGGCACGACAACAGTAGAATATGGTCATTTCAATGAGAATCTCAACAATATAAAATGGCATCATTAAATGTGCCAGTAATATCAACATGATGAACTACAACTGATCGAGAACATGATTGAAGAACTTCAAGTGATTAGATATCACCGAGCACTGAACTGTTATGTAAGATAATTGAATCAGTCTGTATGTTGTCATTGATGTCAACTAGTTTTGACAGTACTTATCATGGAGTTGCAAACATCTACACATCTGTAGAAGAGAAGAGAAAGATGAAGAACTGAGATATCTACATTGAGGAAGATGGATATGACAGATGAGGATAAGGAATACTCTTGGTAACTTATTGACGAGTCTATGACTTCATATTGTTGACTTGATTATGTTGCATTAATCTATTATGAAGTTGGGAGAAAATTGTTACAAAGTAGTGTGGTCAATTAATGAAGCATTCCAGTATACACTGAGTAGTGTAGTGTATACCGAGCATAGTATAAACTGAGCTTGTGTTTACCGACGCATTTCTTTGTTAACTGAGAATGAACAAAAGAACTAAATGATCAGTTTAGCCAACACAATTGATGAGTTGGAAAGCACCTCGTGATCAGAGTAGAAAGATAAATTTTGTTACAAGATCAGCGAATAGAAAAATTCAAGGAAGATCTAAAGGACAGAATTGAAACGTGTTACTGACACATCAGCTGAGGAAGGTTTAAGCGGTAAAATGAATGAAGGAGATTAAGCGGAAAAATATGATGGATGAAAGGAAAATAGTTTACTTGTATATTTAAGAGACTAGGGTTTCATTATGAAACTTATACTGGAGGAAAGAATACTGTAGATATATCGCGTGAACAAGCTTCATGCATGCCTAATTAAACTGGTTAAGGAGAACCGAACTACAAAGATTACCGAGCGTCAGAAAGCTATAACCGAGAGACAGTAACACTAGTAAATTTTACCTCAAATTTTGATGAGAATTGGTTAAATTTTTGACAATAATTGGTCAAATCCACAACCAAAAATTTCATCATTCTTTTTTCGTCGAATTTTCTACATATTTCTTATTGGTCAAAATTTTGACCAATAGTTTGGTCAAAATTTTGACTGCAATTTTTTTGTCCAATGGTCAAAATTGAGACCATCCATTGGTGGAAATTGAGACCATTTATTGGTCAAAATTGAGACCATCCATTGGTGGAAATTGAGACCATGCATTGGTGGAAATTGAGACCATCCATTGGTGGAAATTGAGACCATGCATTGGTGGAAATTGAGACCATGCATTGGTCGCAATTGAGACCAATGGTAAAAGAAAATTTTAAAAAAATATCTATTAAAAAGTTTGTGGATTTGATTGTGTTTGTGAGTTTTTTGCATCAAAGTTTCGGATCACACTCCATGATCTTTGATGCTCTTTGTGCTCTCTTTCATCCTGATGATGGATCACAGAGTGTGATCCGAAACATTGATGCAAAAAACTCACAAACACAATCAAATCCAGAAACAAGATACTATTCTTCATGGATTGTGGAAATCTAATGACATTAAGCCTGAAAAGAGATAAACCAATAGACCTTAATTTAACAAGAAGTAAGAATGGACTAGTTGAAAAAGAAATTAAAATTAGTATGAAAAAACCTAACTGTGGATTTATGGGAAACAAATAGTGCAAAATGTAATAGGCCATGTAAGTAATAAACTACCTCTAAATTTGCATTTCAGTTGTGAGTTGAACAAAGCAGTGGCAATTACATTTTATATTTGCATATGATAAGAAGGCAAACTGATTTCTCATTTTTGCAAGTACACAGGTCAAGATCCTCCCAACAAGACACAATTACAACAGTAAATCACACTTGGATCACTGAAGATGAAAAATTCAACTATCTAAACAATTTGTATACCTTCATACCCTCAAATCCAATACTCAATCTACATCAAAAACCACACATTAGTCAACCAAAAAACACATGAAATAGCTAAGCAACCTCCTATCCCCTTCTTTCATTTGCACATTAATGTTGCAGGTTATCATACTCAACCCTCTGTATTTATTTCAGGGACCTCAATGTACTCTTAGGGCTTCATTTATTCTACCTACAAATATATCTCAATCCCCAAGGATAAGGTGTGCAGGATGTATGTATTTTGTGTGCACATCTTGTACTTTTATACTTTCCCATTGGCCTGCTTTGTTTAGCATTGGACATTTATCCATCACAAGCCTCCATGTTTTACTAACTTGGCCTTGGCCCCAGAAGCAAACTGTTCAACCCAGTCAAAGACACAACAATGACATGAGTGATGAAGCGTTAAACATACTAAAATAAAACAAATCAAAACCAATGACTAAGATCAATATCAATAGGAATTGGTAATGAGCCAAGGAGGTCATGGTAGTTAGCCACGCACGCCTAAAAATCATTTGTAAAAATGCATCACAACTGAGCTATTTTTGCTGCCATTACTTCTATCTGCCTAGTCTCACACTAATTTGTCATGACTACACATAATTTCAACTTGATTTACATCTTAAACATATATTCAAAACAATTGTAATAAAAAACATTTAAAGTTTTACGTCAGAACCGAAAAAGAATGTTGTTTAGTGTTATTTATTTTTGAGAAAAAGGATGTTTGGGGTTTTTCTGAGGTCAACAGGTAACCAAAATTCATGAAAATAGCCAGAAAACTCTAGGATCATGTTGGAACGTCCTTGGGAATGCCACGTAAACCTCAAATTCCCGAGTTCAACTGGCAGCAACTTGAAATGATTTAGTCACAAAACTTCCAAACCCTGCCCAAATCTGTTGTGCTTCTAGGTAGATTCTGATTACTGGACATTTCATAACCAATATCAGCCTAGTTTTCTAAGAGATTCAAAAACATTGAGAAATAATATACAATTAATTTCTAAAATTACAAAAAAGTTAATTGTCCATTTCCTAACACTCTTACAAATCGGATCTTTAATAAACAAAGGTACAACCAAGCACTTAAGGAATGGACATTGAATTATAACTACACGTACGACTTCAGTTTCTCTCGATAAAAATGATTTCTAAAATCAAAAATAAATAAATATCCAATTTTCATCTCATATGCCTAAACACTTAGTTATCT
Organism: Chamaecyparis obtusa; assembly: GCA_027943335.1. Lineage (NCBI taxonomy): Eukaryota > Viridiplantae > Streptophyta > Pinopsida > Cupressales > Cupressaceae > Chamaecyparis > Chamaecyparis obtusa. Next base: position 2,778,211 of record BSBK01000589.1, read on the forward strand.
TTAATAAAAGCATTGGCATTGTCAGTTTAATATGTGTGACCAATGAATACCAGCTATCTCAAATTAAGCTAGCACCTGAAAACTCAAAAAATATCCTCATGAAACTACATGCTACAAATATCATCCTGTTACAAAAAAAAATAGTAATGGTTCAAGCAGAGCTCTCTTTTTTCAACTTGGAAAGTTCGCGCCTGATTAATGCTCCTCTCTGCATAAAATGCACAATTTTCCCATAAGTGGGATCATTCTAGAGATCCAATACAATTAAACAAAATTTGGTAAAAATCACTTTGTACATAGCAGAAAACAACTTACTATGTGGCTTGAGCATAAAAGTATTAGTTGCAAGGAAAATTTCGCAAACCAACTTCTGAAGAACAAAACCAACCTTAATCTTTGCAAGCATGACTTTAAACCAATCAAAGTCATTCAATGCAGCTCTTTGCTTTTGCACAATTAATTTCCTTCCCCATGAACTATTCTCCCATCTTTTCTGAACCTCTGTTAAATAATAAAAAAATAAATAGTTACTATCAAACCACTATAAAGTAAAAGGTACTGCATTTAGAAATTAAAAAGGTGTTAATAATATATAGGTCATGAGGCTTAGTTAATTATTCTTCATAGTTTTCAAATCATTAAAACAGACCTCAATCTTCCACTAAAACTTAATTTGGTTAGAATTAATCTAAAACAGACCTCAATCCCCTGTACGTTATAAAGTTTTTTATATAATCAATGATATCTTTGAGGCTTGTTGGTCCTAAGCCCTCATTGAATTTTTGAAACAAGATAGATTCCTTAAAACTTGCTCCACCTCATCTTATAAGAGAAAAAGTTGTCCTATGAGAAAAAGGCCATGGAGAGATGAAATGATCATGAAATACTCTAGTAAAAATATAACTCTAAGTTCACATAAAGGTTTGAGTGTAAAAACTTATAAATGGTCAGAAGTCAATGAACCCTGGTCTACTTGTGAAGTTGAATTGTTCTTAGTAAGAAAACCAGGATCAAGTCTTCTGAGTTCAGGGCTCCAACACCATAAGAATGATGTCAAGATTGTGCCCCCAGCAAATTTGGTGGATACCCTCAGTCCTTGGCTCTTAGCCGAAGAGGTTTCAGCCTAAGGCTCATGTTTCCATATCGGATAGCTAAAATGACTGGATTAAAAATCCTCCATTAAGAAAAAGGGTAAGAAACTTGCTCATTAAATTAATAAATATAAATAAGTTCCATGATGTGATATAGATTGTTTCAAGATTAGGAATTCATCACATGCTATTAATTTGTCAAAAGAAATATCAAATGTACATTGTAGTTTCTCACAGATCAAAATAAGAATAAAATTTTGAAGCTATCAGGAAAAGAAAATGAAGTCTAGAACATGTGAACAGGTATCGATTAGAATCTAACATGGGAGCCCAAAAGCACAAGTACATTAAAATAAGGGAATTGCAGAGGAGGTGTCACACTACTAATTTCTGAGTGTGTGTGTAAAATGAACCACTCATTCACAATATATTGAATACAAGTAAGCTCAACACTGCAACATACATGGTTTCCAAATCAAGAACTCCTTAAACCTCATTCAAAATTGTCTAGAAATGATTGCACCCTGCATTGTATAGCCATTGTAATTAAACAAGATAACTAACACACATTTGACACCCTGTTTCATAGATTGAAGTGTAAATAGAGTTTGAACACTTTCATGCAAAGAAAGTGAACAATTGGAATTAGTGAGTATAGGGTTGTATCAAATACTGAAGAATAACTTTGAGAGATTTGAACTACAGAACTGCACAGAGAGGGGTCCCAAAAACAATTACTCATTCTGCATGCACAATGGACCATAGAAAGGTCCACAGTATGTACCAGAAATGAAATTATTAAAACAAAAATCAATACACTAAATATTCACACCTTGAAGCATCTTTTCGGAACCCATTATGTGTCTAAAATTTAGCTTTAACTTTTAAATTTCTAAATATTCTCTTTAAATTTAAATTTTTGTACAATTTGGAAAGAGACTAGATACAAGCAACAAGATGTGTCAACGGATTCATCTGACTGCATCTTCCTTTGGGTAAGAGTACTTGAAAGAAGAAAACTCAAAATTATGTCATAACAACCTTTACTGACTAATATGTAAAGGCGTGGCAGTTCATGAAGATAATGTTACCTAATTCAGATCTGTAGCTCTACATTTCCTAAGTGTTGATAACATTTTTTATTAAAAAAAGTGAGCTTGTCATGTTAAAAGAACAAAAAAAGTAGTACATACTCAATTTTGGTCAACAATATCCACAATCACAACAAGCTTGCCGTAGTCTGGGCCATAGTTGATAAGGGCAATTCGCCCAATTTCTACATAACGTCTGAAAGGATGCAAAAAAAAAAATTTGCATTATTATCATGCCAACCATACAAAATTTCACTAGAGATAATTCCTTAACACAGACACAAATCTAATGCATGACATGGTTTACTTACAATATAGATTATGATAGCAAACTACACTGATGAAACATAAAATTCCAAGCCACCCAATTCCTTCATACCAATTCAATCTAAATAACCATTTAGAAGCATAAGCTTATAAAAGCCATCACATATCCTAGTGGAAAAAAAGGACTATTCCACAAAGACATTTGCAAGTGCTTCAATATGTGTAGTTTTAAGTTTCCCACTCCATTAAATGATGGATCACAAAATCAATGATGTAGAATAAAGTCAGTCATTTCAAGTCATCAGGCACAAGATTAACTTGGCCACATTAGCTCTCCCTACTATGGTCCCCCCTCTTCCCCACCTATAGTACATGTTCATATATTCTTTCATTTATTCTGGAAGAGTAGTATCTAGTCAGATTAAGCAAGAGTACATGTGACATACATATATATAGCAAGTTTGCACTACATTTGTATCTTCATCTTTCCATGGTTTGCAGTTATACAGACAGTGAACACATATTTAAAGATACACACCTGTGAGCATATGTGTATAAGAATAAACATTTCACTAAAATCAAGTAGACAATAGAGCATCATGTCAGATGTATTTGTCAGATACCAACAGATATGAACATGCTTTGAATCAGCTTTAAATAGGTTATCAACTTGAAAAGAAAAACCTCCTGACAAAATTTTGGCTGGTAATTAATTTCCAAGCATGGAAAGAACAATAATGCAAAAAGTTCCCCAATGAAGAGACTTTCAAGCAAAAAACTCTGGCCAAAATAGTCATATATTGTACACAAGCTGCCTAAAGATTCTTAAAACTTAACTTCCATGTCAACAAATGGGAAGATAAATTCTCTGATGAGATGCACAAAAAATTCAGCATTCAAATAGCCAGTACTTGTATCATTCAGGTGGCCAACTCTGAGCATACCTAAAAATTCTTTCAACTTAACTTTCATGTGAGAAAATGAGAAGACAATCTCTGATGAGCTGAACAAAAAATTCAGCATTCAAATAGCCAGTACGTGTATCCTTCAAAAGGCCAACTCTGCCCTTTTTATTCAATTTTACAATCAAATTTTACATCTTTCAACCACTGGAAATGAGAGAGCACAATATCAAATCATGTAAAACACACAAATGATACTTACCAACTTAACTTAAGTTGATGTCTTCTTCTAGAAAACAAACAATCTTGATGCACTTTTAAACATTTCGCTACTGTACATTACCAACCCTAACCATTGAAATTTCAAATCTCACTGATGACCTATAAGTAGAAAATCGTATAGCTATACCTTCCATCAATGCAGTAATGATTTCTTTAGTAATGATTTCTTTAGTAATATATGTCGTAGGATGAATTTAGAAATATATTTCCATAGTTTTGGAAGGGATTCCAACTTTGTCCCCTATCCTTGCACTACTTGAATTGTGTCACCTTGCTCTAGGAATTGAGACCTTATAGGATTAAGTAAGTAACCTTCTTGGAAGTTTTGGAGAATTAGTTTTCTCTTATCATCAATAGACCAGTGATCTCTCCAATGGTGTTGTTTGTTACAAAGATCTCTAGAAACTCATAATAGACACATTTTTTTCAAAAAAAATTAAGAAATTTTTTCTTGAACCTTCTCATTATATCTTCTTAGCCTCTTAAAGTATATATACAATGAAGAATTATTATATATTGTACAGGCTTCCCTATAAGATCTTAATTCCTCCAAAGAAGTGGTTCATAGCTTCACCATCTATCTCTTGATAGGGATGCACTAGGAAGTGGCAGCAAGAAAGTGAGACTAAAAACCAATGGTACAAACTGTTTAGGTTTTAGGATCATTGCAAATGTAATAGCACTATCTCATTGTATGTGTTTTCCAAATGCAACAAGCTCTTGCACTTATAATGAGAATTAGCCAAGAAGAGACATGTCCCTCTAAAGGGACATGTCTATTTATTATTATGTAATTAATATAATTAATACAATTATGATTAGAGATTCTAGAGCTTAAGATAAGTTACTGTCTAGAGTTGGAGGCACTTCCAAGTCTTCCAAAAGTCACTTCTCTACAAAATATCAAGTTGAGAGAATGCGCCAAATTGAGTATAGTATGTTTAAAATGACCAACATCACTGGAGAAGCTCATGATAGATAACTGTCCAGAATTAGATGGACTTCCAGGTCTTTCAGAATTAACTTCTCTCAAAGAATTTAAATTGGAGAAGTGTGATAATCTAAAGAAGGTAGAAGGTTTAGAAAGTCTGCAAGCACTAGACAATGAGAAGGGCTTCCAAGTCTCGCAGAATTATCTTCTCTAAAAGAATTTGAATTGGGAAAGTGTGAAAAATTGAAGAAGGTAGAAGATTTAGAAAGTCTGCTATCATTGGAGACACTCAGCATATATGACTGTTCAGAATTGGACACCCTTCCAAGTCTTGCAAAGTTAACTATTCTAGAAAAAATTGAATTGAAAAGCTGCAGCAAATTGGAGGAGATAGGAAGTTTTAAAAGTTTGGGATCATTGAAGAAATTGAAGATAGAAGGTTAGTTTCTAGTATTACATGGGCTTCCAAGTCTTGGAGAGTTAGTTTCTCTAAAAACCTTTAATTTGGAATTGTGCCACAAATTGGAGAAGATAGAAGGTCTAGAAATCTTGATATCATTGAAGAAGCTCAGGATAGACTACTGGACATAATTGAACATCCTTCTAAGTCTAATTTAGTTAACTTTTTTGAAAGAAATTGAATTGGAAAACTGCAACAAACTAGAAAAGATAGAAAGTTTTAAGAGTCTGAAGTCATTGGAGGCGGTCAGGATAGAGTATTGTTCGGCATTAGACACCCTTCCGAGTCTTGCAGAGTCAACTTCTTTAAAGAAGTTTCCATTGATAAAGTGCCACAAATTGAAAAAGATAGAATGTTTAGAAAGTTTGAAATCATTGGAGACACTCAGAATAGAGGGTTGTTCTGCATTGGACACCCTTCCCAGTCTACATTTTATCTACAAAGTTCTTAAAGGTTCTGGATCTTAAATCATGTACATATTGAAAGAAGATTCAGTTCTACTTATGAAACATATCAAGATCCAGAACCTTTAAGAACATTGTACATAAAACATAGACATGATTCTAGTTTTCACAGAGTTGTCACCTCAAGCCCACCAACTGATAATCTGATTGACTGTATGCCTGGACATCAGTCTAAACAATCTGTATCTTCTAACAGAGAAAAAAGTCTACCAAATAGTCGCAATGGGCACTACGCCAGAGATTTTGTGGAGAAATTTGAGAAGGAAAAGGATCACCAGGATAATAACAGATGGAGCAATCTTCAAAAGCCATGCAATGGAAAATTTGAAAACCAGTGTTCTGCTTAGCTATGATGAGTCTAATCAGCAGTCTGAATTGAATGAGAATTCAGAGGAATTCAAGCAACGTGTTCATATTGCACATCTTCAATTTTCAAAAATACTAAATGGGGATTCAATTCAGAAGAAACAGTTACAGGGGCAGAGTGAATTTGGTTATTTAGCTTGTATTATCTATGGCAGGCTTTCAAATCTCTAATTTATTAATATATCTCTTTAGTATTATATTAATAATAATAATATTTATTTTATCAATTTAACTGTTTAGTTATTATGAGAATAATTATAATCTAACTTTATATATAATAAATCATTTCTCATAATAATCACATAGTCAATATTATTTATCTGACCGATGCTACAAACATCAACACAAACTAGGGATAAAATAACTATTGGTAAAAATAAAAAGACAATCATGACAAAATTCTTTCCAAACTTGGTAAATGAGTAGAATAAAATATGAACAAAAGATCTAATGGCTAATGGAGCAGGCAAACTGATAGTAGAAATAATAAAAAGCTGAGATAATTTATTGCAAGGTACAAGATACAAGTTGAAATATTAGATGGAGATCACTAATCAATCATGCCAATTTTTGTACCTCCCAACTAATAAGATAACCATTCATAGGAAAAATCACAAGTTTTTTAAGAAATAAGCTTTTCTAATAAATATAAAAAGAATTTAAAACAAACCATGATACCAAAATGTTCCATGTGGGGAGTTGGTAGTGTGAGCGAGACATTAAACACCATTATGCTACTACATATAGTGTCAAATATAAGAAGTTGAAATGGAAAAGTGTTGACAACTTAAGGAAACACTACTTAGAATGAACTCAAAGAGATCTCTTGTTGCTAGATTGAGACAAAAACATTCTTCCATGGTGCTATTTTTGGTGGTGAAATATCTACCCTAGCTAATTGGAATACTCAAATTTAGGTTTCAATGATTTTAGATTGCAATTGATGATATGGGTTTGATAATAATGAAGGTTTTCGAAGCTTTTCGATAGGGGTTTCTAGTTTTTTCTTTGGTGTGATCATTTTGTGAGTGCTGTTCAAATTTGAGTGTCTTTGAATGATCTTTTCGAGTGCCGGTCTTCATTTTCAAAGATTCAAGAATCTATCTCATAACTAAGTAGATGAATTGGATATGTTTCTGGGTGCTTGTTCATTGACTTCCTTACAGCTGCGCACCCCATTTCAAGGATTCATATGGTCATTTTGGTGGAGAAATGTTGTATTGTTGAAAATCACCCCTCCTAGGAAGTAGTGCCATGCTTGCCTTTGCACATGAGAGCTCATTATGGAGCTTTCTATGCATTTGAGATCTACAAATCTTCTCTAAATGTGGCATCTAGGTCATATGAGCATGTCTATGAGAGCCTAGTTCAATTGGTGGTCAATTGTGATGTCTACCTACACATTGGCGATTCACCCCTTTGATTTTTTGCTTCCACCTTGATCTAGCAGACTTTGGTGATGCATTATCTGAATATTTTGGGACTTGGTTATTGTGTTTATAAACGGTGATGTCTGAAACTTCATGGCAGATATGTAGCTTCTTGTATGAGCATTTTTTAAGGTGATTTGAAGGCATATCAGGCCCAAGATAGCAAGTACATTTACTTATTGAAGGCATTTCATACTTACACTATTTTGTCAAGTTTTTACTTGTTTTTAATGCAAGTTGAATGACAAAATTCAGACTTTATGAACAATAGTACCTATAACCTTGTTTTTCAGTTCTATTGATATTTCAGTCGCTCTCCATTCATGTATTTTTTCTTTGAATGTTTGGAAAATAGTCAAATCAGATCATTGCTTGCAATTCCTTTGGATTGGCCAACATTGCATATTAAACTTTACATCAACATAGACAAAAAAATCAAGGTAGCATATTATATATAACAAAGTCCTTTCGTAATTTGCATATGTAATTTGGAAATTTAAAGTGAATGGCATTTTCTAAACATGTTGAACAGTTCAAATATACCTGCAAGTGGAAATGATGCAAAGATGCCAGAATGATGCTCCCCAATACAAGACGAACTGCACATTTCAATAGACAGGCACAGAATGGACAGGATTAAAAGACTAATGCAAATCAGAACACTATTAATTGAGATTATCTGAATGCAATATACATATATAGAGGTCACACACTAGTCATCATACAGAGAAGTGAAGTGTAGCATAGGTATAAGACAAGGTTTTAATCATTGTATCTTGTGGAAATATACATTTTTTTGTTACAAATACTAAAACATAAGGGAGTGAAAAAAAATGTATGGCTTACAGACAAGGTACATGTGATAAACTTAAATTATGTTAGTAATTTTAACAAAAGCTCTTATGTTAGTAATTTTAACAAAAGCTCTTCCGTTGGTGACCTAAGTTGTGTCACATTGTTGATAAAGCTAGTTTTGATATATGGGGAATGCATCACGAAGCTGAGTTTATTGTTAGGCATAAAATCCACATTGAAGGCCTGGTTTTTGGGTTTACCTTTTTTCTGTATGGGAGATTCACGATCTGCTGGAATCGATGCCCTAGATGACCAGAAGAAACAACCAAACAAGGTGTTCCCTGATGCAAACACTAAGTCCTGCTTTACTATTGTCACTCAAATGGAGAAACTTTTACCAATGCAAACCCTGGAGATTTTCACCCAATACAGATGGTTGTCGCAGTGAAAGCTCCCACGTTTCATGAAATAATTACAGTTATAAACTAATCAATAACTTTTATGAAGAGGAATCAATACCTTTGATGAGAAAGTGTATATTATGGATATCAGAAATTATTATTTAGGGGAGATTAGAAAAATATATTTGATACTCATCAGTAGGGTGAGATTAGAAAGGAAAATAAATTATATTCTATGGCTGGCAAGCATCATCTGACAACATACGAATATGTTGTGACTTATCCATAAATCAATACTGATCTACAAATTATTATATCAGAATGCTATTAGAAATAAAGGGCCAATATATATGATCTAATATATATATATATATATATATATATATATATATATATATATATATATATATATATATATATATATATATATATATATATATATATATATATATATATATATATATATATATATATATATATATATATATATATATATATATATATATATATATATACTCTGGTATTAATATCAGTTATAATAGAAGAATCATACACACACATATTATTATTATTATTATTATTACTTAAGTAACAAGATTTACATTAGCAATTCTAGTTTATATATTTGATTGCATAATAAGTCATAATCCATTGAAGTTAGTATATTCATAGCCTATTCCTTAGTCTCTTGCTATATCCCTTTTTGAGGACCAATAGGTTGTAGGGAATGGCTGGAGTAATTCCTGACAAGGTGGGTGAATCCCAAGATAGGCTAAGCCATGTACTTCTGAAACCCCGAGGGCATAGTTCCAAGATGGGTATGAATATGTGTTCTGGAAACCTTGAGGGAATCAACTTGTAGATTGGCATCTGAGCACCCTTTGACAAGTACTCCCTGTCCTTATGGCTGAGTTTAAAGAGAAGCAAGGAAGTGGATTTAAATATGTTAACTATCAAACATACTATTAACTATGAATTGATATATTTAATCTAGTAGAGAACACTACAAAGACTACGTAAATTGCCATTTCCAAGTGCTAACTAAACTCTAGTTAGGAATTTTAGGGTAAATCAAGTAGAGTCCTAGTTGAAGACATTACATTAAATCCACTCAAATAGAAAATTGGAGATCTGGATTGTAATTTATTATTCAAAAAAACTAATAAGTATATTGTTTGGGGTCTTATTTCACATGTTAAGTTTCAACAAGCTAATAACTATAACCTCTGGGACAGCAGTTTATTTACTCAAACAAATAATTCTATTTGAAACAAATGCAAAAAATTTCAAGTACGACCGAAATATCAACAATTGTAGGTATCACACTCTAACCTAGTGCTGCTACAGTTATTTAGTAATTAAAAAAGAAAAGGCAAAGGATAGAATCTTCAAACAACATTAATTATAAATAAAGTTAGTTTAGTTGTTAAATATTTAATGTCTAATCATAAAAAGTTAACTCAATCTGACCCTAACTGTTTCTTCAGAATATTATGTGAAGGGCAGTTGGGCATGCACATAAATAAGCATAGAAGTGGTAGCAAGAGTATTAAATCTGGTTTATTTCATTTTTATAATTTCATTCACAGCACACTGTCTTTTCAGTTCCAGTTGTTTCTCCTAGACCTTAAAAGAAGATTATAGCTTCAATACTTTGCAACTTTCCTCTCTTTTTGCCTAAAACACATTTCATTTTCAATTTTCAATTTTCCCATAGCTTCCCCTAGATGCTTAGGATAGACAAATTCCACATTTTGTCCCACCTAGCAATGATATCATCTCATCAGATTCATCTTTAAGGAGTTAGAATAGTTTTGACAACAGTATGTAGCTTTCGTAACCAGTCACAAGAGCTGGAAATATCTGAAAGGCCTTAAGTTTTATGCAATAGATCTGAAATAGTTTTAGTGGCTTGTTATTTCTTTCATCTTAATAGCCAACAAAAGTTTAACATGTTGTATTGTGCTATCCACAGTCTTCTGTTTATGCTCTGCTTAGGTTCTGTTTAGGATTTTAGACTATCATGTTGCCTATAGATAGATTAGTCATAGATAGTTTCATAGACCAACAAATGGATGAATAGATCAATCAACAGACACATCAATCAATAGATAAATAGATAGATAGCCATATAGATTGACAGTTAAGTACATGGTGTGTTTATGGGCATGTTTCAAACAATCATTTTGGGTTGAGTCTGTCATTATTTTTTGACATATGTTCATTGGAAACTAACCAGATTTATCAGTCAATTTGGCTTCTCAGCATGTTTTTGGATAACTTGTTTTCAAAGAGCATTTCCTCAAAATCTCTAATTTTGTACATATGAATATTTGGAGGACAATCCCCATAAATAGATACCCCTTTACCCATCAAACAAAACAAGTAATACATCACATACAATACTATAGAAATAGCATCATTTAGAACATTCTCTCTATTATTAAAGAATTGAAAACAAATGCTCCATTAGGAGTGTATAACTTTTTACTTGGATCTTTGATGTTTTCTGATAAAATTAGAAGTCAATTTTTCTCATTTGAAGGATCTTGTGCAACAGGTTTAACACGCGGTCTGTCTAACAAATATCTGCATAAATGTCAAGCATTAGAATATCATAGTTATTATGAACCTAATCATACTAGGTGTTACTTATTTGTATGGATATCATGCTTGAAACAAAACACCCTATCGTAATATTCATCTGATAAATTAAAGTTTATTTTTATAAACCCGCATAATCAAAAAAATGTCAACCAAACCAAAAAATTGTATAATGTGAACACAGGATAATAAATCTACTATTAGATGTTACTGTCTTCTTTCAAGCACTAATATTTATGATGCATAATCAAGAATAATATGCTCACAGCTTGATGTTTGCCTTAGTCTTAGTACTAGTTTTGACTATTTTATAGAAGTTTTGAGAAGTCCAATTCCAATATCAAGCTTCTCATCTAGCAGGCGAATTGCTAACTAAATGAACCCATTTTCTAGAGAATATCAAAATTATAGGTGGACTCTCTGACATGAAAAGTCACTATGTGAAAGGATACTATAGAAACTTTTGAACACTTTATACATACTAATGCCACATTTATAATCCTCCTCAAGAGCCAATAATTTGGTTCAAACTCTAGTTACATTCTTCAATTCCTAATCATCTGAAGACAATCAATAAACATAGCCACAATGGTCACTCATAATGTAACATAATATAATTCATATCACTCTATCAAACATTATAATATTTACATAGATCAAGGATTATTTGCATTGCAAACTAGGGATGATGCTTTCTTGTTTCTGTTTAGCTGGAAAAATAATGCCAACAAATATTATTCTAGGTCCATCTCCAAAAGATCTCTATAGGTAGAAATGTGTTACTTCATCTATTTATCATGCTATTGGATAAAAATTATGCTATGTTTTAGGGCTTTCCTTTTATTACATCACAAAACAAACATAAACAAACTAAAATCCATAGCCCTGGGCCCTGCACCACATGTTCTACTGTATACAGAAGAAAAAAAAACATGTACATACTCAAATTTGTTGGCCCGATCACATTGTGCACAGAGAAATTTGTTCCAAAATCCCCAGTTCAAAAATACCCAAATACTTCATTGTTCGCAATTTGTTTTTAATGAAGTTTCACAGTTTGAAAATCCCCAAATACTTCGCCCACGTTCACAATCGAAGTTTCATTTTGTTTTTAAGTGGTCAAATAAAGTATCATTTTGTTTTTTTTTTACGTTTAATCCCGTTTTGGTCTCAATTTCGACCAACACATCATTGGTCAAAATTGAGACCAACACGGGCATAAAAGTTTAAAAAAACAAAATTTTTCCTTTGTAATGCGACCAAACTAAACATTTTTATGATATGGTCAAATTTTTTGGTCGAAATTTAAGGTAAAATGTACTAGTGTAAGTTACTGAATATTATTGAACATAATTGATATATTGATCAAAGAATTTGAATGAGCATAATATATATCTGTACATCTGCAAAATAAGTTGTATTGTAATCAGATCACCTACTATTATAGTTTAACCATTGTAATCAAATAAATCGCTTAACCGAGTAGACTAGAAAGTCTTGTAATGTCATTCATAGAATGTACATTTGTTATCTTGTCAACCCCATAGTGAATGTTGGTTGGATGATAACAGTTAGTGTTAAATCCTCTAACAAGGTCACACCTTACAGTGTGTTTTGTAACTTTTAACAGGGTTGGCTCTTCACCGAGCTCACTTCAGAAGAGTGAACAATTTTGGGTTACCGGTCCCAGGTGGTTTTTCCCTTTACAGGGTTTCCACATTAAATATATTGTGTCATGTGTTGATTGTGAAGACTGTTGGATATCATACTCTACATGTTGCAAATTTGATTTGATTGGTAGTTACTATAAGTTATTAACTAGCAATCGGTAAAAGCACAAATAGTTTACTATTTTATGTTACCGAGTTGCAAAAAAAATTTAAATTGTTTTTGGATATATATTTTGTATTTGGGACTGTGGATAACTGATTCACCCCCCTCTCATTTATTCTAACAATTGGTATCAGAGCATATTGGTTGCTTGGAACAGAGTTTTAAGGACTTCAACATAAAGATCAAAAAATGTATAAGAGGGATGTGCCAAAGCTAAACAAGGACAACTTTACAATATGGCAAAGCCGAATGAAACTGCATATATCTAGAATTGGGAATTCTTCCCTCACACTATTAGAGAATGGCTAAATTGCACCACCTACTAGACCTTTGACTCTTGATCAACTAAGAGATAGACATGAGCATAACATTACTATGATGGAAATTGTTGCTACTCTGACAGATGTCGAGTTTGAAGATATTAAAGATTGTACTACTAAGGATATGTGGGATAAACTTGCTCACGTTTATAGTGGTGATACAAATGTCAAGAGAGCCAGAGTCAAAAGTTTAATAGGAAGATTCGATGATATGAAGATGAAAGAATGAGAAAACATTGTGCAGTACACAAATCAAATAAAGGAGGTAGTTCACGCTATTAGAGGATTTGATGGTGTTATTGATGAAGATACTGTGGTAAGAAAAATTATAAGGACTTTATTTCATGTCTATGCAATCAAAATATTTGCAATACATGAAAATAGGTCAGCACCTAATAGTACTCTCACTCTTGATAATCTGATTGGAAAGATAACAAATTTTGAACTAAACAACTATGATAATAGTGTTGTACCAACTGTTGAATCTACTCTTATGACTTCTCTGAAGATCAGTAAGTCTAGTAGTAGAAATAATAAGGATGATAGTGATAGCAATACTGATGATGAGCTTGATGAGCTTGAAGCTCATATGGCCAGGAGATTACCTAAAAGAAAAGGTAGATATAGAGGCAAATTACCTCTAGCATGTTTTAATTGCAAAGAAGTTGGTCATATTGATGCTAGATGTCCATACAGGAAGGAAGATGATAGAAACAAGGACATGTCTGGTGAAGGAAGCTATGGGAGAAGAGGCAACAGAAGTTACCGACACTACAACAAAGACAACTGAGACAACAATGATAAAGGCAAAAAGGTATGTCACATTGCTGAAGAAAATGAATATGATTCTAATTTAGATGATGATGTGGAAGTAGTATTTGTTGCTATGAAGGATGATTTTGAGGAAGAAGAAAGGTATGTAGAAACAACATTGATTTCTAAGGTTAATAAAAATTATACATGGATCATTGATAGTGGCTGTACACATCACATGACTGGTGATGAAAAAAAATTTGATCATCTTGAGCAATATAATGGAGGATCTATAAAAATGGGTAATGATGCACCTTGTATGGTTAGAGGAAAGAGATCCTTACTGATAAATGATAGAATCCAATCTGATAATGCTTATTGGGTAGAAGGACTAAACTATAATTTTCTAAGTGTGGCACAACTAAACAATTCAGGTCACCAAGTAGTTTTTAAGAGCAAGAAAGTAAAAATATTTGATGATGGAGGAAGACTTGTTGGAACAGGAGCACAATCGAAAGGTAACTTGTTTTATCTTGATAATGCAAAGTCTTATTTTTTAATGATGAAAAATGAAGATGCTTGGTTATGGCATAAAAGGTTATGTCATGTAAACTTTGATAACATGATTAAGATTAGTAAAAAGAAAAAGGTTAGAGGTCTGCCTAACTTATCTAAGCCTGATCATGTTATGTGTCATGAATGTCAAAAATGTAAAATGACAAAATCTAGTTTCAAAAGAAAAGATTATTCAACAAAGAAAATACTTGAGTTAGTTCACATCGACTTGTGTGGTCCCATGAGAACACAGAGTTATTATGGAGATAGATATTTCATTCTTTTTGTTGATGATTACACTAGATTGATGACTGTCATGTTCTTGAAAGAAAAATTAGAGGCGTTTAAAATTTTCAAGTGGTTTAAAGAAAAAGTAGAGAAAGAGACTGGTAAAGAATTGAAATGCTTAAGATCTGACAGGGGAGGTGAATTTATTTCTGATGAATTTACTAACTATTCTAATGAGCATGGTATAAAAAGACAGGTCTCTGCATCAAGAACACCTTAGAGGAATGGAATTTCTGAAAGGACGAATAGGTCAATTGTTGATTGCGCAAGGACACTAATGATAGAGAAAAATGTTGCTCAGACATACTAGAGAGAGGTAGTTAGCATAGCTATTTATGTTTTGAACCGAGTACATTTGAAGGATACTAACAAAACACCCTATGTGTTATGGTTTGGACACAAACCCACTATAAGTTATTTCAAATTTTTTGGAATTAAATGCTTTAATCTAAAAGATGAAAGAAATGGAAAGTTTGACTCAAAATTTGATGAAGGGATATTTCTTGGATATTCCACTAAAAGAAAAGCATACAAGTGTCTAAATAAAGTTACTAATAAAATGATTGAAAGTGCTAATGTCAGGGTTGATGAGTTTGATGACAAGAATGTAGAAGAAAGCACAAAGGAACCAGAAGACTACAGTAGATTCACATACATTGAACAACTAGAGTATCTACCGAAGCCGTAGACAGTGACAACCGATCAGTAGGAAAATAACACTAAGGAACAGGAAAGAGAAACCAATGAGTGGGAAGGACCTACTGAGCAAGAAAATGAACCTGAACGGGATGAAAAAGAAAGAAGAGATTGGATACTAGCAAGATTTGTTAGGAGACATCATCCTGAGAACCAAATCATTGGTGACAAGCAAGCTGGCATACAAATGAGAAGTAAGTCAAGACAAGGTACATGCTTAGTTTGTGAATATGAATCAAAAAATTATTAAAGTTGCATTGGAGAATGAAGAGTGGATAAATGTAATGAATGAAGAAATTAAACAGATAGAGAAAAAAAGGACATGGACCTTAGTACCTAGACCTAAGGATAAGAATGTTATTGGTACTTAGTGGATCTTCAAAAACAAGCTGAATGAAAATGGAGAGGTTACAAGGAATAAAGGCAGACTAGTTTGCAAGGAGAATGCACAGGAGGAAGGAATTGATTATGGTGAGACCTTTGCACCTGTTGCTAGACTAGAAGGAGTTCGAATGTTATTGGCTTATGTAGCACATAATAAATTTAAATTTTATCAAATGGATGTTAAGTCTACATTTATGAATGGGATACTTGAAGAAGAAGTATACATAGAACAACCAGAAGGCTTTGTAGATCCAGACAAGAAAGATATGGTATGTAGATTACATAAAGCTTTGTATGGTTTGAAGCAAGCACCGAGAGCCTAGTATGAAAGGTTGCATACTTATTTGTTAAGTATTGGATTTGTTAGAACTAGTGAGAACAATAATTTGTATATGAAAGGGGATACTGATGATACTATTCTAATTGCTAAAATATTTGTGGATGATATTATCTTTGGAGGAAAAGATCACATATGTAAATCATTTTCTAATGAGATGAGAAAAGATTTTGAAATGTCTATGTTTGGAGAGATTAAGTTCTTTCTAGGACTGCAGGTTATTCAACAAAGTGATGGGATATTCATCACACAATCCAAGTATATAAAAGAAGTACTGAGAACATTTGGCATGGAAGATGCTAAACCAGTTGGAACATTGATGGTCATAGGCTACAAAATGACTAAAGAGGATGAAACTACAAAGGTGAACCAGACACTGTACCAATCTATAATTAGTAAGTTGATATATGTAGTACATAGTAGACTAGATATAGCACATCCTATGGGATTTGTTGTAAGATTTTCTACAAATCCTAGGGAGTCACACATGTAATGTAGGAGCATCTCGGGTCCTTGGCAATCTTGTGTCACCAAAAACAATTTGGAGTTTGTCTGTGTTGCTCGATTCCTACTTTGACTAAATTGGTCGGTAGTTGGTCAGTTTCCTTTGGTTACCAAGTGTGGTTGATTATCTCCTGGGCGGTCGATTGTTTTACTGGTGCTCAGCATTGCTTGTCTGCTGCTCGGTTAACTTGCTCACAATGGGTTTAGTTTTAGTGTCTGTTGTGGCTGAATTGTGCATTTATATTGGATCATAGATTTAATGTTGGAATCCATCATTGGGAAGCATGTGGTCCTAGATCTGACCATTCCTTCCATTGATTATGGATCTAAAGGCTAACTCATCTTGATAGCTTCTTGTATAAATGTAGTTGTTGGTTTAGAGTTTTGGATAGCAGTTTTTTGAGAGGAGTTTGATAGAAATTAAAAGTAGAGGTTTTGGAAGATCCTCGCATGTTTGAGGACTTTTGTATTTCATTGTAATATTAGGCCCTAATTGGGAAGGCCTTACAGCCCATCATGTATGGTTCTATTAGATAAAAATATATGAAAGATTTTGCATTCTCTCTCTCACTATTGTTGTTTGCTTCCGCATGTGTTGGGAAGGCTTGGATAATTAGGGTGTGCCATTGTTTGGCCCCTCTTGCTCCCTACCTTGCATCAGGTGGTATCAGAGCGAGGTGAGATCTTGATCTAGGTCTGTGGATCTATGTTTGTAGGTTCCTCTTGAAGCCCTAGTTGATTTTTGTGGGGTAGCATATTGCAATCTGACCTGCAAATGGAGAGGGTTGTCAAGATGGTTCATGGGAGGTGAGAAGCAGATCTAGGATTGGTAGATATGCTAAGGCAGATTCCTTCTAGGTTAGAAGCTATTGAAATAGCCCAGAGAAGAGGCAGACATCTTGAAGATGTTAGTGATGATGAAGTTAAGGAAGAACAGGCAAATGCAAAACCTACACCTATTATGGATCAAGGTGAAGAAAGATTTTTGAAGGCTTTGACAAGTCTGAAGTCAACACCACATTTCAATCCTCCTGAGTATGGTGGAAAGCTAGATTCTGATGAATTGGTGGACTGGATCACTGAGATGGAAAAGTATTTTGAATATGAAAACATTCTTGAAGACAAGAAGGTGAAGATTGCAAGCACAAAGTTGAAAAGTCATGCATCCTTATGGTGGGAACATCTACGGCTAGATAGGAAGAGCAAAGGCAAAGACAAAATCAAGGTATGGAATAAAATGGAGAACAAATTGAAAGGAAAGTTGTTACCTTGTGATTATCAAATTAACCTAGTTCGGTGAATGCAAAGTTTGAGATAGAAAGATAGCTTGGTAAAGGAGTATACTGAGGAATTCTATAGATTAGATATTAGATCTAGACATGATGAAGATGATGTGGAAAGAATCAGTAGATACCTAAATGGTTTGAGAGTTTCCATCCAAGAGGAAATTAGTATGGTCAAGTTGGAGAACATTGAAGAGGCTTATCAATTTTCTTTGAAGGCCGAGGAGAAATTGAATAAGAGACATGAACAAAGACAAAGAGGTTGAGGTGGTAGATTCCCTAGAGGAAGAGGTACATCTAATGGTGAAAATGGTAGATCTGAACTAGAAAAGATAAATCTGGACAAAGACAAGACCAAGTGGAAAGGTGAAAGTTCATCTAGAGGTAGAGGCAGTAACTACCGAGGTGGTTATGGCAGAGGAAGTTTTTGAGGAACTTGTTACAATTATGGAGAAGAAGGACATAGATATTTTGAATGTACACATGCTAGTAAGAAGGTTGGTAGTAGTAGAAATACTTTGGTGCAAGAAGAGTCACCAAATGAACCTAAGAAAGAAAATAACTTGATGGTAAGGAGAGCACTGTGGAATGAAAGCAAGAAGGAAGATCTGGTAAGGAAAAGTTTGTTCAAAACCAGATGTAGAGTTTATGACAAATTTTGGAAGGTAATAATTGATAGTGGTAGCTCAAATAGTTTGGCATTTGAAGAGATGGTCACAAAATTGTAGTTGGAAAGGTTGATACATCCGAAGCCCTATCAGATTTCATGGATCAAAGATGAGCATACACTCCTGGTAAGTGAACAATGTTATGTGAATTTGAAGATTGGAAAGTACTATGATAAGGTGTTATGTGATATCATGCCTATGGATTGTTGTCATATTTTTTTGGGTAGACCTTGGCAATATGATAGACATGCTATATATGATGGGAGATTGCATAAGTATACTATTTTCATTGATGGAAAGAAACAAATTTTGTTACCATTGATGGAAGAACCTGTTAGTAATGTTTTCACATCTGTGAAAGGTTTTTTGATGGAGGGAAGAAATTTTGTTAACTCTTTGAAGAAGAATGATGTATTCTTTGTTGTGATCCCTAACAAACCGAGTAAGAAAATAGAGGATAATGTCCCTAAGGAGATTGATAAGTTACTCACCAAGTATAGTGATATCATTTTTGATAATGTACCTAATGGTTTTCCACTGAAAAGAAACATTGATCATTGTATGGATCTAATCCCTAGAGCTAGTTTACCGAATAAGGCACCTCATCGGTTGACACCTACCGAGAATTAGGAATTGAACCAATAGATTCAAGAGTTTCCAGAGAAAGGCTTGATCAGAGAAAGTTTGAGCCCTTGTGCAGTACCTACTGTATTGGCACCAAAGAAGAATGGAGAATAGAGAATTTGTACTTATTCTAGAGAAATCAATAAGATAACAGTGAAGTATAGGTTTCTTATACTGAGAATGGATGATATAATGGACAATTTGATTGGAGCAAAGTATTTCACAAAGATTGATGTGAAAAAGTGGGTATCATCAAATTAGAATCAGAGAAGGTGATGAATGGAAGACTACTTTCAAGACAAAAGAAGGTTTTTATGAGTGGTTGGTTATGCCTTTTGGTTTAACTAATGCACTGAGTACTTTTATGAGGTTGATGAATGAAGTTTTAAAGAAATTCTTGGGTAAGTTTGTGATTGTATATCTTGATGATATTCTGATATTCAGTAAGACTAGAAAAGAACATTTGTTGCAAGTTAGACAAGTTTTGCAGAGATTGAAAGAGGAAAAGTTGTTGATAAATCTGAAAAAGTGTTCATTCATCAAAGAGGAGATTTTGTATTTGGGATTTGTTATTTTAGCTGATGGTTTGAAGATGGATCCTGAAAAGGTTGAATCTATTTTGAATTGGCCTACACCTATGAATGCTAGTAAGGTAAGATCATTTCATGGTTTGGCAAGTTTTTATCAAAAGTTCAGAAGGAATTTCAGTTCAATTTTTAATTCTATGACTGAAACTATGAGAGGAGACAAAAGAGAATTCAAGTGGACACATGGAGCTAACAAAATTTTTGAGACTCTGAAGTAGCAGGTTGTTGAATTACCTATTTTGGCATTACTTGATTTCAGTAAGGTATTTCAAGTAGAATGTGATGCAAGTGGAAGTGTAATTGGAGCTGTGTTGAGTCAAGAAGGTAAACCTATTGCTTTTGTTAGTGAAAAGTTAAATAATGCTAGAAGAAAATATTCTGTGTATGATCAAGAATTCTATACTATTGTTCAAGCACTAAAGAAATGGAGACATTATTTGATATCGAGTGAATTTGTGTTGTATACTGATCATAAGGCTTTACAATATTTGGGTAGTCAAAATAAGTTGAATCAGAGACATATGAAATGGGTTGAGTATTTTCAGAGTTACACATTTGTGATAAAGAATAAGAGTGGAGTCACTAACCGAGTTGCTAATGCATTGAGTAGAAGAAGATCTTTGATGACCGAGATGAAAATTGAAGTTCTTGGTTTTGATGAGATGAGATATTCTTATGAGTTTGACCTTGATTTTTCTGAGCCATAGAGAAAGTGCAGAGCACCTATTCAAAATCAACAAGATACTAAATGGTATGAATATTTTATTCAGGAAGGTGTTGGTTCTTCAAAATATTTTACACTCCATGAGACACCAATATACCTATGACTGATATTAAGGAGGGGTTAGTTCCAAATGTGAGAAATCTATAAGTAATTGGACCAACTATAGGGACAAGACTACCCTCTTCACTTCTGGCTCTGCAAAACCAAGGTGGGTGCACCTAATCCAATAGATTCAACTCTATTACTTACTCAATACTAAATCTTACAATAGATAATAGTGAGAAAGTTCTAAATAACAACCTATTATTCATTGACTCTCCATCACTGGGGTGAAATTGAAACTACACAACATAAAACTAAAAGGGTAGAAAGGATTTGATTTAAATTTTGTGAAATACAACATATTCCAACTAGACATGTATCAAGATAAAGTTTACTTGCTTCAGATCAGTGCCTTATCCATTGTGCAAATCATCTAGTGCACTACAAAATACAAAGACTGATTACTATTACTTCACCATAGATCCAAGTCATAAACACAAATACCCAGAACCATACTGCTTACAGAAATCCCTATGCAAACCCTATGAACTTGTGCATCATCTAAAGCATATTTTAATCTAATTTCAACCAGAACTAAAGATAAATAACACATGCATAGATAAACTCCATACAAAGAATCAGAACATTAAAAACCCATAAAACTTGACATGGATTGGAGAGAAATGGAACTGAAAACTTGAATTAAGAATGAGGACCTAAGCCTCTGTATACACCTTGCTTGAAGATTCAGAGCCTCTAAGACAATATGCAAGTGATCTGTAACTTTCTACTTTATTCTGATACAAAAGGGACTGAACATGTCCTACTCCTTGACTAAAGGTTCAAGATATGACCTTGTGAACCAGAAAACTAGTAGCCTCTAAAAATGGTCTTGGAAATCCATCTATACGATTGCAACAAGCTTAGGACCATTTTAGGGCATCTTTAGGGCAACACAGTCAACCCTAAAACTACCAAAAAATATCTCAAACAAATCTAATTTTATTTCAATCTAGAAACATCTTTACAAAATATTTGCATCTTTACACAAATTTGACCTCCGATTACACAGTCCATTACTGCTCTCACCAACTTTGTCAAAATAGAAAATAAACACCACCATTGGATTCCTCATCTTCTAGCATTTCTGAAAACATATAATACTTATATATTTGGATAAAAATAAAGCCCTCAAACATTATTTTCCATGAGCATCTGTATTATTTAAATTTTTGACCTTTTGATATAGTTCAACTATACAAATTCGAATTTAAATATTTCCTGCACATTTGAATTTGTAAGTGGGCCCTATGTGCCACGTGGAACCATCCTATTGGTTCAAGGATCCATCTCATCTGTCATCACACCCTCTACCACTTTTCATTCTCTGATTGGCCTGTACCATTGACCGTGCATCTACCTTATAGCTCACCTCGGGACACATGTCAGCACATCACTAAAGCACCAAGTTAACTAGTGAGCACCTTCATTTTTCTAGAATAATGACCACCATTGGAGTGGCATGAATCCCAAGGCAGCTGACCTACATACTGTTTGACTGCTCCGTCATCGATCTTCGCCACATGTCACATCCTGGTTGGTCTATAAACTCCACTTGGCACCAAATTGCATCTCCAGGGCCATGTCACCACCTGACACATGTCATTCTATTGTTATAGCACAACACTATCTCCTAGGCATCTTCAACCTCGCGCTTTAGTGATAACCATTGATCTTTTGACACGTATCCTGAGGTACAATCGAGCACACCTGTCAAAATTTTTATTACCTTCTGTCTGGGCCTGCATGCCAAGTCATCACCATCATCAATGCCAAGTGGTTGCCTTGATCCGTGTGCATGAGAGAGCTCCTCAACTGGGCGTCCTCTTGAGACAACTTCATATTGTGTGTTTGGCTTTATAAATTCCTTATTCTCTCCTCGCGTCAACAATGTGGGATAATTTAATCCTTGTTTATAATAGTTTTCTTTCAAAATATATTACCTTGGAGTGTGCCTAGCTAACCCACCAAATCTGGTTGGCCCACATGGCCTTCCTTTCCTCTTCACGTTACCATATACCAAAGCCTTCTTCCTTTTGAACATTGCAAATACATCTATTTTAGCGCATGTAGGACTAAGAGTCACAATCCATTCTCCTACTTCATCTCCATTTGCAAACCATGTGCATGCCTCCTCTCCATTTTTCTCAAGCATGCACTAGTCTCTCCAAACTAGAATGTGCCCTTCATACCCTACAATCGCCCCATACTGGAACTCATGGCCCGCACACCATTTTGCCTTGCTGCAACAATAATCTAACTAGAGGTTCACACTAAACCCAAAAGGCTCATACAAAACCTCAAAGAGGCTCACAATGGAAAAATGGAAACTCACGCATGTCTAGGGACAATCATGTGACCAAATGCAAAGACACAACACCCTCCATTTAATTTGGTGTGCAGCTCAGTAGAGATCTAAGTAAACACCTCCTTTGCATTCTGCAAAATCTCGCTGATTTGGAGACTTACGCAGGTCTGTGGAAGTCCACACAGCCTTCTCTTCTCTTCACTTTTTGGAGCATGCCAGATGAATGATGGTGCATGAGCAACATCAGGAAACAAAAAATTCATGTTAGCCTTTTAAAATATGGTCTGTAAGGAAGACAAAACACATGAGTAATGTGTAATGAAATGATTTCACACGCTCCCTTCTAATAGAGAACCTACAGTCTTATGAATTAAAAGGGTGTGCTCAATGATAAAGAGGCTTGTGCAACATTTGGAGGTCTCCATTTTTTAGTGGATAGCACCCATCCATTGGTGTGTGAGCAACATCAGTTGCAATGCTTGGTGCATGGCACATATAACTAGTCTGCAAGCACTTCATTCCTTTGTGCGTGAATAGAAGCACTCCAGTCCTATGCATATACTCATTTGGTGTCCCATGAAATAGCATGCAGATATTTCTCTCATTCCCTCCTCCTCCCATAAATCACTAAGAATTTGTCTTGCATTCTTGTTTATGGTTTCTGTGTGATTCACGAAATCTTTGTTTAATATTTTGAGTTTGAACATAAGTAGCAGAAGGAATGCTATTTCTTTTACTAACAGTGCACCATGGCATTATTACTAACAAGTGATGCAGGTAGTTGCTTCAGCAAATAATGAACCCTGACAGAAAACAAATGAATGTTTTGAATTTGATTGCAATCATTTTCTGAATACCAAAACATCTCAGAAAATGAATTATCCTCTCCTTCATTTATGAATAAAAATATTCTTGTAGATAGAAACATGTGTGCTCCCATAAAGAACATCCACAATGTCTAGAAAATGATCCAATAAAATAAGGCATGTAATGTCAATGAAATGTGAAATAAGCTTCAAAATGACTGATTTTAAACTCACAAGCTCTGCATCATTAATCCCAATTATTTTCACATGATAAAAAATATTATCTAAAACAATGTCAAGTTCATCTTCCATGTTATCCTGAAGAATAAAGTCCACATACACATCCATAACCATCAAATTCTCCTTTAGATCTGAATATTGTGTGATAACCTCCTTTGTTTGCACACTATGTTGGTGCATAAAGAACTTTTATCTACATAGTGCATTCAACACTTTTCAAGATGGTATCCCTCAACCTCCATAAAAACATATGCAGCATAATACTTATGATAAAAAATGTCTACAACCCATGTTCCTTTTCTTATTTGTCTGGTGGCATCTTCAATCCATGACACCTTATGCAATGGCCTGCCTATTGGCTCATATGTGCCTATCTCAAAATAGTAGCCGCTTCAAGGCTGGAAAAGAGAACTCAAGAACTTCATCGTTCACAAAGAAAAGCATCGGTCCCATTAGTGAAAAGTAGCAACCCCTTTTCATAACTTCCACTTTGGGATTTTACCCAATTAACTTAACCATTCCTACGCATAATGGAAAAATATTGTGCATTGAATTTAATCTCAACTCATCAAGCCTTTTACCTTCGTAGACCTCATAGCTATTAATTTCAACAATTTTCAACATTCAATCATCTCACATTTGTTTTCCCAAAAACTTGACATAGCCATTCTGGGAGCAATTGATAATGTGACATACAAATGCTCTACCTGGCACAATTGACAAAATTATCTTTAAAAATAATAAGGCAGGCTGGACCCCAAGCGGGTCCAGCCTAATTTTCAAACTCAAACAACCGGCCCCGAAAAGATCCAGAATGACTAGCATCTACGAGCGGATCCGACCCAGACAACCGGAAACATTAAAAAACTTCAACTTTCATTACTTCACCAGTTGCCAAAATCTAAATAAAACACCTCCAGTCATGCCATTAAATCACTGATGAAAACTTATCTCTGGAAGCTAAAAGTTGGCGAATAGAAACTTTGTAATATAGATAAACTCCACGTCAAACGGGTTCACTTAAAAATGAATGAGGTGAGAGATTTTAAAACTTGAAAAATGCCGCTCAGAATTGTTGACAAACACAGATTGAAAATCACTGTCGACTGCCTCAGAAGGAGCCGAATGAAAAATATCAAACAATGAGCTGAGGGCGAGCCACTGAGTCTGGGAGAAATTTCATATATAGGGAATGAAACAAAATAACCCTTACCTGGAGATGATCATCCGATCAAAAACTATGAATTTCTGAAAATGACTACTTTGCAGAGTTTTCCTATCCGCACTATTTAACATCATTGAACACCTTTTTACTGATTTTGCAACCATATCAAATGAAACCTTCACAGCCTGAAACCCTGAATAGATGATCTTCCATATATGTATAAAACAAGGCTACAATTGGAATTCCACAGTGATCAACCGATCATCCAAAAATAAACTTCAAAGTCGGCCACTTATAACACTCTAAACTAAAAGGCAGTAAAATAGTAGAAGTTGCATATGAAATTGATCGAGCAAAGTGATCAATCAGATTGGAAGAGACTTGAAAATTCCTAGGCAAGTACACTTCCAAGTCCACATCATGGAATATCCTTTAATTATGCTTGACCTCGATCTGAGTGCAAATAGCAAGATCCAAAGTAGGCCACTTAGAAGACTGAACTATGCACTGCTGTAGAAACTAAGAAATTGCAAACATAATGGCTTTGACAAACATGTCAAACAAGCACATGGGGGGCTAAAAATTGGCAAGATGACTCATTCCCATACCTACAACATGATTCAATAACCGGTAAGTCTTGATCAATGATAGGGCACATAATGCACTTATCCGAACAGGGCCTCCAGCTAAATTGTGCAACTAATCCTCATTAAAATGTTAGAAACTGCAAATGGAATCAGATTGGCAAACTGGGCAAACGGATTCATCATGGCCTAAAAATTGAAACACGAGAAGTATTTAACCACTAGAAAATAAGGTAAAAGGAAATTTCTCAATTGGGTCATAGGGTCAAAAGTTATAACTAGTCAAACAGGGCCACTCAGAAATAATCGAACAGAATGCAAAGTGGAGATTTGTACACTGGCCTCCAAATGGGTACCCTCAAAACCTATCGGAACTGAATTTTGAAAGTTGAAACCAACTATATATGCCAAATGAAAATTGAGGAATACATGTCCTAAGCACTATGTCCTGAAAATTCAACATGCCTATCCTTATGTGCACTTGAAACTAGGTCCTTTTGAACTGCTCTTTTGAAGCACTGAGCCTTACTTTAGGAAAACTTTCTGAACATGGGATCAAAACTGTTTGGATTTTTAGGGTACCAACAGAAGGTATGTTGTTTAAAGGTATTCATTTGTGTATACCGAGAGTAGTAATGAGATCTAATCTGATAAAGGAGAAACATAGTAGTGGTTTGGCTGGACATTTTGGTATTGATAAAACATGAAATTTTCTTAAGGAGAAGTACTATTGGCCACAGTTGTATAAATATGTTTAGAAATTTGTGAAAAGTTGTGGAATTTGTCAAGTTGCAAAAGGAGTACGTCAGAATACTGGATTGTATACACCGATTGTTGTTCCTGAGAAACCTTGGATTGACATCAGTATGGACTTTGTTCTTGGCTTACCAAAGGTAGTAAGAGGTAATGATTCTATATTTGTTATGGTGGATAGATTTTCAAAGATGGCACATTTTATACCTTGTATAAAGACATCAAATGTAGTACATGTAGAAAATATTTTCTTTAAGAAAATTGTCAGATTGCATGGATTACCGAGGAGTATTATCTCTTGAGACAATTAATTTGTTGGATACTTATGGAAACCCTTTGGAAGAAATTTGGCATTGAGTTGAAATATAGTTCTACATTTCACCCACAAACCGATGGACAGATTGAAGTTGTGAATAGAAGTTTGGGAAATCTTTTGAGATGTTTAGTTGGAGACACACCGAGTAATTGGGATTCTGTGTTGGCACAAGAAGAGTTTGCATACAATAATTCAATGAATAGGATTACTATAAAGACACCATTTGAGATTGTGAATGGCACACAACCAAGAGGAATATCTGATATGAGAGACATTGTTGCTAAGAATAAGAAAAGTGTTGAAGGAGTAAAATTTTCTGAGTACATGAAAACATTACATGAAGATGTGAAGCTGAAGCTAGAAGATAGTAATCAGAAATACAAAGATAGAGCTGATAGATCAAGAAGACATAAAACTTTTGATGTTGGTGATGAAGTGATGGTTCATTTGAAGAAAGGATGATTTCCTATTGGAACAAATGGGAAGCTGAAGATGAAGAAGTTTGGACCTTGCAAGATTCTGAAGAAATTTGACAGTGGAAATGCATATGAGATTGAGTTACCTGATGACATGGACATATCACCTATTTTCAACATTGCTGATTTGTATGAGTATCATGAACCTGATCAAGAAGTGACAGTACTGACAGAATATCCTAAGAAGCAGAATGAAGAAATTAAACAAATTTTGAAAGAAAGAGTTGGCAAGAGTACAAGAGGAAAATAGTATATGGAATATCTGGTAAAATGGAAGAATAGACCGATGGAAGATAGTTCATGGATTTCACAGTTTGAGTTGGATACATCTCAAACCAGACCTACCAAATGATTCAGAGAATCATTTCAAAATAACCACAAATGTCTGATGCAAGAGCATCTCAGGTCCTTGACAATCCTATGTCACCAAAAACAATTTGGAGTTTGTCTGTGTTGCTCAGTTCCTACTTTGAACAAGTTGGTCAGTAATTGGTTGATAGTTGGTCAATTTCCTTTGGTTACCGAGTGTGTTTAGTTATCTCCTAGGCAATCGATTATTTTATTGGCGCTCGGCATTGCTTGTCTGCTGCTCGGTTATCTTGCTCACCGATAGGTTTAGTTTTAGTGTCTGTTGTGGCTGACTTGTGCATTTATATTGGATCATGGATTTAATGTTGGAATCCATCATTGGGAAGCATGTGGTCCCAGATCTGACCGTTCCTACCATTGATTATGGATCTGAAGCCTGACTCAATTTGGTAGCTTCTTGTATAAATGTAGTTGTTGGTTTAGAGTTTTGGATAGCAGTTTTTGAGAGGATTTTGATAGAAATTAAAAGTAGAGGTTTTGGAAAATCCTCACATGTTTGAGGACTTCTGTATTTCATTGTAATATCAGGCCCTAATCGGGAAGGCCTTACAGCCTAGCTTGTATGGTTCTATTAGATGAAAATATATGAAAGATTATGCATTTTGTCTCTCACTATTGTTCTTTTTTGCTTCCACGTGTGTTGGGCAGGCTTGGATCATTAGGGTGCACCATTTTTTGGCCCCTCTTGCTCCTTGACTTGTGTCAACATGATTGCTACAAAGAGAATCCTAAGATACCTAAAAAAAATCAAGTTTCCACTCAGCACAAGCCTGTACAAAAGAATGTGGAATGTATGTATTTACTTCCCCCTTCTTCTCCAAAATCACCTGTAATGAGGCTTCGGAGTTATTTGGGTCAATTGGACCTGCTATCTTTAGAATAAATTTCTTCATAGCTTCATTTTTCTCTTCCAGAGCTTTTATCCTTTCTTCATCTTTATCCATAAAGCCTAAGGAAGGAAAGTTTGAACTCAAAGTATACACCGACGCATATTGGGCTAGAAAAGTGGATGACAGAAAAATCACAACCGGAGGAGCATTTTTCTTCATTGGTGAAAGACTTGTTACCTAGACAAGTAAGAATTAGTCTTGTATTTCCTAGTCTATAGCCAAAGAAGAGTATGTTGCTGCTGCTACAAATTGTTCAAATATTGCATATATCAAGCAAGTGTTGGAAGGAATGAATGAGGCAATCACTGAGCTGGTGATTATATATTGTGATAACACTAGTGCTATAAACATTTCAAAGAATCTAGTGATGCACTAAAAAACAAAGCACATATCTATCAAGTATCACTACTTAGGTGAACAAGTACAGGAGAAGCAAGTGAAGCTAGAATTTGTTACATCTAAAGAGAAACTTGCTGATATTTTCACAAAGCCTCTACCAAAAGATACATTTGAATACTTGAGGACTAGACTTGGGGTCCATCCCCTGTCTACCAGTCACTAATGTGATTTGGAGGTTGCATCAGCCTAATCTTATTAGAAGATCATTCATGTTGATGCAACATAGTTCACACTTTGGATTTCTATCTAAGGTTGTGAAAGATTTGAGAAACTAGTGGTATAATCAGTATACTGAGATACAGTAAATGAACTAGACAACAAAGAGTTATATGGCTACTACAGAGCTGTATGTTTATGTGTTTCTTTGGCATTGTTGTCAAAGGGAGAGATAAACAATATGATAACTGAGGAGAATATTGGAACATTTATCTAAAGGAGAGACAATCTCAGAAGATAAAGGAAGAGAAAAATAGAAGGAATCTGAGAGCTGCTAAAGATGATATCTGTAGAAGATAGTCTGCACTTGTAATGATGTTATGTAACATAGTGATTAAACATATTAAGCTATTAAGCTAAGGGAGAGCTTACCAAGCTACAACATTTGTTTACAGAGTTGTAGAATACATGTTTGGTATGTGTGTGGTATACTTCATATTACTTGAGTTGCCATCAATGCCAAAGGGAGAGATTGATGAGCTACAACTGATTGAGAACATGATTTAAGAACTTCGAGTGATTAGAGATCACCGAGCACTGAATTGTTATGTAAGATAATTGAATCAATCTGTATGTTGTCATTGATATCAACTAGTTTTTACAGTACTTATCATGGAGTTGCAAACATCTACACATCTGTAGAAGAGAGGAGAAAGATGAAGAACCGAGATATTTACATTGAGGAAGATGGATATGACAGACGAGGATAAGGAATACTCTTCGTAACTTATTGATGATTCTATGACTTCATATTATTGACTTGATTATGTTGCATTAATCTGTTATGAAGTTGGGAGAAAATTGTTACAAAGCAGTGTGGTCAGTTAATGAAGAATTCTAGTATACACTGAGCAGTGTAGTGTATACCGAGCATAGTATAAACCGAGCATGTGTTCACCAATGCATTTCTTTATTAACCGAGAATGAACAAAATAACTAAATGATTAGTTTAGCCAACACAATTAATGAGCTGGAAAGCACCTCGTGATCAGAGTAGAAAGATAAAGTTTGTTACAAGATCAATGGATAGAAAAATTCAAGGAAGATCTAAAGGACAAAATTGAAATGTGTTACTGACACATCAGCCAAGGAAGGTTTAAGCAGCAAAATCAACGAAGGAGATTAAGCGGCAAAATTTGATGGATGAAAGGAAAATGGTTTACTTGTCTATTTAAGAGACTAGGGTTTCATTATGAAACTTATACCGAAGGAAAGAATACTGCAAAGATATCATGTGAACAAGCTTCATGCATGCCTGATCAAACTGGTTAAGGAGAACTGAACTGTAGAGATTACCGAGCGTCAAAAAGCTATAACTGAGAGATAGTAAGTTACTGAATATTGTTGAATAGAATTGATATATTGATCAGAGGATTTGAATGAGCATAATATATATCTGTACATCTACAAAATAATTTGTATTGTAATTAGATCACCTGCTATTATAGTTTAACCATTGTAATCAAATAAATCTCTTAACCGAGTAGACTAGAAAGTCTTGTAATGTCATTCATAGAATGTACATTTGTTATCCTATCAACCCCATAGTGAATGTTGGTTGGATGATAACGGTTAGTGTTAAATCCTCTAACAAGGTCACACCTTACAATGTGTTTTGTAACTTTTAATAGGGTTGGCTCTTCACTAAGCTCACTTCAGAAGGGTGAACAATTTTGGGTTACCGGTCCTGGGAGGTTTTTCCCTTTACAAGGTTTCCACATTAAATATCTTGTGTCATGTGTTGATTGTGATGATTGTTGGATATCATACTCTACATGTTGCATATTTGATTTGATCGGTAGTTACTATAAGTTATTAACTGGTTATCGGTAAAAATAGAGATAGTTTACTGGTTGGTCAAAATAATACTCTAGTAACTTCAAGGATTGGACACCCTTTAATAGTGATTCATTTCTTAAACTTATCACATGTCTACTTGAAATATCAGACTAGACTTCATTAAATGTATCAATCTAGGAATGTGAACTTGAGATGGTGGCTGCAAGGTCTATGCTTTAGTTCTCTTCAAAAGTCATCACTACTAGAGTAAAGATATTGCTGCAGGAAATTCATACTAAGAACTGAAACTATAACTTAACTCACAACTTGAAGGAAATTCTCAGAAGTAAAATAATAATGCTTCGAAAGTAAACCTATGCTGTAGGAAACAGTTGATGGTTCTGCTACCAATGGTTGTAGGAGCAACAATGCTTATCAACTTTAAAGAAACTTAACTAAGTCCTACTTGAACATGAACAGAGAATTCACCTTCCGCGTGGGCCCCCACGGAAGTGTGAATAGATTTAAAACTCAGATGTTAAAATCTAGAACTATCATATATTCATTAACAAAACACAAGTACATAATAGAATATCAAAGTGTATTCACTTTGTTGCTGGATTACAATATAAACTCCTCAAAACATCTAACTAACTCAGAATCATAAGTTCCAACTTATTTAAAAGCAACTAAGAAAATAGAACACCTAAAAGCTAGGTCCTTCATTACATAGCATAACAACTTCAGTTATAGGAACGACAACATCATTTATGCAAGAGGATAAACCATATTTAGTGCCTCAAGAATATAGGAACACCAGTAACTGGATTGACCCAGTTTGTGTTATCAACCGCAAGGTTATGGAAGTAGTGGAGCCATGATAAATTCTAGAAATAGTTATTCACCTTGAAGAGCCACTTCATCTTTGAGTCCTTACTCCTTGCTAACTTATTCTTCTCCTGCAAAAGGTTAGCATAACAAAATCTGCAAACAAATCCAAGGCAAAGATTTATAATAAGTTTCCCTACTTTAACGCATCCTTGTCACACAGTTGCAGGAACACTACCCATTAACACTAGAGAAGAGAAATACCAAATTTTCATCATAATATCCATTAGTCTATATATATATTCAGTATTTTCCTTTAGTCTCAAAAGTATCAAATATACACATGGCTAAAGCATATAAACATTAAATTCTGCATAATGTTTATGAAAACCATAAGATATTTAAGTCTAGACTTAGTAAATCATAAACAAAACAACCCATAAACTAGACTCATCATTCCTCCCAACTTAGCTATTTGATGGTCCCATAGCAAAATAAAATTCTTTAAATTGGCTGTCAGTCTGTAATCAGCAGTTGTCTTATGTCCAGATCCTCCTTTGGCAAAACTCCAATAGAATCCCTTTGTCTCTCTATGTTTTTGCCACCTTTCCTTTTCTCCCTTCATATCAAGCTGTCCAAATTTTCTGAATTGGCTAGGAGAGGAGACATCAGCAATGGTGGTTGAAAGGTTAGTGGGATCTAGAAACTCTCTCGCTCTCTTCCCAAAGAAATATACCAAGGGGCTCACCGATTTTCCATGTCAAAGTTTAGGGGTGAATGTGGTTCCTTATTTCTCAACTCCCTAGATAAACTGATCCAGTGCCACTGAATGGCATATCTAGCTTCAGGAAATTTAGAATTCACAAGCTATTCATATGCATTAAATGCTACATTTCTAAGTGGATAGATGAGCTTGCTGCCTAATTGAGATGGGGTAATTCTTAACCAATTATAGTAGCAAGTTTTAGGATCTTTAGCTTCAGGTCTCAGATATAGGGGAATTTCCTGTTCTAAATCCCTATACAACTTGGCTTGTGTGTCCCAACTAATTGCATTCTATACCCATGACATAAGGGCCCTAAGTTGAATGTCCCCAACATATAGTAAGGGGTTCCAAACTTGGTCATCTAGGACTGCTAGGTTGTGAAGGAAGAGTTCACACAGTAAATTTTGAATGGTTACAGGAGAGTTATTGAAAGCTTGAGAAAACTGAGTAGGCTCTAGCAATAAAGGAGATCTATCTTGTATGATGTAGGTCATCTAATAGTTCAACAATTTTTCTTTTAGGAAAAGGGCATAAATTGGTGATGGAGATCTACAACCCATTAACTCAAAAATAAGGGATGTAATTTTGGTAACTTTTTCTTGCAACTGTTCCACCTTTTCCTCCTGTTCAACAGTTTCCTAAAAAATGTTAGTCTATAAATATGTTTAACTCTTTCTTTTGCTACCTCCATTATTCCCTTTTTGAATTTAATTGATTGGACAACTGAGAAATGATGGATAATAGGGCCACAGAACTAGACTGAACTCACATGGAATTGTCAAAAGATTCATCTGCTGAAGAGAGAACATGGGGCTTACCTTATTTTGATTTTATCCCTTCCTTAGGATCTTTCCAAACCACCATGGCTCTCTCAATATTAGAGCATTACTATGCAACAAAGGCCAACGTATCTAATCCCTCATTTAGAATTTGCTCTACTATCTTGTTAACAAGATCTGCATCAACATCAGAATTTTCCTCATATGGACTCCTTTCTATTGTAGGAGAAAACCTTGGTTCATCTTCTTCCATTAAGTAACTCTTTGAGTCATCACTATCTAAGTCATCTTTCTGAGGATTCCTAGAGGTTGAACCTCTTCTTTGAAATACATAAGCTTTCTCTTCTGAACTGGAGTCATCACCAATGAAAATGACTTATGCATTTGTTGGCTTATCATGAACTTGTTGTTCTGTTTCAAAATCAGGAACTTGTTCTGTTTCAAACTCAGGAATCTCCTCAAACATTTCTTGTTGCTTAATCTCAGTCCATTGTTCTTCTTGTTGCATGTTTCTAAACTCTTCTTCCTTTTGCCTAGAAGCCTCTTGTTCTACATTTGACTCTATGAATGGAATCTCTACAGTCACATTTGACTTCCTTCTATTGCTTCTCCTTAATGGAGTTTCTTTCTTCTTTTCAGGAGCTTTCCATTTTCTAGAAGTTCTTGTGGCTACAAGAGTAGATTCCTTAGTCTATTTACTAGTTTTAGGATTATTTATCTTATTCCTATTTTTCTGAGAAACCTTCTTTGCCACAGGAGCGGCTTCAGCATTTTCTGTAGAAGTCTCCTCTTCCTCTTCATGAACTGACCATGAAGTAGAGGAATGAGGGGAATTAGGAGTCCTAACCCTAGATTTCTTCTTGGATGAAGAACCTTGTCCAAGTTCAATAATAATCTTCCTAACCCCTTTATCAGTTTGAATCCTCTGCCCTACTCTGCACCCAATAGGTTCTGGGGTTGGCTCCTTAAACCCTTGAAGTAGAAATTCATCCCAAGAGATTTCTGACTACTCCCTTAAAGCTTTCTCAACTATCAATTTGACTAGACAGTGGTGTGAGACAGAATTGCATCTACCCTCCTAAACTACAGTGGCTTACTTCGAGAAAATGATAAACATGAAACTAGGAACGTTGATAGGCCTCTTGTCATGCCTTAGACAGCTCAAAAATTTGAAATGAACAGCATATAGCTAGGAATGTCATCCCTCACAAGTAAAGTATCTAATGACATGAACCACACATTGTCTAAATGGCTCTGGAAGAGACAGTCTAGATGTACCTTATTTCTGGTCCAACTCAAGTGGTGGGTCTGTATGTAGAGTGAATTGAGCCTTGGATGTAGCCGGATCAAAAGTTTCTACAAATTCCTCTCCTTCATGTGGTAGCCCCATAACTTCTACCAAAATTGTCTATGAAAATGGTACTTTCAACCCCTTTACTGTAGCCACACCATCTTTTAATGAGCTCAGAATTTGTAGCGCGACTTCATCATCCCAGCTAGTTAGTTTCTGGATATAATCCAGCCAACCTCTTGCTTGAAAATATGGCATGCAGGCTTGGTCATCTAACAGAACATTATGCACAGTGGGCTCCCTACGAATGAGGTCACTTCCCATCTTCAGGTATTTGAAATACCCAAAATGGAGTTGCAGGAGATTAAAATAGGCAAGAACAAATTCAGACAAGAAGGCTTGAAAAGGCAAGTTGCAGGAAGGTTTTCAAACATGGAAAGTTCTAGTAGTGTAGTTCGGAAAATGAGCTCATAAGTAATATGAATTCAAATCAATAATATCTCTTAACTACTCATAATTACTCATTCATAGACTTTGTACTTAACATGTACTCGCCACCTTCACTTAATATGTGCAAAATAACAATGCAACACAAATCTTTCAAAAAGTGTCAAATCATGACAAGAAATGCAAGTACGGCATCATAAAAGAATAAACATAAAGATTTTATAAATATAATGACAAAAATGAGATAACTTCCCCCCAGCTAAATTAGGCAAGTGGTCCCACACTTGCACAGGTGAGAAGGCATAGGAAAAGATCGAAAAAACAAATTAAAACTACATACCTTGGAAAGTGTATGTACCTGGATTGTTGCTTAGGTGGCAGACATTGCTATCCATGTAATGAAGAATAAATGAGATGGATGGGTGAAAGACATGAAATGAAATGGAATTTTATTATGGAGAAGAAACTTTTGTTAAGAAAGCATTTATTATGAAAGTGATGAGAACTTTTAGAGTGAGGAACGCAAATGAGCATAAAGTGCATTACAAGAGGCTACAGGAAGTGTATCACCAGCAAAGGATGAAAATTGTTGTAGGAACTCTTCCTTACTTTGAGGTCTGTGATATAACTTCAACTTGTGACCGTTTACTAATCATTTGAACCGAACTAGATCAACTATGGAAAGTTGGACCGCACCATTTGGAAAGACTGCTATAATCTTGTACAGCCCTAACCACCTGGTTTAGAATTTACCTGGATTATGCTGATACTAGGAGTCATAGAGGAGTGCCCAGTCACCAAAAGAAAAGATTTTATCCTTAACATACTTGTCATTCCATTGCTTGTGCTCATTTTGTATCAATTTTGTGTTGTGCAGGGAAGATTTACGCCACTCATCAAGACAATTCAAACTCAGTATCCACTCATGTTGTGCTACAGTGAGATCCATACCAAGATCAAGAGTTGTCCTCAGTGTCTTATGTTCAAATTCAATAGGCATAACTGCAGACCGACCATATACAAGCTCAAAGGGTGTGAAACCAGATGTAGATTTCTAGGTAGTTCAGTAAGCCCAAAGAGCTTCAAGAAGTCATGTGGCCCAATCTTTTTTATGGATGGCTACTATTTTGGTGAGAATAGATTCCAACTCCTGATTGGTAACTTCTACCTATCCATTAGCTTGAGGGTGATAAGGTGAGGATTTACCATGCCTTATATTATACTCCTCCATCAGGGCAGCTATCAAAATGGAAGTAAACTCAAGACCTTGATCAGATTGGAGTTCCCTAGGTACCCCAAATCTTTTGAATATGAACTTATAAAGGAATTTTGCAACATTTTTATCCCTTAGGTGCTTCATAGGTTTAGCCTCGGCCCACTTTGTAACTTAGTCAGTACATAAAAGGATATAGGACTTACCTTGTGAAGATGGCTCAATAGGGCCGACAAAGTCAATCCCCCATTTATCAAAGGGTGCAACAATTACCTGTGGCTATAGGGGCATTTCATCTGTCTTAGTAGGTCATCCCACGCATTGGCATTTGTCACACTTTTTGGTGTACTAAGCAACATCTTTGTGTAAACTAGGCTAATAGTAACCTGTAGTTAAGATTTTCAGTGTTGTTCTTTTGGCAGAAAAATGTCCACCACAAGGTTCATCGTGACATGCCCTGAGGATATCATATGTTTCATCCTCCCTTATGCATCTTCTAGTTACTTGATTAGGACCAGTATAAAACATGAATCTAGAAATCCATGAATAATTAAAGCTCTTTTCAGCCAACAATCTTCTTTCTTTTGCAGAGAAATGAGCGGGTGTCTTACTAGTGGTGAGATAATTGGCAATATCGACATACCAGGGATTGTGTGCAGAAAGTAGAAAGAGGTGCTCATCAGGAAAACTATCATCAATGGCTGTAAGATCATCAAGGACATGCAACCTAGAAACAAAATCTTCTTCCACATTGGCCTTACCAGGCTTGTCAACTATGGTGATGTCAAATTCCTGCATAAGGAGCAACCAGTGAGCTAGTCGTCCAGAGATTGCAAGCTTGTTCATGAGATAATAGCAGAATGATCGGTATGCACATAGATCTCATATCTAGTAATGTAGTGTCTAAATTTATTCAAGGCATAGATGACTGCAAGTAGTTCTTTTTCAGTGACAGTGTAATTAAACTTAGCACCTTGCAAATTTTTACTAATAAAGTAAATGGCATGCTCAACAGAGTCCACCTTCTAACCAAGGATAGCACTAATAGCATAATCTGATGCATCAGTATGAATGTGAAAAGGCAAGCCCCAGTTAGGTCCTCTCAACATGGGAGCTATGGTGTGAGCTTCCTTAAGCTACAAGAATGACTTTGCACACTCAAAGTCCCAAGAAAATTCAGCATCCTTCTTGAGCAAGTTATACAGGGGTGCTGCATGCTGACTGAAATCCTTTATGAACCTTCTATAATACCTGACATGTCCAAGAAAACTTCGCACATCTTTTTGTTTTGCTGGGGTAGGCAATGTGCTAATCACTTCAATCTTGGAAGGGTCCACTTGAATACCTTTGGAAGATATGAAATGCCCTAAGACAATCCCTTCTTCCATCATCATGAAGCATTTCTCACTATTGAGAGAAAGGTTGTAATCATGGCATCTTTGAAGAACTTTTTCCAAGTTTTCCTTAGCCTCATCAAAAGTATGCCCATATGTGGTAAAGTCATCCATGTCTCCATGCAATCAGTAGAGATATCAGTGAATATACTTATCACAGCTCGTTGGAAAGTGGCAGGAGCATTGCACAAC
Organism: Chamaecyparis obtusa; assembly: GCA_027943335.1. NCBI lineage: Eukaryota > Viridiplantae > Streptophyta > Pinopsida > Cupressales > Cupressaceae > Chamaecyparis > Chamaecyparis obtusa. The sequence goes on from BSBK01000589.1 coordinate 2,816,164, forward strand.
CCCAAAGGTAACACTGAATAGGCAAATATTCCCCATGGGCATGTGAATGTTGTCTTCTCCTAGTCCTCAAGTGCTATATGTATCTGATTATAACTGCTGAATCCATCCAGAAAAAAGAAGTATTTCTTACCAACCAGGTTATCAAGGACTTGGTCAATGAACGGCAATGGAAAGTGATCCTTCTTAGTAGCTGAGTTAAGCTCCCTATAGTCGACACAAACTCTCCACTTCCCTCCTTTCTTGGGAAATATAACAAGATGGGAGACCCACTAACTATCAGAAATGGGATAAATGGAGCCAGCATTTAACAACTTCTACAACTCATTCTTAACTATATCTCTTAGATCTGGATTAACCCTTCTTTGAGGCTGATGGACAGGTTTGAATTTAGGACTGATATAGATTTTGTGAGTGTAGAGTTTAGGATCTAGGCCTTTCATGTCAGTATAATCCCAAGAAAAAGCTTGTTGATGCTCTTGTAGAAGCTGCAGGACAACTTTCTACTGAGAGAGTGACAAAGCACTACTCAAATTTAATTCCCATCCGGGACTAACTTCTAGCTTAATGACCTTTTCTACCATAGACAACTGAGCAACCAGAAAAGACTCCATCTCATGAGGTAATAATGTATGAAGTAATTGAAAATTTTTTGAATACTGTGGAGCATTTGGAGGTGGTAACAAAGTTTCCAGAACACAGTCTGCTTGGGGACACATTTGGGAGTGCACTCCATACTCATTCATGATAATGGAGGAAATGATCTCATCTTCTCCCCTAGAGGCTACAAATGGCTCCATGGATATCATCATTAACTAGTGGATTGAATTGACCTCAGGTTCAGCATCACCCAAGTTTGGCCAAACTATCTGGTCATCTTGCAATAAAAGTTGAGCTAGAGAATATAGAGTCAGATTCTTAGTGTTGACTCCATTGGATATAGTCATTTTTCTTAACTGGCAAGCTATATAGGCATCTGTAGTATCCAACCATGGCCTACCTAGAATTATTGGATACCCTCCCATGTTAGCCTTTAGAGAGAGAACAACAAAGTCAACTAGATACTCCCAAGAATTCAAGGTGACTATGACATCCTCTACCATCCCATCAGGTGTAATGGTGTAACTATCAACAAGCTGAAGGATGGTTGGGGTTTTCCTAAGATTGATGATATGCAACTGAGACATTACTTCCTTGGTCATGACATTTATGGAGGCACCTAAGTCAACTAGAGCATTTTGAACTTGTATTCCTTGAATAGTGACTGTAACCACAGGGCTACCAGGATCAGAATGCTTTGGAAATGTCATTTTCTCCAACATTAGGTCAGATAACTATCCTAGGACATGTATGGTTTTAGGATCCTTTTTCTTCCTCTCAGGCTATTTTATACAGGCTTCCTTGATGACTTTAGTGTATGCAGGCACTTCCTTTATGGCACCCAATAGGGGTATTGTAACTGTCATTTGTTTAGTTGGGTAAGCAAGTCCAATACTGCTTGGTTCTCCATTGGCTTAGCTTGTTCCTCCAATCGATGAGGAAATAGGGGTTATTGAGCTGTAGGAGAGGCAACTGGCACCTCAATTAGTTTTGTCGAGGCATCCTCAACTTCAGTGATGATAGGCTGTTGTGGTGAAGAAAGGGTTGTGCCTGAACTTAATTGGATATTATTCAAGGAAATAGCATAGCTCTACTGTTGTGCCATGGGCTTAGCACTATTTGGATTACGGGTAGGTTGAGCATGCAGTGGAGTCTATTTAGGGGAAGTAGTGTTGGCTGCAGGAAGAGGCATTAGAGTCTATTGCTGAGGTGGTTGTTAGTTTGTGGTGACTAATCAGGAAAGTACTGTACACTTTTCCTCCCGACCTCGCCGGGGTTCGGGGTCGGGCCGGGCCCTGAGCGGGGGTTTGGGGGCGGCAGCCCCCAAGAGCGGGGGTTCGGGGGCGCAGCCCCCGAGGAAATTTTTTTTTGAGGCCGACTACTTTTTTTGGTTTTTTGGGCCGACTACTTATAACTCATTCTAACCCTAAAGCGGGAAAATATTGTATAATATGGCTTAGGGTTAGGGATTTTTACGATGTATGATTTTAGTACTTGCGGCAGAATTGGGCTGTAAGGGATTACGGATTGTAATCAGGTTGTAATCACTGGATAATAATAATAATATTGGACTCACTGTTGGTGGACGTAGCCCAGGGATTGGGTGAACCACGTTAAATTTGTGTGTCTTGTGTTCTATTCTGTGTGGTTTATTATTTTTCTGATATTAGTTATATTTGCACATAATTGTTATTTCTGCCTTGTTAATCCTAACAAGTGGTATCAGAGCGAGGTTATTTCATTCGTTCTTTCATCTATTCTCTGAAGTAGGTCTCACGAGTTAGTGGGAGAGTCTCTCGGTTAAGTGGGAGAAATGGCAGAAGAGGGTAGGCTGAAGGTTGATAAGTTTAATGGGCAGAACTTCCAGTTATGGAAGATGCAAATGGAGGATTATCTCTATCAGAAGGATCTATGGCGGCCATTAGAGGGAGTAGCCAAGAAAGAGCAATCAATGTCTCAGGAGGATTGGGATATTTTGGATAGGAAGGCACTGGGGAGTATTCGTCTATGCCTGGCACAATCGGTGGCATTCAATATTACTGAAGCAAAGACAGCTAAAGATCTGATGGAAACCCTAGCGAAGTTGTATGAAAAGGCTTCAGCTTCAAACAAGGTATTTCTTATGAAGTGTTTATTTAATATGAAAATGGTAGAAGGTGGATCAGTTACTGATCATTTGAATGAGTTTAATACAGTTACAAGTCAATTAACCTCAGTTAAAATTACTTTTGATGAAGAGGTTAGGGCTCTCTTGATTTTGTGTTCTTTGCCAGAAAGCTGGAATGGCTTGGTAATGGCTGTTAGTAATTCTATTTTTGGTTCTAATACCCTAAAGTATGATGATGTTATTGGTGTTATATTGAGTGAGGAAATTCGTAGGAAAAGCTCAGGGGCATCCACATCAGGTAGTGTATTGAACACAGAAAGCAGAGGCAGAACAAGAGATAGAGGAAACAACTCTGGAAATCGTGGGAAATCAAGAGGAAAATCAAAGGGAAAGAGGTCTGAATCTAAAGGGCCAAATGATTGCTGGTACTGTGGAAAACCAGGTCATAAGAAGAAAGATTGTTGGTCTCGGAAGAAAGATCAAGGAGACAAAAATGATGGAAACAAGGAGGCAAATGTGGTAAGTAACAAATCTGAGGAGGATGCTTTGCTCTTGTCCTTAGAAAGTATTGATGATTCATGGGTTTTAGATTCTGGGGCTTCATTTCATGCTACACCCCATAGAAGTTATTTTGTTGATTATGTCCAAGGGGATTTTGGGCTAGTTTATTTGGGAGATAATGAACCCTGTCAGATTGTTGGAAAGGGAAAAATTAAGATTAAGTTGCAGAATGGGAATCATTGGCTACTACAAGAGGTAAGACATGTTCCAAGGCTGAGTAGGAATTTAATTTCAGTAGGGCAACTGGGTGATGAGGGTTGCACAGTTACTTTTAATGATAAAAATTGGAAGGTTTCAAAAGGTTCCTTAGTAGTAGCAAAAGGTGTGAAAGTAGGCACCTTATATCTTTGTACAGGTCATACTGTTCCTTCTACTTTAATTGTTTCAGAAGATAATGAATGTTCAGGAACAGTGGCTGCAGTTGAGCAGGAAGAACATCAAACTGTTGCTGTAGATTCTGACACAGCACTGTGGCACAACAGACTCGGGCACATGAGTGAAAAAGGTATGAAATTACTTCATTCAAAGAAAGTTTTACCTGGTCTGAAATGTGTCAATATGGATTTCTGTGAAAGTTGTGTTTATGGAAAACAAAAGAGAGTTAGTTTTGTGAAGAGTGGGAAGGAAAAGAAAAATGAGAGATTAGAGCTTGTGCATACAGATGTATGGGGACCAGCTCAGGTATCTTCCCTTGGTGGCTCTCTGTATTATGTTACATTTATAGATGATGCAACAAGAAAAGTATGGATTTATTTCCTTAGACAGAAATCTGATGTATTTCAAACTTTTAAGAAATGGAAATGCTTGGTTGAGAATGAGACTGGTAAAAAGTTAAAATGTCTCAGATCTGATAATGGTGGTGAGTATTGCAGCACAGAATTTGAAGAATATTGTTCCTCTAATGGTATTCGTAGGCAGAAAACTGTACCAAGGACTCCACAAGAAAATGGAGTGGCTGAACGCATGAACAGGACAATAATGGAGCGTGCAAGGAGTATGAGGTTGCATGCTAGGCTGCCCAAAAATATGTGGGCAGAGGTAGTGAACACTGCTGTTTATTTAATCAATAGAGGCCCCTCTACTCCTTTGGACTGTGGTATTCCAGAGGAAGCATGGAGTGGTAAGAAGGTGAGTTATTCTTTTCTCAAAACCTTTGGTTGTGAAGCTTTTGCACTTATAGATTCTGAAAATAGAACCAAGCTGGAAGCTAAGTCAAAGAAATGTGTATTTGTTGGGTATGGCATTGATGAATTTGGTTATAGGCTTTGGGATTTTGAAAATCATAAAATTGTAAGAAGCAGGGATGTCATATTCAATGAGAAAGTATTGTACAAAGATCTGTTGCTGCATCATGAGAAGAAAGAAAATGACTATGTAGTACTGGATGATACTCCACAAGTTCATGTTCCAGTAGTTCCTTATGCTCCGCAACAACAGCAACAACAAATACCACACACCCCAGTGAGTGTTAGACAGTCAACAAGGCTCAGTAGACCTCCAGAAAGATTTTCTCCATCTTTGTATTCTATTCTGTTAACAGATGCTGGTGAACCTGAATGTTATAATGAAGCTGTGCAGGTGGATACAAAGCTTCAGTGGGAGTCTGCAATGACAGATGAAATGGACTCTTTGCTGAAAAATCAGACATGGGATTTATGTAAGTTACCTGCAGGTAAAAGGGCTTTACAGAATAAATGGGTTTACAGGATCAAAGAAGAGGATGGAGGTACGAAAAGATTTAAAGCCAGATTAGTTGTAAAAGGATTTGCACAGAAACATGGTATTGATTTTGATGAGATATTTTCTCCAGTTGTTAAAATGACTTCTATTCGTACTGTTTTAAGTATTGTGGCTACTGAAGATTTGCATTTAGAGCAGCTTGATGTTAAAACAGCCTTTCTTCATGGTGATTTGGATGAAGAAATATATATGGTTCAGCCACAAGGATTTGAGGTCAAGGGTAAGGAGAATTTGGTGTGCAGATTGCAGAAAAGTTTATATGGCTTGAAGCAAGCACCTCAGCAATGGTATATTAAATTTGACACTTTTATGAATGGGCATGGATATAGTCGGTGTCATTCTGACCATTGTGTTTATTTTAAGAGGTTGGATGATGACAGCTACATTATTTTATGTTTATATGTTGATGATATGCTTGTAGCTGGGTCTAACATGGATCACATTAAGGGGTTGAAACAACAGTTAGCAAAATCTTTTGCTATGAAGGATTTGGGGGCAGCAAAACAAATCCTTGGTATGAAAATTTGTAGAGATAGAAAAAATAGGAAATTGTCTCTATCTCAGGCTGATTATATTGAGAAGGTGTTGCAACGTTTCTCTATGGAAAATGCCAAAGCTGTCAGCACACCTTTGCCTGGTCATTTGAAATTGACTAAGGATATGTGTCCCAAGACACCAGAAGAAGAGACTAAAATGTCTAAGGTACCTTATGCTTCAGCTGTAGGGAGCTTAATGTATGCTATGGTATGTACTAGGCCAGATATTGCACACGCAGTGGGAGTCGTTAGCCGTTATATGAGTAACCCTGGTATTGAGCATTGGAATGCAGTCAAATGGATTCTCAGATATTTGAGAGGCACATCCAGTAAGTGTTTACACTTTGGGGGTTCTACTACTACTGTACAAGGCTATGTTGACTCAGATTTGGCAGGAGATATAGATAGCAGGCGGAGTACTACAGGTTATATATTTACTGTTGGTGGGACAGCAGTGAGTTGGATTTCTCGACTACAAAAGGTGGTTGCTTTATCCACTACAGAGGCAGAGTATGTTGCTGCTACAGAGGCAGCCAAGGAGATGATATGGCTTCAATTCTTCATGGAAGAATTGGGACATCCACAAAAGGATAATTTTCTACATACAGATAGCCAAAGTGCCATTCATCTTGCAAAGAATTCTGCTTTGCACTCAAAGACAAAACACATACAGTTGCGGTACCATTTCATTCGATCAGTTTTGGATGATGGACAGTTAAGGCTGGAAAAGATTCATACTGATGATAATCCAGTAGATATGTTTACCAAGGTAGTAACAAGGGAGAAGTTGAACTCATGTTCAGCTTCAGTTGGTCTTTTAGACTGAACAAAATAAAGGAACAATTGAGTCCAAGGTGGTTCAATCCAGTGGGAGCCTCATGTGGGTAGCGGTATTGCTACAGGATCAGTCTCCAAGTGGGAGGTTTTTAGTATAGTGTGGATACTGATCAGTCACCAAGTGGGAGATTGTTAGTTTGTGGTGACTAATCAGGAAAGTACTGTACACTTTTCCTCCCGACCTCGCCGGGGTTTGGGGCCAGGCCGGGCCCCGAGCGGGGGTTTGGGGGTGGCAGCCCCCAAGAGCGGGGGTTCGGGGGCGCAGCCCCCGAGGAAAATTTTTTTTGAGGCCGACTACTTTTTTTGGTTTTTTGGGCCGACTACTTATAACTCATTCTAACCCTAAAGCGTGAAAATATTGTATAATATGGCTTAGGGTTAGGGATTTTTACGATGTATGATTTTAGTACTTGCAGCAGAATTGGGCTGTAAGGGATTACAGATTGTAATCAGGTTGTAATCACTGGATAATAATAATAATATTGGACTCGCTGTTGGTGGACGTAGCCCAGGGATTAGGTGAACCACGTTAAATTTGTGTGTCTTGTGTTCTATTCTGTGTGGTTTATTATTTTTCTGATATTAGTTATATTTGCACATAATTGTTATTTCTGCCTTGTTAATCCTAACAGTGGTGGCATCAAAGCTTGCTAGCTTGATTGGTTCATCCAATTGTGTGGTTGTTGCCACCCTTGTTGAGGTTGTTGCAAAGTTTGTTGAGGTCATTGCCAACCCTATTGAGGCTACTACCAGCCCTGCTGAGGCTTCTACCACCCTTGTTGAGGTTGTTGCCAACCTTGATGAGGCTACTGCCAGCCTTGCTGAGGTTTTTGCCAACCTTGCTGAGGCTGCTGCCAACTATTATACCCACTAAAACCACTATGCTGTTGATTTTGCCATGCATTATTACTATTAAAATTTTGAAGAGGATCTTGGGGAATACCTAGTCTCTGAGCCCATGGTCTCCTCTGGGCAATGTAAATTACCTCTCCATTTTCATTGATGGCCTTAAACTCAGTGGGCATATGTTGGGACTCCAGGCTTACAACAAATTTGCACCAACAATTCTTTTTGTTCTCCCTACAGTGTGGACAGTATTCAGCTAGCATAGAAACAGCTTCATCTTTCTTTCTTCTCACCTTCATGGTATCTAGCTGTGTTGCAACATCATTGATGATGTCTTTCTTAAAGCCAGACAGCAAATTAGATAGCTCCATTTTTTATACTCCTGAACCACCATTGGACTTATGCGGTAAGTCTCTCAATCCTCTTCCCTTCTTGACTGTAGCTCTAGAATAGTTCACACATATATCCTTTATGTCACACCAAGATTTTTGAGTAATATCACCTCCTACCATGAGGTTGAGGGCCTCTATACTTCCATCACTCACACCTTTCAGAAAAAGATGTTTCTGGGAGTCCGCATTCAGATTATGATGTGTATTGCGCTGTAGGTTGAACATGAACCTGAAGACATAATCCTCCAAGGTTTCATCATCTCTCTAAGACATTTTAAAAATGTCATCTCCTTTTAGGTCTCTTCCTCTACAATAGTCCTTGTACTTTGTAAGAAATAGATTGCTCATCCCAAGCCAATCTTGTACAGCATTGGAACCCAGGCTCATGAACCATCGTAAAGCAGCTTCCTTCAAGGTAGAGGGGAACAACTTCAACTTATGAGTGTTAGTTGAGTAGTCATAGCTCCTATAGAGTATGTCAAATTCAAAGAGAAACGTCTCAAGATCTTCTGTGATGAGGCCATAGAATTATGGAAATGCAGCAGAAGGTATATTCTTCAGGTTTTGGTTAACTTGTTGATTAGGAATAGGAAAAGGGAAGGTAGGTTGGGCCATTATTGGTTGATTTTCAGGTTCAGGAAATAGGTCATTCAAATGGTATGATTCTTCTGAGGTTGTAGGTGAAGGCAATTGTTCATAGGTATCCACAAATACATTCTCAAATGGTTCTTCTTCTTGTATGTTCTCAGCGTGGGATTCTTCAGATTCTTGATTAAAAACCTCAAATGGTTCTACTTGGATAATATTAGGAAGGAATCTCCCAAGATGATCCCTACATCTATGCATACAAATAATGAAGAATGCAAACTAACTTAATGACTTTTAGGTTAAACTAAATTGACACCATCCCCAACAACGGCGCCAAAAATGGTTGGTTAGAATAATACTCTAGTAACTTCAAGGATTGGACACCCTTTAATAGTGATTCATTGCTTAAACTTATCACATGTCTACTTGAAATATCAGACTAGACTTCATTAAATGTATCAATCTAGGAATGTGAACTTGAGATGGTGGCTGCAAGGTCTATGCTTTAGTTCTCTTCAAAAGTCATCACTACTAGAGTAAAGGTATTGCTGCAGGAAATTCATACTAAGAACTAAAACTATAACTTAACTCGCAACTTGAAGGAAATGCTTAGAAGTAAACTAATAATGCTTCGAAAGTAAATCTATGCAGTAGGAAATAGTCGATGGTTCTACTACCAATGGCTGCAGGAGCAACAGTGCTTATCAACTTCAAAGAAACTTAACTAAGTCCTACTTGAACATGAATAGAGAATTCACCTCCCGTGTGGGCCCCCACAAAAGTGTGAATGGATTTAAAACTCAGATGTTAAAATCTAGAACTATCATATATTCATTAACAAAACATAAGTACATAATAGAATATCAAAGTGTATTCACTTTGTTGCTGGATTACAATATAAACTCCTCAAAACATCTAACTAACTCGGAATCATAAGTTCCAGCTTATTTAAAAGCAACTGAGAAAATAGAACACCTGAAAACTAGGTCCTTCATTACATAGCATAACAAATTCAATTATAGGAACAACAGCATCATTTATGCAAGAGGATAAACCATATTTAGTGCCTCAAGAATATAGGAACACCAGTAACTGGATTGACCCGGTCTGTGTTATCAACCGCAAGGTTATGGAAGTGTGGAGCCATGATAAATTTTGGAAACAATTTTTTTCCTTGAAGAGCCTCTTCATCTTTGAGTCCTTACTCTTTGCTGACTTATTCTTCTCTTGCAAAAGGTTAGCATAACAAAATCTACACACAAGTCCAAGGAAAAGATTTATAATAAGTTTCCCTACTTTAATGCATCCTTGTCACACGGCTGTAGGAACACTACACATTAACACTAGAGAAGAGAAATACCAAATTTTCATCATAATATCCATTAGTCTATATATATTCAGTATTTTCCTTTAGTGTCAAAAGTATCAGATATACACATGGCTAAAGCATATAAACATAAAAGTCTCCATAATGTTTATGAAAACCATAAGATATTTAAGTCTAGGCTTAGTAAATCATAAACAAAACAACCCATTAACTAGACTCATCATTTACTTTTTTATGTTACCGAGCTGCAAAAATTTGTTTAAATTATTTTTGGATATACATTTTGTATTTGGGACTGTGGATAGTTGATTCACCCCCCTCTCAGTTATTCTAACACAACAAACATGAATCCAAACATTTCAAAATAGTGAATCGATATCCTTGAGCACAAGCACAAATAACATCAAATAATAGAGATAAAGTACGGTCTAGGGTATGACACCAGTAGAATGCGGTCATTTTAGAGAGCATTGATGATCAAATAAAATGAAATACATTTGAAATTTGCAGTCGAATATGATGCCAGAGGCTCAAAAGATGTTTCCCATCAAAGATACCAATCAAAGATGAAGAAATCACATACCTTCTCTCATGCTTAGCTTTCACCTTCTCTTTTAGCTTTCAATATAATACATTTGATTCCCTAAGCTATCAATACAAATGGTGCCTAGCTAGAAGCTCACAGGCTATCCATTTGATAACCACAGTCAACATTTCAAAAAAATGGATATCCTTGAGCACAAGCACCAATAACATAAAATAATAGAGTTAAAGCACGGGCTAGGGCACGACACCAATAGAATGCAATCATTTCAATGAGCATCTCAGCAATATATAATGGCATCATTAAACATGCCAGTAATATCAACAAACGTAAATCCAAATATTTCAAAATAGTGAATCGATATCCTTGAGCACACACACTAATAATATTAAATAATAGAGATAAAGCACAGGCTAGGGCATGACACCAGTAGAATGTGGTCATTTCAGAGAGAATTCATGATCAAATAAAATGCAATACATTTGAAATTTGCAGTTGAATATGATGTTAGAGGCTTGAAAGATGTTGCCCGTCAAAGATACCAATCAAAGATGAAGAAATCACATACCTTCTCTCATGCTCAGCTTTCACCCACTCATTCAGCTTTCACCCACTCATTTTCTCCCACTTCTTTTCTCTGTAATCGAAATAAAAATGATTTGGGTGTTTCACTTTTTTTTTCATCTATACCTCGAACATGTCATAATTTTGATGGTCAATTTAAAACCCATCGGAATAATGACACCATCAGGGGCCTATTACAAAAAAAAACACCAAATTCATATAAAAAATTACCCGTCGGAAGTTTCTGTCAAAATTTGGCCCCAAATGTAGTAGTGTACATAGAATACTTCATGTTTACATCATTCAAATTTTCACTAAAGAAAGCAATAGGTTTACCTTCTTGACTCAATATAGCTCCTATTTCACTTCCACTTGCATCACATTCCACTTGAAATACCTTATTGAAATCAGGCAATGCTAAAACAGGCAATTCAGCAACCTTCTGCTTCACGGTCTCAAAACTTTTATCAGCTCCATGTGTCCACTTGAATTCTCTTTTATCTCCTCTCATAGTCTCAGTCATAGCATTACAAATTGAACTAAAATTCCTAATGAACTTTCAGTAAAACCTTGCCAAACCATGAAATCATCTTAGTCACTAGCATTGTTTGGTGTAGGCCAAATCAAAATAGCTTCAACCTTTTCAGGATCCATTTTCAAACCATTAGTTGAAATCACAAATCCCAAATAAACAATCTCCTCTTTCATGAATGAACACATTTTCAGATTTATCAGCAACTTTTCTTCTTTCAACCTCTCTAATACTTATTTAACATGCAACAAATGTTCTTCACTGGTCTTACTGGATATTAGAATATCATCAAGATATACAATCACAAATTTACCCAATAATTTCTTCAAAACTTCATTCATCAACCTCATAAAAGTACTGGGTGCATTAGTTAAACAAAAAGGCCTAACCAACTATTAGGAATAGTCCCAAGAGATAACTAAGTGGGGGGGTTAATCAGTTATCTACAAGATTCAATTCTTTATCCAATTAAGTATATAAGAACTTTAAGCATAAACACAATATAAGAACACTTAACACAACACCACAATTTTGATTATGTAGAAAACCAAATAGGTAAAAACCCCGGTGGGAATTAGCACCCACTAAGAATTGCACTAGAGTATTATGATCCATGTTTGAAGATCCTACAACCCTATTAGGAGTTTATCTTTACAATACATTAAGTATAGTGACTTGGTTAAGGGTTGGACCCTGTTAGGAGTCTTTCACAATTAACCTTGTTAGGGGTGAGGATGCACTGTCTAGGAGCACACTACTCAAAGGGGTGAAGGCTACAACCTTCTGTTTAACAGATACACACTATATCTAGATCTTGGTGAACTGTGCATAGACCTGCTGTCTTGATCAGTCCTAATGAATAGAATATACTCTTTACTTTGTTACATGGACCTTCTACTGATGGCTCAATGCTTCACATCTTCTGCTCTATTCTTATCTTTCAACTATCTGCCATATCTAGCAATCAAAAAATGACTGCCTATAAATATCTTCCTCTAAATTATATAATCAAGTCAACCTATTAGAACCATCTTGAAATCATATTAGAGAAACAATAAAACTCTCCAATAACATCTCATTCAGCTCTTCTAAGCATGCAACATAAATTAGGACTGCCCAACTCAATATGAGTAGACGCGTCACTTCATACTAGCGGCTCCACCAAATTAACTCAAACTTATTCTTATGCTGAATTACATCATGAACTCTTAACCAAACATTCTTAACTCTTCTCCAAACATAAATCCAAGCACACATATCCAAATAATAGGCACAACTACTACAACAATATAAATATTGTCAGCTTCCCAGATAAACTTAGGAAACTATGATTATCAACTGGAGACTTCATAAATCAACCTGTTCTACACATATGACTCTACATCCATGAAAATATCATCATACACATGTCTAAAACATAAATATAAATGTGTAAGGCTTCCTATCATCCATACTATAAATCACATACAAAACTCTTCCTGGAACCTATCAAGAACACTCATTGATATAGACAATTGTATTACTGTCTTCACTCAAAATCAAATATCATGCTGATAACATATCTAAGAACCATATGCTCAAGGCTATCTCCATCATGCTTCTACACACGGTGCTTACCATATGTTGTCATCAATGACAAACATGCAGTCAACAATCTGGCTTGCTGGAAAATCTCTAACAATCTCCCCCTTTGGCATTGATGGCAACATATGAAAAACACCACCAATCCAAATGTACAGTTCTTTTATAACATTCTCCATTTCCTCAACAAAACTCCCCCAAGGATGAATCCTCTATCTACTGCTGAATGCTTTGAATATCAACCCCTATATATCCTTATTGTATACTCCCCCTTACTTCATACTCCTCAACTGTATATAATCTCTCTTCTTGTATTGTTTTTCATGACTATATGTACTCCCCCTTTGACATCAATGGAAAAGGGTGCCAACACAATTAAGTACCAGTACTACTCCTGAAGTAGAGTAGTCAACCCTTCATTAGTCACCGAGGAATGATGCACTCCTACAAACTCTAATCAGATTCAGGGAAGGGAATTACTCCCAACCTCTCCCTAAGATACTCAAAAGTATCCTTAGGTAAAGGCTTTGTGAATATGTCTACTAGCTTATCTTTTGTGCTCACATAGTCCACCTTTACTTCTTTCTCTACCACTTTCTCTCTTAGGAAGTGATATTTTATCTCAATGTGTTTTGTCTTTGCATGCATCACAGGGTTCTTTGACATATTGATAGTGCTAGTGTTATCATAATGAATAACAATAGGATAATCAATCTGAATACCAAAATATTTTATCATCTGCTTGATCCACACAATTGTAGAGCAATTTAATGTTGCTACTACATACTCTGCTTCTACTATTGAATGAGAAATGCAATTTTGTTTCTTACTTGTCCAAGTAGTAAGTCTATCTCCAAGAAATACTACTCCTCCTAAGGTACTTTTTCTATCATCCATGCATCCTGCCCAATCGGCATATGTATATACATGAAGCTCTACATTCTCTAAATTAGGATACCATAAACCATAGTCTATAGTTCCTTTCAAGTATCTAAATATCCTCTTTACTTCCATGAGATGACTTTGTTTAGGATCTGCTACAAATCTTCCAACAATACCAACTGCATTGGAAATATCAGGTCTAGATTGAGTAAGATAGATTAGTTTACCAATCATAGAATTATAAAAGGTCATGTCTACTACTATTGAATAATCTTCTTTTGAAAGCTTGCATCCTATTATCATAGAGGTACTTGCTGGCTTGCAATCATCCATCTTGAACTTCTTCAATATCTCTTTTACATACTTAGACTGATTAATGAAAATACCTTTGTCTATCTACTGCACATTTAGTCCCAAAAAGTACTTGATAGGTCCAATCATGCTCATTTCAAATTCCCTCTGCATCTCCTTAGAATATTCTTCACTAAGCTTTTCATTACCTCCAAAGATAATTTCATCAACAAATATGGCAATTAACAATAGTCCATCAGGTGTTCCTCTTATGAATAAATTACAATCTGCTTCTCCTTTCTTGAATCCAATCTTGGTCAAGTAACCATCTAGTATTTTATACCATGCTCTAGGGGCTTGCTTAAGTCCATAGAGGGCTTTCTTCAATCTTCATATCATATCAGGTCTGTCTGATAAAGTCAATCCTTTAGGTTGCTCTATGTAAACTTCTTCCTTCAACTCTCCATTAAGGAATGCTGACTTGACATCCATGTGGTATACCTTAAATTTTTTGAATGTAGCATAGGCTAGAAACAACTTTATGGCTTCCAATATACTTACAGGGGAAAATTTATCAGAATAATCAATTCCTTCTCTTTGTGCATATCCCTTGCATACTAGTTTTGCTTTGTTTCTTACCACTGTTCCATCTTCATTCATCTTGTTTCTGAATATCCACTTGGTTCCAATCACATTCTTATCACTGAGCCTAGGGACCAGTTCCCATGTATCATTCTTAATTATCCGATCTAGCTATTCTTTCATTTCTTCATACCAATTTGAATCATTACATGCATCTTCAACACTTAAGCATTCAAACTGTGAAAGTAAACATACCTCTTCATTTTCTTTTGATCCTTTTTCTTTTGATCTTGTCATGACTTTTTTGTTCTGATCTTCAATGATGTCTTCCTTTGAATGATATCTAGAAGTGAATTTAGGAACATTAGGTGTGACTCTCTCATCTAACTTCTTAGATTCTTCTTCACTAATTTCAAGGTCATTGAATAATACATCAATGATGTCAAACATTTCATCAACAATTGTTTCTCTAGTGGCAGGTCTAGGTTCTTCTTCAATCATAGGTGTATAATCATGATACCTCTCTTGAATCATAAAATTATCATCAATCTTAACATGAGAACTTTAAATGATCTTCTTCAATCTTAAGTTGAAACATCTATAAGCTTTTCTTTTAGTAGAGTAACCAAGAAAAATACCTTCATCACTTCTTGCATCAAACTTTCCAATCGCTTCATCTCTCTTGATGTAGCACTTGCTTCCAACGATTCTAAAGTATTTGATTGTAGGTACATTCCCAAACCATAGCTCATAAGGTGTCTTGTCTATGCCTAGCCTCAACTGAATTCTATTGATACTATAGACTACAGTATTGACTGCATCTCTCCAATAGGTGTGTGTGACCTTTCCTTCAATCATGATGGTGCGCGTTGTGTCAAGAATGATTCTATTCCTTCTTTCTGCAATTCCATTCTTCTGAAGGGTTCTAGGAGCACTTAGTTGTCTCTTTATCCCATGTTCTTCTCAGTACTCATAAAATCTGTTAGAGGTGAATTCTCCTCCTCTATTTGATCTTAGACATTTAATCTTCAATCCAAACTCATTTTCAACCTTAGCTTTGAATATTTTGAACTTGTCAAATGCTTCTGATTTATCCTTTAAGAATGCAACCCACATTATTCTATAATAATCATCAATAAACAAAATTAAATACCTTTCACCATAGTATGATCTTGTTTGAGTTGGTTCGCTTAGGTCTGTGTGTACTAGATCCAATTTTTTCTCTATCGAATCATGCTTGCTTCTGAATGAATTCCTCACATGCTTTCCCATCACACATTCCCTGCATATTGTATCAACTAGTTTTTCTATGCTAAGAAGGTCTCTTACTGCCTTTACATTGTTTATCTTCACTATGTTGTCAAAATTGATGTGACATAGTCTTTTGTGCCATAGCCAGCTGTCATCTACTTTTTCAACAAAATAAATTTCTTCAGGATTAAGCTAAAAAATATTACCTTTAGTCTTTGAACCTAATGCAATTATTTCTCCTTCCTTGTTATTAATGATGCACTTGTTGTATTTTAATTCCAACTGATATCCTTTGTCAAGTAGTTGACCAACACTTAGTAGGTTATCCTGCAAACCATCAAAATAAAGAACATCATCAATGTTGTTCTTTCCATCCAAGGTGATAGCTCCTCTACCTATGATATGTTTAGGAGTGTTGTCTCCAAATCTAACCATACTGCCTTTTTACCTATCCAAATGTACAATTCTATCCTTGTCTCATGTCATGTGATGTGAGCAACCCCTATTAATGATTCAATCTATCATGATGTCAACTTGTGAAATTAATGCTAACTCTTGTGCTTTCTTTTCATCTTCAAGGTCCATTTCATCAAACATCTTCTCCATTTCTTCAATGGAAATGAATCCAATTTCATATTCAACTGAATCATCATCTGACACTCCATCTCTAACATAGTAACATTCTTTTGTATACTTAGGTTTGAAATTAGATTTGAACTTCTTGACTCTTGTAGAACACTTAGAAGAAAAGTGACCAGTCTTGTTACATGAAAAGCATTTGAATGGTAATTAACCTTCATATTTTCCTTTTCCTTTATTTTCTTTCTTAGAAATCATAGCAATGAAATCATCTAGTGCCTTCTCTTCATCATCATCATCAAAATTACCAGAAGTGTTCAAAGATTCCTTACCATGGATTGAGGCTTTGAATGTTGTCTCACTTTTAGGCTCTGTCTTCAGACTTGATATCTCAAAGGCTTAAATCTTGTTGATTAAGGTCTCTCTCCTAAATTCTTTTGGAAATTGCATGGTCTCATCTAATATGTTTATCTTGTTTTCATATTCTGGTGTCAAAGTAGTCATCAACTTATCCATTATGTCTTCTTCAGAAATCTCTCCACCTTTGTTTCTGATTAAAGCAAATGCTTCATTAATCCTTTGGTTGTAGGCTCTAATGTTCTCTTCAGGTAGCATCTCCAATGTATTGTACTTTTTCTTCCATGTCTTTCTATGTGCATTCTTGGCTTGGACATCTCCTTCAAAAATGTCTTCTAGATACTTCCATATCTTGTAGGCTTTATCTACTTTCTTGATCTCTGAAAATTCACTGTCAGATAATGCATTGATAAGGGCTTCTTTGGAAATAGAATTTTGAGTGAACATATCCTTTTGCTTAAGAGTTGCATCTTCTTTTGCAAGATCTACTAGAGAGGGAATCTAAACTTCTTTGCTAGCTCCTTCAAAAATCTCAAAGGCAATGCACTGTAAATGTGTCATCATCTTGTTCTTCCAATCTAGATAGTTATCTCCATAAAACTTAGGACTTTCTTTTTTAAAGAACGCCATTTGATCAACCTCAAGCTGTTAAAATTTCTCTCTGAGGCACTTGGCTCTAATACCAATTGTTAGGAATAGTCCCAAGAGATAACTGAGAGGGGAGGGGGGTGAGTCAGTTATCTACAAGATTCAATTCTTTATCCAATTAAGTATATAAGAACTTTAAGCTTAAACATAATATAAGAACACTTAAAACAACACCACAATTTTGGTTACGGGGAAACCCAAATAGGTAAAAACCCCGGTGGGAATTAGCACCCACTAAGAACTGCACTAGAGTATTATGATCCCTATTAGAAGATCTTACAACTCTGTTAGGAGTTGATCTTTATAATGCATTAAGTACAGTGACCTGGTTAAGGGTCAGACCCTATTAGGAGTATTTAATAATTAACCTTGTTAGGGGTGAGGATGCACTGTCCGAGAGGACACTGCTCAAAGGGGTGAAGGTTGCAACCTTCTATTTAACAGATACACACTATATCTAGATCTTGGTGAACTGTGCATAGACTTGTTGTCTTGATTAGTTCCAATGAATATCATATACTCTCTACTTTTTCACATAGACCTTCTGCTGATGGCTCAACACTTTGCACCTTCTGCTCTATTCTTATCTTTCAACTATCTACCATATCTAGCAATCACAAAATGACTGCGTATAAATATCTTCCTCTAAATGATATAATCAAGTTGGCCTATTAGAACCATCTTGAAATCATATTAGAGAAACAATACAACTCTCCAATAACATCTCATTCGGCTCTACTAAGCACACAACATAAATTAGGACCGCCCAACTCAATATGAGTAGACGTGTCGCTTCATACTGTTGGCTCTACCAAATTAACTCAAACTTTATTCTTATGCTAAATTATGTCATTCACTCTTAACCAAACATTCTTAACTCTTCTCCAAACATAAATCCAATCATGTATATCCAAATGATAAGCGTAACTACTACAACAATATAAACACTATCGGCTTCCCAGATAAACTCAAGAAACTGTGACTGTCAACTGGACACTTCATAACTCAACCTGTACTGTACATCTAACTCTACATCCATGAACATATCATCATACACATGTCTAAAACATAAATATAAATGTGCAAGACTTCCTATTAGCCATACTATAAATCACATACAAAACTCTTCCTGGGACCTATTGGGAACACTCACTGATAAAGACAACTGTATTACTGTCTTCACTCAGAATAAACCTTTGTGTCTATGATATCATGTTGATAACATATTTAAGAACCATTTGCTCAAGGCTCTCTCCATCATGCTTCCACGCATGCTGCTTACCATATGTTGTCATCAATGACAAATATACTGTCAACAATCTGGCTTGCTGGCAAATCTCCAACACCAACCAATCATACAAACCTTCTTTTGTCTTAAAAGTAGACTTCCACTCATCACCTTCTCTAATTTTGATATGATGATATCCACTTTTCAAATCATTTTTGGTAAAATACTTTGCTCCAATCAAACTATGCATTATGTCATCCATTCTTGATATAGGAAACCTATATTTCACTATTATCTTGTTGATTTCTCTAGAATCGGTACACATTCTCCATTCTCCATTCTTCTTAGGTGCCAATACAATAGGTATTGCACAAGGACTCAAAATTTCTCTGATCAAAACTTTTTGCAACAATTCTTGAATCTGTCTGTTCAATTCATGATTCTCAGTAGGTGTCAACCAATGTGGTGCCTTATTCGGTACACTAGCTCCAGGGATTAGATCCATGCAATGATCAATGCTTCTCTTTGGTGGAAAACCATCAGGTACATTATTAGAAATGATCTCACTATACTCGGTGAGTAACTTATCAATCTCCTTAGGGACACTATCCTCTTCTTTATTACTCGGTTTGTTAGGAATCACAACAAAACATACATCATACTTCTTTAAATCCTAAACAAACTTTCTTCCTTTTATCAAGAAAACTTTCACAAATGTGCAAACATTATTAATAGGTTCTTCAATCAAAGGTAACAAGATTTGTCTTCTTCCATCAGCCCAAATAGTATATTTATGCAATCTCCCATCATATATAGCATGTTTATCATAGACATGCTATAATGGCCACATTTTTGCAATCTCCCAATTTTTGGAGAAATAAGTAGACATATAAGATCCACATTTTTTAATAGCCCCAATTTTTGTAATTTAGATTTTTTGGGACTTAGCCAATTTTCCCAATGTTTCCACCAATGAAAAAGGGGGATATTGTTGGCAATTTGGCTAAGTAGGACATCAGAATGTTGTCATTATAGAAACATATACTCAACATGAAGATAGCATAATCGAAGGAAGCATTCTTGTATGAGCACATTAGAAAATTATCTAAGTACAAAAATGTTTACTAGTCTAATCAGAGACAATTTTGATTATCAATGTTCATAGAAGAAGGTTCAGTGTATGTACACTTGAACATGGATCATTATATGTATATCAAAGCCACATATGAGAGCACAAGTCTATATGGCATGTACAGAAGAAGATATTAAAGATTTACAGAGACAGTGTTGAGCTGACCTGAACATAGAAGAATATAGAATATGATTACATTGAGTTAAAGGATTATTTTATTTATCAAAATAATGACTTAACTATGTAGGGATGAAATCCTAGATGTTAACCCTAAGGCAAGATGAATTGATTTCATATTTTGAGAAGATTATAAGTATTATAAGCCAGCTAGAAGTTATTTTTGTAATAGCTTGTATATATGTAAGTATTATGTAATGCAAAATGTACAAGTTATATAAAGCAATTGTAATAAGTTGATATATGATGTGAAATTATATATTGTAAGAAGAAAGGAAGTAAGTACTGTATATGAAAGCGAAAAGCCTACAAAGCTAGATTAGAATAGGAAATATATTCAACAATAGTAAAAGGTTTTGTATTTTACCTTTGTATCATAAGCTATTATTGTATATTGCATGTTTGGGCAGTGAGCTCATCTTGCAAACATTATGTTTTTTAATAGAAACTCCTAATAGGGTTGAGGCTTCTAACAAGGCCTAGAGTCCTTTAATCAGGACAGAGACACTATATGTATGTAACAGAGTCCTAACAGGGTCAACATCCTTAATCAGATACTTTTGATTAGTGGATCAGTTATGGGTACCATCCCCACTAGGGTTTTCCTTTGTCCAGGGTTTCTTTGAGAACAAACATGGTGTTATGAGTTCATTTATTTTATTACTATGCTTGTTATTCAGTTTACTTATTTATTTTCTTATGCAAGCTTCAAGTTAATTTCTTATATCCATAATTGGGAAAAAGTAAAAGTTTATGAAATATTGATTTCTTCTATCTACTTAGTTGTTTCTACAAGTTTATTTCTTTCTATTACTTCTATCTACTTAGTTGTTTCTGCCCATGTTGTATTTTAAATTGAACCTCACAAGCTAAGATATCTCTTGTAGCTTAATTTTTAACATCTATTAAGGATACTGGCTACCAAACTATGAACTAGATGAACTAGTTCCTAGGTGATTGAGTCCTAATATTTATGAGGACACTGCATATTGTTAGGGTTCAGTTGAAGGTATTTGTGTGTACATATTTAATAGATAATTTTACCACAAATAATATGTTGCCTATTTAATTCCCAAAGATTTAAAGCTTCCAAAGGAGTATGTGCATCATAACTTTGCTCCCAAGTCTAGCATTATTTTTGCATGATATGTTTCCTACAGTGTGCATAGAAGAATCAATGGATTCGTTGCTTAAATGTTTAGTCGATTCAATTATTACAAAACCAGGGTTTGGAAAGTAAACATCAACATACTAAATTAATGTGATTCATACATTACAAAAGGCCCTAAAGGATATCAAAGTAAGCTATTTT
This sequence comes from Chamaecyparis obtusa, assembly GCA_027943335.1. NCBI lineage: Eukaryota > Viridiplantae > Streptophyta > Pinopsida > Cupressales > Cupressaceae > Chamaecyparis > Chamaecyparis obtusa. The sequence continues at coordinate 2,837,355 of BSBK01000589.1, forward strand.
CCCTAGATATGTATGTTTAACAACCAAGAGATTTGCATGGATTTTAATCTTTATGTTTAACTAGGGATATCATATCATTAATATTTAATGACATGTTAACCTCGACTAATTTATTTCTCCTAGAAGAAAATTTTGGTCTCCAGTTGGTGGTGCTTCTCAAGGGAAGCCTTCACCCATCCTAACTTAATTTTCTTTCAGGATTTGATCATAAATATATTATTGAGGCATAGTATTGTATATCTTTAAAAGCTTACAAATTCTTGAAAAGTGCTGCAAACTGGCATTTTCATAATCCTTTTACTTTGTCATGGTTGCCTTCATTTCCCTTCGTTGCCATAATTATCTTAAGGGTAGACATTGTCAGTTTCATCCTAGTGGCATTTAGCTAAGTTTCATCTTGTATGTTTAAGTTAGAATGATAAAACACATGTTAAACTTCCAAGCAGACCCCAATATGACTAGATATAGGTCAAAGTTTCTTGATTTGGCCTAAAGTATGGGAAATAAGGTCAAATAATTTTCCCCCATCTTTGACTTTAAACTTTTGGTTGCCACAATAAGATTGATATACACAACACCTAAAAATGGTATTGCTCACTTACTCAATTGTGGTCTATGCATGTTTTGTGCTTGACAACTTTTTTTTTTTTTAAAGTATTTTCTTAAAAAATATTTTCTTCTTTTGGATAGTTTCCTAGGTATGTGTTTTTCCTGTTTTGAAGTTGACATTAGATCCATGCACATGTTTTTTGTGTTAAACTCTACAAGATGTTGTGATGGGGTGAATTGTATGGAAACAAGTTTGATTGCACCAACTCTCATATCAATCCTATTTCGATTGTCAAATTCAGCTTTGGTATACAAGGGGGCCAAAATAAAGATGAATTATTGAATTTGAAATGCATGTGCATGCCAAGAGCCCATTCCAGATTCATTTTAACTGTTATTCAGAGAATAGGGCCTATTGTAATACATTTGGATCAGACCTTAGAAATTGTAACAATCATTTCACAATTACTAATATTTAGAATTTTTGAAATACTATTATTGAGATGTCAGACACAGAGGGTCTTCAATTATTCCATCTACTCATATCCATAATGTATAACCATAAACAAAATTTTTAAAAAACCATGATCGGATCCAATATAAACACAAACTAAAAGAACCCCTTATAAAGTGGCGTTTAGTCAAAATAATTTCAAACTATTGCACTGGTTGACGCTACTCTCATCTTAGAGGATCATTGATATTTGCAAATGTAATAGTTGAGGTACCATGATTTGTCCAAACAAAATACATATCAGAGAAGAGGTACCAAATTAGTAGCCTACTTCCTCGACCAAGGCTTTTGATGAAGTGGAGAGTTGGAATTATGGGAGCCCATTTGATGGGTAATATCTGACCCAAATCTAATTATAGAATGGTTACACACCTTCTTACCATGTTGTAAATATTTTGCATACCCACTATGAGCATACCCTGCAATCAAGAGTTAAAAGTAACCATACTCTGAGCTTACCAAGTTGTAAATCATGTACATACTCTAAGCCTTGCAATCAAGAGTTGAAATTTGATCCTCCTATTATATTGATATGTTGATATCTGGGTTTTATTATAGAAGATTGATTTGTTTTTTATTAAGTAAAATAGGTTTTACAGGGTGCCTGAAACCCACAACAAGATTAAAAGTAGCAATAACGAGTTCAGAACAGAGCTAAAGCATAAAAACTAAGAGACGGGCCAAAGAAAAGCCAACCAAGAAATAACCACAGAAAAGGAAGCACAAAAAAAGAGCAAAAAAAGAGACAGGCACTAGATTAGGCTAGGATCCTAAGCATGGCGGTTGCATTTAGTTCAAGGACCTCCATTTTCTTTGTTGCCTCTTTAACTTTTTAAATGTCCTGAGATCCTTTGGAACCATCTTCATCCCTATTTTTCTTTGCACTGGCTCTGGTTCTTTTACTTGGACCCTCGTTGGGCTTCTTCTTTCCTTCCTTAATAGAACTCTGTTCATCCCCGTTGTCCATTTTTTTTCCATTTTGTTGATAAGCAGCTTAATGTGGTCATTGGATGCTTTAAGAATGTTATAGTTTTGCTCAGCGATACCCTTTAGGGTTTCCTCAAGATTGATCATTTTCGATTCCAGGTGTTCAAACCTTTCCTCCAAGCTTTTCTTTTTGTGGGTAGTGTTGTGATCCTTACCATCAGTGCTCAGTGCTTTCTTTCGGTAGTGTTGTGATCAAAAGATTGATTTGTTGCGCTGTAGAAAATGGATGGTTTAGCACCGAATCTTATCAAGTTTTCATGACTAATATGAGATTACACTTCAAATTCCTTTTAGAAAATCTACAATTTAATGATCTTCCTACGGTGAGATCACACTACAAAAATTCCTTTCAGATAATTGTAGGTAACAATAACATAAGAAAGAGAAAAATTTTCTTATGCGAGTGAAGCATTATTACAAGCCTTTTCTTTGGAAAGACAACTTTTATTTGGAGTTATGTTTTATTTTCTACTACATCTACATAGTAACTTAGATGAAGGGCTCTCCGATATGGATAGAAAATTCAACAGATCCTTGATTTTGTATTTGTATTATGTGTCACCACCTACTACTATGTTTAAAATTGGTTTATTTGGTTGGCAGCCAGACACAAAAATAGTGACTTAGGCCCAAGAATTTGTTCTATTTTTGGTGTAGTTCCCAAATCAGGATGTGTTTGTTTCAAATCATGCCAGATCTAGATTCCTCAAACCTACTAGATTTGTCTGATTTAGTATGAAATTTGAAATTTCAATAGAAATTTCAATGAATAAAAATGGAATCAAATTTAATTAAGACAAAAATGTGATGCTTTGCGAACAGAGAGAATTTCACCAATTAAAATTAGACATTTTGAACTTTGAAAAATGTGATTATAGTTGGAAAAAAGGCAAAAATCAATTAAAGTCGGTGGTCAATATTTTCATAATTTTTTCCCCCACTTACGCTTATATAGGCTTGACAATTACATTTTTAAAATTTGAGTGCACAATAACACTTATTTATAATGTTTACAAATCTATTACATGAAAATAAATAAAAATCCTATTGTCTTCTTCTACCCTAAGAATAACTGATTGCAAAAAATTATCCCTTAATACTAAAATTAAATCCATGAAACTTTGTAATGTCCCCTTTTAGGTTAACTTGTGAATCTGGGATAGTTGCCTTACAAAATAAATTGCAAGTGGCTTCTTTCCTTCAAGTCTCAATTATTACTATGAATTTGATCTATGGCAACACTTTGAACTATGCAATTGATACTATATATAGATATATGTTATGCAAGGAACAATACAGATAGATTGAATGTTGATCATTGTTATCTCTAATTGGATAATTAGATATATGCCAAATGATCTTATCTTTAAAAGATTATCTTTGTTATATTGATATGACTGATTTGAGTATGCAAGATGATCTTGATGTTCAATAGCTTTCTTTGATTTGACAATGGGAGATATGTTATAATATTGTCTTAAAATGACTTTTAATTAAATTTATATTTCTGATATTGTTTCTGATATGATCGATTCATCGTTGCAATGATGGTGTTGATTCTGATCTTACCTTCAAACTATGCAATTGGTTAGAGCCAATAGAGAAATTGCTAAAAAGAGCAGATCCAATAAAGGATGAAAAGAGATAAATGTTTTCCAATGATGATTGATTGAATGTGATCTATTCCTTCTTATACCTTACAAATGGATACAATGCCTTCAAGAGACATGTATGATGACTTTTCTTAGCAATTATTTATTAATCTCATGATTACCAATTAGTATTCTTCTCACCAAATTATTATCATCTTAAGCCATAATGATCGTAAAATTTGACTATTTTGTACTTCTCGATCTATATTTGTATCAAAAAAAATTATGTGAAAAATATTTCAAGTTTTTGGCACTATTGATTCATTTTTCTTCTCAACTAACGATTCTGATTGTAATGTTTTAATGGTTTTGATACCAACAGAGTGAGTAAAGTGGAGTGTGGAAGACTGCTAGACTTAGAGTCATTATCAATGTGAGGAGTGCAGTGCTCCTATTTTTTAGTCTGCAACTAAGGTGAAGAACTTGGTGACGAAGATTGAGTTTAATGGAGACAGTGATAGATTACTGCCCTTTCCAGAAATAAACCTTGATGATTTTTTTAGCATCCATCCAAGACTAACCAACTTCGAAGTACACGATGCCATGTTTACTGCATTGTAACAAAAAAAAAGCCTGTTAAGGGTAAGATCATTTATCAGGACTATATTATTTATCTTCTCTTTTTTTGACAGGGTGCTATTATGAAAAGGATCATATTGAACACTAGTTTTTGACAGGTATTTGCAAAAGAATTTGATACGATATATAGTGGTTTTGATGGTTGCAAAAGCATCCACAACAGAAAATCAAGATGCCATCCATGCATCTATTGTTTGGATTCTTGTTGATTTGAAGAACTAAGAAAGCATACTTTTATTTTATTATTTGACAAGGTTGACTTGCACATAGGTCTTATTGTAAATGTACAAGTCAATTACAAATTGTCTACACTTGTATATTGTCATTCTCTTCATTGGAAATTAAATTTTTATCATATTTTCTTCAGCTGTAGTAATTAATGGTTTACAATTTATAAATTTTCATATGTATACGTAATCATTAAATTTGGCAGAACTTCAAATTTTATTACATAAATTTAAATTTGACATTTATAAAATGTACAAGTCAATTATATCTTTATATGGAAAATTTGAAATTCGTTTATAAATAAAATAAGACAAAAATAAATTGTTATTTTGTTGAGAAGATAAATAAATATCTTGAAATTATATTTATACTTTCCTTTTTTGAAGAGATAGATAAATATCTACATTTAAAAGCTTTTTTTAGTTTATTAATAGTAAAAGAATAAATTACAATTATAAAATATTAAATTTATTGGACTTATAAGTAAAATGTAAGAAGTGATTAAAATTTTGGAAATTTATTTAAATATGAAAAACTTGGAAAATAATGACAAATATAGTTATATATAAAATAAGGTAATACAAATAATGAAAATAGGTGCTTATCTAAGTTTATCAAATAAATTTTTATATTATGTAAATATATTTTTAAATGAGACTCTCTTAAACAACGATTCTAATGATAATAATTCTACATTAACAACTACTCATTTCAAAATGAGATTGTCTATGTATTACTATCATAATGTTTTTCGTAACATGTTTACATTTGCACCTCATTGATGCAAGTGCTAGTTTTATTATAAAACAAAAATATAAATATAAACTTAAAATTATTATTTTTTTAAGGAAAGCCTGTTGGATTCACATTTTTATTACTTTTAATAACATAGGTGTAGTTTAAGAGAAGCTTTTGTCACAATTTTTTTCAAAAATTTATGATTGTAGTGAACACCATTCAACTGGAGTAAGTGGGAGTGAAGAAAATGACTTATTCTAAACAATGACCTATTCGTTTTAAGCGAAGAAAATGACTTATTCTGGACAGTGACCTATTCTTTTTCAAATTCGATTGAACCGTTTCAGAAAGTTCTATTTCGCTTGAAATAGTAAAACGGAAACACCATGTTAAGTCTTTCAAGTTGATTTGGTCAATTGTCCTGAAACGTTCTTGTGGTCTGCTTATAAATTCCCCCCACCATGTTTTATCCACACATCAACAACATTTCCATTTCCGGCCTTGTTAGATATTTCCTCGTTAGTACCCAGTTATGGCCAACACAGCGCTTCCAAGCTTCTTCATTCTCGTTCTCTTTGCCATGTCTGCAATGCGGTCGGGCATGGCGGCAGAGGAAGTAGATGTAAGGAAGCCCTATATTGTTCACACGATCAAGTCCATGAAACCCCACCATTTCAATCTACACCAACACTGGTACGCTTCAATGCGCGCCCATGTCTCGGGATCGAATCCCACTGCAAATGCAAATGCAAATGAGTTGCTATACACATATGATACTCTGTTGCACGGCTTTGCTGCGAAGCTGACCAAATCAGAGGCTGAAGCCATGGAGGATATGGAGGGGTGCTTGGCCGTAATCCCTTCCTCCCTCAATAAAATTGACACTACCCACACTCCACAGTTTCTGGGTCTCTCGTCTTCCTCCCCTGGATTATGGTCTCAATACAATAATACCTATGGTGAAGATGTCATTGTGGGCGTGATTGACACGGGCATCTGGCCTGAAAGTAAGAGCTTCAGCGATGCAGGCCTTGGACCTGTTCCCTCCAGATGGAAAGGCACATGTGAAAGCGGGCGGGCATTCAATTCATCCCACTGCAATAGAAAAATCATTGGAGCTCGGTACTTCTCCAAAGGCTACGAAGCGCAGAACTCGAGTCCGATTAACGAAACCCTGGAATACAAATCTCCGAGAGACAACGATGGGCATGGCACCCACACAGCTTCCACCGTGGCTGGCGCCGCAGTTTCGGGGATCAATTACTTCGGCTTTGCCAACGGGACGGCCAGAGGGACTGCCCCTCGTGCAAGGCTGGCCATCTACAAAGCCTGCTGGAGAGACGGTTGCTATGACGCGGACACAGTTGCTGCCATGGAACAGGCCATAGCTGACGGCGTCGACATCATTTCTATCTCAATTAGCTCACAAGATGGGCCATTTCATGACGACAACAGAGCTATTGCGGCATTTGGGGCCATTCTAAAGGGCGTTTTTGTTTCTGGCTCAGCAGGTAACGGTGGACCTTCTTTGTCTACTCTTGGTAACGTCGCGCCCTGGATGACTACAGTGGGTGCGAGCAGCATTGACAGAGATTTCCCTGCATCTGTTGTTCTGGGCAACCAAGAGATTTACACGGGCACTTCCACGTACAAAGGAACGTTGCAAGGGCCTCTGCCATTGGTGTACGTATCCACCAACGTCAGCACTAGCCGTTGCCTCGCTGGAAGCCTTGATCCCAGTTTAGTTAAGGGCAAAATTGTGGTCTGTGATCGAATAACTTCCTATGAAGAAGTGGCGAGAGCAGGGGGTGCAGGAATTATCGGTGCAAATAATTTGCTTTCCGGATCACAACAACGTATTACCAATACGAACACTCTGCCGGCTATCAGCGTGAGTTTTACAACTGGGGAAAAAATCAAAGCTTACATCAACATGAGCACCGGGAGCAACGCAACGGCTACGATGAATCTCACAGGCTCAACTGTTGTGGGAAACCAAACAATTGCTCCCATTGTGGCCTCCTTCTCTTCAAGGGGGCCGAGTAAAGGGTATCCCTTAGTTCTGAAGCCGGATATGATTGCACCGGGTTTGAACATATTGGCAGCATATGTGGGAGAGTTGGAGTACGACATCCTCTCAGGGACTTCCATGTCGTGTCCTCACGTCAGCGGCATAGCAGCGCTGGTGAAAGCCATTCATCCAACGTTGAGCCCTGCCGCCATCAAGTCTGCGCTCATGACGTCAGCCTACGTGATTGACAATGCAGAGCAGCCCATCGGGGATTCAAGTACAATGAAAGAAGCTAGCCCCTTTGTGTTGGGCGCTGGTCACGTGGATCCTAATGCTGCTGTAGACCCGGGGCTTGTCTACGACATTGGGCCTCAAGATTACATCACATTCCTCTGCTCTCTCAACTACACCCAACAACAAGTTGCTCTTCTCACCAAGGAATCAGTTTCGTGTCCCAACTCCAGTTTGGAAGCCGGGGATCTGAACTACCCATCTTTTTCTGTTGTGTTTCAGCCGGGCAACAATTCGAGTAAGGTGAATAGAAGGAGTGTGACGAATGTGGGCGCAGTTACAGAGGGCAATGTGGTTTACAAAGTGAGTGTGAAGAGCCCTCCTGGCGTAAACATCAGCGTTGAGCCCCAGACTTTAGTGTTCAAAAAGCTGTATGACAAAGCCAGCTATAGTGTGAGATTTGAAAGCAATGTAGCGAGCCCGTCTGCATCTGAGGGTGAGCGATACGATTTTGGAGAGATACGTTGGAGTTGTATTGAGGGAGGAACACAGGTTGTTCGTAGTCCGGTTGCAGTCACCTGGCAGGCTTCAAATTAATCGAACCTTGCAAAGACATATTGTGTTGTTGTAGAACATACAATATGCAAGCCTACATATCCATGATTGGCATTACTCTTCTCCATCCTTCTCCAGGATTGATATTATTCAAATTCAATTCATTCTTTTAAAATTGTTTGTTAAAGTTTGTAGCGAATGAAATTCTTTTTCATGCACATAATTTATTGTGTACGTCATGATGAGCTAAATTAATTATGCATGTGCAGTCTGTTGACACAGACCAACTATAGATCCACCTCCAAAAGCTTAATCTTATCTTTAACTAACTGTTGTTAATGCTGCACCAAACCTGATGACCAGCATTCATAATGTATTGATTATAAATTGAAGGTAACAATAATACAATCTCAGAGCTTATTTTATGAGTTTATCCTATGTTTCCTGATTTTTCAACTGATCAAGATTACATCACCTCTCTCTGCTCTCTCAACTACTGAAAATAGCGAAATGCTCTTCTTACAGAGGAGTCAGTTTCCTGTCCTTACTCCAATTTGAAAGCCAGCGATCTCAAGTATCCATCCTTTTTCATTGTGATGAAATTAAGGGTACATAAATATTAAATTTCAGACAGCTCTTGGATTCTGCCGAGGGTCACAAATTGTGTGAAGCCCAATAGTCATAAGCATTAAATCTTCACAGTGAATGTGGCTAAGTTCCTTATAAAATGCACCAAAAAAATTTTATACTAGAAATCTACAAATAAGATGTTTTTTATTAAGATCTAAAAGACCAAAAATGTCAAGAACTTTTTAACTAGAAATAAATTTTATACTAGAAATCTACAAATAAGATGTTTTTTATTAAGATCCAAAAGACCAAAAATGTCAAGAACTTTTTAACTAGAAATAAGCCAATGAAGATTATTACTTTCAAATCCTACCGTGACATTCTCTATTGTTCTTCCTTTCCTCCTTAAATTGAGTTAAATGTTTGGTGGATAAAAACTTCTGAATCACATGTTTAAAAACGTTCATCATATCTTAATTATACAACTTCTCGTCAATTCCATCTCGTCTTAGCTTTGAATGTCTTTTGATGTTTCTATCGGATCAAACGACATTTCACATCAGAGAAATTCTTTACACCAATGAGGGATAAAAACAGAAGTATAATATTTCATATATGAAAATTCTTTACACCAATGAGGATAATTCTGAATTCGTGGTTGAAATCTTCTGAATCACATTGTCTACTTTCGAAAAGCATGTGAAAAAAAGAGGAAAGTGACTACAAAGCAGCATTTGTTTAAAATATTTGTACATGGCCCATACGGTAGATTACCACGCGGCCAGTGCCTCTTTTAACATGGTTACTTTGTTTTTTAAGTCCGATTCTGCATCAGACTTAGAAATAGTATTGTGGAAACTTTATCCGATTCTGCATCAGAATTAGAAATAGTATTTTGTTCACATTAACTCAAAATGCTTTTCTGCTTCAAGTATGGATCGAATAAACGCTTCCTTTTCTACAGGGTGAAATAATGCCAAGAAATGTCAAGAAAGTAAATTTTTTAACTAGAAATTTACGAGCAAGATGTTTTTTATAGTCCCTGTCGTTAAAGCAGGAGACTAAAGTTTTCTGTAGTTTATTTTAGAATTACTTTGGCCCTTGAAAACTGTGCAAACTCTAAACTATTTTCACCTATTCTATGGTCTGGACAATTTTTTCTATTAAAGTGAAATTTTAAATTTTAATTTTTTTTTTCTATTTGCTGTTGTCTTTTTTTCTGGTAGTCTTTTCCTTTTTTGTTCATAAATTAGCCCAAGATGCAGTTTGCAAACATGCGTCCAGGGCAGTTCACCTGAATCCACTGCCTTTTCATTTGAATGGATTTGTTATCTTTTGTTGAGTGGGCCCGTCTGAAAGGGATTTTTCCTTTTTTTTCTTTAGTTTTGATTTCTCATGTTATCGGGCTAATGGGTTTCTATATAAGGGAAAGAAAAAGCCAACGAATTCACGATCTTTTGCTTTGTTAAAAAGCTTGGGTAGTCAGTGTTGGATTTTGGGTAGATTTGAGGGGAACAATGACAGTCATGTTGAGGGGATTAGTCTTATAACTGTCATGGCGGTCTCTGGATGCAGCGAATTTTTAGAACTGAGGAAGGATTTGGTGGTGGGTCGGCAGAAACTTTTAGACCTGAGGAATGAATTTGCAGGGAATTCCAAGGAAGAACGTGAAGAGGGGGTTTGGATCTCTTTGTTTTGAGCCCTTCACAACTTTTCTATAAAGGAGAACTGTATTTCTTCTACCAGAGATTAGAGCTCTATAAAAGAAATTAGAGCTCAATTTTATAGATCAATTGGGATTTATCAGAAACTTTGGGGTTTGTACGCTGTTATGAAACAATGCCCAACAAGTCCCCTTCCTGTCATGGTGTCTTGGAAATAAGAAGAGACGAATCCGATGAGGAAGGTGAGATTTTATGAAGATTCATTTATATTTATTAGGAAGCATTATTTATCTCTACTTTGAAAAGTAGATTCAATTTTTTTAAAGAAGGAATCATATCGTGAGAGAGAAGTTGGAAAACAAATTTAAAATCGCGAGGGATTCAAATCTATTATGGGCAGGGGGTCTGTCACAGATTGAATTCTATGAGCTGCAAAGTTTAGCCTTCTGTCAGATATTATTATATAAAATTTATTTTTATGTAGTTGCATTAACGTATGAGTTAAATCATCGTCTTTGTTGTGGTCTGTTGATTAAAAGAAGCACTTCCATATAAGGTTTTATTCTTTCTTCTCCACCATCTCATACATTTGGATGTCCAAGCTACAAGCCAAATTTGAGTAATTTTTTAATTGTATAATCTTTATTCCAAGATTTTCCCCATATTGTCATATTATATTCATTTAATACTTTTATTTTTATAGCCAATTGTTGGTCATATGATTAGAGGACAACCTTCATTTAAGTTTTTAGCTGCATATGAATAGAAGTGAAGAGAAACTATTTTTGTTTTAGCAACCAAAAAACTGAAGTCTGAAAAATAAAGGATATTGTTTTTGTATTTTCTGTGGTTGTAAGCAGCAGCTTCAAATTTATGTTTTATACAGTCAAACAGTACCTATATGATTTCAAATATATAAATACATGATTTTTTAGATATATATATGCTAAGTGTAATTGTCATAATGGACTTTTGTTGGTATTACAAAATTCAATGAATATTTGTATCTATAAGCTATTCTATTCTGTGGCAATAGATATGAAATGTTTTTAACTTTCATTTTGGTTCACTTCTGTTTATTATTGTTTTGAACATCACCAAATTCACACACATAGCAAAAACTAAATATAACAGATAGCAAGGACTCCATATGCGCGCAGCCCTTGTTAGTACTTGCCGGTAGGCTAAGTACTATTGTATCACTTTTTGAGTTTTTGATGTTAACGAGTGATTAAATGAACTCTTCTACACCAATGAAAATAAATTCTATTTTACATTTCACTATTAATTTTAGATTTTTGTGTATATAGATGCAAAAATTTTAACTTTATAATATCTACAAATTATTTATTTAGCATTTCATTGGGTGATTGCATTTGAGCTCTTATACGTGGATTTATGACAATGGCATTGTAAAATATAATATTTTGTGAACCCTATATTATCGTATTCCTTATTATACGTATTGCTGTCATTTTATTAGTATTTTCTTTATTTAATCCAATGTTTCTTTTTTATGGCTTGTGGTCCTCATCAAATTTTGATTAATTAATGGTGATGATGATATTGATGGTGGTATAAAATTTTATCACTCCACCGCTACATAAGACAAGCAATCCCTATCTAATTTTTACAGCAATGCCTCCCCAATTCTATCTCTGCTATGTTTGGGTTCCACATTGTCCCATTTTTCAAGTTTTTTTCTGAACTGCAGGTTTTTTTCTCGTCCTTTCAAATGATTCATTTTGATTGTCTACAAAGCAATGATAAGTCTGAACATTTTTTTGAAGTGGGTGTTAAGAAACATGGATTCATTTTTAATATGCCTTAGTTTTTTCAAGAAAAGAGCATTTTATCAATGATCATGAAATTACACAAAGCCTAGAATCCTTTTCAAATATGAATGAATGTATTTCTTATACATGAACTAGTTTGACAGAGGTTTTGAATATTGAAGTTAAGTGATTATGTAAGGTAAATATGAAATTGTGCTAGTTGTAAAATACCTTATAGTCCATCAGAAGGCATCTCATGGCCTTTATATACTCATAGAACTAGAAAATGCTAAAAATAGATAGAAGATGTGCTTATCAGTAACAATGTAGATACATTGCTTCCTAACAAACATGTTAGTTGCATAAGTTATTGAACTTTAGGTTATTTAGCATGCAGAGAAGTTAACAAGTAGAGTCAAGAGAGAAAATAAGTTCTATATCTACAACCAAAGAGACATAATACTCACAGAGGAGACCCCAACAGTCTCATGCCTCACCTCCTAATATTACAAAAAAATGCACATTTGCAAAACCTTTTACTTATTGCTATGTTGTTGGCTGCCATTGTTGAAAAATGAAGTACTGTATTAGCCTGAAGTGATTAACTTTCTTTAATTCATATTATCAATTACATGATTATTAGCTCATAATCTTGTACTTCCTTCATTTTAAAAGATTTAGCACTACTCTTTCCTTTCCAGGTGGTACATGCCATTCAATATCTTTCTTACATTTTTCTTTGGATCTACACTTGGGTGGATTATTGTGAAATTAACCAAACCTCCAGAGCATTTGAAGGGTATAATTATTGCAAACTGTTTCCCAAGTGAGTGATTCTCAGATCATCCTCCAAAAAATTTTGAAGAATTTTATCTTTCCATTCTAAAATTTGATGCTTTAGCATATGCATTGAATCTCGTAATTACTTTTTTTGTATAACCGGGTGATCTTAGCCAAATAATTGAATTTGTAGGTGAGTGGGGTAAGGAGAAGGCCTTTGATTTTAGCTAATATTCTCTTTTTAAATGTATCTTGTAATTTATACACCCTTCCATGAAATAGAAAATGGGACAGTTATCAAATCTTTCTAACTCAATCCTAAATCAAATTTCATTGAAATATAATGTGAAAAATCACAATATTAATTTTACTGAATAAAGTTAATTGTTTCCTAATATTTTCGAGGTCTTCTTGCATGCAGGAAACCTGGGTAATTTGCTTGTCATTGTTATTCCAACAATGTGTCAAGAAAAAGGAAGCCCCTTTGGAGAACCCAGTGTTTGCAGAGTATATGGAATAGCATATGCATCATTCTCAATGGTGGTATGATTTTAACAAGAGATAAAAGAAATATATTAATTTAATTAATTAAAAAAATTAGAAAGATAATAGCAATAAACATATTTCATAAGAAATTTATAACAAAATAATTTTTTTATATTTAAGCCGAGAGCTTCCTTATAACTAGATTTAGATAATTGTATTTTTAAATAAAGAAGGCATTTTCTAAAATTTCTATATTAAAAGATGTTATAAAAAATTTTCTAAATTAAAAAAATATAAAATTTATTTAATTAAAAAAATTATTATGGAAAGGTATCATAAAAAATAGTTTCTAATTCTTCCCTGTATAACCGAATTACAACCCACAAAAAAGGTAAAAGGCCTTATACTGCCATATTTGGTAAACTGGTACTCAATGATTCTTGTGAGTTCAAGGAAAGAAAAATGGACGTGCACACTTCACATAGATTTATTATTTTATATATTCTTATGCTAATCCAAGGAGAACCAAACATGTTACAGATTTTGTATTTTCTATTGATTTATTACTCAGAATTATCATGAAAATAAATTGTAATCTGTGGACTTAAATTCTATACCTAAAAAATAGACATTTTTCTAATGCCTTTTTTATTTTCTCCTGTTTGGTTTCCCAGCTTGGCAGTATCTTCATATGGACTTATGCCTACAGTCTTGTCCGATCATCAAGTCACATTCTTGAAGAACATGAAATAGAATCTGGATGTGAGGAGAAGATTTCGAATATTGATTATTTGAATGTAGGGGAAAAATCCAATCTTTTGAAGACAGTCCAAATAAAAATTATAATTATATTTATTATTTATATTATATAATTTAACACTTTCCAGATACTTTGAATTAAAACTATTTGTAAATAGTTTATTTGAAATAAAATATATTGCATAATGATAATCATTAGTTAGAGATGCTGACATTTATATATTGTGTAAGGCAAGTCGGCTTGGCAGTTGGTTTAAGTGACCAATTTATTTTTTTCCGCAACTGTTGCTTGTTTTGTTGCACAATTGTTCAGCCATTTTCCCATATTCTACGTATTGCTGCCATTTTATCGGTATTTTCTTTATTTATTCCAATGTTTCTTTTTGATGGCTTGTGGTCCTCATCACATTTCGATTAACCAAGTATGCCAAATAGTTTTTTTTGGCCCCTCTTGAAGTTTGGCTATCTTGAACAGTTTTCTCTTTGGTTAAATTTTTGTAATAAATTATTACATTTTCTTTATTTTAAAAAAATTAATTTCATTTTTATCAAATAACTATTAATCTAATTATATATATTATTTATAATAAATATAATAAAGGAGATTTAAGTGAATCTACAACCAAACTTAAAACTAAATCCAACAAGTACTAGCCACTACGTGGCACTTGTTTATTAAGATAACTTGTAAAGAAAAACTTGTATTTAGTGGATATAAAAAAGGAAGGCTATTTTACTTCCGTACAAAAGTTTCTAAAGTCTTAATTCCAAGCATTATTTCAAGATATAATTATAGTATGAAATATTAATCATATTCACTACAAGTCATTAAGGAAATGTTTAAAATAATATGATATATAATATTCCATTTATCATTTTACAAAAGTGTTTCTTATAAACCTATAGTATAATGAAAAGTGTTTCTTATAAACCTATAGTATAATGAAACCACATATATATAAATTTTGATCATAGAAAATCTTGGAGATCTTGGAAGAAGTTGAAACTGGTTCAATTTGATCTTTTATAGAGTAATAAAGATAATTCCCACAAAAGAAAATCTTATAATTTCTTTTATCTTCGATCACTTCACTCAAAAAAATGGATTTCTTCTCTAGAAAATAATTTTAAAGCATTTACTATTTTCAAAGAGTTTGTGCACCATGTCAAGAACAAATTTAATAAAAATAAATAAAATATTGAGACTAGATAATGAGTGGATTCAAATAATCTTCTCAACTTTTGTAAACAAAGTGGATCTAAGAGGCACTCCTAGCTCTATATATTTCTTAGAGGAACTAAGAAAATAAGACAATTCAAGAATAAGCAAAATCAATGATCAAGGATTATAATCTTGGTGACAAATTATGGATAAAAGTACTAAATAGAGAAACTTATTTGATTAATCATTATTTGAAGTTGAAAAACTACTAAATAGAGAAACTTATTTGATTAATCATTATTTGAAGTTGAATTTTATGAAAGATGCTCTTCAAAAGAGGCATGACTAGGCAACAAAACTTTAATTAGATATATGATATTGTCTAGGAGTACATGTTTATTGGCGTATTCTATAAGGGAAGAAAATTCATTAGAAAGATTTTAAAAACTATCATTTTTTAATATGATGTGTCAATTAAAGTCTAACGATTATAAAATTTTAAGGAAAATAAACTCCATATCTCTAGAGATGTCATTTTCTAGGAAGATTGTCATCTTATAAGAATTCTTCATGTTGATGTTTTAAAATAAAATGATTGATGTCATACATAATCATACTCACCTAAATAGATTAATAAAAAACTAAATAGAATTATTGAATCCATTTGAAGTAATAAGTTATTCATGTGTGTTGAATTCAAGATCATTATCTATTCCACAACCATTGAACTCCTATAAGGAAACTGTAAATAGTAAGGAAATTCTGATCAAATTCTAGAACTATGAGGTCAACTATGTGTTGATGGTAATTATTCTAAGTGTTCATGAACCAAGAAAATTTGAGGTAGTTAAAAAATGAACATGATAAAGTATTTTGAGCCAAGACATAGATTCAACCATTACAACTAGAAATTGGACCTGGTACCTTTACCTAGTATTAAAAAAGCTACTTATTTAACATGGGTGTAAACAATAAAGTTTAAAATTGATGGTTTGTTGATAAGAAGAAAATGAGATCAAAGATATACGAAAAAAAAAAAAAAAAGCATTTTGATGGTTTCTAAGACTATAGTACCCCATTTTTACAAAAAAGCATATTTTTCATGCATCACATTATTTTTGTGTGGTGAATTAAATTTTTTAGGAAAGTATTAGAAATATAAAATTAAATTTTAGATGCACACTATGGAATACCTACATTGTACGTTGTGAAGCCCAATGTAACCATTAAAGTTTGAGCTCTTCTTGATGATACTAAAAATGAAGAGTCATTACTTATCTATAAATGGTTGACCAGGTGGATATTTATTTTTTAAATTTTGATTCACATTTTTTTTATAACTATTTTCACATTGTCTCTATAACTAAATTCAATTCCAAAACTATTTTATAGATGTTGTCTACAACTTATTGCTATTGCATTAATGGACAAAGTTAAATGTAAGTTATTGTGAAATATCATTTTTTAAATGAATTTAAAATTTCAAATATATAATATTTTACAAATACTATTCTAATACTTATATTAAGTATGATATTGCCTTCAAAAAAATTTAAAATTATTCATCACATCTATGTAAGAAATAAAATGTCCAAATTCTCAAATTTGAAGATTTGCTCATTTTGATTAGTAATAATTCAAATTTAGTTAAATGCATTCATTTATGCATTCTATATTATTAGAATTATAAAAATGTAGAACCATTGATTTGTCGAATCTCTTCATCTCTATTGTGCATTGCATTTTAAAACTTTCCTTCAAATACTCTGAAGCAACTATTGGACAATTTCACTTAAAACTCATTACTAACAAGATCTTCATTGGAATAGTATCAAATGTTTGTTGAATGACCTCAATCAAGAAGTCATTGATAGTACTTAGATTGGAGAATTCACTTCTCATTACTTCTTCCAAACATATTCAAACAATATTGGAAACCACACTAGTGAGATTGTTGACAAACTCTTAAGTCTTCTCCCCATTTCTATTGGGGAGTAGGATAGTAATTATCTTCTTGCCCAATTTTTTGAAGAATTCAAAGATGGTGTCTTTGCGATGGGAGCTTATAAATCCTCTAGCCCCGATGGATTTCCTCTTTCCTTTTTTGTGAGTTCTAGGATATTGTCAACTACGATGTTACTATGGCTCCAAGAGACTTCCTAAGGATTGGTAAACTACTAAAGGAATTGAATAATATGTTTATTTCCTTGGTCCTAAAAACATAGGATCCCAAGAGAATGACTGATTTTAGGCTGATAAACTTATACAATACCATCTACAAGATATTTTCCAAAGTGTTGATTAATTAGCTAAAGCCTTTCCTAGACAAATTCATTTGCAGTAGTCAGAACTTGGTTTTGCTCTTGGTTGGTAAATTTTGGATGCGACCATTGCTACTCACGAGATTATCCATTCTATGGAGAAAAGCCCAACTCCAAGTATATCCCTTAAGTTGGACATTTCTAAGGCTTATGATAGGATTAAATGGTGTTTTTTGTATAAAGTTTTGTGCAAACTAGGGTTCAATGATAAACTGATTAGGATAATTAAGGAATGTGTTGATATTGTCCACTACTTGGTCCTTGTTAATGGAGTCCCATGGGGTTTTTCCAAATATGGGAAGGGAATCAGACTGGGTGATCCTCTCTTTCCCTATCTTTTTATTCTGATTGCAGAAGTGCTTAGAAGGAACTTTTTGTCCTTATGCCTATCAGGAAGAATAAAAGGAGTCAAAGTTGCCTCCACACTCCCCCATAGTTATACAAAAATGTGTTGATGACACTTTCCTCTTTAGAAGGTCCTCAGTGGTGGAAGATAGGGAGTGGAAGGCTCTTCTTCTAGATTATGCTAAGGTTTATGGCCAATGTATCAACTATGAGAAAAGCAGGCTATTCTTCTTTAATACTAAGATGGACCTAGAGAATAAGATCAAGGATATTCTTGGACGTCAATGTACCACTCTTCTAGACACATATCTAGGCCTCCCCCTTACTATTAACGAGGTAACCTTATTTTTTGGAACACCATCTTGGAGAGAATCCAAAAGAAGCTTTCTAGTTGGAAGGGCAAGCTACTAAGCAACACAAGGAAACTCCAATTACTCATTTCCTCCCTGGAAAGGATCCCAGTTTACTTTATGAGAATTTTCAATATTTCAGGCATCATGGATGAGAAAATTAAGAGAATTTTAAGAAATTTCCTCTAGACCAGGGTGGAAGATAAAAAGAGATTGGCATTAGTCAACAGGGATACTATCTACAAACGTAAAAGTTAGGGTGGTCTTTGGATCAACAAACTGACCATCTTGAATAAACATTTAATTTCCAAAATTTGATGGAATCTAGCTACAGATAAGGTTTATTGGTGTAAACTAATGAATCCTACGTATATTAACCATGTTATCTTTCATAAGGTCTTTGATTTGAATGGTTCTCAGCTAGATCAAAAATTTGGAATAATATTGTAAAATTTAGAACTATTATCAAGGAAGGTTTAAAGTGTAAAATTGGCAATGGGAGGTCAATCATATTTTGTGAACACTGATGGGTTGGTAATAAATATTTGGCCGAGACTCCAAATTTTAAATTGATCATGGAAAGGGAAAAGACCTCCTTTGGGGTCTACCTTGCTGACTATATCACTCCTCTAAGGAAATGGAAAGTTATGGCACATAGCTATTTGGATAGGGTTGACTTCCTCCTAAAGGTTGTTAAACTCCCAAATAATTTGAGTGAAGTGAGACTCCCCCTCTTCCCTGAGGAAGATAAATTTATTTGGTCTAAAAATGAGAAGGGTGTCTTTTCGGTCAAGTCTTCTTACAACATGTTAACAAAGTATGATAGGGACCCTGACTACTGGCAAAAGGTTTGGAACTCGTAGCTAATAACAAAGGTTAATTTATTTTGGTGGGCCTCTTTACATAGTAAAATATTAACCCAGGACAATCTTACTAAATGATAATTCTAGCTTTTCCTAATAAGTGCATCCTCTATAAGTAGGAATGAAGAAACTATCCAACACTTCTTTATACACTTCTAATTTTCTTTAAATATTTAGCAGGCTATCTTCTAGAGACTTGGCATACAATGGGTACTCAATGTTAATATGCAATAGTTTATATTTGATTAAAGATGCCCATCTAAATACCCCCTCACTAAGAAACTTTGGTAGAAAATTCCCCCCATGTCTGTTGGTGTATTTGGAAAGAAAGGAACAATTGAATATTCAAGGATTTTGAAAGTTTTGTGGATGGTGTCTACAGGATGTTTGACAAAATCCTTTTGGAAAACATCATTTTTAGTCATTGGAAAACACCTATCTACCCCCCATTTAATTGGGATTGTATGCTTGCAAACACCTAGAAACTCCCTAATGCTTTTTACAAGTTTGATGACAATAAAAAGAGAGCTATAAGTAACACTAAATGGATTCCTCCTCCTCCTCCCTAGTTCAAACTGAATTTTAATGGGGCTTCACTGAGACAAGGTATTGCGACTAGTGGAGGGGTGATTAGGGATCATAAAGTTAATTTAATTTCTTCTTACACTAACAATCTAAAAAATTCTACAAGAAACTAGGCAGATGCCATGGCCTTGTTTTGGGATCTCAAAATTGCTATGTCAATTGGAATAAATTGCATAAAAATTGAGGGTGATTTAAAGATAATAATTGAGGTAACTAAATGAACAATGAATATTGGTTGCAAGGTGGAGGGGACATTGGAAGATATCAGGTCTCTTTGAATGGTTTATTTCTTTCACCATTCAACATACTTTGAGAGAAGGTAATGTGATTGTCAATTATTTGGTTGTTATGGGCCTTTCTAGTAAGGGATTGTGATGTCAGAGGTGGGATAGAATTTGGGTCAAGACCAATAAGAATGAAAATTTCAAGAACAACCCTATAGTCTGGAACATCCATAAGAGCCTAGGGTGTGGCACAGTTCATTAAGTGCTTGACAGGGCACAACGAAAGCCTCTCCTTGCAATTTGTCTCTTCGTGGACTGAGAGGCATTTGTCAATGGACAATATTTCATTCAAAATAAATAAAGAAGTTATTGTGAAATTCACTAGTCTTCTAACGATGGGGCATAAATAGAATAAAACCATTAGGGTTTTGAACATAGAAATACTCAACCAATTTTGGGGGGATGATGAAAACCCTATCAAATTACAATGTGGCTAGGAATGGAAATAACTTCCTCCATCATAGGATATGGTATATTTAATGGTAATGAAATATTTACCCTCAAAGGAAGGTTTAGTGTGTATTACTTTTATCATATGTCTTTCTTAAATAATTTTAGAAATCGCAATGTCATCTACTTCATGTTTTTCCTTCTTTATTCTTTGGAGAATTCTATTAAAGAATTTGTAGAGGCCAAAATCTAGGGTAAAAATTTGACCATTCTTTATCGAGGTCTCATGTTCAAGCTCTACCATTTCCCTGTAACCCTATGTCCCCCCAAAACTATCTCAATACAAGAAGCCCCTACTTCTTCCACCCCCACAATTGACTAGTTTAATGGACACCCCTAGGCCTAGCAAGAAGAAATGCCTAAAGAACCCAAACCTTAATGCCCAACAAGGTTCTCTTGAAACACCCTCTAATATAATGGTCGAAGATAAACTGAAGGAAAAGAAAATATTATGCGTGGGCCCTCTTAAATTCAAAACCAAGAACCACAAAAAGGTCAAATTTAATATTCAAGATATGGATTCATATTTTGAAGCTACTAAAGAAAATAGTTCATGCCTCGCTATTTTACTAGAATTTCTAGTAAGCCTATGAAAAAAGAGAAAAACCTAAAGGTGAAATTAGATTCAAAAGATGGGGGACATAATGAATCTAATGGTTCCTTCCATTTTTGTAAGAACCTCAAAGATCAAATCCCTAGACCTTACTAAGGAAACAAATATTGAGGTGAGAGCTAACTCATCCACCACTAGCAAGGGTAAGGCTTCCCTCAGTGGAGAAGGTGGTAATAATGTGGACACCTAGGAGGTGATAAATAAAATAAAAAATAGAATTACACATATGGAGAAGTGGCTTCAAGATGTTTCTCACTTTGTGTTGAAGACCATGCACAACTTGGCCACCACATTGTGTTTGTTGCAGAAGGATATGTTGGGAGTAGAGGACAATGAGGAAGGAAACTACAAGGAACTTTATAAGTTCCTTATAGAGGATTAGATGATGAGAATGTTGAATAAGAAATGAAATTCAAAGGAGACTTAGGGACTAGGCCCCTCCTTTCTTGTATTACTATTACTAGCTCATATTTCCTTGTCTCTATCTTTGTCATTTTCTACTTAAGTATTTTATTCTGGTATGGCCCTAAACGACTGCATTCAAAGACATTTATTACCTTTTGATTTAATACTATTGATAATGGTAGTGTTAGTATTGGTTAATATGGACATGGTTCCTGATATGGTTTAAACTATCTCAATGTTGGTTAGTCTTTCTGATATTTGGTTAGTGTGTTTTTATTATGATGTAATTGTTAATATGTTGTTAGTCACCTCCTAGGCTATTGTTTATGATGCAGGAGCATCCCAGGGTAGTTGGCTATCCTGCATGTTTGGGAGATTTGATGGAGTTGTGTGGACTTATTTTCATGTGTGAGGGGTTTGGTATAATTGGATAAACCTACTTGGGTCTTCGGTGATTGGATTTGATGTATTTAATGGAACTTGGCATGGTTTTGGTTTCTCAGCATGGCCTAGGAGGAGTTTGGCCTTGCTTGGGATTTTGGTGCCTATTTCAGGCCATATAAGTAATTTTCCACAAAGTGTTAGAGGTTAAAAATTTCAGGGATTGAAGAGGGCCTATATTTCTACCTACGGTTCGAAGCACGAGTTCTAATTCATCCGGAGCTAGGAGATATCATGATTTTACTAAGACATCTATTTTGGGAATTTAATTGTTGTTGTTGGCCGACTTGTGGCATTTAATTTCGGTATTTGTATTTAATTTATTTTCAGGGCCGACCTGTGGCTTAGTTTGGTATAAGTAGAGGTTGTGGAGGAAGTCTTGAGGCATTCATTCATCCATCTTAGAGAAGAGGAGGTGGATGTGGAGCGAGTTTTGAGGAGAGCTAGTAGTTGTGGCTTGGGAAACAAGGAGATTGCTTGGTGGGCTTGTGAGCACAAGTTTAGATCTTCCTTGGGGGTTCCTACCAGTGTGTGGATCTGGGCTAGCTAGGGTTTGGTTTGGATCTTGTGAGATCTTGTGGAGTTTCTATTGTAATAGCATTGTATTTGGCCGTAACCCGGAAGGCCTTACAGCCGGGCATGTTGGATGAAAATATGATAATTCTATTATGAGTTTTGGCATTGTGTGGATCTAAATCTTTGTATTGTTATTATATTCTTGTGTGTGGTTATTTGCTGGGGGATAGGACATCTCCATTGGGGATCCTCCTACCTTGCACTGCATCAAGTGGTATCAGAGCACAGTTGTTCCTGAGTGTGTGGACAGAGCGCCGAATGTGAGGCAGTTTACACCAGGACCTTGGGTGGAGTTTTTCAGAGTGAAGGTTGTTCCTGAGTGTGTGGACAAAGCGCCGAATGTGAGGCAGTTTGCACTAGGACCTAGTTGAAGGTTGGATCTAGTTGGTGATTTTTTGCAGAGGGTTTGCGAAGATCTTAGAAGATGGCTCTAAGAAGATTGGAACCTGAGATGATTGCAAAACTCCATGATGTGGTGGAGAGGAATATTTCAAAGACTTGTGCTCGGTTGGAAGCTAGATGGAATAATCAAGTTAAGGAAGGGATGGTTGAGAGTGATCCATCTTTGGATAAATTTCGTAAGAGAGTTCAAGAGATCTTGAATCCATGGAGCTGGAGTCTACCGATCAGGAAGCAAGTTGTATGGCCAGTTAGAAGACTTGTTCGAGAGAGAAGAGGGCATAGCAAGGTCAAGACGGAAGTTGGTTTTGTTGATCAGTGTGTGGAGGCTGATGCGGAACCTGTGGAGAAACTTGTGGATGTTTCTATGGAGCTTCCTAACCTTGTTGATGCTGTGATTGAGATTGGTTTTCATGATCAGTTGGTTGAGTCTGACATGGAAATTGTGGAGCACTTGGTCGTGGATAATCAGGTTGCTAAGGGTGGTGATCTATATGTTGGTGATATGGATGTTGTTGATATGGATGTTGCTGGTGTGGATTCACTAGTTGTTGATGTGGTTGAGGATCTACATGATACTATGGATCTGTATGTTCCTGATGTGGACCTGTTGGTGGTTGACATGGTTGAGGATTTACATGTTGCTCCTATTGTGGATTTGAGCTTACATGTTGGTGACATGGATTTCATGTTCGAGGATATTGTTGTTGTTGGTAGTGATCAGCTACAAAGAATGTTGGTGAGGCACTATGTTCAGTTTGTTCCTGGCAGTGAGCATGTTGATTGGATGGTTGAGATTCTAGTGGTTGACAGATGGATGTGGATTTGGGTGATTTTCATGTTGGTTTTATTGTCCCTATTGGAGTGGAAGCCTTTGGTGAAGATGAAGATGGTTTCAGATATTTCATCTGGTGTCAAAGTATGAGGCATACTTCTTTTCGCACCTGGGGAGTCTGATGCAGGAGCATCCCAGGGTAGTTGGCTATCCTGCATGTTTGGGAGATTTGATGGAGTTGTGTGGACTTATTTTCATGTGTGAGGGGTTTGGTATAATTGGATAAACCTACTTGGGTCTTCGGTGATTGGATTTGATGTATTTAATGGAACTTGGCATGGTTTTGGTTTCTCAGCATGGCCTAGGAGGAGTTTGGCCTTGCTTGGGATTTTGGTGCCTATTTCAGGCCGTATAAGTAATTTTCCACAAAGTGTTAGAGGCTAAAAATTTCAGGGATTGAAGAGGGCCTATATTTCTACCTACGGTTTGAAGCACGAGTTCTAATTCATCCGGAGCTAGGAGATATCGCGATTTTACTAAGACATCTATTTTGGGAATTTAATTGTTGTTGTTGGCCGACTTGTGGCATTTAATTTCAGTATTTGTATTTAATTTATTTTCAGGGCCGACCTATGGCTTAGTTTGGTATAAGTAGAGGTTGTGGAGGAAGTCTTGAGGCATTCATTCATCCATCTTGGAGAAGAGGAGGTGGATGTGGAGCGAGTTTTGAGGAGAGCTAGTAGTTGTGGCTTGGGAAACAAGGAGATTGCTTGGTGGGCTTGTGAGCACAAGTTTAGATCTTCCTTGGGGGTTCCTACCAGTGTGTGGATCTGGGCTAGCTAGGGTTTGGTTTGGATCTTGTGAGATCTTGTGGAGTTTCTATTGTAATAGCATTGTATTTGGCCGTAACCCGGAAGGCCTTACAGCCGGGCATGTTGGATGAAAATATGATAATTCTATTATGAGTTTTGGCATTGTGTGGATCTAAATCTTTGTATTGTTATTATATTCTTGTGTGTGGTTATTTGCTGGGGGATAGGACATCTCCATTGGGGATCCTCCTACCTTGCACTGCATCAGTTTAAGAGGGACATCACCCCATTTTTTCTACTTTAAAATTAAAAAATAATCTCGTCATTATTTTTTATTGGGTGAACCCACAATAGTGGGTTACACTTTTTTGCCAACTTTGATGTTGAAATGAACATTCCGAAGAAAAAAAAACTTCAATGTTCGGACACCTATTTCTATTAAATCGTTACAAATTTGAAGATGAGGTAAATTAGAGTTTTTTAGCATTTTGTGTGTAGGTTCTAAATATGTTTTTTGAATTTTTTTGGAATTCATTTGAATCCATTTTTCTATCTCCTTGAAAACTAGTTTTTTGTAGTAAATATCATTTTTAAAGAGTGCCACTCACTTAATGTTCAAACATTAATTTTTTTCTAAAATAAATATGAATGTGATTGTTTTGACTTTGGTATTGTAACATCCATATCTAATGTTTGGAATTAGTTTCATGACTTTATCCTTGTTATTTCATATTTTATTAAGGTTTGAAGATGAGTTAACTGTAATTTTGACATATGTTCATTTGTTTAATTGTAACTTGTTGTGTATGTGTCCAAATTCTCTTTTTTAGGTAAAAAGAGGACTTCAATACCTAGTGCATGGATATTTTTCAGAATTGTTTTTCACATGTTTATAATTTATCCATAAGCATTGAACACATAGGTTGATGTTTGGTGAGAAACCTAAGTTTAATTAATCTAAAAATATCACAATAAACTCAATCTATATTAAAATCATAACCATTGGAAAGCTCATTCCAAGTACTATTGTCATGCATTTGTGTTTGTCAATATTGTTCTATTTGAGCACTCAATTTGAGCTCCAAAGGCCAAAAAATTGTAGAAAATGAGAGAACTTTGTGGGATCATTTTTAATAGAGGGGGGTTTTGATAGAAAATACTTTCAATAGAAAGGGGTTTCAATTGTAATCCCCAGTTTTGATCGAAAGCCCTTTCTATTAAAATTCAATGGGATAAATTTTAATATTGCATTGACTTTTAATCGAAAATGGTAGCCGACTTTCAATAAAAACCCGGGCTATCGGCCAATTTATTATTTTTTTTGTCTATTAAAAATTTCATATTAGTAAAAATGTCTTTTTTTAATTTTTTAAACATGAAATTTGAAGGATAATTCACATTTTTCACAAGGAAGACATTTTGAAGTGCATTTTGTTGGTGTGAAATTTTCAAAGAGCAATTTTTCAAAGGAAAGAGATGGGAAATAAAAAGAAAAGGGCACATAAGGCTTCACAAAAGTATTCACCTAAAAGGGAACAAAGACGTCATGAACAAGAATTGATAAGATAGCATAAGAAGAAAGCATCTCTCTCTCTCTCTCTCTCTCTCTCTCTCTCTCTCTCTCTCTCTCTCTCTCTCTCCCCTTTTAGTCTTAGTAATTATTATATTAATATAATCTTTAACAACAAATAATTTAATTTTGAGGCTACAATAATAATGTATGTTGAAATATTTTGTATTTAACAAATTAATTGATATTCAAATGGACCAAAATGTTTTTATGTTACAAGTTAATTAAATTCTCTCTCTCTCTATCCCTCTCCCCCTTTAGTCTACTTAGGTAATTTAAGCTTGTATCTCTTAGTCTCTTACTCTCTCTAGATCCTTTGTCTTCTTAAAGTTCAAATTAAATATGCTTAGTCTCTCTCTCTCTAGTTCTTTTATAGATCCTCTTAATACTCTCTCACTCTCTAGTTATTTCATAGATCCCATTAAGACTCTCTCTCTCTCTCTCTCAAATAATTGCACACGTCAATTCCATTTTTTTCTAGAATTGTGATTGCAATACATTCATTCCTATGGAGATGAGTTGATTAACAAAAAAAATTAAGGTTTTATTTTTAGACTTATATAAGAATATGAATTTATTTATTTTTTAAATAAATATTATAATTATATTACAATTTTAATCTTGGACTAAGAATAATGAAAAATTAAACAATAAAACAAGATACATTACCAAATTTCATTGTTAAAAGTAGATTTGTTCAATGAAGAGACTGTAATTGCTTGAAACTCTACATGTACATATTGAAGATGGTTGATTACTTTACATATGAATCATAATGTGTTAATTTATAGACATTTGACAAAGAGGATGGATGATAAAGATTTATCTAAAAGAAGTTGGTGATGAAATAGATTAAATAGATGATCTAATTATTTAACCAAATAATTGTGACAAAATGTTAGTATAGAAAATATATATGATAGGATGATTTTATGTGCATATATTTCACTCTTCTTTGAAATGGAGTTGCAACTATTAGAAGAATGACATTTCATAGGAAATAAGTATAGATATTTACCAAGATAAAATTGATAGTAGGATGCCTGGGTCATTTAAAGTAAATGAAGTAAGGAAATGACTTAGCAATCTCCCCTCAAGGAAGTTGTTGGGTTGATAATGTAATGCCCCTCCCATTGTCTAATTTTATATATATTATGATGTCATTTATATTTATGGGTTTACTGACCTCATACCTATTACCTGCATGTGTATGGATTGTGTGTATGTTTTATATTTTTGTTTGATGTGTCTAATGTGGTTGAGGGACAAAGTCATAGTTACTTGCTTGCATGATCCACAAGATCGTTCTATCCCCACAATTGTCTATTATATGTTTATACATGTATGTACATGCTCATCTTTTATGAAGGATTTCAGGTACCGAGCATCGACTTCCCTGAATTATCAAGATGAGCATGCCCTATCACAGTATCTTGATGGTAAGAGAGGGGGGAGATAATAGACAAGTCCAATCCCAACCTAAGCCATCATTTGTCGTAAAATAGGGGACAAGTATCTTATTAACTACATATCTGAATTTGTCAAGGTGATGTGAATTCGTGAAACCTTCCTTTGAGCATGATGGTTATTTTGAGTTAGTTGATTTTCAGGTGTTGTAGCCATGTGAGTTTTTTTGCATGATTTATTTATTGAAAATGAATTAATTAAGATTAATTATTATATTAGAATAATTATATCTTGGAAATATCAGAATATTAAATATAAGGACATTTAAGTATTGAGGGTTAATTAAATACCTTTGTTTGATTAAAAGTCTAGTTTGGAATAAAATGATTTATTTAATTATTAAATTCAAATATGAGATTTTAGGTATAATTGATTTATTTAATATTTAATATCAATTGCATAATTTTATTAATGTGCGAAAATATTAATTGATTAATTAAATATTAATATGGAATTTAAAGTTGCACATTCAGTTTTATAAAATTGAATGAGAAATTTGAGTTAAAGTTGGGTTAGGAATTGTTAATTGGAAAAGTACATATAATTACAATTATAATTAATTTAATATGAAAAAAGGAAAATTAATAATTAAATGCAAAAGGAGTTAAGTATTTTTAATGTTGAGTTTTATTTCATGTTTGGATATTGTATGTTAAGTCTTGATTTCAGTGATTTTGAGTTAAGTGATTCTTTTATATTTTTCAAATGAGAATTTACCTGGTTTATGGTGTTGCATGTATTGAAACCCTAGGTTTCTTATTTTTCTATATTGGGAGGATTTTGACCATTATTTCAAAGATAGGTTTGTAGGTTTGGGTGAAAGATTTAAATTGAAGGATTCCTTTGAGAAAGTTTGGAATTTTCCTACGTTTTTTGGTCTTTGTCATTTTTCTTCATTTGGTAGATTGAGGTAGGGTTTGGATACCTTTGCAAAACTTTCCTTTTGAAATGAATGTCTACATCGTGTTTGTCATATATTTGATATGCCAAATTGTTGATGATTTTTGAATTGGGTGTTCTATGATATTTTATTGTTTCCAGAATTGGAAAGAGAAAGGTAGTTTGGTTTGGCTCTGTGTGGAAAATTCATGTCAGAATTAAATTTGATAACCCTAGGTTTTGATGAGATCACTAGGTAAAATTGTACTATGGTTGATTAGGGTTTGGTTGGAAACCTAGTAGAAAAATTTTCAAGATTGTAAAGACAGTGGAATATCAAAACCTAGAAGACTATAGTTGCAAGAATAGTATTTGAATGTCTTCCATTTTAAATAAAACCTAATAGGAAAATTTAATGTGAAATTTATGTATACTTAAGCACAATATATTTTTAATTAAACCAAGGTTCAAATCAAATACCTCATGAGGAGAAATTTAAAGTATTTTGCATGTTTTGGTGTTTTTTTTAAGGAATCAAAAAAATAAATGCTTATTATTTTCAGTGTTAGAGAATTTTGATAGAAATTTAAAATATATATATATATAATACTTTTTGAAAGAATTAAAAAGTAATAATAAATAAAAATATATGTTAAGGGGTGGGGGTTTTATTTTTCCCCCGCCCTGTGGTTTTGACTACGGCTATTGTCGCAGCAAGTGTTACAGTTAGCAGCGTGGTTGCTGTTGTAGACACTGTTGCGGTTAGCAACATGTGCAGGAGGGTCAGGACCCCCACACAAGTGTTTTATTTTTTAAAAAAAAAATATAAAGTAAAATAATAAAATTTATTTATTAAAATTTAAAATTATTAAATTTAATTTAAAAATAATAATAATAATTTGTACTTATTAATATTTAATAATTAATTTTATTAATATTAATATTTATTAATTAATGATGCTATATAATTATTGATACATAATTTATGATTATAATTTAATTAATATTATTATTTGAATACTAATGTTAGTTAATTTAGTGTTTTCATTTAGTTATAATATGAATATGTATTTGTGTTGGTATATATTGTTAGAATAACTGAGAGGGGGGGTGAATCAGTTATCTAGTGACCCAAATCAAAATGTATAATTCAAAACAATTTCTTCAATTTCTACTCATCGGTAAGCAATAATAACTCTCACTGTCTGTGCTTTTACCGATTACCAGTCTAATGCCAAAATAGTTTACCGATCAAATCTAACATGTAACATGTAAAGAATGATAACAAACAAATATCACAATCAACACATAACACAAGAGATTTAACGTGGAAACCCTGTAAAGGGAAAAACCACCTGGGACCGGCAACCCAAAATTGTTCACTCTTCTGAAGTGAGGTTGGTTAAGACCCAACCCTGTTAAAGGTTACAAACACACTGTGAGGTGTGACCTTGTTAGAGGATTTTAGACTAGAATTTATCGTCCAACCAACATTCACTATGGGGTTGACAGGATAACAATGTTCATTCTATGAATGATATTTCATAAGACTTTCAGAGTCCACTCGGTTAAGAGATTTTGACTATATACAATGGTTAAATATGTAACAGTAAATGACCTGCACTAATACAACTTCAATTTACAGATTACAGATCAATATTTAGTCCATACAAATCCTTCTAATCAATAATTCACTTCAGATTCAATACTGTATCAACTTACTGTTCGTCGGTAATTGCTCTCTGTAGCTCGGTAATTGCTCTACTGCTTGGTTCTTACTAACCACTATGATCAGAATACATGAAATCCTTGTTCATGTGATATTCCTGCAACTTCTTCTTCTTTTCGGCCTTTTACTAAATAAAATATGTTCTCTTATATAGACGAGTAAATCATTTTCTTCTCCACCATCAGATTTTGCCGCTTAATCTCATTCATAGATTTTGCTGCTTCAAAATTCCTCGGTACTTGTGTCAATAACACATTTCAATCTTTTCCGTTAGATCTCCACTGAATTTTGTCAACCGTCAATCTGTGTAACAAACATTATTTGTTACCTCGATGTTATACTCTTGCCAGCTCATCAATCTTATTGGCTAATCTTATTGTTAGAATACATTCTGTTCTACTTGGTTAACAAGGAAATGCGTCAGTGAACACTGCTCGGTTAATACTATGATCGGTATACACTACACTCCATCGGTGTATACTAGAAATGCTTCATTTACCGACAACACTACTTTGTGTCTTTCAGCTCCATACTTCATCATAGATGAATGCAACATAATAAAGTCAATATCATCAAGTCATAGACTCATCAGCAAGTTACTTAATGTGTTCCTTATCCTCATCTATCATGTACATCTTTCCTCATGTAGATTTCTCTATTCTTCATCTCTTTCACCTTTCTTCAGATGTCTTGGTATAGTAACTTACAAGATAAGTGTTGTCAAACTAGTTGACATCAATGACAACATAATACTGATTTAATCATATTACATATCTAATCAGCAACTCAGTGATCTTGTAATCACAGATTCTTCAATTAGATTCCAAATCAGTTGTAGTCCAACAATATATACATGTGAGGTATAGATGTATAAAGTGAATTATTTTTATATGAACATATGGTTGAATTGATTAATTTTTAAATAAATATTGGATTTAAATTAAGAAAATAGTGTTTTTCATTATGTATTTAATTTTGTAAATTGATGGGTCATTAATTGAGCCTATTTATTATTGGTTATTTGGGGGTTCTAAGGTAGCTTTAGGAGTTGAAATACTAGAGGTTTAGGAATTGATTTATTTATGACTTGTGGATTTTCAATGCTTTGTGGTGTCGACTTGGTCATGATCATAGCACCAACCTTATTTGATCATCATATTTTTGCAGTATTTTATCTGTTGATCCTTGATTTTATGTGGAGAATTTTTATAACCATTTTTTAAGTCTTGATTGGATCATGTATGATTATGTGGTATTTGTGAGTGATTTCATGTGCCTTATTGTGTTCGATCTTTATTTCTTTTGACCTTAAAAGGTGACGACTATTAATATGTTTAAGTTTGATTTACTTGGTTATCTTATATGATTGTTCTACATTCTAGATGATTATCTTTATGAAATATATTGCTTTGTGTTTGGAGATGGATTTCATTGATGCTTTGAGTATCGTTGGTCTTGTGATGTGAGACTTTGTGGATTGTTATTATCTTTGGGATATCCATTATGGAACAGATGATCTATGGTTAGGTCTATATTGAGATGGACTATTTGATCCTTATATAGGATGTGTTTCTCTCTACTATGTTCTATTATTTTTACTTTGGTGATTATTGTGATTTATGGTTTATGAGAAGCTTTTGTGGTTTTGATTTATTCTTCTACTTGTTATTTTGGTTGGAGCATTAGGGTAGGTTATCTAATTATATAGATGGAAAGTGGCTTGTTTTAGAGTCATCAGAGCCCATAAGTGGTTGCATGGGTATCCTTTACAAGTTACTTAATAAAGTGATAACTTAATGATATTGAGAGTTTAAAATGAATTAATAAGATAATGTGTGTCCTGCCCCTGCCTGAGTATTTTATTGAGGTCTTGACTAGGATGTGAGTGGGAATATGTGTGTCACCTATGTGGACAAGATATGGCATAGTTGGTACCTCATATGCATGAGAGGATTACTAATATCGCATAGAGTCACTAGGGCACTGAGGTCTAGAGAGACTACTAGGATAACCTCAAAGTTGGCTCATGTGATGGTGCTTCCCTTTATACATCTTAGGTTTCCTACATGTTTTGGTTGCCTCTAGTTGAGTATGTTTTATCTTTGAAGTTGGTGTTGTATCTTTTGCGATAGAGAGCTTTCAGGATCCCTTACCTAGGTGTTGTTTTTTGTTGTATTTTGGTGTTTGATGTACAAGTGGAATTTGTTGTAATCTCCTCGGCATGATGGGAGTGGGCCTTTGGTTCGAATGGTCGAGTGGAAGTGTTTCTTTTACCTTTGAAATTCTAACATTCATAAACTGGTGTTGGATGATCCTTGTTTTTGTTATATTCTTCCTTGTTCATCATTATTGGAGACTTGATCTTATCTTTTAGGATATTGTACGTGTACCTTGTATATGATTGGTTATTACATACCCTGTGACCTATGCAGTGGATGATGATTCATTATGTATACCTTATGGTATCAGTTGTATTTGTGCTTCATTTATATGATGTTATACTTGTTATTCCTTTGTATAGATGAGATTTGTAATTATATTTAATCTAAAGTAATTAATTAATATTTACATAATTTACATCAAGGAACCCTTGAGATTTTTAATCTATGTGCTGAGTTATACTTGTATGTATTAGTTGTAATTATATTGTATTGCTTCCACATTTTTATACATTGTTGTTGTGTAAACTCTTTAAAAAAAATATTCTATAAACTTAGTAACATATTTTAGGTTTATTTCACCTGGGTTCCCTAGTGGGGCATTACACTTGGTATCAGAGCTCATGTTTCTACAATGGGAACTCTAGGAATTTATATGCCCATTAGGTGTCATGTAGTTTAAACTTGAAATAAAACATAGACACATAACTCTTTATTTTTTCAAAATGATTGTAACTTATAACCTACTCATAACTTTTTGATGCATCTTACCTTAGCGATTGTCTATTGTGTTTGGGTACATTATCTAATGTGTCCAGGATGTTGTATTCTTGGCTGTTATGAGGTGATTACTCCCTTGATTGTGATTGACACCAATCACTTTGCTATGTAAAATATTTTATGATTGATAATTTATTTTGGTTATTGATGATTCATTCATGTTGTGTTTGGGCTAGCATTTAATTTTTGAACTTTCTTATGTCTAGACTTGTCACCTGACTCTCTTTTTGCTACATATTTTGTGACATTGGTTAAACTTTATTTATTGTTTAAAATCATCATGATGTTTTGTGATTTAATATTGAACTTGGAATTCTCCCACTTGGGTTTTTACTCTTGATCTTTGTCGTGGCTATTCTGAATGTTTGGTATTGTTGGCCCAGCTCTATGATAAGTGTTATTTCTATCATGTTCATTATGAACCTCTGATAGTATGTGTTAGAGTAAAGTATTAATTTAATTATGTTAATTAAATTAACTTTACTCACTTCTTAAGATTTCCCTTTATGCGCATGCATTAATCATTTTATAATTAAATTAATTATTACATATATGCACTTTTACCTTTTAGGGTTTTACCTTTTAGGGTTTTACCTTTTAGCTTTTCGATCTCCTTTTATAAGGATTGATCCATTGTATATTTTATATGGTTATTCATTCAAGAAATATATTATTCATTTTTTCAAAGCAAAACCCTTTCCCTCTTCTCAAGTCTCTACCTCCTTATGACAGGTTTATGTAAGCAGGTGTTCTTTGGGTTTTTTGGATTTATATTGCTCATATCCTTCATGGTATTAGAGCCTAATATGCTACAACATGTTCGTGTTTGAAGGAAACTGAGATAAGAGGATCAGCCGGTTCAAATCAAGGCTTTTTCAAGTGTTTTTTATTGAAATAAGGGGATCACATTTTTTGGTGCACTTTGGGCTCAAGCAGACCTCGTCGTTGAGCTTGCAGCACCCTAAAACAACTATTTTGATATAAAATGTGTCTAATTTGGACAATGTTGCAAGGAGAGGCAAAAATAATTTGTCCTAGGGCCGTACAATTGTGCATGCATCCAAAGGCAAAAATCTTCACACATTTTGAGGTTTTTTGGAAAAAAAAATAATTAAAAAAAGTGTGCATTGATCATCCTCCACCATCGCTCTACCACCACTGGCATGCTTTCCACAATGGTAATCGCATGGTCACCATCAGGATCATTGAAGCGGTCACCGATGGGATCTTGCGGTGGTAACCATCACAACTAACCATCAGCATTTAGTCTGCTATCCCTCCACATCTAGTATCCAGTAACATGATCTAGCTGAGGGCTTATCCTTTAGGCCCCTCAAAAAAAAATTGAATTTTTTTTTTGCTTCAGGAGCCCCTTGCACTAAAATTGGTGTAACTAAGGCTCCAGGCATCATTTTTTGGCAAATGAGATATCACCAGAAAGTTGGTTCCAAGGCTAGAACTCTAATAAGTTGTACTCTATATTTTTCCTCCATCTTGCTTACTATTTATGCTT
Source organism: Chamaecyparis obtusa (assembly GCA_027943335.1). Taxonomy (NCBI): domain Eukaryota; kingdom Viridiplantae; phylum Streptophyta; class Pinopsida; order Cupressales; family Cupressaceae; genus Chamaecyparis; species Chamaecyparis obtusa. Next base: position 2,871,911 of record BSBK01000589.1, read on the forward strand.
TCAAATCTAGATCATCATTTATGTATTGTAGGGGGCCTAATTTTATCAAATTAGCTCCATTTTTTATCTGAAAGAAGTGTCGGAAAGATATTCTCGAGCACTATCCAAATATCTGCCTAATTTTATCATATTTTTTCAAGGTAAACATAATCATATCTGAAGCCTTTATTATTTTTTCTTGTATAAGAAAATCTTTCTAGCTTCTCGGGTTTGATTATTTTCATTGTGGCAGATGTTTTTTCTTTCTTGTCTCTGTCATTTACTTCTATAAACCAGATATACATTAATAAAAAATCCTTCTAAAAAATATGGCTAAGACCTCTTCTTGTCTAGAACTTCTCACCCCACATAATTATCACACATGGAAAACCCTAATGACATAGCTTCTTTGTTCAAAAGGGTTGTGGTCTTATTTAGACGTAGTGCAACTAGTATTAACAAGGCCCTTTGAGATCATGCGTCATAGGAACAAGATGGATGAGGCTATGGGGTTAATTTATTTATAGGTTTCAGATAGTTTGCAGCTTCATCTTGATGGGTGTAATACCCCTCAAGAGATGTGGGCTAAATTTGAGGCTTTATTTGGTTCCATCAATGAGTTCAAAGCACTTCAGATTGAGGAAAAGCTTACCTCCCTTGTACCTAATTATTTTCCCTCCATTGAGGACTACCTAATGAAGTTCAAATAGAAAAGATCTTTGTTACACAAATGTGGAAAGAAAAAGACTGATAAAGAGTCCATTTATTTGATTCTGTCTAAGCTTCGAGAAAAATTGTAGATTTTCTCTTCTACCTTCTACTCTGCCATGGATTCTTTGGGACCTAGATTCACCATGCCCACTTTTTAGGTTCTCTATGATCATTTGACTAGAGATCAGGCCAAACTTACCCAGTTGGACTCTCTAATAGGATCAAAGAACTAAGCATTGGTTGTCCAGCCATCCAAGGGAAAGTAGAAGCAAAATCCCAAGCCCAAAATAGATTCAGCTAGCAGTGAGAATTCCTCCAAGCCACCTCCAAAATTAGATCCCAAGAAATCCACTCTAAAAGGAAAAAATTCTAAGTCTAGTGAGTCTTCCTCCAAGACTATGAAGTACACAGGTGATCCTTGCAATTTTTGTGGACAAGAAGGGCATCTAGTTTCCAAGTGTTGGAAATGACTTGAGGCTCTAGAAGAAGTAATGCAATAGCATAGTATTGCTTCTCTGAAGCCTCCACCTTCTCCCACGGGGAAAGGACATTCTCTTTCTACTCAAGTGTTGTCTTCCACTAGCTCATGGATCATTTATTCAGGTGCTTCACACCATATTTCACACTCACCTAGATTGGTTACCTCACTTGCTTAGAGTGTTACTACACAGATTGTAGTTGGTGACTCAGCACTAATTTCAGTTGCAGGTTCTGGAACTATTTCATTGGATGGTGGTTCTCTATAGGATGTTCTTTTGGTTCCAGCCATTTCTAAGAAACCTCCTGTCTGTTTATCAGATTTGTCATTATGGCTCGGGTAAGATAGTTGAGTTCTCACCACATGATGTGGTTATTCCAAACCTCCATGGTCCTGATTTGGTTGTTGCTACTAGGATTTTTTATTCAAAGACTCACTTATACAAGTTTGATGGCTTTGAGAGCTCTGATTCTACTAGTGTTTCTCTTTTTTCTCATGCAAACACAATGAGCAAGCTTTGGCATGAGCATTTTGGCCATGTCAACTACAAATATCTACAGCATATGAGTACATAGGAGCTAGTGATTGGGTGCCTCAAATCTCTTGTACTAATAGTGTTTGTTGTATGGTTGTGTTCTTGGAAAACATAAAAGAGATCCCTTTCCAACTGGTAGATCCGCATGTGCTATAGCACCTTTGGATTTGATCCAAAGTGATCTTATGTCATTTCCCACTCCTTTTTCTAGTGCCCAATATGTACTCACCTTCATAGATGATTTCTCCAGATGCACATGGGTGTACTTCTTGAATTACAAGTTTGATGTCTTTGATTCATTTCAAATCTTTAAGATATTTGTAGAGAATCGATCTAGTCTTTCTGTCAAGCGTATATGCACTGACAATAGGAGGAAATATGTGAATTAGACTTTCAGAGAATTTTTCACTGAGCATGGTTTAAAACATCAATTCACAGTTCCTCATACCCCTCAGCAGAATGGGACTGTAGAGAGAAAGAAGAGAACATTACAGGTGATGGTCAATTGTATGCTATAGTCTCGAGCTATGAGTGATTCCTTTTGGGTTGAGGCTATCAATTATGCTAGCTATATTTAGAATTGGATGCCTCACAAGGCATTACGACATTTGATTCCTAAGGGGGCTTGGACTCATGTCAAGCCTGATGTTTCTACATTCTGAGTTTTTGGTAGTGAGGCTTAGGCATTTATTCCAGATTCTTAGAGGGAAACCATGGAGAGGAAAAGCTGAGCACTCATATTTATTTTCTACTGTGAGGATGTGAAGGCATATAGGTTATTTTATCCTGATTCTAGAGAAGTCTTGTTTATGTGAGATGCTCAGTTTGATGAGCACTATCCTCAAATAGATCCTCCATCATCGGCTTCTTCTTCACTACCATGTACTTCCTCTTCTCCTCTACATGATTCTATATCCTCTAAGGAAGATTGAGATGATGCTCCACCTTCCCCACCTCCACCATATGTTTAGTGCATGCCCAAGTGGGCTCATGATATTGTTGATGTAGCTAGACCTTTGGTAGGTGATACTTCATATGCTCATTGCTCTCGTGCTCAGACATCTGGTACTAGTTTACTGAGTCATGATATTCCTGATGATCCTCAGAGGTTTTTAGAGGTGAAAGGTCAGCCTAAGTGGAATAGGGCTATGAATGAGGAGTACTCTTCTTTGATGAAAAATTACACTTGGGATCTTTATCCTCTTCCAAAAGGAAGGAAGTTGGTTTGGTGCAAGTGGGTGTACCACACCAAGTTTTCTAAAGATGGTTCTATTGATAGGTATAAGGCACATCTTTTTGTGAAGTTATTTTCACAGGTGGAGGGTATTGATTACTTTAAGACCTTTTCTTTTGTTTCTAACATGAGTTCTATATGCCTTGTACTCTCTCTTGTAGCTTCTCAGGGATGGACAATATATCAGATGGATGTAAAGAGTGCATTTTTGCATAGGGACCTACATGAGGAAATCTATATGGAGTAGCCTCAAGGTTTTGTGCAGGACTCTTCTATGGTGTACAGACTTCGGAGGTCTCTATATGGTCTCAAAAAATCCCCTAGGGCTTGGTATGAGAAGATGGATTCTTTTGTGCTTGCCTCCCACTTCACACACTATCATTTTGATTCTATAGTGCACATTCAACGTCATGGGGCTTATCTATTGATACTTGTGCTATATTTTAATGATCTCATCATTACAGGTAGCTCATCCTCCATGATTCAGAGTGTTCAACGTGCATTGAGAGAGAAGTTTGAGATGACAGATCTTGGACTTTTGCACTATTTTTTGGGTCTATGGGTTATTTAGTCTTCATATGGGATTTCCATACTCTAGCATCAAAGTATGCTCTTTATATGCTTCAGAGGTTCAACATGATTGATTACAAGTCTTCTCCCACACCTTTTTAGTTGGGTGTTGTTTAATCTACCACTTTCTCTACTCATATAGTGGATTACACATTATACACACAGCTAGTGGGTAATTTGTTGTACTTGACACACACTCATCCTAATCTTTCCTTTGTGGTTGGCCTTGTCTCTAGATTCTCACATGATCCTCATGAGAGTAATTAGAAAGTGGCCAAATGTATCTTGATGTAAATTTGGGGTACCACTTCTTATGGCATTCACTATACATCAAGGGATCCTCACATTGTTAGTTACATAGACTCAGATTGGGCTAGTGATACTACTGATTGAATGTCTACTTCTGGATTTTTTTCTATCTTGGTTCTTGTCCTATCACATGGTCTTACAAGAAGAAGACAACTCATGCATTATCATCTATAGAGCTAGAGTATCAAGTAGTTGTGCTAGCTAGTTAGGAGGTTTTATGGCTTAGGCAGTTGATGACAGAGTTTGGTTTTCCTCCTGATAGTCCCACTATTCTTTGGTCTGATAATAAAAGTGCTATACATATTTCCCACAACCCAGTTGATCATCAGCAAACCAAGCACATTGAGCTTTATATGCATTTCATTAGGAATTTGATTCAAGATGGCTCTCTGAGTTTGGAGTACATTCCCATTGTTGATCAGGTTCCTAACATCTTCACTAAACCTTTTGCATCACTGCACGATATCTTCAGTTGTGTTCTATGCTTGGGGTGAAGGAAGTTGTCCTTGGGGGTTCTTAGTGATGAGGCCTTCCTTCTATTTTTATCTCTTCTTGGAGTAGGGTTTTTTCCCATGTGGTTTTCTCTATTTCTCTATTTGACAGAGATTTGGTTGTGTCAAGTACCTCATCAGGCCATGTTTTTGAGACCCATTTTTTGCTTTTAGCACTGTAGATTCCTTTGCTTTCTTCTTGCATTGTTCATAGCTACATTGTTGCTCATCTTAAGGGGGGGTGTTAGAGAAAAGTATTAATTTAATTATGTTAATTAAATTAACTTTACTCCCTTCTTAATATATCATTTTATGCACATGCATTAGTCATTTTATAATTAAAACACACATGCATTAGTCATTTAATAATTAAATTAATTACTACATGCACTTTTACCTTTTAGGTTTTCGATCTCCTTTTATAAGGATTGATCCATTGTATATTTTATATGGTTTTTCATTTAGGAAATATATTCTTCATATTTTTAGAGATAAAACCCTTGCCCTCTTCTTGTCTCTACCTCCTTGTGATAGGTTTTTGTATGCAGGTGTTCTTTAGGTTTTGTGGATTTGTATTTCTGAAATCCTTTAGTATGTGTAAGGGAGGACATCACAGAGAATTATACTATATTTTAATATGAATGTGAAATGCATTGTGTGTCTTATATCATTTTATTGCATTTTCTAGGATTGCATGAACCTATTAATTTTTTATTTGATGTAAATACAAATGTGTTAGGGAGTGGGGGTTTTATGCCCCCCCCCCCCCACCTCATGGCTTTGATTGCCACCACAGCAATAGCTAGGGCTAGCAGCATGGCTGATGTTGCAGCTAGTATTACGGTCATCAGCATGGTTGCTATTGTACAAACTGTTGTGGTTAGAAGCACAGTTGATGTCGTAGACACTACTGCAACATGTGTGGGAGGGTCGAGCCCCTCACACAAGCATTTTACTTTAAAAACAAAACAAATATAAAAATCATAAAATAAAATAATTAAATTTTATTTACTAAAATTTAAAATTATTAAGAAGTTCGCCGGGTTATTGGTGAAAACGTGTTGTCACCAGGAACAAAAATAGTGGTATTTCCTTCACATCTTGTGTCGATCTTCCTTTCTAACTTAATGGACCTGCTGTAATCAGTCGACTTAGTGGTTTACATTTCCAACAAGATAGTTCGGCCTCAGTTTATCACAAGCACTTGGCTTATGGAGGCACTTCAAAAGTAGGAGCTCTGGTCAAGTAAAGCACTAATTGGTGGTTTATTTCACACCATGACATTATGGTAAGCCACGAGCATCAAATGGCATATGACATTTTTAAATGGGCCATGGAGAAAAAGAGTTATCGAATTGTTAGTAATAATCTGTAGATTGTGAGCCCGGTTCTTGGGAAGGATCTTGCGGACAAAATCAGAAGAGTTGCACACACGGTGTTGGACCTGTTGCTCTCGCCACTTCCTCTAGTTCAACCTCCACCTTTGAACACATCTGGCATTGCACTACTCCCCGATACTTCAAATCAAGTTCCTGATTTGAATGTCCCACTCTCACCTGTTCAGTCTTCAACCATTCCTCCTGCAGCACTGATCTCGCTTGATGGCTAGGAAGCTATGAATGTGTCGGCTCCGCCAATTGGATGGGAGCATGCATGGGATTACATGCAACAACCATCCTCTCCAATGGATGAATGTTAGCTTTGTGTAATGGAATGTATATGTTGTATTACAAAGGCACATATGATAGGTCTTTTGGGGTTTTTTAGCTCTATTATGCCCCTACCCAACTATTGGGTTTTTTGAATTACCGTGATTTGCATGTGCAAATCCAATTGTAAAAAGCATTTTATTTCCCTTGTATGTATATGACTATGATGCCGGAGTTTCTTTTTTATTCTTCCACGGAGGAGTCCTTGAATCAGTTTATTTTAATATAAATATGGTGGCTAGTCCACTTTGGCTTTATATATATATATATATATATATATATATATATATATATATATATATATATATATATATATATATATATATATATATATATATATATATATATATATATATATATATATATATATATATATATATATATATATATATATATATATATATATAATAATTAATTTTATTAATATTAATATTTATTAATTAATGATACTAAATAATTATTGATACATATTTTATTATTATTGTTTAATTAATGTTATTATTTGAATAGTAATGTTAATTAATTTAGTGTTTTCATTTAGTTATAATATGAATATGTATTTGTGAACTGGTATATATACATGTGAGGTATAGATATATAAAGTGAATTATTTTTATATGAACATATGGTTGAATTGATTCTGATTAAGTTTTAAATAAATATTGGATTTCAACTAAGAAAAATGTGTTTTTCTTTATGTATTTAATTTTGTAAATTGCTAGGTCATTATTGAGCCTAGTTATTATTGATTATTTGGGGGTTTTAAGTTAGCTTTAGGATTTGGAATACCAGATGTTTGGGAATAGGAGAACTGGGTCTAAACGGATGAAATATGCATAGGGTTTGAAGAGATTGGAAGAATGAGGGATGGTGCATGCATAAGGATTGAGATATGAGGAAGGAAAAATATAGTGTTAGTAAAGAATATATAATGAGGTTGGGGATAAGAAAGATAATTTAATGCACGATGAGATTAGTGGATTTTATGTAGAATATTTGTAATGAAAATTGGATGCAAGCATATGTAGAATTTATACTAAGAAACAAATGTTTGTTGTAGCACTTGAGATCATGCACCAGAGTATAAGGATCAAGATGGTAATGTCCTAAGTTTATGAGGGATAAATATCCAAGAAGACTTGTGACCCAAATAACCTTGATATAGAAGATCATGATGGTCTTGGTTATTATGTGTCTTGGGGATTGACTCAAAAATAAAATGACAAAAGAAACACACACAAGAAATTATGAAATCATGTTGATTTAATAGTAAAAGAAAATTAATGTATATGAAATGTTTTCCTTAATTAGGATAAAAGCTAATAATTAAGTGATTTGGTGATGATACTAGTATTGTTAATATGAGAATAATATATCCCTAGAATACTACTAGGATTAGAAGCAATGTACTTCCTAATGAAGATTAGATAACTTAAACTAGGTTTCGATTTGAACAAGATTAATGGTGAAATGTATGGATTCTTTTTGGACATGCATTGATTTTATTGAATAGATATAGTAAGAATATTTTATGATGTTTTTGATGTGTTTTGATTATGATCTTTCGTTGGTTGAGTGACTTTGCGTATTAGATTTTCAATGGTTATTAGCTGTACATATATTAGAATCTAATATTAAGTAGTGGATCATAATCATGAATATTTAAGTATCTAGATTGTAGAATTATAGATCCTATCTGTATCATATGTATTGTATGGCATGCTTAGAATTGGCCAACATGCATTTTTTCTTGAAGACAAAACTTGTTCTAGCACCAAAGGTGAAGGTATTTGGAGCTATCAATAAATATTATTATGGATAAAAATCTAGAAATGAATGTGAGAGGGAATATAGAGCATTTTTTCAAGGGATTGCATTGCATATAAATTGTATGCCCAATTTAGTTGTGTGTTTCTTATGTTCTTATTATTGGACATATTAACCTTATTTTCCAAAATATGTTTCAAGGTCTTGTCCACTTCCTTATCAAGGATTATGTCATTGGGATTAGAAAGGCTAAAAGTATTGGTGCTATACCAAGAAAAGTATCCAACTGACACCTCTAGCAATGAAATTTAAGGTTTCTTTTCCATCTATAAGTATAATAAACATTGGAAAAAAAATGTTTAAAAATATAAAACAATATAATAATATCAAAATCATAGAAAAATCATTATATCATCAATAAGATGGAATGTCATATCTCTTAGTTAAAAAAAAAATTCCATATTCATGTCTAATTGTACTTAACTAATTTCTAAGATCATTTGATGGGATGGAAAGGATTTTGACAATCTTTTTCTCTTCGTACAAAGGATTGAATAGCTTACCATCATTAGAAAATTCATTAGGGATATCATTTTTTACTGCCAAATATCTTATTTAATGAGAAATCAGCCTAAAATATTACCTTCTTCTCATCTAAAAATTGATGCAAGAGAATATGAGTGTCTATAGAGAAGTGAGAAATAAGATATAGTAGGTCAATTGCAAGGAAGTCCAACTAGAAAATGTTTTGTATTTTAAGATATATGTTCTTGATTAAAAATGATAAGTGCTAAATAGTTCCCAAGTAAGTTCCTCCCTTGGTGATTTTTCTTTGGATCTTCAAATCTTGTTAACATACCCATTATACACTAAGATGCAATTACTAGTTTTTATAACAATTTACAATAAAAAAATAAAAACTTTATTTTATTATATAACCAAAATAAAATTACAAATTTTTTATTTTTTATTTTTTTAAAGATTGATTCACTTTTTTTTTGGCAAGGTGGCAATGCCACTTGATATATTTTATTAATAATATATAATTTTTAAAACTGGTTCAAACTAAGCTCCCAGAGAAAAGAAGCAGCGAGAAAAACTTTGGTCATTGCTCGTCGAAATGACTATAGAAGAGAAGTAGTGAACAATCCTCTAACTGGAGCTAGTTACATAATAGAGATCAACAAAGGATCATGAAAGCTCATTTACAAATAGGAGCATGCAAGCTCATTTCACAAAATAGGAGCATGCAAGCTTATTTATAGAATAATGGTCCATGAAAAAGAAATAACATAGGTTGCTCATTGAATGAAAAAGAGAGCTCCAAAAAGAAAGAGGACTAAACCAACATCGAAGGACAAATCCATCTTCATGAGATACCTAAAAGGCTCTGCAACAAAGAACTCCTACAACCAAAATTGACATGCCCCTACACCAAAAAAATACCTACAACCAAAATATATATATACTACAGAACGTAGATAATTTACAAGAAACACAAGGGTCCAAAACATAATTGACACCAGTGACATGAGATCTGTGGTCCACCATTATAGATAGATGCCAAAGGAGAAGAGGTGAATGCGGAAATCCTAGAGAGAAATGAAGCCCAAAAATTTTATGTCGTAAATGAAAAGAAAGAGGAGATATATCATTAAAAATTTGATAGACCAAAAGAAGCGGCGTATAAAGATAATCATGAAAATAATGCCATGCAAAACTTTAAATGGAAAATGAAGGACGGATTCCCAATGTGAAAATAGATATCTCCAGATTTTGCAACAAAAGAGAGTACCAAAGACAAGAACAATATCAATAACAACCAACTCATCATTAATGAATGCCAAGTAGTGATCGAATAAAGAAAAGTACCTCAAATCAAAACCAAATAGAATTATGTAAAGGAATACCACACCAAGAGAAGATAATATCAACTCATATAAATGAGGAATCATATAATAAGAAATATTAAATACTCAACTCTCTACAGGCTATACTTAATAGGTTTAGGAAGCTCATCAAATCACACCCCAATCGAGAGGAATTAATAATAGTTTTGTCACAACCCATATTAGCGACACAATCAGCCATTGCATTACTTTCATGATAAACATGTGAGATGATGAGGTGCTCAAACATTTCAAGTAGAGTCCATATTTGTTCAAGAATATACCAAAAATACCAATTATCAACTTTTCTTGCCTTGCAAGCATTAATGACAATAGCCAAATCACCTTCAATATGAAGGTATTTGAAATTTAAATCCTTAGCAATAACAATACCTTCTAAAAGAGCACAAGCCTTGGCCATATTATTTGTGCCAGAAGAAATTGGCATAGCTTTTAATGTTAACAAAGAATCCAAATGATCATGAAAAACTATCCCTATTCCTAAGTCACTAGGATTTCCACAGGAGGATCCATCAAAATTCAATATACAAAAAGGAGCATTAGGAGGATACCATTTAATAGAATTTAATGATTTAATGATTTTTGGGAGATGATGACACCGGTCCTTTCTCACAGGTAGATGTGATGGGAAGATATGTCATTTGATGACCATAATTTGGCTCAGTTGTAAATTTCTAATCATTGTCCTCAATGGGTTGTCAAGGATGGTTGTTGGTGTGACTTGGCTTATGACAAATCCATGTTGGCTTCATCATATTTTCATAAATTTTTAGGTAATTCTATTCCAAAACCTTCACATTCTTATTATAAATATTTTTTTCCCAAGGCATTAATATTTTAGGGTATTCTAGGTCCTCTTGTTGATCACCAAAAGACTCCTTTTAAGCATTTTCATCCCTTTTTTGGTTATAAAAAACCTAGGAAGCATAGATCTATTTTGCCTCAACCACCATTCAAGATTTGTGATGGCTCCCTGCGTTCTGATGATTTTTCCCCATTAGCTCCTTATGGATCTCCTTCCCAAGATTGTAATCCTTCCCTTCCATCTTATGTCACCTGGCCAAATAACACTTTGGTTTCTAACCCTCACTTCCTTTCTTCCTTGAATGACATTCGTGTTTCTAAATGAGCTCCCATCTATCCAAATCCACTTTCCCATAACTCTCCCTTTTCATTCTCCAATTTGATAAGGGTTAATCTGCATTCTTCTATGCAATATAAGGTTATATTCCCCGATTACATGATTCAAGATCCTGTGAAGTTATTGCATTCTACTGCCCTCATTGGTAAGCTTCATTCTCCAGTTTCTTTTGGTAAATTATTAACATGGGCAAAGTCTAATTGGGATGGTATGAAGGATTTATTTCTGTTTGATAAAGATTCTCTATATTTCACTGTGATTTTTTATTCTGAAACGTATAGGTATTGTGTGCATAGATTTAAAGGGTGGTTTTATATTGAAAATGACCTATTCTTTTACAAATTCGATTGAACCATTTTAGAAAGATCTATTTTTCTTGAAAGAGTAAAATGGAAACACCACGTGAAGTCTTTCAAGTTGATTTGATCAATTGTACTAAAATGTTCTTGCGTTTTGCATATAAATTTCCCTCGCCATGTTTCATCCACACATCAATAACATTTCCCTTGCTAGATATTTAACATTAAGTATCTAATTTATTTTAATATTTTAAAATAAAAGTAATGTTCCAAATGTTAATTTTATGTAGTAATATTTGAAAATTGGAAGGTAATGTCATCATATTTCAAACATTACAATGTAAATATATTCTTTGTATATATAATCTTAATTATTTTCATATTTTATAAATGTTTCATTTAAGGATTGTATTATATTTTTTTAATCCAAAAATTGAAATGTTTATTTTCAATTAAGGATTTATTATATCTTTTTAATAAAAAAATTGAAATGCATTATTGATTATTCTCATACTTTATGTCAAAATTGTTCTCAATTATTCTTAAGCAATAAATTAGTATATGATATTTGGAAATTGTGTTCACTTTTGCTTCAATGTATATTAATAATCAAAATCATATCATGATTCGATACCCAAATTCTCATTAATTTAAATGAAAAAAAGTTCCACACATTAATACATACTATTCCACTATAAGTAACATGTAAAGTTCTAAATGGCAATGCAACATGGTTATTTTGATTATTTCTATATAATGATGTTTTTTTAAAACTTTGTAACATACCATTCGACATATGGCTACCTTTGACAAAGTTTCAAACATCATTGTTAGGAGCCTAGCTGCTTCAGTGGCCTCAAATGATTTCTTCGAGACTAAATTTGACAAGTGTACACGTGAATAATTGTAGACTCATGCACATATATAATCAAAGATGTGGATAATGTAGCATTATTAATTGATTATGTTTAGGAACTAGGAATAATGCAGATGGAAGTGTTGTGAAAGTTTTGCATGATACATCTGCAAAGGTAGATGTGTTTATATCAATGATGAAAGAAGTCTACCATGATCATTGTTCAAATAAGGGTCACAATAACATCTTAATCATTCAAGAATATGTGATGTACTTGCATCATTACAGAGAAATGTTTTGTATTTAATTAGTTCTTGGCTTGGCTTTCACACTTCCTACTTCATCTAAATAGTTGTAGTGGGACTTATATTTCCACTTTCATCTATGTAAATTTCATGAACAAAATAAAAATAAATTGTTTTGACTATTCAAGTGATGTTTACAACTATACTTGCAAGGTTTTGCAACATGTTTTATTAAACTTTGTATTTATAATATTAATGCCTTCAATGGATGTACCAAATAAATGTGATAAATTAATTACAAAGGACATCTTATACATATTAATGATTTCTACTTCTAACCCTAACCCTAATTAATGTTATAAAACTATACCAAACCCTTACCCTAACCAAATACTCTAACCCTACACCTAAATATCACACTACCTATTATATTAATGCTAGCTCTCTAAAACCTACATCCAATCGATAACCACAACCCTAATCTTATTTTAATAATCAAACTTGAATATTAACCTTAACCATAATAGTACATTTTGTTTAAACCTAACTCTAAACCTTGCATCCTAAACCTTACCATGACGTTAACCTAACTCTAACCCTTATCCTAACCCTAACTTACAATTAATTTTTTGGCAATGGCTAAGTTTCTTACAAAACGCACCAAAGACCCAAAAAAATTGTCAAACATTTTTTTCAGATTTGCAAAAATACAGAGATTTTTGTACAATTTTTTTGTAGTTTTCAATCATAAAATATGCAGATCATGAAGAATAGATGGTGATAATTTTGTGGGTACATTTGTAGGGAGCTTAACTGTGTCTAAATGTTGAACATTGTATCAATACGATTTCAACATATCACTATATATAATATGCATAGTATTATATATTAAAGTACTTCTTAGGTTTTTTTAATTAAAATATATATATTATTCATGTTTGATGTTTTTGACTTGTAATTATGGAAGTGAATAAGGACAAATTAACACTCGTAATTTTTTGGTGGATATCTTTGTTGATGAGACTTGTTCTTTGTCATGAACATTGTGTTCCCCTTGTTTTGTATTTGTTAGCAACTATACTAGAATGGATCATCAATTTTGAGCCAATAAATACTAAAGGTGAAGATGGGTTCATTAGATATTAGTTTTAGTAAATATTTAATGTAATGATCATTAGTCATCTTGTGACTATTAAATTGCTAATGTCAGACTTCATTATGAAGCAATAAAGAGACCCTATTACATTGGGCTATGATTCATAAAGTTACATGTCGAAGGCGTTGGGAGAGCTCCTTTTGATGTTTCAACACAATAAAAAAACATGTATTGATAATACTCTAATACATATATTCATAATGCTCTAATACATATATTCATAATGCTCTAATTTATTTGGGATTGAAAACAATATTCTATTAGCCAACCAAATCATTGTAACGAGTTAAAGGCTATTTTTTAACAAGAAATGTACTTGAGTAAGATGTTTTTTATTAAGATAACTTGTAAGGTGTATGATAGTCAAGAAAAACTTGTATTTACTAGATATAAGAAAGGACAATTTTACTTTTGTACAAACTATTCTAAAGTCTTAATTTCAAGCATTATTTCAAGATATAAATTATACTATGAAATATTGATCATATTCACCACAAGTCATTAAGGAAATGTTTAAGATAGTATGATATATGATATTCCCAGGCTATCATTTTAGAGAAGTGTTTCTTATAAACCTACTTTTTAATGAAACAACACATATATAAGTTTAAATGATCATAGAAAAACTTGGAGATCTTGCAAGAAGTTGAAACTAGTTCAATTTGATCTTTTATAGAGTAATAAAGATAACTCCCACAAAAGAAAAACTTATAATTTCTTGTATCTTCAATGACTTCACTCAAAAAAATGGATTTCCTCTCTACAAAATAATTTTGAAGCATTTAATATTTTCAAAGAGTTTGTACACCATGTCCAGAACAAATTTAATAAAAATAAATAAAATTTTGAGACTAGATAATGAGTGGAGTATACTTCAAATAATCTTCTTAAGTTTTGTAAAAAAGTGGATCTAAGAGGCAATCTTAGCTCCATATATTTCTTAGAGCTCAAGGATTATAATCTTGGCGATAAATTATGGATAAAAGTACTAAATAGAGAAACTTGTTTGATTAATCATTATTTGAAGATGAATTCTATGAAAGATGTTATTTAAAAGAGGCATGGCTAAACAACAAAACTTTAATTAGATATATGATATTGTCTAGGAGTACATGTTTATTTGTGTATTCTATAAGAGAAGAAAATCCATTAAAAAGATTTTTAAAACTATCTTTTTTTTAATGTGATGTGTGAAATAAATTCTAAAGATTGTAAAATTTAAGGAAAATAAACTCCATATCTCTAGAGATGTCATTTTCTAGGAAGATTGTCATCTTACAAGAATTCTTCATGTTGATATTTTAAAATAAAATGATTCGTTAATACATCACCATACTCACCTAAATAGATTAATAAAAAACTAAATAGAATTATTGAATTTATTTGAAGTAATAAGTTATTAATGTGTTGAATTAAAGATCATTATCTATTCCACAACCATTTAACTCCTATAAGGAGATTGTAAATAGTAAGGAAATTTTGATTAAATTCAAGGAATATGAGGTCGACTATGTGTCGATGATAATTAAATTCTAAGTGCTCATGAACCAAGAATATTTGAGGAAGTAGTTAAAAAATGAACATGATAAATTATTTTGAGCCAAGAGATAGATACAACCATTACAACTAGAAATTGGAACTGGTATCTTTACCTAGTATTAAACAAGCTACTTATTTAACATAAGTGTAAAATATAAAGTTTTGAAAGTTGTCACTATGGAGTTGGTCTTTTTGTGAATGATCATTTCTTTCAAAATAACACTTTTTTTGGCTCTGCTAGGGTTTCATGCATACGGCTTCCTATATGTGTCTTTGCTCTGAGCTTCCCATCTATCATACCATATTTACTGTGGGATTTTTGCATTAGGGTTAGCTTTTAGTATGGCTCCGGCCAACTTCAGCCTAGCAGTTGATGCTGGTGCTTGAGTTGAAGCTTCAGAAAGTCATGGTGCCTCCTCTGAACAAATGTCCTCACAAGTTCATCTCAAAGGTCTTTCACGAGGTAACCCTGACATTGTTCTTAATCTACAAGAGTTTGATGTTGCATGTGAATGGTTAGAAAAGCATACTTTGATAGGATATTTTGTGGGTCGCACTCCTCCTAAAAGTATTCTTAAAGATTGGGTAAACAAGAGTTGGACCTCTCATGGGGTCTGCCTTGACAGTGTGCAAAACCTCACCAAAGGTTTTTTCCTATTTCTCTTTGCTAACCCTTCCCAGGCGGAAGCTATTTTTAGTCGCGGGCCTTGGACGGTTAGGTCCTCCTTGCTTGTTTTTCAAAGGTGGTCTTGAGACTTCACTGTCTCGGATGACAAGAAACCTAGGGTTCCCATTTGGGTTGAGTTTCCTAGTCTCCCATTGCCATGCTAGACCTTTATTGAGTCTATTGTCAAAACCCTTGGCAAGGTCATTGTCATGGAGCATGATAAGTTTTTTAATGCCCACCCTCAGAAGTGCGTCTATGTTGAGGTCGACCTTTCTAGGGACCTCAAAGACATTGTTGAGATCTAGGTTGGTTCCCTCACCATCTCTCAAAAAGTACTTTATTTGAACCTACCAAACACCTGTTATAGGTGCCAATCAGTAGAACGCAAGATTAAGGATTGCCCTTTGGTCACCTCTCAGGTGAATTCATCACCAAAGGAAGCACCTATTAAAAACTTGGAAGCTGGGAAAAAAGAAGAATGGACTATAGTCACGCAAAAAGGAAAGAATGCCTCAGGCTCTAAGCTGGCACATGCTGCTTCTGAATCTACTTCACCTCCGAAGCCTCCGGCTAAAGAATACCCTCTTTCCACCGAGGCACCACCGATTGCTCCAACTATTTCACACCCTGCTACTCAGGGGAAAGCTCCAGTTGCGAGGCCTACCACCTCAAAGGTGGTTCTCACACCGCGAGTTGTACCATATGTTTCTTCTCAGTCTCTGCGTTAGTCTCACAGCCTAGATGGTCATGTGGATGACCTAGAAAAACAACAGTTTATCTCTGCCAGAGATTTACTCCCCAACTTTGGTTCAGTACCAACCTTCTTGCAAAATAGTTTCTCCTCTCTTGGGGATGAGGAAAGCATGCAAAATTTTTTATGAATTTTTTGTTCTAGAATGTGTGAGGTCTAACTGACCTCTCCAGAAAGTACTATGTTTTTGATACCCGCTATAGACTTCACAGTCTAGATATTTTGTGTTTACAGGAAGTGAAAATTTCTAGTTTCCTACTTCTTCCTACCGCGTCATTTGGTCAGACGGCATTATTTTTTCTTCTCAGCATGAAGCTGGTAAGGGCGGTGTCATTACTATTCTATCACCTCGCCTTCATTCTTCTATTATTGTGCATGGATCTAATCCTATGCAATGTGTCACCTGGATCTTGTTGTCTTTTCACAACCATTCTTTTGGCACCATTAATGTTTATGCTCCCAATGATGTTGTGGAAATGATGAAGGGTGCTCCCCTTAATACCACAAACACATAACAGAAATAGAGAAACAACAACAGTAATATGCAAGAATAGAAAATTGGCTTCTTATTATCTCCACAAATGTGGAATTACAAACTTTCAGAATTACAATATGCAAAGCCACATGGGCATTCCCTTACAATATTCTGTAGGACAAAGCCTTGAATCAATACCCAGATCTACTACCCAGAATTATTCTAAACTGCCTAAGACAATAATACAGCCTTCCTTATATAGGCAATTTTCCACCGCCTGGGAAGGTTCCAGAATTTTAGCCAATAAGGCCGACCAAACTTAGAATTATTTTATTTTACATTTTATTACATAATAGTCGGCTCAAGATAAACTTTGAAACCCGAACAGAAATTTTGAAGAAAATTATTTTTCACCATTTCGGGTGGCCCAACTTCCGAAGACCATAAGTCATCACCAGTTGACCCGATCGACTATTATAACCCCATTTCAGAAACGCCACGAAGTGCTCTATAGAATTGACCCGCGCAAGCGCCCGTCACCCAAATTTTTGACCTCATCCGGGGCCTCTAAAGCCTTCAAAACTGAGTTCAAAGTTTCTGTACCCTGCTGCCAATACTGAAAATCTTCAATATCTTCCAATATACACTTGATCTGGCAATGAAACTTTACTGGCAGACTTATATGACCAAAATCAACCTCCAAGAAAGAAATCAGATCATTCTGAGCACATACAAAAATTACCAAAAATAGTAACTTTCCATAAATAGCAGCTCTGCACAAAATAGCCCTTATTGAATACAAAAACAGAAATATTTTTGGGTGATGCAAGATTGCTCTTACACCCAGGATGCTCCTGCATCAGGAAAGATCTTAGCTTTGGTGCTGGCTGGCGGACAACTTGCCTCCTTCTACTTGGGTAATGTGTGGGGACTTTAATATGGTTGATTTGGCCTCTAACAAGGAAGGGATCTTGTCTTTTCGATGGACAACTGGGGAGAGAGAAGCATGGTACCATATGCACAATAAATTGGGCTTTTTTTATCCCAATGCTAACCACCACCAATAGGGTGGGGTCTGGTATACTTGGTCTAATTTTAGAGTTGGTTCTAACCGTATATTTAAGAGATTAGATCATGCTATGAAAACTACTCAATCTTTTTTCTCTTTGTCTGAAGATCAGGGCCTTCCTGTTGTACACACTAAGATGTGCACTTCTCTAAATCATTGCTTCCAAGAGAATCCATGGATTGGAAACCTTGATAAATAAATTTAGAGCTCCCTAGGCATGGAGTGCAAGGGTGTTAAGAATGCTCTCAACTAGAGCTATTAAGCCAATAATCTTGCTAGTAAACCATGCAATGGGAGATTCAAATGAAGACAAGGGCAAGAATACCAATATCCCCAAGAATCAAATGGAAATGCAAATGCAATGCAGCTATGCTAGAAATGGAAATGCAAGCTATGCTATGAAAATGAAAGATAGAAGTATTACAAATCCTTACTATTTAGACTATGTGAGATCTAAGCTAGAGCTTGAAAGGAAACTAATCTAAGAAAGCATAAACATGAAGCTAAGCTAAGAATGCAAGAATGAAAGATAAATGTAGAAAGATCTCCAAAAGGCTCCAAAGTCTTCAAAAGCTCCAAAGTGACCTAGAAAACCTGTAGCATAACATTAGCATAAAAAGTTGGGGATCTAGAATGAAGAAGAGAGCTCTCCTTTTATAAGAAATGAGAAAGAATGGACCATGGAGATTAAGAGGAAAAAGATTTAATCAATGGTGGAGCTTGAAAGAGGAGCAATCCATGTGCACAAATATCTTCCAATGGGAAAATAAGAGTTGACTTTTGTGCCCATATGAGACAAAAAGTGTTTTTTCCCTTTTTATAAAATAGGAATAATGCTTTATTTATGCAACTTAGGATAAGAGGAAAAGTGGGGGGATTTTTATTTAATTAAAAAAGGAGGAAACTCCTTTTAATTAAATAAAGACTTTAAGATAAAATGGTTAGCCCATAGAAAATAATCGAATAAATGATAGAACTAAGATTTGATCAAGAATAAGAAATTGATGATTTTAGCAAAAGGGGCTAATAGTCTAGATGACCATTTTTAGATGATTACATTTGCCCCTCTTTGACTAATATGTGATTGATCTGGGAACACATTACATCAAAGAATAGATCAGCCAAGAAGGCAATAGAAATCTGACTCCAAAGTATGAAGTGCAAAGAGATAGAAAATCCTGCATGATCAGCCTGGTAGCGACAGTACTGAACACTCAGGAAAGAGATGGACAGTATCAGAACTCAAGACAAGAACTAACATGTCAAGCGCAAAGATAGATCGATCAGAGTAAATGGAATGGTCAAGCATATGCTCTAGAGAATAGCCAATAGGATATGATGTGTCTACCCCCTCGGGATTGAAAGTGAAATCAAGTAGAGGGAATGCAGAAGCAAGAGCAACATGATCAAATCACTAGAAATCATAAGAGAAGATGAAAGATGATAGGATAACCATCAATCAATGAAAATATGCCCCAGTTTGACTATAGGATAAAGATGAAGTCAAACCTCAAAGAGATGATGTGAAAAATGAAATGGAAGACTAGAAGTTTGAAAGAGATGGGGATGAAGAAAGAAAAGATGCCCCAGTGAAGATCAAAGGATCAGGCCTCAAAAGGTTAGCCAACTATGCAAAAGAGGGAGAAATGTGAGTTGTGATGAGCAAGGTGAACTCAGAGTTTGGTTTCAATCCTGAAATGAATAGAAAATGATGTGATATGAAAGACAAGAAGTGAAAGACATGATTGGGAAGAAGCGAAAGATGAGCGCAGTTTGACTAACAAGTCCATGAAAGATGAAAAGGAGAGCTCTCTCCATATGCAAGATGCAAAACTAACTATCATGAACTTAAGAATGCAAGCTACTATGAAAAGTGGTTTACTTGCAAGGTCACAAAGCTATTAGACTCTAATATTCATCATCGAGCATTGTTGGTAGCATCGCAAGATCATACAATACACACTAGTATAACTATGTGGATTTGAATATGATCTATATTAGATAGGAATGTGGAAATCCCACCTAGGCATCAAAGACATATAAGTCAAGATGACTAGTGTAGTGAGATTCCCTAAGTTTGATATAGCAAGATTATGCTCACATCAAGACACAAGAAAGGCAAGATGACTATAAGTATGCACTTACAAAAACAGTCAAGGATAATACCTTGTAGACCCCAATGTCAAGTGGAACAAGCATAAATACTAATGATAGTTAGAATCAACAAAATATACCCACAAGCAAAAAGAAAATAAAACATGTCCTCATGCCCCAGTCTTCTAGCTATGCATCATCGAAAAATATTAGGGAGAGAACACTCAGCAAAGAAATCATCATAGACATCACACAAAGAAATAAAGTCAAGCAAATTTTAGCAAGTCAAGTGTTTAAGTGCATGTGTGTAGGTCATAGAGTCAAACTTTGAGTATTGCATCTACCAATGAGAAATATTGCATCATTCAAGACTGCAGATAGGATATCTGATAAGTGTTGAGAAACACTTGACGCTAGGAAAGTGTTGAAAAACACAGTTGGGGTGGTGTTGAAAAACACTGTTGGAACCAAGAGGCCCAAGATGAGCTAGAACAATGTATGCCCCCTAGACTAAGACAAGAGTCAATTCCAAGCTAGGAGAGGCAAAGCGGAAAGTGGAGCAGAGGAGTGCCACGCAAGACTAATAGACATAGGTGCAAGGGTCTCAAGCAGCACCTGTTTCCAGGTTTTCACCACTTGATAGATTTTTTTAGGACTTTTTTCAATTTTTTTTTATTTTTGTTACCAAGGCGCCTGTTTCCAAGTTTTCACCAAGGTACTTTTTATATTTTTTCAAATTTTTTGGATTTTTTTATTTTTTTGGTGAGACATCAAAGTGCCTATTGCTAGGTTTTCACTAGGATGCTCATTTTTTTAGTACATTTTATGCTTTTTAGGATTTTTTCAGCATCATATATGAATTTTTTTGTAATTTTTTAGGATCAATAAGATATGTACAAAAGAGCTCAGGAACCTTAGGCATAGAACTTCTGCAATTGTAGAACATTGATAGGCTCGGTAAGCTCTGCTCCCTCTGATGTAGATAACTGGTAGACCTTAGACCCAAATGTTGCAGTGATAAGATAAGGTCCTAACCAATAGTAGCCAGCCCTAAGCAATTTCCAAGCTAGCAAGGGATCGTTAAAGTGTGATCTACATATACCATCATGGACTTTAGCTAGCAATTTGTCTGACTCCTCTATTTCTAGAGACTTAAGGAGAGTTCCATCTAGACCCTTCCTATACAAGTCACTAGAGACGAGGGTAAAGCGTGAGGCATGATGGATGAGATGGTGCTTCATATTGCATGTTATATTTTCAGGAATAACATGATCTTGGAGATAGGAAAATATGATGGCAGTGTAAGGACTATGAGCAAGATAGTGTAATTCTTCCACCAGGAACTTAAAGCGTGATTTATGCTTTTTCAATTGTAAAATGGATGTCAAAGTAACCATGACATTAGCAACTTTATTTTTAGATAAGTTCACCATGTGCTTGTAAAGAATCAACTTGTCATCTTTTATTTGATAATCATCATTTTTTAGCAGGTCTTTATTTTTACTTTTTTAAGGTTCGGATACCACCACAATGTGGTTTTCACCATCTGACCATTGCTCTTTTCTTTTGATTTGAGATATTGTTGAAAATACAAATGGGAAAGTAGTACTGAGAGGGGGAGGTGAATCAGCACTTACTAACTTCTATCCTTTTAAACTGTTAGAACTTTATGCATCATGTAAACAAAACTTGAACAATCTAAGTAATATATCATGTCAAGTAGCATACATGAAATCACACATAACACAATAGATTTGGTAACCCAAAAACCCTTGAAAGGTAAAAATGGGGTGGGGATGACACCCACAAATCTTCACTACTGTAGATAATAAAGTTTTCCTATTAGGGCTTACAAAATTTGATCATATCATGATCTACCCTGTGAAAGGTCTTCTCTATTAAAAGCTAAGAGACTTATTTAGTCTACCTTGTTAAAGGATTTGTAAACTTACAATAAAGTAAGCACTCGCTAAAGAGATTTACAAAAGTCTGCTAAGACTACTCGGTTAAGAGATTTACCTTGATACACTGGTTAAAATGTCTCAGTATATGATCCTTTGGTTTGCACTGATATGCTGATTACAAATCTTCTCTTTACTATATGATTTTGATCTCTTCTATTTGATCTTTCTTGATTTTGTCCTTTCACTGCTCTGCTCGGTCACTAAACTTGGTCTGAATACTTCTCCTTATCATTTCCTCATACTCACATACTCACAGTATTCATCTGATCTCAATGTCTCTATTTCTCTCTCTAATTCACACACATATCTTTGTTCTAGATCTTTCCTTTATATAGTAACAAAAATGTTTTACCGTTACAAGATCTATGGTCTAGATATATTCCTATTATTGCCTATACTATACAATTTTTTGATTGGCTAAAGGTTATACATAGGGATCAATGATAGCAATATGGATGCATAACCACCTCTGTGATTACCTCAATAGACAACATACAAAATATAATTATCCTCAAAAATGGTTTACCTCGATCATTGTGTCATTCCAGACTTGTATGTCAATTCTGACTAACTCAGCAAAAGTTATCCCTAGCACTTAGTATCAACTATCCTCAGCATCTATTGAACTTCTCTGTCACTCGGTAATCATTGATATATGTAGTTCACCAATAACTATACTTGGCATATTACAAACATATTGTGACCGTGACTTTACTCAGCAGTACTACTACTTGGTAAGT
This sequence comes from Chamaecyparis obtusa, assembly GCA_027943335.1. Lineage (NCBI taxonomy): Eukaryota > Viridiplantae > Streptophyta > Pinopsida > Cupressales > Cupressaceae > Chamaecyparis > Chamaecyparis obtusa. Next base: position 2,894,600 of record BSBK01000589.1, read on the forward strand.
ATACAATACAAAACTTAGCCTTTACAAAATGACTCGGTCGCAGTGATGACCAACCATCCTTGCCTAGATATATGACTAAGTGTAAGACACTAATAGTCAACAAAATTATACAGATCTACAATCTCCCCCTTTGACATTAGTGGAAAAAACACTTTGTCATGACATTCATATATACAATTACAAAAATATGTTTGTATAGCCTAAAAATCCCCCTGAGATATATATACATATTCAAAATTTTGTTACCTGTCCCTATTTACACTTGTGTCATGATGATTCCCCCTTGTTTTTGACACGGCTAATTTTTTCATCAGTAGGTAAGTTACAAATTTTCTCTAGAAAAGGTCAGTGCAGCATCGTGATCATGTATAATGCATCTATCCATGCAGTTGAAGTGAGATTTAACACTTCAGTTTGTACTTCTAAATCAACAACCAGATTGATGAGACCTTCGGTTGTAGACAAATGTGAATCACTTTGGATCAATGTTTTAGCCTTGGCTAATTTTCTCTGTATAGCCTCCAGATGTGGTGTAAGAATAGTTTGAATAGAAATTAGGTGAGAGCGAATCTTGCCATCATTTTCCATTAGCTCAGCTAACTTACCCTATGTCTGCATTACTGTAACATAATGTCCAGCACTGGTGCTAGCATCCAAAGTCAGGGACTGACTTGAAACTTTGATCTCTTGCTTGAGAGTTTCAAGAAAGCGTTGGTTCTCATCTTTGAATAATTCAACATTGCATATCTTGGCCAATAGAGACTGTCCATCCACAACTAATCTCTTGGTCTCCATTACCAAAGTTGATAACTCAACTTGTTTTACTGCTATCTCGGCAGATATCTTATCCAACATTTTTGTCTCAAATCTGCATTCTAACCATTCAAATAGATTATCACTTGCACAACTCACATCATTATTTACTTTCTAAACAATATGTACAATTTGTTCCAATATGGGAACGAAAGTATTTACATTAGATAAGTCATAAACTTCATTAAATATTTCTTTAATTTCATGAAGAACCTATTTTTGCTTATGCTCTCGTCAGAGTTTTGCTTGTCTACTTTTTCATGTCAGCAAATCTTTCATGATCTATAGCTACTTGAAAGAAAGATTATCAGTATCCCATTTAGGAATAACAATTACTTCATCAATAGTGACCTCTTCTTTCTCCTTTTGTGTCCTTGATGGAGTACTTCCACTCGGCAGTTGTACAAGAGCTTTGATTGCCTCTTGTTCCTTCGGCACTTGTTCTTCAGTGAATTTTCCTCTACTATTTCCTTCTCCTTTCTCCTTTTCCTTGGCATGAGGTCTAACAGCTTGTTCATCTAGCTTCATTCCATGTCCTTCTATGATGTGTTCTTCCTTAGGAGGACTTTGAATTTTATCTTCTGCTTTAACTTATTTCTTGGCAGAGTGAGTTAGTGGTACCGACTTGATTGATTCCTCGGTAAGACTTGTATCAACTAACTTATCAATAGTAGAAACTCCAGGTATAGTAGGATTATCAGTGGCAGATTGTGTGCTCATGATGGTGGGATAATCCTTGACTTGAAATAGTACTGTGTTACTACCTGGTAGGGGTGTTCCTATTGTTGTTGTGTTCTTTAGATCATCCTCAGTTAAGAATGAGTTCTTAATGGGGTTCTCTTATGGTATATCAACAGTGTGAACCTCAAAAGTATCTTGTGATTGCACTTCCTTAGGAGTATCAGTCTCCAATTTAATTCACTTGTTGTCAGGTTCAACAATTGTTGAAGTAGAAGAAACTATACTTTCATTCTTTCCTTCATCCTTTTCTTCTACCAGGGCAGGTAACAAACCAAACACTACCTTCCAAATCTTCAAACTCTCTTGAACAACATCTTCAATCTTGTGTTGAAGGATACAATAGGCTCTAAGTTTAGGATCAAACTTGCCTCTGTATTGGTTAATTATCTGTTTGATATTTGCAGGAGTGAGAGTGGATTCAACTTGTGCTAACGTACTCGCTCTTATTTCCTGCTCTATTTGTAAAGCATACTCCCACTTTTGTGCAGCTCTATTGCACAACTCCTTTGGAATCCTATTTTCAATTTCAATTGGTAGCATCTTGAAAGTGCATAACATTTCAAGAATAGCGTCCTCAAATTTTTCTTTATCTCCAATACTCATTGGTCCAAAATTTAATTTCTTCACTTCATCAACTGTAGTTGTGCTAGTAATCTTATCACACAATTCATCAACAGTGAGTTGATGTGAACCCTATTGAGTTGCCTTCCCCTTTATTGCTTCATCACTTTCAGTTTCTTCATCATCATCTTGTGTTAGAACAAGTTTCCTTCTTGGCTTCTTCATAGCCTTGGTCAGCACTACCTTCAGTTGAGCGGGTTTTCACTTTGTAGATGCAGGAGGCATCTTAGGGGTCTCGGTATTAGTCCTTCTAGACCGAGGTCTAAATGATGGTGTCTTAGACACTTTATGTTTCAACACTCTTCTTTTAGGTGGGGGCTCAGCAATTATTGGTTTCTTCTCTTCTTCTTCTTCTTCTTCTGTCTCACTTCCACTAGATGCACTCTTCTCATCTTCTCCCAATCCTTGGGTTAACTCTAGTGGTGCATCCTTACCATTTTCTTTAACATATTCTTCCAAATTCTTTACTATTTTCTTTCTTCTTCTCTTAGTGGTGGCAGCCAATAATCCCAAAGAGATCTTAGATTTGGCCTCTTCAAATGTACCAAAGTAAGGTGCCTTGTTATCAACTTCCTCAGCTAGGAGGGCTATGATTGCAGTAGTAGCTTCATCAATATTAATTTTATAAGGTAGTGGCATCAACCATGAAACCCTAGGTAGGACTACCTATGCATAGGTAAAGTTTGTTTCTACTAGAAAACATATGTCTTTACTATATTTCTCAATTAGAGGCACAGGGACTCTAGTCCTATTCCTCATCTTCTTCTTAAACTCAATGAAATAATTGTCCATTATCCCTTCAAAATCATCACCACTCTCATTTATGAAATAATTTATCTAAACAGTAATGGGTTTCTTCTTATCCCATGTCACATCACCATGTGTAGGAAAATACTTCTTGACATAAAAGAATATACAGATCAACAAGGAACCAAACTTACACATAGAGTTCTTCACCGTCCTAATGGAGTTTGAGTTCTTGGCAAGTTGAGTCAGCTGGAGCTCAGCAAGATCATATGTGTGCCCTTTCTTAATTATCTTCCAAGCTTGGTCCACTGCCATACAGGGGATGTTGTCCAACCGACTGGATTGGTAAAACTTATGCGAGATAACTCTAACAGTGAAGTCAATTTCTGGATCAGTGATGGTGGAAATTTTCATTCTGCATTTGTTCCAGACTGCCTAGGTGTTTGCTTGAATATCCTCTTTTCCTACACATTTCATTGTTCTCTTTCCGTTAATGGTAGGGTAACTAGTGACATTATGTATCATTTCCTTCGTAATCTTCACCGATCCATCTTCTAGCCATAATTGCATGTCATGCACTCGACCCAACATGATCTTTATCCATTCAACTTTGAAATTTTGTGGGAAATTTAGGCCATGAACTAACCCTTGGTCGGCAATGACCTTGTGCTCCGACTTCAGCACTTCGTTGATACATAATTTATCATATGCTTCCCTGATCTCGTAATCATTGATTTCTCCAATTTTGCACATCTAACGTCATTCATAATTAACACATTTTCTAGAGTCATAGATAGGGCTCCATTCAAATCTCCTTTGATTGCACTTTCAGATATTACCTTGAATATCCTCAGTTTACAAACTTCATTCCTTGGAAGTTGTACATTGAAAACTTCCATTCCCTGTTTCCTGACTGGTGCAAATGAAGACGATGCCATTTCAAACTGTAATTTTTGAAAAGAAAATAGTTGCTCGATAAAGTACCTTTTTGTCAATTAACCCTACAGATGAATTTTGCCGACGACACGCTGAGAAGATTTGGAATCATTTTGCTTGATCTAGGTTGTACAAATTTTGAATCACTCTAAAATCTTGAATAGCCTGGTGAAATGAAATTAACGGCAACTTTCCACTTTATAGAATCTGAAAAAATAGGATTAGGGCCTCATAAATGCTCCGTACAGATTTTAGGTGAAATACAGTTGTCTTGGCAAACTCATGTTAAACTCAGTTAAACACAAGCTCAGTCGATGTAACCATTGCGATACAGCTTGGCATAGCATTTTGGCAATAACAGGTGCTTGGCAAACATTGTTAGCTCGGTAATGACACTGATGCTCGGCATCAAAATGAAATTTTCTATTTTTGCTTAGATATGTCCTAATGCATCTTAATCTATGCAGATATGGACTTTTTCTCAATTCTATGTTAGGAACTGATGTAAAGTAAGGCTTTGCAAGAATCAGTTCTAGACATACCTTTCATGCTTAGTTGGAAGAAGTGTGATCACCTGATCCATTGGATTGGGTGACCTTAGATGTGCTTGCTTCACTTGTTGTTCCTTCTTCTTTCTTCCTCCATGATTTTTCCATCTTGTTCCTCATTTTTTCACAGATATCCTCATTCTGGTTGTTAACATTGCTTGGCATAGGTGATCTGCAATCTCTCTTTAAGTGACCAACCTTATTACATTTATAACAGACCATGCTTCCATTCATCCAACTTTTGGATTTGCCTCTAAAATGAGTCTTCATGCAATTTTCTCCAATATGTCCATACTTACCACAATAATGACAATTGTACCAAGTGTTGTAATCCCAATTGTAACTTTTACACTGTTTGACTGGCTTTGTTTGCTCATTAGTTGACCACCTTGGTCTAGATCGGCATTCGTAAGCTTTGTGCCCATACTTCTGACAATTGAAACAACTTCCTTGAAACTTGGGTGAGGTGGATGAAATGTTAGCTTTAGATCTACATTCATGTGCTTGATGTCCATGCTTCTTGCAGTTAAAACAATGTCCATTAAACTTAGGTTTAGAATCAATCTTACCATGTTTGCTTCTACATATGTTGGCTTTATGTCCTGGCTTCCCACAGTGATGACATGTGGGCTTTTTGTTCTTTGATATAGCAGTCTTTTGTTCTCCATCTTTTGATGGCTCTCCTTCTTCAGTAGATGATTGTTCATTTAGTCCAAATCCAGATCTATCACCAAATCTCCTAGGTGACCTTAATAGTTCTTCAAAATACTTTGTAGCTTCATTAGGTTTGTTCATCCTTTCATTGATTTCTTTCTTAGTTCTCAACTCATGTTTTAGCTGATCATTTTCATGTTTTAGTTGATTTTTCTCCAAGTCTTTCCTACCCAATTCTTGGTTGGCCAGTAGTAGTTGATTTACCATATCTAGTTGATTATTAGTCAACCTTTGTATATCACTTGTTCTTCCATCTAGCCTTATTGCAATTTGTCTTTTGTCTTCTTCAGCCATTGCTTTAGCATCTTCAGCTTTCTTTTTCTGCTCCACTACTTCACAGAGTCTGACAAATCAAATTTCCTATTCTCTTTTTAGAGTCTTGATTTCATCATTCAGTATGGTATTTTTCTCCAGCAGTTCTTTCATGGCTTTGTCATTTTCTGTAGAATTACCAGTATCAAATAGTCCAGTGGTGTCTTCTTCCTTGTACAGTGGCCCACTTTGTTGAATAGAAATTTCTCTTCTTTTGCTCAAGGATTTCTTTAATTCCCCTCTAGCTACTTCCGGCTAATGTAATGCTAGTTGTACTTTAATCTTTTGATTCTCTATGACTTTTCCTAGTTTTTAAGCTTCCATCTTAAGATCTTTTCCTCAAGTGATTAGACTTCCTTATGAGAAACCCTTTGCTCTAATACCAATTATTGGAAATACAAATGGGAAAGTAGTACTTAGAGGGGGGGGTGAATCAGCACTTACTAACTTCTATCCTTTTAAACTGTTAGAACTTTATGCATCATGTAAACAAAACTTGAACAATCTAAGTAATATATCATGTCAAGTAGCATACATGAAATCACACATAACACAATAGATTTGGTAACCCAGAAACCCTTGAAAGGTAAAACTAGGGTGGGGACGACACCCACAAATCTTCACTACTATAGATAATAAAGTTTTCCTATTAGGGCTTACAAAATTTGATCATATCATGATCTACCCTGTGAAAGGTCTGCTCTGTTAAAAGCTAAGAGACTTATTTAGTCTACCTTGTTAAAGGATTTGTAAACTTACAATAAAGTAAGCACTCGCTAAAGAGATTTACAAAAGTCTGCTAAGACTACTCGATTAAGAGATTTACCCTGATACACTGGTTAAAATGTCTCAGTATATGATCCTTCAGTTTGCACTGATATGTTGATTATAGATCTTCTCTTTACTATATGATTGTGATCTCTTCTATCTAATCTTTCTTGATTCTGTCCTTTCACTGCTCTGCTTGGTCACTGAACTCGGTCTGAATACTTCTCCTTATCATTTCCTCATACTCACATACTCATAGTATTCATCTGATCTCAATGTCTCTATTTCTCTCTCTAATTCACACACATATCTTTGTTCTAGATCTTTCCTTTATATAGTAACAAAAATGTTTTACCGTTACAAGATCTACGATCCAGATATATTCCTATTACCGCCTATACTATACAATTTTCTAATTGGCTAAAGGTTATACATAGGGATCAATGATAGCAATATGGATGTGTAACCACCTCCTTGATTCCCTCAATAGACAACATACAAAATATAATTATCCTCAAAAATGGTTTACCTCAATCATTGTGTCATTCCAGACTTGTATGTCAATTCTGACTAACTCGACAAAAGTTATCCCTGGCACTTGGCATCAACTGTCCTCAGCATTTGTTGAACTTCTCTGTCACTCAGTAATCATTGATATATGTATCTCAGAAATAACTATACTCAGCATATTACAAACATATTGTGACCGTGACTTTACTCAGCAATACTACTGCAGGTAAGTATACAGTACAAAACTCAGCCTTTACAAAATGACTCGGTCACAGTGATGACCGACCATGCTTGCCTAGATATATGACTAAGTGTAAGACACTAATAGTCAACAAAATTATAGAGATCTACAGATACTTGATTTCTGATTTAGTCCTTTTTGTTGCTGGTTCACTGGTGGAAGAAGTAACAGCTTCAATGGCATGTTGATCCTGGGTGGACCAAACTATGAGATCTGATTTTGTGAGATGAAATGAAGTGACTAGTTCAATAGCATTTATGCGAGGGATGTCATCTTTGTTGATAAGAGAGGTCAAGCCTATAGGGTAAGCTCCAAAAGTGTTAAGATCTAGACTTGTCAGAGAGGAACTAGCGTGGTCCACTAAAGCAATATGTGGATTAAACTCATCAGACCCTATGTGAGACTCATCAACTACGTTGGGTTGGTCACCATAATTATGAACCACATCCACTTCCATATCCACTGTGGAAGATCCATCAAAGAGAGTATCCCATTCATATTCATTTGAATCTATTGTTATGCTTCTACTGGGATGCTTGCACCAAGAAGGTTTAGGACCTTTAGAAGTAGAGGCTTCAGCATCATTATTTGTGAGATCTCCTCTTTTCATTAACCACAAAATATTCCTACGTTTTCAGCTTCTAGGTGTAGCGGCTTGAGCTGTGTCCTCAGCAAGTATGTGTTCTTCTCTCCAAAGGAGTGAAGTAGAAGGAAGATTGTCTCCCATTTGAGCCATAGTGTGTAGTGGTGACTCATCTGTATCTATGTCTGAATCACTAATCATGGGAGCATTTCTAGAACATGTAGGGAGGTCATCATTGGCACCATATCCTAGACCTATTGTAATCTTAGAGGGTTGGCCATTAGTATGACTCAAAGGCTCAACTAGGGTGTGTCCATTATCATTTATAGGTCCTTGACCTTGATAGCCCATTTTCTGCAAAAATTTATAGCCTTTACCACAATGCTTAGGAGAAATGAGAGTAGCAATAGTGGTATTGTCTTCTTCATCTCTATAGATCCATTCTCTAATAACTTGTTCTTCTCTTTCTACCTCTAGGGGTATGGACACTCGAACAAAATTACCAAAAATTGTCATGGTAGAAGCAGAAGGCTTCATCTTATCAGAAGGTCTCCCATATGATCTAGAAGAATTAGGCATAGCAACAATAGAGTCCAGCATGTATTCACCCATACCAAGGCTCATCATCTTAAAATTTTTCTCAGCGGAAACTAGGGATGCAGTAGGATCATTAGAGGGTTTGTTGTGAGGAACAAACATTTCAGCAGTAGCAAGAGTATTGATAGCAATAGAATGATCCCCAGGAATCACAATTTCAGCTCAATTATGTGGGAATTTGACACACTGATGGTATGTAGAAGGCACAACTTGCATGTCATGGATCCAAGGATGACCCAAAAGAATGTTATAAGCAAGTGGTATGTCCAATACTTGGAACATAATATCTTTCATGACAGGGCCCACTCGGACAAGTAGCGTGACAAGACCTTTGGAAGATCTTTCAACTTCATCATATGCCTTTATAGTAATTTTCCATTTAGTATCTACAGAAAATTCCGATAAACCCAACTGTTGCACCACATTGAAAGAAACAATGTTTAACCCTGCACCATTGTCTATCAGGACTCGGTGGACTCGGGTATGGTAGACCATAACTTCAATATGTAAGGCAAGATTGTGAGGGTGACTAATAGATACGTCATCTTCTATAGAAAAGGATAGATAATGAGGTGATGGGATGTGGTTGACCATAGCTTGGAACCTATATGGGTCAATGTCATTAGGGACATTAGCTATACGCAAAGCCTTTTCAAGGATCCCCTTGTGCAAAGGGGATAGCTCAAGCAACTCAAAAATAGATATTTGTGCAGGTGTCTGTTGCAATTGATGGACAAGATCATAGCTAGACAAAGCTAAAGGAACCATTGGTTTGGAAGATGAGGCTTGTTTAGGATCAGGTGCAATTTTAAGGACCAGTTTGGCTTGCCCCCTAGTAACAACATTCAGTGTCTCACTTCGGGAAGATGAACTACCACGTGTTTGCAAGACCAACTTAGGCATACCATGATTGGCTTTATTATCATCTTGAGGTCTCATCATAAGAACACTCTTAACGGGCTCTACCATGTTGATCACAAGCGAATCAGAAGTAAATGTATAGTTGATCTTAGCATCATGATTCTTCTTATGTGTTTGAGAGGACTCCCCCTTGTCATACTTAGGTAGAGGATCTTTGAAAGCTATGTGATCAAAATTTTTAACTAAGCCATCTATGAGAATTGTGCCTCCCTCAATGAGATCTTGTATAGCATCTTTAAGTGTGAAACAATTGTCAGTCTTGTTTCCCTTGTTTCTGTGATAGTGGCAGTAATGATCCTCTCTCCACCAATCAAGCTTAACTGGCGGATCATAGGGATGATTTTTCTCAGGAAGTGTAAGATAATTATTGGTAACCAAAGTCTTAAGAATCACATCATATGGTTCAGCCAATGGGGTATAGACCCGTCGTTGAAATTGCTTCTTAGGTTTGTTTGCATTCTGAGGCTTAGGAGTATTTTCAGCGTTGGCAGCTTCTTGTTGTTTTGTTACGTAGATGGCATTAGAAAGGTTGAAAGAAGGCTCTTTAGCTTTACGGACATCTACAACCCCATCATTGACAACATACTTATTCCTATTCCCAGGTTTGTTCTTGTCCTTGCCATTGTTTCTAGTATCTTTATTAATAACAATATCCCCCTTTCTGATGGCCACATCCTCAATTCGATATGCACTTTCAACCATGTCATTGAAAGAGGAGAACAGTTGTTTCCTTAGATCATAATACAGCTCAGGCACAAGAGTGTTGACAAAAATATCAATCTTTTCTCTTTCGGGTAGCTGACCAGGATACCGAGAATACAATGACCTCTAACATTGCAAATAAGTAGCAAATAACTCTCCTTGGTTTTGTCTCAAAGCACCAAGATCTATCATGGTGATAGGCTGTTGGATATTGTATGAATAGTGTTGTGTGAAGCGCATAGCTAACTCATCAAAAGTCTTCAAAGGAGGTGTCAACTTTGCAAACCATTCTAAAGCTTGTCCTCTTAAGCTTCGAGGGAACAATCATAGCAAAAATGTGTCTTCGTGAAGAAAGTCCATGCTAAGAGCATAAAAGTGACCCACATGGTCATGGGGATCACCATTTCCATCATACTTGTCGTACTTGGGAACCTCAATATCCCTAGGAAATAGGACCATGTATAGACTTTTATCGAAAGAAAGAGCACAAATTGATTCTACAAAAGTGATGCAGGAGCATCCTGGGTATAAGAGCAATCTTGCATCACCCAAAAATATTTTTGTTTTGTATTCAATAAGGGCTATCTTGTGCAGAGCCGCTATTTATGGAAACTTGCTATTTTTAGTAAGTTGGTCTTATGATCTCAGAATGTTCTAATTTTACATGTGGAGGTTCATCTCAGTCATATCAACCTGCCAGTAAAGTTTCATGGCTAGATCAGGTCTAGTTTTGAAGATATTGAAGATTTTCGGTATTGGCAGCAGGGTACAGAAACTTCAAACTTAGTTTTGAAGGCTTTAGAGGCCCCGGATGAGGTTGAAAATTTGGGTGACAAGTGCTTTGCATTGGTTAAGCCTATAGAGCACTTCGTGGCATTTCCAGAATGGGGTTATAATAGCCAATCGGGTCAACGAGCGATGACTTATGGTCTTCGGAAGTTGGGTCACCTGAAATGGTGGAAAATAATTTTCCTTCAAACTTTATGTTCGGGTTTCAAAACTCATTTTGAGCCGACTTTGATGTAATAAATTGTAAAATAAAATAATTCTAAGTTTGGTTGGCCCTTAGGGCTAAATTTCTGGAACCTTCTCGGGCGGTGGAAATTGCCTATATAAAGAAGGCCCGTAGTGTTGTCTAGGGCAGTTCTGGGTAGTAGATCTGGGTATTGATTCAAGGCTTTGTCCTACAGAATATTGTAAGGGAATGCCCATGTGGCTTTGCATATTGTAATTCTAAAAGTTTGTAATTCCACATTTGTGGAGATAATAAGAAGCCAATTTTTTGTTCTTGCATATTATTGTTGTTGTTTCTCTATTTCTGTTATGTGTTTGTGGTATTAAGGGGAGCACCCTTCATCAAAAAGAGACCTTTGGAGGCTCTCTTTCTATTGCCATTTGGGTAAGGCATTGATTTGTTTGACGTAGTTCTTCCTGAAGGACTTCCAATTCAGTTGGTACTCTTTGTTGGACAATTTGTCTGACATCATAGCTGGGAGGAAGCTTGTATCCTCTAGAAGTCATATATTGGAAATATTGGTCTCCATTGCGCTCTAAAAGCTTAAGCATCTTTTGTTGGGAGTCCTCATCTTGTTCAAATGCAATAAGATCCTCACTAGAAATATCATCAACAGCTTCTTCGTCATGGTGAGAGGGAGGTGGTCTAGGAGGTGAAGAAGGTACAGCAAAAGTTCATCTCAGAGGAGATCTAGGTGGTGTGTTGTTGCCATAGTTGCCATTAGTACCAAAAAGTGGTTTATGCTCATAACCACTAATCTCAGGTTGCTCATGAGATACTCCTCTCATAGCCATGTGTCTGGTAGCATCCATTTTGTCTAAACGAGCTTGGTTGTCCTTATTGTGTGTGTGAAATTTGTACCTCATCTATAGACACAACACTTCAGTAAAATATTAGAGGTTAGCTATAATCGAAATCGTGCAAAATTGAAATCTACTCTAACCAAGTGATTTACTACCTTCTAGTAGGTGTGAGATTAATGTTCTTGGATTGTTATCGAGATCAGTGACCTAGATGACACCTAAACGAAGGATTTGAATGCAAAATTGATATGAAATATGAATGCAATTAATCTATATTTTTGGTATTTTCTATGCAATAATAATGAAAAAAAAACTGTATGAATCTATGCTAATATGAAAATTGATATGAAATGCTAATCTAGAAAATGAATGCAAAAACCAAATTTGATCTCACAATAGCCTTGATTCGCAATAAGCTTTGATTCCTTGTCCTCCAATCCGACAGTGTGAGGATGCAAAAATATGAGATGAATTATGAAGAGCTGAGCCTTGGTTTTATAGAAATCCAGGGCTTTGGAGGTGCATGGAAAAAAAGTCATAAATCACTCAGATTAACTCAACTTGATTTTTGAGTTATCTGATAATAAAGATAATTAACTCACAAAAACATGCAAAAGCTAAGTTTTAACTCAAAATAGAGTTTAACTTTAATTGATATTTGATAGTTGTCTGCTTTTATGATTGTGCATGTTTTATTTATGAATTAATTTAATAATAAAGTGATTTATGCTCAACTTAACTAATTTTTTAAAATAAATAATTGATTTATGGGTTAATCAATTATTTAATCAAACTTTTATTAAAAACTATATTATTAAATAATGACAACTTGCTTTAATTAATTAAATAAAAATTTAATCAATTATTCATAGGATATTGGATTTATTGTCAAAATTGAATAATACAATTAATAATAGATAGAATTAACTTCAATTAAATAATTAAGTGACAGAATTAAATCTAATTAATTAAATATGCAAAATATTCAATTAATCAAATTTTAGGATAAATGTGATTTATTGCCAAATAATCATTAAATTAAAGATAATTATGATGATTAGGAATATTACTAGGAATATTCCCCGATGCAGAATTTAAGATAATCAATTAGGATTCGATGATGTTTAGATGTGCCTTAGGTTAGGACTTTGATGTTGATTTTGTTTGATTTGATGATGTTTAGAGATTAATGAACTTATAGCCCATTTTTGGGGTATTACATTTTGCCCCTCTTTGAATTATTGTGCGAAGCGCAGTGGTTCAAAGAAAGTTTGTGTTTGATAAAGATATGAAACTGATGTTTGAGATTGATAATTGATATGTGACAGAAGCTGATTGATATTGGTTTGATATGGAGATAATAGGTCCTGAATGACCAAAGATAATGTTCACTGTAGCAGTGATGAACCGAGGATTGCGAAAAAGTGTCAAAACGCCTGATTCCAAACCTTAGGATTGCAAAGAAATGAGTGACCCGTTCTAGACTCGATTGTCTTAGCAGAACTAGCAGGTATCACATTCGAATCCTTCAGTTGCCGAAGAACCAAGGAAAGAACACTATGATCCGATGGTTGCAAAAACTGATACAGTTTACAAGATTAGGAGAATACTAGATTGATATGGATCTTGATGAATCTGATATTCCCCAAGTGATGATAGATTTGCCCCGAGCGATGAGGACTTTTGATGAATCAATAAATAGACGTGGTTGTTGTCTTGATTACTGAGGAAGATATGATTTCCATAAAGATATGATTTCAAATTTGATTACAGACTTTGAATGATATGCAATACCATGCCACCTTCGGGATTAAAATTGAAATCTGACAAGAAAAGTTAACGTTGATAGTTTAGAAGCATGTTAATTGATTGGAAAAGTGGTTATACACGTTCAAGAATGCATTCTACATCATTGAGAGGTCCTGAAGACCAAGTTTGACTAGGTGAAACCATAAGTTGACCATGGTTGACCAAGTTAAAATTTTGATAGTTTGATGGAAGATAATCAATTAAGTTGAATACTAAATTTTTGTAATGATTGAAGGTTGATTATGCAAGTAGTTAATAATATGAATGATCACAGATTTTGATTTTGATCCCGAAAAAGGATTCTACTTGTTGCTTTGTTGGAGGAACCTTTGTGTGAGATTCGGCTCTTGTTAGATTTGAAGATGTGATTGAAGAATCTTTTAAGCATTGAAGTTCATCCAACAATTTGTGAGATCATGCAACATGCAAAATGCAAAGAGATATGCAAAATGAAATGCAACCTAAGACCTAGGACCTAGTCACTGATCATATGTCGATTTGTTATCATCATTGAACTTTTAGGTAACCGAATAAATCAATACAATGCCTACTAGCTATGAAACCATAGACATATGAATATCAATTTGTATGTGCAAGAATCAATACAACATCCACTGGCTAGGCAACCATGGACATATGAATATTGATTTTGTTTTTGAAATGTCGGATTAGATATAAGCATCAAAGCATAAATGCCAGGATGACCTGAATATCATGTCCATTTTGATATAGCAATTCGTATAAGCATCAAAACATAAACGTTGTGATGACTGGAATACTCCTTGCATTGCAAACACATCAAACAGTCAAGAGATCATTCTAAATCCAATGTGAATTACCCATAGTGACCCTTTATCATTCACATCCTTAGGCAAGATCGCGTTTCATAGTAGGAGAAAGAACTCACTCAAACAGACAATAGTTAGATCAAACTTCTTTGAATTTTCTGGGTATCAATGGTTGAGGTACGCATGGCCATCCAATTCAAGATAGAGGCTCTTACAGTCGGACACCATTTCAATCTAGAATTTCCAAAGTTGTTAGATTTTCACATACAAGCAGAAAACAAAGAAAAGATTATGCCCCCAGTCATCACTCTCTAAATCATGTAAAGGACATCATCGAAGGGCTCAAAGGGACATAATATGAAAAAATCTCAATGCGAATCAGTAAGCATACAAGGAGATAAAAGCATGTAAAAAAAAGCATAGATTATTTTCAGTTTGATGTTTGATTGCGTTGTTGTAGATGCAAAATCCTTTCTGGAGACGAGACAAACTTGACTGACTCAAATGAAGCTTCAAAAAGACTCTGACTGGATATGATATGTCTAAGATACACTGGAGGCCATAGGATATAACATTGATTGCTTCCAAGTTTGAACATTGATAGGATACAGACACTTGAGCAGATTGGTGTACAAATTGACTTATTGAAAACTGAAAATGCAAAAACAAACCGGGAGATATGTACAAACTAAAGCAAGACTGAAAGCTGGGAAAGACCAAGATTGCACTGATAGATGGAGCATTTTGAAACAAGTGGTGCTCATTTGCCAGGTTTTCACCATCTTGGAAGAGATTTTATTTTTGCTACCAAGGTGCCTGTTCCCAGGTTTTCACCAAGGCACTTTTTTTTTTTTTCATTTTTTTTAATTTTTTTGAATTTTTTATTTTTTTTTTTTTTTTGAATTTTTGATATATTTTCAATTTTTTTGTGAATCATCAAGGCACCTATTGCTAGGTTTTCACCAAGATGTTCATTTTTTTCAGGACATTTTCCAATTTTTAAGATTTTTTTAGGACATCTACCATAGACTGAATGTCTTAGGCGTAGAATTTCTTCAGATGGAGAACATTGATTGGTTCTCAAAGTTGTTCTCCTTCAGTCGTTAAGAGTTGATAGGCACCAGAGCCAAAAGTAGCAGTGATGACAAAGGGACCCAGCCAATTGGGTTCAAACTTCCCCTTGCGTTCTTGATGGGATTGATTTTTTGGATTTTCTCTCAAGACTAGATCACCAACTTGAAATTCTCTGTGTCTGACTTTCTTGTTGTAGCCTCTAGACATTCTTTTCTGATATACTCTGAGATGATCATACGCTGCTTATCTGCACTCATCTAGTGGTTCTAGTTCTTGTAACCTAGACACTCTGTAGTCATCATCAGTTACTAGACCATGCATTCTAATTCTGAGTGATGGAATTTCAACCACAATAGGTAGTACCGTTTCAGACCCATAAACTAAAGTAAAAGGTGTAGCCCTAGTAGGTGTTCTGATACTTGTTCTGACACTCATTCTAATACTTATTCTGATACTAGTTCTGATACTGATTCTGATACTGATTCTGATAATTATTCTGATACTAGTTCTGATACTAATTCTGATATTGATTATAATAATTGTTCTGATACTGGTTCTGATACTGATTATGATAATTGTTTTGATACTGGTTCTGATACTGATTCTAATACTAATTTTGATACTTGTTTAGATACTTGGTATACTTGATAGCATCTTTTTCCATTGCAAACTCCCAAGTAAAATCATATCATGCAGTCCCAATGTCTAGCAAGGTGGAGAACAAGAGGGATTGGCAAGCAAGTGGAAGAGATGGAAGACAAGAGAATGAAGGAGAATGAAAGGAAGAAATGTTCAAGGGAAAATTCCTCAAAAATACCCAAGCTAAGGAAAAAATTTTATGTAAAGCGCATTTGGACAAGCAATGAAAGGCTAGCATAGGATAAGTCACAAAATCATAATGCAAGAGTAGGAAAGGATGCAATCCAAAGGAGTAGACATGTCAATAGGCTTCATAGCACTGTGTTTTACTCTTTCTTTCTTTTTTTATTAGATCAAGACCAAAGGGAAAATGATAGCGAAAGACTAGAATGAATGGAGGAAAATAAATATGAAGGCTAAACAGGAAGGGAATGAAAGCAAGATCATCGTAAGATAGCTCACAAAATAGCCAAATATTCATGTATAGATCAACATTGTCAAGATCAAAGAGAGAAGATGGAATGGATGAAATATGTAGAAGAACTACGCATGATGCCTGATTGCCAGGTTTTCATCATGGTACTTATCCAAGGCGCCACAAGGAAGTGGTTTTCACCATAGGATGAATTTATTTCTCTTTACTTTTGCTACCAAGGTGCCTGTTTCCAGATTTTCACCAAGGCACATTTTCAATTTTTTTTTTTCATTTCTCTTTTTTTTTTTGAATTTTTTTTTTTTTGGAAGAAGGCAAGATTTTTAGGTAATGCTCCTTGAAAGGATAAACCATGATATGCCAAGGATTCAAAATGATATGCTCAAAGATGCTGATAGGGAAAGGGAGATGGAAGAGAAAAATGGAGGATAGGGTTTTATGTAAAGTAAGTGAGGTTGGAAGATAGGAGGAATAGGCAAATGAGAAAAAATGATAGAAGGTAGAAGGATAATGCATGAAAGGATTGTGAAAGGGTAGATGGAAAGGAAGAAAAGATCAACATCAAAAAACACCTTGAAGGGTGGTGAGAGGGTGGAGGAAACATGAATGAAGGAATATGGCGAATGGATAGTAAAGGTTGTGGTTTAGGCACATGGAATTGAAGAATATTTTTGAAAGGAGATGAAGTGAAAGTCTTTGGAAGCTTGAATGTCAACTTCACTTGTTGTTCAACATCAGACTCCCTCAAGAGGGACTTTGGAATCCATATAGCCGTAGGCTTTTCATTTCTTTTTGGTAATTTAGAGAGAATATCTTCAATGATAGATTTTGGAACCCATACTTGTCTTGTAGTTTTTTTCTTAGATATCTCTTTTGACTTTATATTTCCATGTCTATTAGAGGAGACATGGTGATCTTTTTTTGATGGATTCTTGTATTGCTTCTTTTTCTTGTATTGAACATTCAAGTTACTTCCAAAAGACTTGGGACTTGTGGAAGAAGGAGGATATGACTGGTTTAGATGGGTGGGTGGATGAAAAGGATTCAAGGGTATGCATCTATGTTGATCTTGAGGAAAGATGGGAGATGGAGGGATGTAAGGGCCCAATATGGATGGAAAATTAGGAGAGTTAGGAGGGGAAAGTGAAGGGACATTAGGACCCAAGATGGAAGGCATACGTGAAGCCTTTAGTAGTGGTGGAAGATTTGCAAGGATGGAAGTGGAAGACGCAAAAGGATAATCAATAAGTTCATCAACATCTATATGACAACCAAGGATATCAGCATCTTTAGAGTGAGTATTAGAATTTTCAATAGAATCAAGTACATCTTGAATATGAGCACCTTCTTTGATAGGATTGTTCAAAGCTTGCAAAGACTTAGGAAGAGTAGAAAGTGGAAGTGAACATGGAGTGGTAGAACAAGAAGATGGAAGACTTTGATCTTGATAAGGATCTTTGGATAGTACAAGCACATAATTTTTCTTTTGATTTTCAATAGGCTTAACATTGGAAGTCACAACACCATTTTTAACAACCTTAATGGAAGTATCATCTTTGGAAAGCGCAAGAGTAGTAAGGTCATTTTGATTGTCAATAAGCTCAACAGTGTAAGTAGTAGCTTGATCTTGCTTAGGATAAGACTTAAGACATGGTGGAATGCATGAAAAAGGGTCTATAGGATCAAAAGAACCATGAAGCGGATAAGAGACATCATGAAAAGGAGTGGATGACATGGAGGGTTCTTGATCTTGATCTTTCTTTATATTTTTTTCTTCATCATTTTTGGAATCCTCTTGACATGGAGCCACTTCTAAAGACAAAGAAGCATGTTGGAATTGTATGGAAGACTATTGCAGAGATGGTGGAGGACTAGTTGAAGTAGGGATTATAGCATATGAAGGCTTAGGATTTTTAGGTTTATCATTATTGAAAGTATTTGCAGCCAAGTGAAGGTTAGCTTGAGTTTCTTTAAGAGGTAGCCCTGGAGGATAACTATAGGGAACTGCATGAAAAGTATTAGGGCTTGTGTCGAATGAAGATTCTGTGAAAGATTTGAAAGACTCAAAAGCTTTAGGAAATGTACAAGTATTGGAGGAAGTAGGGGATGGAAGGGAACCATCACTAGACAAAGGTTCAGCATTAACATGATCTTGCTTGAGAGTGTAATCTTTATTTTTAGTAGGAGAGTCCTTAGGAGAAGGATTCTTATAATATTGATGCTTCAAGCTAGCACGATGCATTTTATAGTCCTCAGCAGTAGTAGATGGATCATAATCAAGGTATTGTCCACAAAAGCCATCAAAATCTCTTTCAAAATCAAAATCATATGGATCACAATCATGATCTATCCAATGTGAGGGCCCATTTGTAGTAAGTAGGAACACACGATGAGGAGGACTCTTAGAAACAGAGGTGTCATAGGTATCATTACATTTTCTATCGTCATAGTCATCATAGTCTCCAAAGCTTGATGTGTCACTCTCTATGGAAGAGGTATCATAAGGGTTGTCACGTTGCTCACATTTTTTTCGGGGGCATGGTGACATGTACAAGTCTTTATCAAATAGAAAAGAGTATAGAGATTCTATGGAGAACTCTTTAGGTTCCTTTTCTTTCTTAAGATTATTAAGTTCAACTTGCATAACTTGCAGTTGCTTCATCATAGCGGTGATTAGAGCTTCTTCCTCTTGTGTACTAATTCTTTGAGACATGTGTACTGATTTTCAATGGCTACTACTTTATTCTTGACACAGTGATTTGTTCGATAGATTCTGGAAATAGGTTGAAAAAGCTAAATATCTGGCAATTCTGACAATTTTCTGACCACTCTTCAAAATTTTACAAACAACACTCTGCAGACTCGTACGACAGTGGGTATGCTATGAAATGATAGTTGCAAAACTTGTATGACAGTTGGGTAGTAATGAAATGATAGTTGGGTAGTAATGAAACGACAATTGAAAATCTCATACGACAGTTGCAAGTTTTTGACTTTGAGAATTTGCTGGCATGAAAACTCATACGACACTGGGTACTCAATCATACAACAGATGGGTTGTAATGAAATGACACTTGGAAAAACTCGTATGACTTTTGACTTCCTGAAATGATTTTTGACTCCAGAAAGGATTTTACGTCAATTTTTGCAAAATTTTGAGTTTTCAGATTCGGATTGTTTGCAAATTTCAATGTCCAAATTTTAGGATTGTAACAGATTTGTTCTTTTTTAGTAACCAAATAGATAAACAAGCACACAAAATAGCAAGCAAGTGATTTCAAGCATGTCTGAAAATAATGAACAAGGGCAAAAGCAACCTTGCGCATGAACAATCACGTGACTTATTCGTTATAATCCTCAAAAGTGCTAATTGTGTATGTTCCAAAAATATTTTGCAATAATGCACATATACCCTATAAAATAAAAATTTGGCCTCGCTAGGGTTTTTAGTAATGGTTTGACTCTGCAACTTTTATGATCCAAAGAGGTGAACTCCAATCCCGGTGCACCAGGGTTTTGACACAGTCCGAGAACTTAATCTTCAAGAGCTGCTAGGGAGATCTGGCAACCCAACAATGAACCATACCCATGGAGATTTCTTCCACAAGGACATTTATATAGTGGCTATCACTACCATGGTGAAAATGGCTATTACCGCTTGAGGTTCCGTCAATGCAGTTTTCCCTGTGAAGGGATTGTCTGCTACGGTTAACCCTCTCTAAAGGTGACTCACAATAGTATACCACAAGGGGACTTGGCTCCAGATCCAAGGTTTTTGACACCTTTTCACTTTTAACCCAAACAAAGCAAGCAGATTAATCCGACATGCTAAGACAAATTTTTTCTTCACCAAGGTCTATGATGCCAACTCCACATGATCTATCAACCTCTCCAGGGAGAGAATGTATCAATCAATAAGAGAAGACACACTAACCAATTTTGATTCACCAAAGCTCATGATGTCAACCCCACGTGATCTATCAACCTCTCCTGGGAGAGAATGTATTGATCAATAAGAGAAGACACACTAACCAAGTTGAATGTGAAACGCACTAAGTATCCTCCCTACCTACAAGGATTCTATCATCAAGAAGGATTTCGCTAGGAATCCAATCTCTCAAGAATCATGAATAGTGTTCATAGGGCCTAATTACTATGTGAGCACAGATGTATGTTTTCAAAAGCAAATCTACCAAAAGTACCCAAAAAGTAGAAAGAGGAACACTTAACACTTAAAGTGAATATGAGATGAGTCCACAAGGTGGAACACTTAACACCTCACACAAGCTAAAAATGAGTCCCCAACATAAAAAACAAGTGACTTCCTAAAAGCACAAAAGGGTTGCCAAGTGGAACACTTAACACTTCTGTCCTGTTGACCCCTCCCCTTTATGGCACTGAGATTGCAACCATGGGGTGGAAATGAGGGGCCAGTGGATTAGCAAGTCCAATAACTCAAGATAGCAATCAAGATCAATCACAAGTATCTAAGACTACTTAATGAATCCTTAAGGGGTCACAACCTAGTATCAATTATGCAAGTGTGTAGAAATAGATAAAAGCATGAAAAGACACACACAAGCCAAACACATAAGAGATTTATTTTAAGTCCAAATTGAAATATTATCAGCTTGAGAAGAATACCTTAGTTCCAACGCTCTGCAATCCAAAATTTAGCACACGTCTGAAAGTACAAAATCAAAACAAATCAACAGTAAACTGTAAGCGTTAGAAATCAATAATCTAAAAGTACAAATCTATAAATTATGTGTCTCTGTAGAAAAATCTTGCACAAGGTAGGATGCAGTCCTACGCGAGGAAACACTATTTTGCGCGACAAAGGATGAAATCTTACGCGAGTCAGGATGCGGTCCCGCGTGAGGAAACACTATTTCGCGCAACAAAAGATGAAATCTCGTGTGAGTTAGGATGTGGTCCCGCGTGAGGAAACACTATTTCGCACGATAAAGGATGAAATCTCATGCGAGGAAGTACAGGCTCACACGAGAAAGTAATTTTTCACGCACAAAAAAAATAATGATACCAGTGAAATTTTGCGCAACACAAAAAGAAATCTCACGCGACACAGTGTGAAATCTCGCACGATAATTCATATAGAGATGTATGAAAGTAAGGACATAATGATAAAAATCACAGTTTTGATAGAAAAAGTGCCAAAAAAAAAAAAATCTTTTTTGCAGGCAAAAAAGAAATAAAAAATAACGTCCTACAGACTATACCTGGATCCTTGAAACCCTTATCCTCAAAAGATAGAAAATTGATAGAAATGAAGGGAAACCCATTTCAGGGCCCCACGGTGGGCACCAAAAATGTGTGTGTGAAAATTGTACTTGATCTATAGACACAACACTTCAGTAAAACATTAGAGGTTAGCTATAATCGAAATCGTGCAAAATTGAAATCTACTCTAACCAAGTGATTTACTGCCTTCTAGTAGGTGCGAGATTAATGTTCTCAAATTTTTATCGAGATCAGTGACCTAGATGACACCTAAACGAATGATTTGAATACAAAACTGATATGAAATATGAATGCAATTAATCTATATTTTTGGTATTTTCTATGCAATAATAATGAAAAAAAAAATTGATATGAATCTATGCTAATATGAAAACTAATATGAAATGCTAATCTAGAAAATGAATGCAAAAACCAAATTTGATCTCACAATAGCCTTGATTCGCAATAAGCTTTGATTCCTTGTCCTCCAATCCGACAGTGCAAGGATGCAAAAATATGAGATGAATTATGAAAAGCAAAGCCTTGGTTTTATAGAAATCCAGGGCTTTGGAGGTGCATGGAAAAAAAGTCATAAATCACTCAGATTAACTTAGCTTGATTTTTGAGTTATCTGATAATAAAGATAATTAACTCACAAAAACATGCAAAAGCTAAGTTTTAATTCAAAATAGAATTTAGCTTTAATTGATATTTGATAGTTGTCTGCTTTTATGATTGTGCATGTTTTATTTATGAATTAATTTAATAATAAAGTGATTTATGCTCAACTTATCTGATTTTTGAAAGTAAATAATTGATTTATGGGTTAATCAATTATTTAATCAAACTTTTATTAAAAATTATATTATTAAATAATGACAACTTGCTTTAATTAATTAAATAAGAATTTAATCAATTATTCATAGGATATTGAATTTATTGTCAAAATTAAATAATACAATTAATAATAGATAGAATTAACTTCAATTAAATAATTAAGTGGCAGAATTAAATCTAATTAATTAAATATGCAAAATATTCAATTAATCAAATTTTAGGATAAATGTGATTTATTGCCAAATAATCATTAAATTAAAGATAATTATGATGATTAGGAATATTACTAGGAATATTCCCCGATGAAAAATTTAAGATAATCAATTAGGATTCGATGATGTTTAGATGTGCCTTAAGTTAGGACTTTGATGTTGATTTCATTTGATTTGATGGTGTTTAGAGATTAATGAACTTATAGCCCATTTTTGGGGTATTACACTTATGCTCAAAGTGTTCTTGCAAATGGCAAAACTTTTCTTGTTCAGTGAGAGTGAGTGAGACACTATCTATGTTTTTGGAGGACTTAAATGTTGAAAAGAGGAAACCTCCTTTGTACCATGGGGTGGCCTTAGAATCCTCAGAACTAGAACTAGCATTGCTAACAGGTGCTCGTGAGCGTCTAGTAGGAGAAGGTAACTGCGTATAATTGAATGGAGGGTGACTCCCTTGTTCAAATTGAGACCAAGTTGTAACAAGCATGAAAAATAATGTTATTTAACCAATAAAATGAGACAAAGTTTCTTAGATGTTGAGATAAGCAAAAGCCAATGATGATCACTTGTCGAGATAGAACAATAGAGATGGCTGGTCAAAGTGCTCAAGAACTTACAGCTAGTCAATTGACACAAGCCTAGATGTGAGCAAGAAGCTCGATTAGCAAGTAGCTAGATAGGTAACCGTGTTTGGACTAGTGATCAAAAGTGACATTCGATAGGCTCAAATCCAATAGTTTTAGCTCATTCATTTCAATCTAGAAAAATCCTTAGCATGTAGGTAACAAACCAGCTTTAGATAAGAATAGAAAAAGACACTCTACAATAGGTTAAAATGAAAGTGTAATAGCTCCAAATTGCAACAGTAGTAGGACAGCAGAATGACTTAGGGTGATACTTTCCAGGCAAGCAGGGCGATAGTTTATAGCGAGGTGATACTTCACCTTAAACCAGGCAATAGTTTTCAATAATCCTAGGTGATACTTTCTAGGTAGGCGGGGTGATAGTCCAGCAGGGATGAACTATCACACGATATTTCTCTCCACAAGGCATGATACTATTGTGGAATTGTACGACTCTTTGACCAGTGAACATAAAAAACTCAATTTTTGGGACTATTTGCTCAAAATTTTCAGTTTGAAGGTTGATTTTTTCGATTTCAATCACAATGATAGCAGTAATTTGATAGGTTTGCAAATAGTATGGGATCAAACATGTCTTTAAACACTTGAAACAAGAGCAAAAGCAACCTTTCCAAGACAAACAATTGTGATATCAAAATTGAAAGACCCTATGAATGCTACCGAGATGTTGAGTATGCAAGAATGTTTACACAAGTATAGCACAATAAGAACACTTCAAGCACTTACTATCCTAAAAATACAAGACTCAATACTTAACAACTTGGCCCACAACTTGATGCTCCATTGCCTCACACAAAGTGGTTGCCCACAATAGATATTGGCTTTGTCATGGAAGTGCCAAAGACACAACCAAAGGAACACATATGGTGAGTAATCTTGGGGTGATCCAGGTTATTCCACTAGGATCAATCCTTGCACCAAGAAGCTAAGTGGCAAAATAGGGTGGCTTCTATCTATGGTTCTTAGTAAGGGCTTCCATTTGTAGCACCCCTCTTGCTCCCCAAAGGGACTCCTTACCTTGTGGCAAGTAACGAACCTCGTGGCCTCAAGAGTACCTTAAGCATTCTTCCTCAATACTTTCCTCATGGTCACAATCCCACAAGTACTCACATCAAGCAAAGATAAGCACTACGTCTACCAAGGTTTTGTGTCCTTGATAGCCTTGAGATTATAGTGGGTTGGAATAGCTCAGTATTAGCTTGTCCCCACTTGGGTCATTCCTCTTGATTTCTCAAGAGCAGGCCCGCTAAAGGATTCTAAAAATCTAAACAAAGAGTGGATCAACTTATGAGGTTCAAGGTTTTTGTTTCACCACAAGGGTGAAGAGCATACTCCCCTATCTCAAAGTTTTCTCCCAAACACACCAAGCAAATGTTCAATTACCCTCTTGCTTTCAAAATCCAAAGATGGGTCAAGATTTTCTGGTTCACCACAAGGGTGAAGAGCATACTTCTCCTACCACCAAAAGATTTCTACAACAAGATATTAAGTGCCTATAAATTGAAACAACTAGTATATGCCGCACTCAATAAAGAAAGCAATTAAATGAGCACTTGATTGGGTTTTTATGCTTTGGGCAGCCCTACAAAAACTGTTAGTGGCCCTTGTGCATTTGAAGCTTTGACATGCATTCTTTTGGCAAAATATTTTAAGCAAAAGCACCTACAATCACAACTAGTTAGGCCCACAAGGTTAGCAAAATCCAAAATCCAAATAAAATTTGCAAATGAAATCTATCTAACTAAAGCAAACTAAACTAGCAAACTAATTAAATCTAAACTCAGCCAAAAAGATGCAAGAAATAGCTCACTGTCGAGTATAGGTGATAGTATAGACACCAAAAATATCACGCGATACTTTACAGTATAACAGGGCGATAATATATTTCTGGGTGATACTTTGTCTTACACCAAGTGATACTTCTCCTTACACCAGGTGATAGTTCCTGTAATATCTGAGCGATACTTTGAACCGGTAAAGTATCGTGCCAGTATACAAAGAACTATTGCACAATACTTCTGAAAGTATCATAGGATACTCTGAGCCAAAAAAACCATAGACCACAAATGAGCTAAAAACTTGCTGAAATTTTGACAGAAATGCAAAAATTGAAGGACAAAATGCTAATGTTCTACCCCATGATGGGCACCAAAAATGTACACACTAAGATGTGCACTTCTCTAAATCATTGCTTCCAAGAGAATCCATGGATTGGAAACCTTGATAAATTGATTTAGAGCTCCCTAGGCATGGAGTGCAAGGGTGTTAAGAATGCTCTCAGCTAGAGCTATTAAGCCAATAACCCTGTTAGTAAACCATGCAATGGGAGATTCAAATGAAGACAAGGGCAAGAATGCCAATATCCCCAAGAATCAAATAGAAATGAAAATGCAATGCAACTATGCTAGAAATGGAAATGCAAGCTATGCTATGAAAATGAAAGATAGAAGTATTACAAATTCTTACTATTTAGACTATGTGAGATCTAAGCTAGAGCTTGAAAGGAAACTAATCTAAGAAAGCATAAACATGAAGCTAAGCTAAGAATGCAAGAATGAAAGCTAAATGTAGAAAGATCTCCAAAAGGTTCCAAAGTCTTCAAAAGCTCCAAAGTGACCTAGAAAACCTGTAGCATAACATTAGCATAAAAAATTGGGGATCTAGAATGAAGAAGAGTGCTCTCCTTTTATAAGAAATGAGAAAGAATGGACCATGGAGATTAAGAGGAAAAAGATTTAATCAACAGTGGAGCTTGAAAGAGGAGCAATCCATGTGCACAAATATCCTCCAATGGGAAAATAAGAGTTGACTTTTGTGCCCATATGAGACAAAAAGTGTTTTTTCCCTTTTTATAAAATAGGAATAATGTTTTATATGTGCAACTTAAGATAAGAGGAAAAGTGGGGGGCTTTTTATTTAATTAAAAGAGGAGGAAACTCCTTTTAATTAAATAAAGACTTTAGGATAAAATGGTTAGCCCATGGAAAATAATCGAATAAATGATAGAACTAGGATTTGATCAAGAATAAGCAATTGATGATTTTAGCAAAAGGGGCTAATAGTCTAGATGACCATTTTTAGATAATTATACTTGTCACTCCCTTGACAAATGTGGCCTTTTCAGACCACTTACCCATTTCCATTTCCATCACTTGGCATTCCTCTGCCAGGTGGGCTTCTTGTACTCAATTTTTTCTCAACACGTATGTGTTGATGCATGCTTCCACTATTGCTCACATTCTTCAGGTCTGGAATCTAGAGCCTTGGCCCCACAATCACCTTAGTTGGATATAGTGGTGGAATGATGCCATCACTAGTACTATAAGATTTATCTATATTTACGGTCATCAGTTGGCTTGCTACAGGAAGCGTGCCTATGAAGCTAACACTAAGGCTCTTCACAATTCTTCTGATGCACTTGCATTGAACCCCTTTGACACTGAGCTTTAGCTTAAACTTGCCTAGCTTTGACATGAGAAGTAGATTACAGACACCTATGCTACTCATGGAGCTCAAATCAAAGCTCACCTCCACTGGTTGGAGGTGGGAGATAAAGCCTCTAAGGATTTTTTTCATGCTCTCAGGGCCCAGCATACGAATGTTGGTATTCAAAAGATCAAACAAGGACCTGAAACTCTTACTGAGCTTCCTACCATTCTTTAGGATTTTGTTCAACACTATAAAAAAGTGTTTGCTTCGCAGGGAAATTCTGTTGCTCGGGAGGAGGCTCTCAAGGCTTGTATTGTTGTTACTCCAAACCGCATAGTGGCTAAGCAGTGGGCCTTTTGTGAGCAACTTCTTACCATCAGTGACCTTAGAGAAGCTATCTTTTCTATGGTTGATGAAAAATCCCCAGGATGTGATGGCTTCCCCTGTGAATTCTACAAACACTTATGGGATGCTATAGGACTTGAACTGCATAAAGTTTACCTCGAAGCCTTTCATAATAAAATTTTAGGTGCTATCATAAATAAAGGGAACATCAAATTCATACCTAAAGCTAGTGATCTTGAGGATATCTGCAATTGGAGGCCCATCACCTTGCTGAATATCTCCTACAAGATAATTGCTAAGGCTTTAGCTCTCAAAATTAGATATCTCCTTCCACTTATTGTTCACCCTAAGAAAATTGGCTTTATTAAGTCCAGGTATATTCTTGACAACATTATTGTTGTCTGGGAAGGGATGGAATGGGCTCGTCAGTCTAAGCAGCCCACTTTATTTCTCAAGATTGATTTTTCTAAAGCTTATAACTGCATTGAATGGCCTTTCATTCTTGCCATGTTGCAAGCTCTTGGCTTTGGTCCTAATTTTTTGTAGTCTGTGGAGATGCTTTTTGGTGATGCCTTTGCGTGCATTACTATCAATGGGTCTCAATCTGATACCTTTGGGCTTTTTAGATCCATCCGACAAGGTTGTCCATTGGCTCCTACATTATATGTGCTTGCTTCTGAAGGTTTTGGTTATCTTCTTGCCAATTCTATTTCCTCTAGTTTGGTTCAGGGTATTTCTCTTCCTGATTCTTCTTCTTAGCTTGTTAATGGCCACTTTGTTGATGACTCCTTTCTCACTCTTATTGAGGATGAGGAGAATATCCCTAACACCTTACAGTTCCTAGACACCTTTTTTCAAGCCTATGGATCTTCTATTCAGTGGCACAAGACCCTTTGCTTCAGACAGTCTTTCCTTCCAGCCCCTCCCTGGCTTGCTAAGTTTGACTAGAAATGGGTCTAGCATGGGGAAGTCTTCCACTTCCTAGGCATTTCCTTTGCCTTCCATAGATCCTCTATGGACTTATGGAATGTTGTGATTTCCAAGATTGAGAAAAAGATGCAATATTAGATCTGCAAGCCCCTCTCTCTTGCAGGGAAATTCTAGATTTGCTCCAAAGTTTTGGTTGCTACTCATGTTTACTACTCTTCTTGCTGGGCTCCTTCTAAAGTCTCATATCTCAAGCTGGAATTCCTTCTCAAAGACTTTCTCTGGGCCTCTGGAGCCGATAGCCATGGGTTCCATATAATTTCTTGGGAGTGTTGTTGTCTCCCAGAGACTCTGGTGGCCTTGGCCTTCTCTCCACTCAGAAGCAAGGTATTTCTCTTTGTGCCAAGTGGATTAATTTTTCTCTCACTGGAGATGAGGCCTAGAAGATCCTTTTCAGTCACTGGATCTCTTCAGGATTCCATTTTCACAGGCTAGCTTGGAAGGGCATTGGTCTTCAGACCCTTCTCATTATGAAGGAGCTTGTTCATATTTAGGGTACTTTCATCATTAAGAGCATTTGGAAAGCTTGGGAAGCTATTAAGCCATAGCTTTGGTGGGATGGTGATGGCTTTCACAATAGGATTTCTTTCAATCAACAGAATCTCTAGTGGTCCCCATTGTTTTCTATTCAAGGCATCCCTCTAGCTAAGACTCAAGGGGCTAGTGCTCTGCATTTTTTCAAACGTGGCATTCGAACTCCCAAGGACCTCTTCTCTAGGGCCATTATGAGTCTCCGCTCTTGGGAGGATATGTAGGTGCAATACTGCTTGGCTCGCAAAAATTGTCAAACTTTTGATCTGTTGGTTTTTGTTATCCCTAATAATTTTCTTCATAAGTTTGGTATCTAGACTGTTTGGCCCTAGTGGAAGGATTGGAAATGGTATCCCACCACTCCTTTCAACAATTACAAGCCAAGGTTGGGCTACAGATGGTTGTCTCCCCATCTTCCCATGGTGGACATTCTTTGTTGGCAATTTGGCTGAAGTGAGTACATAGATGTTTTCATCATGGCAACATATGATCCACATGAAGATCACACAGGTCAAAGAGTAAGTATAGCAGAGTGCATTGCAAATTTGTCTAAGTGTAAGACAGTATTTTCACCAGTGCACCAAGATATAGTTTGTGTTTGCGACATTGACTAGAGTAAGTTCAATGCTTGCACACTTGAAAATAGACTCTATGATGACTAATGATGACCCATCTTAGAGTGCAAGTTAGTATGGCATGTACGGAATTAGTTATGACAGTTTTACCAAAGACAGTGTGAAGCTGACAGGACAAAATATGAAGGCAGAATTGGTAAAGAGTTAAGGGATTATTTTGTTTATCAAAATAATGACTTAATAATATAAAGGGATGACATCCTAGATGTTAACTCTTGGATAAAGATATATGGAAGCCAACCATGTAAAGTTATTATCTTTAATAACTTGTATATATGTAATATGTAATTGGAAGAAGAAAAACATATGTGGTAATATTGTAATGATATGATGCGAATGTAAGAGTAGAGAAAAGATATTGATACAAGTAGCATAAGGTTATATACCTTAATCCATTTTTTTAATAAGTATACATTTTACATTACTTGTTTGGGCAGTGGGCTCATTTGGTAATCAAATTTTGTATTGACAACTCCTAACAAGGTTGAGGCTTCTAATAAGGCCTATAGTCCCTTAATCAGGACTGATACACTATATGCTTGTAATAGACTCCTAACAAGGTCAACATCCTTAACAGGATACTTTTGATTAGTGGATCTTTGTGGGTACCATCCCCATCGGGGTTTTCCCTTGGCCAGGGTTTCCTCGAGAACATATCATGTGTTATGAGTTCTTTATTTCCATTGCTATGCATATTGTTTAGCTTCTTATGTTATGCATGTATAAAGATAATCTGTTATATCCATAATTGGGAAAAAGATAAAGTTTGTAGAATACTGATTCACCCCCCCTCTCAGTATTCCCTATTTCTAATAATTGGTATCAGAGCTTAGTTGCTCAGAAAAGAATCATTCAAGAAAAGCCTAGCAACTTGAGTAAGATCTCTATGGATATGGATCAACGACAGAAAAATATTGAAGAAGCTCTTGAACAGATTGATATGCTTACTGATGAAAGAAACACTCTGAAAAGGAAATATGATGATGCAAAGAATCTTATTGAGAAACTGAAAAACAAGATAGAAGATCTGAAATCTGAAAAGGAATCTGAAATTTTTATTGAAGATTGTGATGACAATTTAGAAAAAGAAAATGTGATCCTTAAGCATGAACTGAAGATAGAAAATCTGAACCTTAGTTTGAAATATGGAAATGACAAAAATGAAGCAAATCTAAGATCTGAGAATGAAAGGTTGAAGGTTGAGAATGAAGAATTAAAATCTAAACTTGGTAAAGTAACATCTGAATTTGAGAAAGTAAATTTGCAGCATGCAGAACTTGAGAAATACAATAAGATTGTGAAAGGTGAATTGACTCAATCCAAACAACAACTTGAAAGGCTATATTCAAATAGTGAGAAGATCGATGAACAAGTATCTTATGGAAAACCATCCTATGATAAGACTGGACTTGGATTTAATATATTCAGAATAAATGATGAAAGCAAGGAACCAAATCTAAAAGAATCTGAAAGCATAGATAAGAAGAAGTCAGATGAGATCAAAAAATCTGATGACACACCTAAAGGAGAAGAACCACCTAAAGAAGAAGAACCCACTAGTACATTTTACCCTAAATTTTGACCATCAAATAAAAATGTTTAGTTGGTCACATTAGAGAAGGAAAAATTTTATTTTTTTTAAATACATGCCCGTGTTGGTCTCAATTTCAACCAACACGGTATTGGTTGAAATTGAGACCAACGCGGGCATAACATAAAGTTAAAAAAAAGGGCTAACACTTGATCATTTTATTATTTCATTTCACGCAAGAGCTTTCACTGCGACCAGGTATTGTTGATTGCAGAGGATGGATAAAGGAGCTTTCACCGCGACCAAGTATTGCGCGAACAACCATCTGTAATTTTCTTAAGATAAATTACATTTTTCTCATGCAAACAATTGTTTGATTATACTATATCAGTCATCGTAAACAAATTCCCTTCACAGTATTTTGACAAAGTTTAGGAGATTCTAATATTACTGATGTTTCTTGAGAGCCCTTTATTGAAAGGGATAAATTAGCATCTCTTAACCCTAGTCATTCCACAGTGACCAGGTATTGTTGATTGCAGAGGACGGATAAAGGAGCTTTCACCACGACCAGGTATTGAGGTTCAAGCTCTATGTGCAGACCCTCATTAGCCCATGTTAGCCATGACCTAGGTATTAATGAAGCAATGAAGGCTACTCCCTAGTAAATCTGAATCCCAAGTTAGGTATTGTACAATATTTAGAACTTGATAGTAATTTTCTTTAATTAAATAAGCAGGTGGATATCAGTTACCAATTTTGAGAGATTAATAAAAGCACGATAGCATTCATATTTTTCATTTTGTGAAATGGAAAGATTTAACAACCATTCTACACAGTACAAATTATGATATGTTTTAACGATTTCCCTTTTAAAAGTAAAAAAGGAGAACAATCTAATCACACAAATGCGTCATTTTTCAACTTTTGTGTATTCAAATACTAATCCAAAATCACCCATTTCAATTACTCTAAATGAACTGGGTCTAAATAGAATTTTGCGACATTAGTAGAAGCTCTATATTTTATCATTTGAAAAAGAAAAATAGTTCTTGAAGAGATTAAAATCTATTCGTAAGAGGAAAACTAATTTTCTATGACTACTTCTATGATGAGAAACTGGTATTTATGTCTTGAAGCCGCTTAATTCTACCAAAGAAAGTTGAAACCCTCTCAAAGAAAAAAGAAAAGCCTCATAACACCATGGAAGACTAATCAAGAACATTATAAGAATAACTTAAAAAAAATCTTAGTTGAATTTCTGGAAACACCTACTAAAACAATTCATCATGATCCTCCATACAAAATCTCTACATAATTAATTTTTTATATTTCTCAGCAGTCCCAGAAACCAAGCCTCTCTACAAGATTGCAAACTGTAAACACCATAAAAAATCAATATAAACTTTGTATACTAAGATAAAATCAAGAAAATAATAATGAGAGTGAGAAAAAGAGAAAGCGAGCGCATATCACAGTGAAAAATGCTTACCTAAAGACTTGATCTATGATGTAAGCAGTATCTACAAAAAGAAGATGCAAACAGATCACTTATCAATTCATTAACTTCCCCGTAAATTTATACATATATATTGTCTTTCAAAAGATTTCCTAGGATGCACTATTACAAATAGTACCAATATCAACAACCACTAAACATTATTTCCATTTACGTTTGTCCTTAGTTTCTTTTTATTTATTTATTTAAATCGGAGTGAATAAAGTCAGTCCCACGTTGTCTCTAGTCTAATTTTTCAACTTAGGCATGCATATATTTTATTCAAACTCCAATACCCTCTTGGGTTACCTAGTGCACCTAGTGCCTCCAACATAGCTACATCACTACTATTTCAAAATGACAAGTATATTATGCAAGTTGATTAAGTATATATATATATATATATGTATACATATATATATATATATACATATATATATATATACATATATATATACATATATATATATATACATATATATGTATATATACATATATATATATACATATATATATATACATATATATATATATACATATATATATACATATATATATATATACATATATATATACATATATATATATATATATATACATATCTATATATATATATATATATATATATATATATATATGTATATATATATATATATACATAAAAATATATATATATATATATACATAAATATATATATATATATATATATATATATATTTATGTATGTATGTATTATTGATAATCAATATTATATTATCTATGTACAGTCTACTAATGTTATAAGAATCACAGTAGTATGCAGATATATAGTTTGTTGTTCTCTGATATGACATGAGAACTACACAATGAACCTTCTTAAAATGTTGCGTCTGATATATTTGTTTAACAATGCAAAAATGATTTGGTGATGTGCCCGGTATATAAATATGCTTGAACAATCACAAGGTGTTGATATGACAATCTGTGTAAGCAACAAAGATGGTGATATTGCTTAGAGCAATCAAGTCATTGTATCTAATCTGAATATATATTCTTGCAAGAATAATGGTGTTGTCTCTGATGTTTATTTAGATGCCTGCAACCGGATTTGCCAATAAGGCAACTGCTCGATCTGAGTAGATCCAAGTAGGGTGAATTAGACTAAATAAAAGTCTGAATGATGCTTGAAATGATCATCTTCAATCAATCTATATATCCTCATTATCAAATGGTTGTGGCTTTTTAAACTTCAAATGACATCCTTTTCCTTTCAAGAGATCACACCTCTTCATAATGATAACTAATCTTAATCATTCTTCTCCTAATCACTGGCCAACACAACTCTTCATCTTTTAATCAATTTGTTAACATCAAGACTTAAAGTTAATTTCATGTCTTTAGTCAATCTCCTTATATAATTTGGATCTTATGAGATCATTTTCTTAATAAATGACAAGTCATAATATTCATGATATGGGTATTATCATCTGTTGTAGACTGATTTGTGTATCCCTGTTTTGTTCTTTATAGCAGTCTGGTTTCCTTGTATGATCGGTGGCAATATCCTTATTCCAATCACTGACTGACTCTAGTTTATTTACATCAATATATTTGTATTGATTGCATCATTCTATGCTTTATGTCAATATTGCTATAATCGATATCCTTTTCAAATCGATTCTCTGATATAGAGGTTGCTATTATACTTATCATATCGATTAGCATTATTATCGATTAATCTTATAGTTGGTGCCATTATATAATTGACTTAACTGTTCTTGCT
Organism: Chamaecyparis obtusa; assembly: GCA_027943335.1. NCBI lineage: Eukaryota > Viridiplantae > Streptophyta > Pinopsida > Cupressales > Cupressaceae > Chamaecyparis > Chamaecyparis obtusa. The sequence goes on from BSBK01000589.1 coordinate 2,928,568, forward strand.
TATTGTTGATTGATCTCTCTGGTGCTATACTCATTACTAACTTCATTGATTGATCCTTCATTTATAACTAATTATGGACTTTATCGTCATGCCTTTGCAGGTGTCGATTCTCTGTTACATAACATCATCGACTTGTTGCTGACTTTGAGAGGTCACCAATTATTAGTTGCTAAAGATTATATTATTGATACTTGGTGATTATCAATTGTAATTCCCATATCATGAGTGCCAACAAATATATGGATATAGGAGCAGCAACATTATTATTCCTCAAATATGGCAGTGCCACAAAATACAATATCAGATATAGAAAAGTATGACAAACCCAGTAGATATTGGTAAAGTGTTTACCTTTTTAGATACCCTTTTTTGAGTTCTTGAACTCATATCAACCTCAAGTCTTCATCCCTTGACTAGTGAACCTTTCTACTGCTGCTTGCTCTATTTCCTAGGCCTAATTAGCCCCCTTTATCAAAGCAACCCTATACTCCACTACTCTCCAAGACTTTATAACCTTAAATAGTCTTATATTAGGTTTCCAAACCACCAATTTTCTATTTTTTTTGGTCACACTACTCACCCAACTTCCAAACCATTAAACTCTTGTTCCTAGGGTCATAAATCTAGGGCTTTGTGGAAAATGCCCTTCCCGAAAACACACACATTCAAATATAGTTCAAACACTCTCCAATACATTCCAATAAACATCTCCAACCCTTAATTACTCTCTCCAATCTTCCAATCACTCCCAGCCATCATTTGGTGCCCTCAAAGTGCACCTATTGTTGTGTGTTCACCAATCAAACACTATTCTTTCACTTTGCACTTTTCCATGCATTTAAGACCATATTTAACACATATAATACACTATGGCATCTCCCACCCAAACCATAATTAGTATAGAGGTGGGAGTGCCTTCACATCTTTGGAGAATACAATGGGGTTGCTGACTATACCCTGCTAAACGGTGACTGTTCCCGCACCAGTCAAGACCTTGGCATTAAAAATAATCAAAATAGAAAATTTCTTGAATAATAAGTAAAATTAATGTTTTAAAACATTCCTATGTTTCCACCAAACAAAAATCACATGCTATTCATTCGAACCAATTTACTGTTATAGGGACTGTTCCACTGGACAGCAAGTTACCAATTTGTAGAGAATTTAACTTTGTTCCTTCAAAATAAACCTTTCACTTCGTGCCATTACATATTCATTATGGTCCCCCTATCCACTCACATGGATCTCCCTAAAATAAGACTCTAACCTTCAAGAAAATGACTTGAACCTTCAAACTACTTCCTAACTGCCTCTATACCAGTCTTAACTAACTGTTAACAACATAACATAAGAAAAATGTTGTCAACTTGACCACTCAACCTTTCTATACTAACCTAAAGACTCTTAAAAGGTTTAAAGACAACCTTGAATAACTTCTTACCTCTACTAACTCCTAACTAATCCTCCTTAATCCCATTTGGCTTATATTGCCAATGTTGGCAATTTTACAAAATATTGCACTTTTAGTGCCTTTTACATCTTTTAGAGGCTTTGATAGCCTTAATACATATTTTAAGACCCTTAAAACCATATTAAACATTACATCAAATTCAAATGACCCCTATCCCATAAACCTTACACCTTAGCCATTTTGGCCTAGTTGCCAATCTTGGCAATCTATTACATTTTTAAGATTTTATCATTTCTATTACATCCCAATGGCTCAAAGGCCATGGTACATTATCAAATGACTTTACATATCTTCATTAGGCATTGATTTCCCTTGGTACCTTCATGGTCTCCTTCATAGGTCCTGGTGTACCTTGTAGTTTCATGTGTCCACTTGGTGCCCCTGCACCAAGATGAAAGCATGCAAAAACTCTATAGGTATACGACTTGTGAGTGTACTTCTCATAAAAAGTATTACTATTACAGTTGCTCGAACTTAAATATGATTTCTCCATTAATATCAGGAGGGCAGCTAGATTAGGTTTCAAACTTAGGTCGAATTCCTCAATATTTTAGATTAGACATTATTTTGTTCTATAACCCTATCCTTGTGCGATTGATTGACTGAGCATGTCAATTTTTTGTCATTTTACTCAAGAAATTGAATGCATATATTTCTTTAGGCTCATCAACATTATTATGAAAGGATATTGTATATGCCAACTTTCAAAATTACTAGCACTTAGTTGGTATTGACATAATTTTGAATAGGGGTCCTTATATTACACAAAATTCTCATTGAAAGTTAAAATATACCATTAAAATCTAAATGATAAAGATATTTCATATGATGTTTTCAATATTAAAATGGTTGAGAAAATGGTTGTTCAGTAACGATTTTTATCTGCATGTTGCAAACAAATCATCCTTCTTCCACCAACGAGTCATTCCATTCAAGAAAGACCATGTCTAACGATATCAACGCACAAAAAAATAGGGAGACAATTGCTAGAATATGGTCTAACTTAAAAAGAAAAGGTGATGGAAAATTTTATTGTCCTTGCAAAATTTGTAAGGGCTTAAAGACTTGAAGATATCTAATCAAAACAGCTGAGGGACATTGTAGGCAACATGGTCACATTGAAGGGGGAAACGAATTTCATCCATTGGTATGTATTTTAATAATTTATAAAATACATAAGACATGATTTGATGATGACAACATGGTCATGGTTAATATAAGGTCATCATTTTCATATAGGTCAACATCCCTGAGTTTCATGTTATGGACCATGACAATCTGGAGAATGTGGATTTCCAAATGAGGGAACATGGAGGTGTGAATATAGAAGTAGAAGGTAATGATATCATGGAAGAAGACCACGATGATGAAGAAGATCAAGATGATCACGATGATCAAGATGATGATGATGATGATGATGATGATGATGATGATGTTGACGTAGAACTTGATGTACCTATACTTGAGAAGGCACACGAGCCCCTATATGAAGGCTCTGAAACAACTCTTCTTGCCGCTGTATTGTTGTTGGTGAACTTGAAGGTTATGAATGGTTTATCCAACGTAGAAATGACATGTATGTTAAGGTATGTCATCTTTTTTCATTATTTTAGTCATAATTCTCTTACAATTAACATTTGGTGAATCGTGTAGCAATTAATATTCTTTAAATTAACAAATTATATTTTTGGTCGTAGATTGATAGGTGAGTTTTGGTTACCACCATCAAACATTCTACGTACCGAGAATTATCTGCCATTATGAAAGATATTGGAATGGAGTATCAAACAATACATGCATGTCCGAACAATCATATTATATATCATAAACAGCATGAATTTGCAACAGAATGCCCTATTTGTCATATTAGTAGATATCAACTAGATCGAATAACAAAAAAGGTGCCTTGCAAGGTTCTTCGACATATTCTCATTATTCCACGTCTACAATGATTATTCAAGTGCAATAGCTTGGCACAATTTATGGATTACCATGCACGCAATAGAAGTCAAGATGACATTATGCAAATGCCTGCGCATGGTTCAGCATTTAGGAAATAGAGGAAAAATGGCCACACTTTAAAGAAGAACCTCGTAATCTCAAGCTTTCATTGGCAGTGGACGGTGTCAATCCATTTGGAGAGATGAGATCTACTTACTCGGTGTGGCCTATTTTTGTTATCAACAATAACATTCCTCCTTGGTTGTCCATAAAGAGGGAGCACATAATGTTGGCACTGATTGTTCCAGGTATTTTTTTATTTAATGGTCATCTAAATTAATTTATTATTAATAATCCATCAAAATGGTCATAATAATTATCTAATGTTTTTGTTCATTCAACTAGGTAAGTACCAAGTTAAAGATATCAATGTATATATTGAGCCCCTTATCGACGAGTTGATGGTGTTATGGAATGGGGTCACTATGTATGACATCTCTAGACCAATAGGACAAAGACAATTTTAATTCCATGCAATGCTTGTATGGACAATACATGATGCCCCTGGGCTAACACATTTTTGTGGTATGTTCTCTTCTTAACGCCTCTTTTTTGGTATGTTATAGTGCTAACACAAAGTTAACACATTTAATCCAATTATACATGATCTTGTAGGTCTTCAGACAAAGGGAAAATTTGCATGTCTAGTTTGTGGTCCAAAGATGAAATCTCATCATTCAAAAAGTTTAAGAAAGCAGGTGTTCGATGAGAATAGACACTTTCTCCATAGAAATCATAAGTACCAAATTACTTAAAAACATCTTTTCAATGTGAAAGAAGAGACTACATCAAAGCCATAGAGAATGACACCTCGCCTATGGAAGTCGGCAAACAATAAAATAAATCATTAAGGTAATGTCATTCCATCTGATGGTTTTTGTTTCAAATTTATATTTTGATATTGTATTTTGTTTACTGATGATGTAATTGATGCTTGTGAAGGTCGTCAAGGCATCAATGACCAACTTCCAAAAGGACTAAAAATTTATCCTACACAATTTACTAGGTTGTCGTACTATGAGAAACTCCCAATCGTGCATTTGTTTGATCCTATGCATATTGGAAAGAATGTAACAGAGACATTATGGAAAATATTGGATGGAAGGCGTGACAGACCAAATTGTCAAAATTTGTAGTGACATTGAAGAATCCAACCATGCAATGAAAAATGTCATTTGATTAAATAACAATGGAGACCAAATTGATACAAGTGCCCTTACATGGTTATTGTCAGAGCAACAGAGCAATGCTATAAAAGAAATTATAAAAAAAATATGATTTCCTACAGGATTTGTTGTGAACATAAATGATCTCATATCAAAGAAAAGTGAATTTGGGCCAGGGATGAAAACACACGATTGGCATATATTTATTAAGGTAATTCATATTATTTTGTATTCACTATATATTTGTATACTGCATGTGGTTTTCATTGCATTCTTTTATAAAATATTGACAAGATCATTTTACAAATATTGTAGTACGTTCTACCTCTACTCTCCCACACCACTTCGCCAATGGTGTCAAACAAGTTATATATGATCTTGGAAAATACATGAGGTGGTTGTCATCTAAAGAAATCAATAAAGAAGACATAAAATATTAGAAGAGAAAAATTCCTCTTCTTATGTGTGAAATGCAAAAGTGTCTACCTTCAACTTTTTTCAATGCACAAGAACACTACCTCATACATCAAGTTGAGGAGATTGAATTGTGTGGACCTATACCAACTAGGTCAATGTGGATGGTTGAGAGGCACTTAAAATTTTTGAAAGGCTTGGTTCGACGGAGAGCACATCCTGAGGGTTCTATGGTGGAGGGATATATGGTATACCAGACCATGGTGTACATTAGTGAATATCTTCCTAAGTTTGCAGCAAAGATCCATGTAGATCGTATTTGGGATCCCAACTCCATTAAAAAATTTGAAGGGGAGTACTTGATAGGAAAAGGTAGATTGAGGAAAGTGAGAGGTAAATCTAAGATGTTATTGTAGTTAATTAATTCTTATAAATCTTCAATATAAGTTATTTATAATTGGTGTATTTTTTGATACAGCTGGTCAAGAGTGGGATGCAATACATTTGTATATTGTGAACAATTTTGATTGGATGATGGTATGGATTGAACGATGTCAAAAAAATGGTTGCTCGTTAACATGGGAAGGTGTTGCTTCATTGATTAAAGAAGCTCATCGTAATGGAGATTCCAATGTTATGCCAATGGTAATTGATCTAGCACATGGTTTAAGAGGTGGAGAGGTATGTACAAATTTATTAATGATCATGACTCGTATGTTTCATATCAACTCATGATGCAAATAATTTTCACGCTTGAAAAATTGTAGGTCAAGCACCACAAAGCTATGTACTATCATGGCCACAAATTTTGCATAAAAAAGTTGGATGACACAAAGAAAACTTGTGATTTTGGGATAAGTGCAGTTTTTGAGGTCACCAATATATCATCTAGAAATGGTATACATCCTCAACAATCTCAAAATCAATACTATAGCATCTTGGATGATATAATTGAGTGCGACTTTAACTCCTTCAAAGTAGTTCTATTCATCGTCAAATGGTACAGGCTACGACTGAATCAAAATGATCCAGATAGAACTGTTATTCAACATGATAATGGATTTACAATGATTAATACAAAGTCATTTGAGCTAGTTGGAGATAAGTCCTATGTTCTTCCAAGCTAGTGTGAGCAAGTGTTTTACTCAGAGGTTCCACATAAATAAGGTTGGTCATTTGTTGTTAGACATGATCCAAGAGGAAGGCTGATAAAGTATAATGTTATGGAAGAAGAAGATACTGAAGATGATGAAGAAGTGGATGATGAAGATCAAGATGATGATGATGATGATGATGATGATGATGATGATGATGATGATGGTGATGATGATGATGATGATGATGATGATGCTGATGACGATGGTGATGGTGATCATGGCGATGATGATGATGGTGATGTTGTTGATGGCGATGATGATGGTGATGATGGTGATGATGATGATGATGATGATGATGCTGATCAATGACATAATTGAAATGATTACATATTTATTGTGTTCAAATTGTAATGATTACATATTTATTGTGTTCAATTCTGATGATTACATATTTATGTATTGCTTTCAATTGCAATGATTACATATTTATTGTGTTCAATTCTAATGATTACAACATATGTGATTTATAATTACCAATGTTTTTCTTACGATGCTCAATTAATTGCTGCTGATACATGTATATTTGTGTTTGATTATCACCCTTTTTGCAAACAGCTAATTGACTACAGACATCATCACCCCTTCTGTTGACGATCTTGCATTCCATATATAAGGTAAATTTGTTCATGTTTACAATGTTGCATATTGTTCATGTTATCTTCTAAGTTATTTGTAGCGTATGTATCATGTAATTTTTAGCTAACTTAAGATAAATGATTAACATATGCAGGAAATTTGAGCCCTTTGGCGTGGATCGTGCATAGTGACATGGATTAGCAGGTATAAGTCAATAAATAGATATAATTTTCTTATATTCTTCTTGTTTATCACTAATCACGTATGTTATAAATAGACATATTATATAATCATATAATGTATATATAGACAAAGAAGAACCGTACGTATGGGTCATGACTTGATTATTCTATATATATTGACATGACAATTTCTCATTTGATGGATTGCTGCACCCACCAAATAGGTACTTGTCAGATCTATCTACATCAAATGAGGGAAATGAGGGAATGCTAGATGAAAGTTCTACATGTAGTACGGCTAAAATAGGGAGATCAACTAGAGGTCAAAAGATTAAAAAAAAATTTGATAAACGCATGCAATATTTCCTTGCTAATGGGGGGTCATGTTCTTATGATGATGAGACCAAAGGCGACATCAAGGTGCCCTTTTGGTACACACACATTGAAAAAGAATGGGTACCAATGAGCTACCTCCAATTAACACTGATTTTTGTGTTAATGAGAGGATATATCGCATTGCTCCATCCTCATTACATGGTTTGGGCCTATTTTCCATGGATGGGATAAAGGTATGTTACAAAAGAGTTGTTGAATTGTTCAAGTATGTCGGTCCGTGTTACAATTACAATGATTGGATGCGGATTGTTAAATATAAAAAAAACTATGCGTAGGTATGCACTCTCAGCTAATTATATACAAAGGAAAGAAAATGATCAAAGTAAAAGATTTGCAATGTACATTGATGGAACCCCAAAAGCAATAGGTAATATTGTAGGTTTTATAAATAGTACACGACCTTCCTCAACTAATAAGCAACCCAATTGCATATTTGAGGCGCGTGAGGGGAATCAAGTTTTTGTATGTGCAATAAAATCAATAAGTGCAGGGGAAGAATTGCTAATAGATTATCATTTAAATCACATTGATACAAACAAAGTTACTATCATGAGGGTGGTAAGTAATATATACCATTTTATTAATAAGTTTTTTTTTGCTAAGTCTATTGCTTTCAATTCACTAAAGTTTTCATATTTAATCTTTGTCACAAGACGATATGGATCCCACACATGATAGAGGCCACGAGGATGCTCCTCCCACCCATTCTTTAGCAAGGGTAAACCTTATTGAAATTGTACAAATTAGATAGTTGAAAAATGTTATATTATTACATTATTTTATTTATGATTTTGAAGTTTTTATGATAGTTTTACTCATATTCCTGTCACAATTTGATGTTCAGGATAAGGGAAAAGCACCCTCAACAATAGAGGCAATAGCTACCCCCTCTGATGATGATCATTTCGCAGATTCACCTAATGTAACAAGTATGTTGAAGAAAAAAATGAAACAAATCAATTTAGAAATAATTGGAATTTTGTATGAAACAAATCCAACTGAGGAGATGCTGATGAGGCTATCTAAATTGAAAGCGCTCATACATCGGTATCAAGTAAGCAGTAATGAATCTTTAGTTATAACAAAATTTCAATAAAGGTTTATATTTTATACTCTTTTATGTTGTGAAGTAAAATATGTAATATGTGTTCTTGTTGCAGGATTTTATGGAATCTCTAATACCTGGTCAAGGACAATGCGGTGAGGCTGGTACTAGCAGACCTTCGACCGCCTCAAGTAAAATAATCCTTTAGTTGACAAGTTACAAGGAATTTTTTCTTTGGAACATTCAAAAACTTCTTAAGTTAACTCTTACTTTTATTATTTCAAAATGTCTTTGCTAACAATGTATTGTTCAGGTCATCAATTGCAGGAGGCTCCTCCTAGCCAGGACGTCCATACAAGATTTCCAGGTGCAATGTTGGCCACAAGGGCCATGCAAACATCAACGCCTTCATGGTCTATGGCAACTGGTAAATCCTTGTTTTGCTATATTTGGTTTTGTGTTAATTATGATTTGATAATTTGTACTTTAATCTTGGGTGCATCACATAGTGGATTATTTTTTTGGAGTAGGAGATACACCGGCGGCACCATTTGGTATGCCAAATATAGATCAATCTACATGTATTGGTGATAATTCACCACCATTTCCTAGATCTACCCGTGTTACTAGCACAGGAGTTATGCAGACGTCATTATTGATTGACAATAATGAATCAATGCCTTTAAAATGTCCTAAGATTCCAGGTACTTTAAATAATTATTTTTTATATTGTAATATGCATTTACCTATTCATAACAAGTTTTGGATTGATTATCCCATGACATTTTTTGCAGGAAACGATACATTTAATAAGAATCTTTATGACCTCGCACTGCATATATTCAGGTCCACCATATGTACAAGGTGGAACATCATAAGTGAACTAACTTTATCTCACTATTTTTTTTTCATATCATTAATTGGTACAGTATTTTTCCTTTCATTCGAGTCTTTTCTTTTAGTAGCTATATCTAACAATTTTGTGTTTTTTCTTAAAAGGTGGAATTTACAAGAAAAAAAATTAAAAGATCAACTCGTTAAAGATTTAGAGCATGAGTTTGGTAATAATATTTTTGACGAGAAGAAAATTTTAGAAAGAGCTTGCAAACATCTCAAGACTGTGAGGGACGCATATAGAAAGAGTCTCATCCAGAACCCAAAGTACGAGCGTCCTCCCTTTATTTCAGTGAGGGATTGGAATGAATTCATTTTGGATGCAAAGGAGAAAGCGGATGCTCAAAGAGGAATTTCACCAACAAATGCGAGAAGGTATGCAATATTATTAACTACTAGTACAATGTAATAATGCACTAATTAGTGATCTTTATATCTATATCATCTAACATATTTCAAACTTTTCATAGGTTGCAGGACACTTCAATGGCAACAAAGGCCAGGCTGCAAAAGATTGGGTAGCACAGACTTGGTGCTAGAGGATATTCAAAAATTAAAGCACGAATTGTAAGTAGCAGTAAATGAATTGCAAAGAAAAATTATTTATAAAATGCAAATAATTTTGTTTAATCAAAAAATGTAGGGCTCTGATTTTAATTTAGAGGCCACGGAAGAACACAAAAAAATTGCCTTCAAGGAAGGCTATCAAATCATGGCTAAACGCCTATAGCAAGCTTCCACTGGCCTAACCGAAGAGTCTCCTACATCATGTGCATAGGTAAATATGCCAAAAAATATATTAGAAATTGAATACTTGAGCAACAATCAATTTGATAATAATGTGCATGACATTGCAATGCAGCCTCTTAATCATGACACAGATCATATGCCACATCATGAAGCCCCTAATGTGCATTGTACTATCCAAGGAGGTGCTCATTTTCTATTTAAAACTAATTATGTAATTATTAATACAATTTAACATCTTAAATTGAACTTGGTGTAACATTTTTGTGTATATTTTAGAGGATACAGAATCATGTCATGCTGAATGAGTGCCAGAGGATGTTCAGATTGATCACCATGTAGATCATGTGGCACATTCAGGTAAAGAAAATCTATGTTTTATTCTTTTAAATTAATTTTTTATTTATAGTTCTTTTACTTACATAAATACTTGTAATTCACTAATATAAAATGGTGTGAATTTAACTCATGAAGTAGTTGTTATTGCAGCGGACCCCCCTTTGGCGCAGTGGCCTCGTGTTCCTGAACAGATGACGAGGAGACACACATTGGAATTAGAATCACTAGAGGAGGGGAATGATGAGGACATTGATCTTCCTCTTATAAATTACATGATTAAAAAAAATAGCAAGAAACCCAAAAATAAATGATTGTAATTAACATTTATTGCTAATTAAAAAACGTTATCTTAATGGATGTAATTTTGTACTAGTAATGTTGATGAATGATGTGTTAATGAATTCTTCATGAATGTTGTGTGTTAATGAATTATTCATGAATGTTGTGTGTTAATGAATTTTGTGTTAAAAAATTATTCATGAATGTTGTGTGTTAATGAATTTTATGTGTTAATGAATGTTATCATGTGATTATAATGATTGAATGTTATATTTCAAAAATGGATGAATGAATGAATGTTATTAAATGTTAATGGGGAATTTAGAGTGATGTTGGGGGGGGGGGGGGGGGGGGAATGAGCTTCCACCTTCACGTGGTTGGCCTTGTTTAGTAGAAAATATTAAACTATTCTCGAAACCAAGTGAAGCTCAAACTTTAAAGACAAGCTTAGAGTTAATAGTGACAACCAATTAGCAAGTCGAAATGAAGTTCTTCGTTACAGGTACCTTTTTAGTTTTTAAAGCACAATGTTATGTTTTAATATTGTGTACTTTTTTTCTTAAGCCACAGTATTCTTTTACTATAAGAACATAATTTATGAACATTTTAGTAACTATTCTAACATCGCTTTATGACAAATCTTGTTTTGGCAAAGATGGTGATAAGTGGTGTTGTCTATTCCTTGGGAGATTGGATTGCACAGGTCTGTATCTCAAAATCATTTGCATGTGGCAGAAATGCATACTTACAACCATTTCATTCTACATTTAAAAACATTGATGACACTCTAGACACAAAATAATGCTCATGTTGTTGACTTGACAGTGCTATGAAGGAAAACCAATTTTTGAATTTGATCGAACCCAGATGTTCAAATCTGGTCTCCTTGGATTTAGTCTTCATGGTTCTTTGTCTCATTATTACTATCATTTTAGTGAGGTAACACCTTTGCCTTCTTTCTTAGTCTCTTACAATTCATACTTGTTTAAATCATTGTGCACAATGTTAAAAATGGTCTTTGATGCATTTCCCATAGATGCTATGAATACAACACAGGATATTAAAACATTGCATTCCAAGGTTGAAGAATTGATAGAGAAACATCTTTTAGCGGTTACTTTTTTACACTTGTGTGCAGTTTGCAATCACCTTTAATTAATAAAGACTAAAGTAAGTACTTTTGCCTTTTTTAATTCATTAATTATTTATTCTTTATGTTTCTTCCTCCTAGCGAAGATTTGAATTCTTTTATTTCATTTTCTCTTCCTTATTATGTTCCACTTTCTTTTGTATTCAATTTCAGTTAAAGGTATATTTTGATTATATACCCTTAGTCATAACCATGAATGGTCAAACTTGAAATGGCATCATTATAGGTTTTCAGTTCCTAAGATATAACTAGAAGTGACAAAATAATTAGAATTGAATAAGAGCTTGGTTCCTAGGGTACCGAAATGAAAGATTAGTGCAAGTATTTATAGCATCAATTAAGGATAAACAAATTATTTAGTTAACATCCTACATTTTATGGCTAATATTATGAAAATATGTTTGGAAAAATGTTATTGATCACAAGGTCCTAACATAGAAGTTGGACTTATGATCTATCTCTATTCTTTAAACCATAGAATATGCCTCACCTTACACTTAGATATTTATTACTATGATGTAGATTATTAGTGAGAATGGTGCAAGAGCACTAGGAACACAATGAGGAATCGGGACCAAATTTTGGCCAAAGCTTGTAATAAGTCCATGATAAGGCCATTCATTGCATTTTCATAGTTCTTTCATGCATTATTTCATGCATTATGTTTCAATTGTAAGGCCATTTGAGCCATAATGTACCCATTTGGCCTATAAGGCCCTAGGTGGGTCAAAAGTTGTCAAACTAGTCAAATAGGTGGAAATGGTATGGAAACGGTGTTTTTTTGTTCTATTTGAGTCATATTGGTCATGTTTGGAATGTAATAAGGGTCACTAAAAAGTTGTCAAAAGAGGGATTAAGCCATCAACCACCTTAGAGGTTAGTTGGAAGTAGTTAAAACTAATTTTAACTAACTTATATACCCCTCTTTGGGATGAGGGTAGACAGATCTTGGAGATTGGATGAAATTTCAATAAAGTTTCAATAGAAAACATTGCATTTTATTGTGTTTATCTTGCAAATCATTGTAACAGTCACGTGCTATGATCTAATACTAATTCATTTTGATTGTAATTCAACTTGGTGATGAATTTTGATGAATCTCCTTCCATTTGATCTAATTTTCATGCTCTTCCATGAATTATAGAGAAAGATCCATTCATTTTTGTCAAAACAGTCATGGAACCCCATGTTCAAGGGTTTGGATACAAATTGATTGATTTCTTCATTTCTAACCATTGGAAAATTTTGAAATTGTGGATGTTGATAGTACATTTATTTAACTAAGCATTTCAATCTTTTTTGGATCAATCCATTTTGTATTTGAGGAGATCTCACAAGCCCTAGGCAGGCTGCTATTTGAATTTTACTCACTGTGACTGCGGATTTCATTTGTCTTGATAATATGTGATTGAACAAATGGTTCTAATGATTGCACGTGATTGAATAAGGTCAAGAGGAGTCTGAACATCATTGTAAGAATTTGGATCAGCAGATCTACTTGTTCTTTTTGAGATCAAATTGCTTTATTAGTCATAATTGTCTAGTTTTACGACAATCATTCCCAGTTTTGGTAAAGGAAGCATAACATTTTATTCAATCGTTGGATCTTTCCATAAATTTGGGAAACGTTATGTAACTAAAAAATCTAAATTCTAACTGAAGTGAATGGATTAATTGTCCTTTATGTGGAAGTTATAAATGACTGTTCATCACAGATTATTGTGACCAGCAAACCATCAATCTTCTCAAGAATTGCTCTATATGAATGTAATCAGTAAATGGATATGATATCATAGTGATGTAAAGGATCCCATAGCCTCTCAAATGCCTTGAGATATGATGCCACATTTTTGCATTCAGTTTGGGAGTTACATTTTCCATTACAAGCCATTGATTGTAAGCACTAGGAGTTAAAGAAGAGAGTCCTTGTTACTTTCATATTTTGCCTCACATTATTAAAGGTTCAAAGGAATCATTTTGTCATTTTGGATTGTCCATACTCTGTCTCACTGTAAAAACTAGGAGATTCATCCTTTTAGGCCATTCCATGTTAATATTTGCAGTCACTCTAAGGGATTGAACTTCTAATTGGATCTCTCTGACTACCCAAAGGAGTTGTCACAAAAAAAATAATCCATGATGAAGACCATAACCTCTCAAAGTTGTTTGGAATCATGTTAGGTGTCTTTGAATAAGTCAAGGAAGGGTTGTATACAGGAGGTAGAATTTGTGAAGATTGTGATCTAGGGTGTAAGAGTATGTTGAAGGGCATTGTGGGTCCTTTTGGGTCAGAGATGAAGAAGTGTTTGGGTTGAGCTTTGGGTGAGTCTTTTGAAGAAGATGGTGAATTTTCAAGTCAGGAGATTTTTTAGCCATGCTAGATGCCTCATTTATCAAAAATTGGAGTCTTGAAGGATGCTTGGGTCAGAGAGTACTCTTAGGATGTGTGAGGAAGCAGGATGCTATACATCAGAGAACCTATTCACATATTAAGTATACTTTGGTGTTAAGTTACTTATCCTTATATCCCCTGTCACTTCTAAAATATGGTTATAATGGTTTCATCTCTCATTATTGACTTTTTGTTAACTAGCCATTTAATATTTTCTTTATGGATTTAATAAATTTGTATGAATGGTTGTCTCATTGCATAGGATTAAGCCATGTGTCAACATATTGTTACTCCTACATCATACCTTGCCTATATTTAAGCAATGTGTCTTGTACATTTGTAGTAATATTCAACTATTATCAATCTATGAATTATTATACTAGTTATATTTTCCATTCTCTCTTCTAGGGGGAATCCTAGCTAACATTAATCACATACCATTTTTTCCTTACTGTCAAACACCTTACAAGTTCCTTGTTCAAAATGACCTTCATGTTTTTGGCAATGTCACCATTTCACACTTTAGCCCTTCTAGGCTTGTCCTAGTAGCCCGATTCAGCAAATAATTTGCACTTAACTCCACATTTTCCTAAAAAACCCAAGGAAAAAAATACATGATTGAATGCCCCTCAACAAGTTACATAACATATGTCAATCTCATGACATGATTCCTTGACTAGTGAAGTCATCCAACCCTATAAAGCACTCACTCTAGGCCTAATTAGCTCTCACTTTTCAAAGCAACTAATAACTCCTCTCACTTCCAAGACTCCAAACCCTTAAAGAGTCTTGAAAAATGATCCCAATCCATATATTTTCAAGTTTTTAAGTTTCCATTCCTTCATTTAACCATTGTTTTGTCAAACCCTCATTTTAAGGGTCATAGGGCTAGGGCATCACCAAACCACCACTTCTAACCACTCCAAGGCTCCAACTTTGAACCAAACACCTTCACTAGGACCTAACTAGATAGGATCCACCATAAAATGTACTCCTTCTTTGGAGAAAACTCCTCAACCAATGACTGTTGTTGTTCATGGCACCAATTTCTGAACTTCTACATTGTGGCAGTCATTGTATCTTTCCATTTCCCAACTTTTCCTGTATTCCAACAATATATGGAACATATATTACATTAAGGAACTCCTCCCACAAATCATAGGCATCGCAAAGTGTGGGAGGATTCCATATCTCCAAGAAACACCAAAACTATTTAACTATTAAGAGTAAATGTACAGGCACAGTCCATTATGAAGATGCATTATGATGAAAAGATCCATTGTGAGTATTTAAAAATTGGTATCTTGATTGGTGGTGAACCAAAAAGATGCATTTTTAACGTACACCAAATTGGTATCTTGATTGGTGGTGAACCAAAAAGTTACTTTATATCTCCAATTCTTTACAAGTATTGTTTTCTGTTTTATTTGCATTGGCATATTGGCATTGCTTTTTTATTAAATTGTTCACAAGTTTTCTAAAGACACTTAAAATAAGATCATTATTTTTATTGAGATTGTTTGAATGTTGTTCTATCTCTATCATTTCTTGTATCCTTCACTTCATGTTGTGGTTTCTTTTACACTGATCTTGTTCTCTTCTACACAAAATGTGGCATACGCTTATGGGAGTGTTTATTGACAACTAACTTCTATGTTGGGTTATCTTGAATGTCCTTGGTGTGGTTTTTGACTCTAATTTGGATGGGCTTCCCTACCTTGTGTATGTGTTGTATCCTAAATAAATAATTCACATCATGTGTATCCTAAGTTTTAGGGTTTAGATGGTTTTTGCTTGTATCTAACATGTTTCTTAGGGTGTTTGGAATGATGAGGGATGTTTGTTCTTATTTAGAATGCTTAGCCAACTTCTTACATGTGCCAACAAGGGGCAATAAGTTGTGGCAAATAAAAAAAATGCTTCATCTACTATACCTCTTTTGCAAATCCCATCAATAAGGGTGTTGTATGCAATGATATCAGGAAGATAATGAGTGTGCCTAATTCTATCCAAAATCCCAAGTGCTTCCTCAATTTGATCCCATTTATGCAAAGCCTTTATTGGGATGTTATAACATTTGGATGTATATCCATTTTTTTTCATTTCAGCCAGAAGGGAGTTGCAGCCCATGAGCCATCAAGACATTTCCTCATGAAATGATCATAAATGGGGAGTATAACCACATAGCAAATATCAATAACAAAACAAATAAAGAGAGATCAAACACTTCACCAGGGTTTTATCCAACATATTGCATTTTTGTCCTACAGGGAAATTACAAAGTAACATAGAAATGAATGCATAAGTATCAATTGGCTTAATCCTATGCAATGAGACAACCATTCATACAAATTTATTAAATCCATAAAGAAAATATTAAATGGCTAGTTAACAAAAAGTCAATAACGAGAGATGAAACCATTATAACCATATTTTAGAAGTGACACGGGATATAAGGATAAGTAACTTAACACCAAAGTATACTTAATATGTGAATAGGTTCTCTAACGTATAGCATCCTGCTTCCTCCAAACGGCGTACCAACATATTGCATTTTCGTCCTACAGGGACATTACAAAGTAACATAGAAATGAATGCATAAGTATTAATTTCTAGAGCTGGGAAAAAATATATCAGAGAGAAATTTTAATACTCAGCAAGAAGAATTGTAATATCCTAGAAATAATAAATGAATCATCATTTACAAAGTCTCTTAATATTTTCATTTGACCAACTTCAAGTAGCCAGTCAATAGACTGGATAGTCGCATCACTTGGAGCACAACCTTTTTTTTTCATTTAATATATTATCAAAAATATTTGCCACTATCATGTCTTTTGTGGAATTTGTAAAGTAATATATTATACATGACAATGCCTAGAATGAAACCTTTGCTCTCATCTCATTTAGCATTGAGAAAACCATGTCAACTTTATTTTCCTTGCAAATATAATCAATCAATATATAATAGGTTATAACTGTCAGAGTATTACCAATCACTTCCATGTTTAAAATATATTTCTGGGCCTTGTCTATTTCACCAATTTTGCAATGGGCATCAATCAATTATTAGATAGCTATAAGTGACTGCATTAGGAATCGACCCTTCAACTAGCATCTTTATTCATGAGTGAATGTGCTCTAGAAAGATCTCCTATCTTATACAGACCATCAATGAATGTGATGTATGTCACTTTAGTAGTTTTAAAATCATTGTCATGTCCTCTAACATCTTGCCTACTGTGTTGTACAGGATGAACATACCGAAGTATTATATGTAATGACATCAGGGAGATGTCCCCTGTTTTCCATCTTAGAAAGAAGTGTAAATGCTTCCTTTTCCACCTCATGCAATTCACATTAGCTACATATCAAAGAATTGTAAGTAATCAAATCCACTTGAAAACCCTTTTTGGACATGTTACGAAAAGAATCCCAAGCTTTACCTATGCTACCATCTTTGCATGGTCCATCAATAAGCAATTCACATTGGCTACATATCAAAGAATTGTAATTAGTCAAATCTTCCTAAAAACCCTTTTTGGACATGTTACGAAAAGAATCCCAAGCTTTTCCCATGCTACCATCTTTGCATGGTCCATCAATAACTCCAATAATGTCTCTTCAACATGCAAGGGACCAAACTCTATCATTTCTACAAATAGATTTTAGACTTTATTTATTTTTCAAGAGTTACAAAAGCCATCTAACAGGCTGGTATATGTGTAACTATCAAGAAAATAGTTGTTTTGTAGTATTGTAACTACTAATCATAGAGCTTTATCTACCCTTTTTTACTTTGCAAAGACCACCAATCAGGTGGTATATGTAATAACATTTCGAGAGCAATAATTGTGTCTCATTCCAGCTACTAACTTGAGACATGCATCAACCCTTCCCACCTTCCAGTGACCAATAATTACAGTAATGTACATAATAATATGAAGAGAAAAGTAGCTTCTATATCCCAGCAAATAAAAAAAATGCTTCATCTACTATACCTCTTTTGCAAATCCCATCAATAAGGGTGTTGTATGCAACAATATCAAGAAGATAATGAGTGTGCCTAATTATGTCCAAAATCCCAAGTGCTTTCTCAATTTGATCCCCTTTATGCAAAGCCTTTATTAGGATGTTATAACATTTGGATGTATATCCATTTTTTTTCATTTCAGCCAAAAGGGAGTTGATTCAACACAGGTCACCAAAGTTTACAAGGCCACCTAAAGGCATGGTGTAGGATAAGACATCCAAAGGAAGGCATTTAGTTATGGCTAAATGTAAAAGGTCCTAGGTCTTGTTGTATCCATGGGGTGTATCCATTTCACGTTGTGCATAATCTCCATTGTCATGTGGTTAGCAGAGTGGAGCAGAGAAAAACACTATAATATCTTCTCTTCTTAACCTTCTCTCATCAACAAATTAACATAAAAGAAAATAAAAGTGCCCCACCTTTTATAAAAGTAGAAGACAAGTTTAAATTTATTTACATTATTATTGCAATTGATAAAATTATATATAAATATTATAAATATTTAAAAGAATGAAGCAACTTTGAAGATAAGTATTATAGATCTCCTACAAACATTTATCTAAAAAATACTTTAAGAGATCAATTTAATAGAGCCGCCTCACTATTAATTTACCACCCAGCAGCAAGAGATGGTGTGTAATAGCTTAAACTATTAACAGAAACTTTTACCCTTTACTTCATCTTTTTCTTTAAATTTGATGCCTATTATTTACACATCTATCTATCTAGAAAAAATGTTAACGATATCAATTTGGAACTCCTTTATTTATTTGAGAGTTATTTTATTTTACATTAGAATAATTTAATTAATTTAAGGCATCAATTTCTTACAATTCATGGTGTGTTTGTGAGTCACACTCCTGATCCATCATGGCAACTCTATGCAGCACCCAAAATGTGCCATTTATTTAATTATCTAAAAATTGAAATTAATTAATAGAAATTGAAATACAATGAATATAATTTTTTTTAATTAATTAATAACTACAGTAAATGAGGCATTTTGGGTGCTGCATAGACAATGGTATCCATCATGGGGATGATTGAACCAATAAAAAATAGTAAGTAGCAGACCAGGACAGTTACCAGAGAACCATTGTCTATGCAGCAACCAAAATGTACCATTCGTTGTAATAATTAATGCATTAAAATTAGAGTAGGTTTGTCCTCTTTAGTTTTCTAATTTTTAATTAATTAATAATTATAGTAAATGAGACATTTTGGCTACTGCATGTATGTCTATGCGGCACTCAAAATGTCTCATTTACTGTAATTATTAACTAATTAATAAAAATTAGAAAACTAAAGAGGACAAACCTATTTTGGGCAAAGGTAAAGGGTTTTCGATAAATCGTAAACTAAAACGTAAAATATATAAGGGAAGTTTGAAAAAAAAACTAAGTGTCCCCCTTGGTAAGATATGTGTTTTAGTTTATGATTTAGACATTGCCAAGGTTAATGGTCCCATAATTTGTGGGTAGTGGCTATCCAGCAAACTAAAACGTAAAATATATAAAGAAAGTTTGAAAAAATACTAAGGGCCCGTTTGGGGGCTGGAATTAGACTGGAATTGGCATTATCTAATTCTGGATAATGTCAATTCCATGTTTGTGTCCATCCAAAAAATTGGAATTGGAATTTCGTCCTCTTTAGTTTTATAATTTTTAATTAATTAATAATTATTGTAAATAAGACACCAATAGCACTTTTTAATAGACATTTTTTTTAAAAAAAAATTTAGTATCGGTCTCAATTTTGACCTTTGCATAGAACTAATTTCGACCACAATGCCATACATTCAACCAATAGTATGGTCAAAATTGAGACCATTGGACCAAAAAAATTGACGACAGTTGGTGGATAACTCGACCACTCATATGGTCTCAATTTCGACCATTGGACCAAAAAAATTGACCACAATGCCATACATTCGACCAAACAAACGACGGTGATTTTTCCAGTTTCAAGCGATTGCTGCAGTCAAAATTGAGACCAATATTATGGTCTAAATTTCAACCAATAAGAAATACATAGAAAATTCACCGAAAAAAGAACGACGAAAGTTTTAGTCATGGATTCAACCAATTATTGTCGAAAATTCAACCAATTCTTGTTGAAATTTAAGGTAAAATTTACTAGTGACCACCGAACCAAGAATAATCACCCAAAGGTATGCAAAGAGAATTCAAAGGTAGATGTTTTGGTTGTAATACTATTGGTCACATGAAGAGAGATTGCACAGGTAAAAAATTTAAACCTCTTAATGGTTATTGTTATAATTGTCATGGTTTTGGACATAGAGCTATTGAATATAGAAGACCTAAATTTATTGAGAATAATTATGGTAGTAGAATGTTTAGGAATACTAACAATGCAGATAAGAGACCTACTGAAGATATGAACAGAAGAAATGAAGTAGTATGTTATAGATGCAACAAGATTGGACACATTGCTAGAAATTGTAGATCACAAATCAATCAGCAAGGACCAAGATATGGGAACAATGGAATTGTTTGTCAGATATGTAACAAGATTGGAAATACAGCAAGGTTTTGCAGAATGAACAATGGAGTTTTTCATCCTAACCCTAACCCTATAAATCATGCAAGAAGAAATGAAGATGCAGGTAACAGATAGAAAGGTTGTTGTAGTAATGCAGATGAAGTGAAGTTTGTTAAAGGCACAGATCAAGGAGACATATTCAACATTGAAGGTAATTAGAAAGGTGAAGTATCAAGTGGTAAGAATGAATACTTACCTGACCTAACTCAGAGCACTTAATTTATGAAAATTGCAGTAGATTAGGAACTTAGAATTAGTGTAGAAGTAGATTTTTGATGAATTAAGTCTTGCACAGTTAATGTAAGATAGTTTATGATGTACTAATGCTATGGTTAAGAGCGCAAAAGAAAATATTATGTTTTGTGAGATCGCAAGAAGTTTTAAGTTTTGCAGGATAGCAGGAACAGCTTTTTGGAAAGAAGCGACAAAAGAATTGAATGTGATGTCAGATCTAAGTACGATTGAAGTAATAAAAGGTTATGATCGATGTTATTTGATTATCAAAGTGAATTGAAATGTTTAGGAGAGAAAAGAACAGAGATTGGAAGCATTTTGTAGTGATTTGGTGAAAGATTTGAGCGTCGAATCTACGAAAGCCCTAAAATCGCAAACTTGAGGTACTTATCTTAACAGATCTTTGAATCGGTATAAGGAATTTAAAGTAGCCATGGATGTGTCCTTAATTCACAATGTCAGAGATAAGAATAGACCTAGAATGAAGAGGGAACCAGTAGAACCCTTGGAAGAAGATGATCCTAGGTTAGCATTATCATCTGTACCAGACGGATTTTTGCATTTAGAAAATGTGAGAAGTTATCTTGGATGCAAGTTAGAAACTGTCAGTGATAATAATTTTACTAATGAACATCAGAACATTTACAATCATGATATGTCATTGAAACAAGGATATGAACATTTGAAAGATAATGAGATTGTTCAGTATGCTTTGAAGTACGAATTTGACAATGAAGAATGCACTAAGATTATTTTGAGCAGAATTCATAATGGGAAGTTTTCGCTAGAGGATAGAGTGATAGACATTACAGCTGACTTGATTCATGAAGTCATAGGTTTATCTAAAGTTGGTGCTATTCCTTTAAATGAGAAAAATGGTCATAGACAACACAGGTTCATCCTACAATGGCAGAGGAATTATGATTAGCAAGATCAAACAACATGATGTTAGATATTTGTGCAAGCACCTAACAACTAAGTTTTGTGCAAATTCTAGAGAAGATGATATGGCAGCTGGAATGGTGCATATTTCCTATTTAATGTGTGTTGACAAAGTACTAGTTGATATGTGTGAAATTATGAGAATTCAATTGTTTGAAAACTTGGAGAAGATTAAGAAATCTAAGTATGCACAATTTAGATTTTCATCCTTAATCACATACATGTTTTTCCACTCATTGAGAAGATTTCCATACACCATTGCAGATGATTGGAATGATGGACAAACTGCTATGGAAAGGATAAATAATGTATCTTTGAGACATGTTATTGACAAAGTAAATGAGAGTGCTATGTTAGTAATGAAGACATTTCAGAACATGGTAACTAGCAGATCAAGAATTCCATAGTCACTTGTGAAGAAGTATAAAAATGATATATGTTTCATGGTTGACACTGACTTTACCTATATTGAAGCAATGGAACCTAGAATTGAGTTCATAGACCCTCTTGGCTATGAGATATCTGAGGCTGAAATAGAAGAATATGTTGGCAGATTACTTAAATGTAAATTGGACACTCAGTGCAATAGATTTGGAAATTTTGAAGAGAACTTCAACTCGAAAGAAGCTATAACTGAAGAGAAGCAATCTAAGAAGAGAGTTGACAGCACTATCAAGAGAATACTAAAAGATACAGGAATTTCAGAACAAGAATTCTTAATAGAAAAATAGACAGCAGAAGCAATCAAGGATATTGGACAGAAAGAAGTCTTGATTGTACCACCCTTGTCATCCAATGCAGTACAACAAGAACCTACACAAGTCAAGGTGAAAGTAGAGGAACTAGAAAAGGAACAAGTAACAACTAGATCCACTTCCTCCACAGCTAGCAAGAGAATGAAAGAAATTACTACTGGACTAGGAAAGAGACAAAAGACTTTAGTTCAACCAGTACCAAGAGAAATTGCAAAAATAAAAGATGATGACACTACTTTGGTTAAGAAGAAAGCTTGGAAACCTAAAGTTGAAAAGCTTAATGAGCAGATTATTGAAAATGGAGACTTTACCAGAATGAATAAGTATTACAGTCTTTATGATTATTCAGACAGACTTAATTTGGAGAATGCTATTGTGAAGCATATGATTTTGTAATACCCCAAAAATGGGCTATAGGTTCATTAATCTCTTATATCGAATATCGAATGAAATCAACATTGAAGTCCTAACCTAAGGCACATCAGCACATCATCGAATCTTAATTGATTATCCTAAATTCTACATCAGGGAATATTCCTAGCCATATTCCTAATTATCATAATTATCTTTAATTTAATGATTATTTGGTGATAAATCCTATTTATCCTAAAGTTTCATTAATTGAATATTCTCAATATTTAATTAATTAGATTTAATTCTGCCACTTAATTGTTTAATCGAAGTTAATTCTATTTATTCCTAAATTGTATTATTTAAATTTGACAATAAATCAAAATTCCTATCATTAATTGATTAAATTCTTATTTAATTAATTAAAGCAAGTCGTCATATTTGATGATATTATTTTTGAATAAAAGTTTGATTAAATGATTGATTAACCCATAAATCAATTGTTTTATTTCAAAAATCAGTTAAGTTGAGAATAAATCACTTTATTTATTTATAATTTATAATTATCCATGTGCACAATCAAAGAGCAGTTAAACTCCAAATCAAAAAATCAATGCAAGTTATTGACTTTTTGGAACTCAACATCATTTTTGAGTTTTAAAGTTGATCTAAACTTCTAATTTGAGTTAAAAAGCTATTTTTGCATGATTTGCATGTTTTTGTGAATTAAATTATCTTTATAATCAGATAACTCAAAAATCAAGCTGAGTTATTTGAGTGATTTATGGCTTTCTTTCATGCATCCTCAAAGTCCTGGATTTCTATAAATTAAGGCTTTAGCTCTTCACAAATCATCTCTCAAATCCACAAGAATTGCATAATCACACTATTGAATTGGAGACTGAAGAATCATATTTGCGAATCAAAGCTTTATGAGATCAATATTGCATAGTTTTTCATATCATATTAGTTTTCATTTGTTAGATCATCATAGCATATCAGTTTTTACATATCATAGATTCATATCAGTTTTCATCATATCATTACATAGAAAATCAAAAAAATAGATTAATTGCATTCATATTTCATATCAATTTTGCATTCAAATCCTTCATTTAGGTGTCATCAAGGTCACTGATCTCGATAACAATCTGAGAACATCATACTTACACCTATTACAAGACAGTAAATCGCTTGGTTAGTTTAGCTTTCAATTCATTGCATGATTTTATTTTTGCTAACCTCTAATGTTTTACTAAAGTGTTGTGTCTACAGATCAGGTACACAATTCACACACACATTTCTAGCACCCACTGTGGGGCCCTGAAATGGGTTTCCAATTCAATTTCTATCAATTTTTGTCTTTTTCTCCTTGGTTTCTGTGCAAAACTATAATTTTTAATTTTTGTTTGTACAATCTTTGTACGAGTTTCTGACAAAAGTCATTTCACACTATACCCACTATCATACGATAGTCTATCAAATCGAGGATCATGTCATACTGCATACACTATCATTTGAAAGTTCAACTGTCGTTTCACAGAACACCCAGTGTCGTACGAGTTTCTGGACTATCGTCTGGGAGCATACCCACTGTTGTACGAGTTTTGGCATCAGATTTCAACTGTCATTTCATTTTTCAGGGCAATTTTTCATATTTGGTTTTCAGATTTTGACTAACGGCTAATCTTAACAATTGAAATTCTCTATCTTTGATTGACTCCTGCTAGTTTTGATTGGAAAAAGTGCAAAAATTGCTAAAAGCAGGTAAACATCTACTAAGCACGTTGTGAGGATTCCAGGTATTCTCCTCAATCTTATAACATTTCAATTTGGATCCTAAAATGAATCTCTCATGTGTTTGGCTTGAGTGTTTTCTTTGCATGCTTTTCTTCAAATTTGCATAATTGAATACTAGGTTGTAACACCTTAAGTATTGATAGGCAGTCTTAGGATATTTTTTATTGATCTTATTAGTGAAATTGGGATATTGGACTCGCTTATTCTTACTCACCCCTCATTTCACCCCGTGGTTGCAAGGTCAGTGCCATATTCGGGGGAGGGGTCTACTTAGAAAGTGTGTTAATGGTTCCACCAGTTCTTTCCCATTTTGTGCTTTTTGGATCTCATTAGTATTCTAGGGTGTGGACTTGCTTTTAAATTTGTGTGAGGAGTTAAATGCACCACTTTGTGGACTCACCTCACGTTTATTTGGAGCATTAAGTGTACCACCTTTTGTGCTTTTGAATGCTTTTGGATAGATTTGTTTTTTGATATATCTGTGAAAACATAGTAATTAGGCCCTATGAACACTATTTGTGGTTCTTGAGAGATTGGATTCCTAGTGAAATCCTTCTTGATGATGGAATCCTTGTAGGTAGGGAGGATACTTAGTGTGTCTCACATTCTACTTGGTCTGTGCATCTTCCCTTAGTGATTGATACATTCTCTCTCTGGAGAGGTTGATAGATCATGTGGGGTTGATATCATAGACCTTGGTGAGATAATCTTTGTCTTAGTGTGTCAGATTTATCTGCCTACTTTGTCTGGGTTAAAAGTGAAAAGGCATCAAACCCTTGGATCTGGATCCAAGTCCCCTTGTGGTATACTATTGTGAGTCACCTTTAGAGAGGGTTAACCATAGCGGACACTCCCTTCATAGGGAAAACTGCGTTGACGGAACCTCGAGTAGTAATAGCCATTTTCACCATGGTAGTGATAGCCGCTATATAAATGTCCTTGTGGAAGAAATCTTCACAGGTGTGGTTCATTGTTGGGTTGTTAGATCTCCCAAGCAGCTCCTGATTGATTAAATTCTCGGACTGTGTCAAAACCCTGGTGTGCTGGGATTGGAGTTCACCCCTTTAGATCATAAAAGTTGTAGAGTCAACCCATTACTAAAAACCCTAGAGAGGCCAAATTTTCATTTTTCTAGGATATATGTGCATCATTGCAAAACATTTTGGAACATACACAATTAGCACTTCTGAGGATTAGAACGAATAAAATCACTTGATTGTCCATGCGCAAGGTTGCTTTTGCCCTTGTTCATTATTTTCAGACATGCTTGAAATCACTTGCTTGCTATTTTGTGTACTTGTTTATCTATCTGGTTACTAAAAATGAACAAATCTGTTACAATCCGTGAATTTGGACAATACAATTTGCAAACAATCTGACACTGAAAACCCTAAATTTGCAAAATTTGAAGTGAAATTCCTTTCTAGAGCTAGAAGTCATCTCAGGAGGTCAAAAAGTCATACGATTTTTTGTCAAATGTTGTTTCATCCATGCCCAACTTTTGTACGGTAAGGAACCTAGTGTCGTACGAATCTTTCTGCCAGTCAAATTCAAAAAAGTCAAATCCTGCTAGCAACTATCGTACGAGCTTTTCAACTATCATTTCATAGCATACCCACTATTGTACGAGCTTTTAAACTATCATTTCATAGCATACCCACTATCGTACAAGTCTATAGAGTGTCGTTTGGGAAAATTTTGAAAGTTGTCAGAAAATTGTCAGAATTGCCAAATATTTAGCTTTTCAACCTATTTCTAGAATCTGTCGAACAAATCACTATGTCAGGAACAGAGCAATAGCTATTGAGAACCCTATCATTTTCCAAGAGTGGCCTTTTGAATCCAATTCAGCCTTCTATTTAATCAATTTGAGTCCTTTTCATCTTGTGTCAAAACCTTGTCATAACTATCAATCTTCTATCAAATCTTCAAAAATAGACTAAGTGTTGTGAACTCATGTCCGCTATCTTTTTGGCAATCTACCCATACATCCAGGGCATAATATCCTTCACCCACATCTAATTGAATCTTCAAATCAATCAAACCTTGACAAGGTTGCATCATCTGATCATCTTGATTCAATTCATTCTTCAGTTATCTGGATCTTATTCTTTTGTTTCACTCAAAGTTGATGGTGGAAACTAGAGCTTCCTCACACAAGAAATCTGGAGAAGCATCCCAGACCTTACCTATAACCAGTACCATGGGTCCAACTCTTGAGCAAATCATCAATTCTAGTCTTTACAAAGATGACGGTGCTAGCAACCTTCGATTAAAAATTGGTTACATTCCTCCTTCATCAACTCACAGAGGTACCCAACAAACCCCACATCAATCTATTCCAAGGAGTCCACAAACTCCTACCATGTCTCAAGTAGGGACAAAATTTGGCTCTCAAAGAACTCAATCTCAACATGGTGCGGATCAGGAACCCACGCCTAAATAAATTGCTCAATATCAAAATGATGATAACTTCAAACGAATGATGAAGCATTTCTTGAAAGAAGATAGAGAGGCATACTTTTTACAATTAGCTCATCAAGGAGCTAAGATTCCTCCTAATTTTAATGTCAAAGCTATCATCACACATGAGGAAGAAACTCTGATAATGGCCATGATGAAACAAATACATGCTTTACAAGTCAAACTGAATCAACTTGAAAAAGAGAAGGAACCCAAAGAGTTCTCCATGGAGGCTCTATATCCTTTTCCATTTGACAAAGACTTGTACATGCCACCATTTCTAAAAAGAGTGGAGATTCTAAAGTATGATAAGTATGATGGACACTCAGATCCTCAAGATCATGTCAAAGAATTCTATACACAATCAATGGAGTTCATGCACAAACCAACCTATCTGATGCATCTCTTCCCTCGATCTCTAGGGGGAGCAGCCATCCACTGGTTCTCTAGATTGCCTTCTACTATCAAAAATTTTGAGGAGTTGATCAAATTGTTTTATCAGCAATACTCCTACAATATTCAACATCCAGTCACCATGATTGATATCTGTAATCTCAAACAATATCTAGGGGAACCATTCCTAACATTTCTCAAGAGATGGAGGAAGAAGTTCTCTCTATATGCCAGACCTATTCCAGAAATAGAAAAACTGGAAATCTTCATCAATAACCTTGTTCCAGAAATCAATTATCCTCTACAAATGCAAGATCATACATCTTTTGACAAGATGGTGGACAATGCTATCAAAATCAAAAGAGTGCTTGTGAAAAAAGGAGAAATCACACTTCAAAAAGACAAGTATGAATCAGGATCCAGTTCTAAAGACAAGAACAAAAACTGGAACAAGAATAAAGGCATCATCACAGATGGTGTTGTTGACACTATCCATGCCCCATTAAAGGGACCAGCCTCCAACCTAACTCTTGGTTCCCAAGCCATTAAAGCTTCAGAACAAAAGTCATCCAAACCATTTAAAAAGAAGCCAGAATACAAATCTTGGGATAAATAGCGAAAGTTCACTCCTCTTGGAGAATCTTTAGAATCAGCTATGAAAACTCTACTGGATGATAACATCATCTCTTTACCAGCAATCTGACCACCTAATTCTGAGCCTAAGCCAAAATGGTGGAGAGAAAATGAATTATGTGATTTCCATCAAGGTAAAGGTCACAAAACTAATAACTGCTTTCAGTTGAAACACACCATTCAAGATCTGATCGATAGGGGAGACATCACAATTGACAATCCTAAGAGCAATAATGATAATACAACATTCACAAAACCATTTCTGAAACATGGTCAAGAAGTTTCATCTTCTCCACCTAATATGGGGGCAAAAGTCAATTATGCTTACCCTAGAAATAATGCCATCAATATGGTTGAACCCTATCTCTCAAAGCATTGCAATGTCATCACAATTGTAAGAAGAGATAAACAAAATCAATCCACCAATGCAGTTACTCGATCACAAGCCCAAGCACATCTAAAAGGACAAATCTCTGATTCATCAAATGTCCCTAAGGTGCCCTTCAATCTTTCATCTACTTCTAAACAGAAGGCTGCTTCCAAATCTTCCAATCCAAAGGATACGAGACCTACATCTTATAGCATTGTCCAACAACTCCAGCACACTAATGCCAAAATCTCTATGTTTGATTTTCTTTGAATATCCCTAGCTCACAGAGCCATACAAGACAAAGCTTTGCTTAGTTCCAATGTTCCTAATGGCCTTGATTTAGACAAGTTCCAGACTATGGTTGGACATCTTACATCTCCGCAATATATCTCCTTTTCAGAGGAAGATGACAACTCCTTGAGTCACCCACATAATTAGCCTTTGCATATAGAAGTCTTGATCCAAAACCGTAGAGTCAAACATGTGTTGATAGATGGGGGTGCGGGCCTAAACATTTGTTCTTACAGCTTGATCACACAATTGGGATTTTCAGAATTGGCTATTGATCCTCAAAAGAGGATAACCATAAAAGCCTATGATGAACAAGAAAGATCTTCTAAAGGCACCATTGTCTTACCCATCCAAGTGGGTCTAGTTATCAAAGATACCATCTGTCAAGTGCTTAATCTACCTTTGGCCTACAACATCCTCCTAGGGAGACCATGGATACATGAAATGCAAGCTATTCCTTCTACATACCATCAATGTTTGAAGTTTCCTTATGAACGAGTAGAGGTTACTATCCCCGTAGATCTGAATACAACTTGCAATACCTTGAAGGAAAGTGTAGATAAGCTTGTGCCTAATAACATAGAATCTTCCATTGAACCAACTAAAGAAGCATCCACATCTAAAATGGAAGATCTTGCAAAAGAGGTTAATATCAAAGAAAATAGTATGGGAGAATATACTATCGAGCCAGTCTTATCTTTGACATCTCTCCCTATCTCGCCTAAGTCTTATGGGAAATCTTTGAAACAATCCAAACCAGACTCTAAAGAACCCCCTAAGGTATATAAGAAGAATTTTGTGGCAGAACAAGTATCCAAGAAAGAGTTTGAAGAGGATGAAGCTGTGCTATCATGGCTATACAAAGATGAACTTGAATCCCACAATGTTCAAACTAGTGATGCTACAACACCACAGATCCCCTCTAAGTCATATGGTCCAGGAAATAAGTTGATAGATAAGATGGGATATTCAGGTAAAGGACCTCTAGGAGTCTGAGGAAAAGGTCTTGTGGCACCTCTCCCACATACTGGTAGAGAAAATAAGAATACTGTTGGCCTAGGCTTTAAGAAGAAACCCTATCACCTCAAAGGTAATTATTCTCATGTCATAGAGCAAATCGCACCAGGAGAACCTCTTCTTAAGAAAGAAGAAATAGAACCATCTGATAGTGATTCGGACAACTCAAAACTCATCCCCTATGAAAAATTGCCTAAAGAGATCAAAGACCTTCTTGATGATAAAGATGATCCAATCAAATGAATTAATGTAGTAGAAACACAAGAACCTACTATCAATCAAGAGATATTTGCAACACAAGAACCAACTAATCTCAAAAATAATCAAGAAGAAGAAGGTGGTAGTTATTCTGAAATAGATTCTCATGAGTATGAATTCAAATCAGAATCCGAGGGTAACCCTTCTTGGGGTATTCACCCTGACTTTACTCATTTTCTAAGATTTCCTAGAGATCCTAAATCAGAAGATGAATCTAATGACTATGAATGGGGAATCATTCCAGAACCAAATGAGCTTATCACTGAGAAACATGTTGATGTTATTCACCAATATGCACCTCAACCCAACGTAATTCTAGAATGAAATGATGAACCTATCAAGTCTGATCCACCTATGGCTGAATTGGATTCCCATGATGACATTGAGCCTATTCACAAATTGAATGTCTTAAGTTGTAATATCACCTTTGAACTTGAGCATCTGGTTAGGACCAATGATGACATATCTATATCCATAAACACTATCTCCCAATCTTTCCCTACTTTGACTATCCAATATCCAGACCTTATTGATCAAACCTCCACAAATCTGAGCCATGGTATTTATACCTTCCTAAATGACTATGCCCTTGCTTGATACCTAAATGTAGTTGAGCCTATGAGGAATTCCATCAGTGAACCGAGCATCAGCATGACTGAGTCGGACATCAAATATCTTAGTCAGAAAAATAAGAATAAGAATAAAAAGAAAAGGAGTTCTGAGGGTGAAAACCACTTTGTGGCAGTCTCAGAACCTACAAAAGTAAAAAGAAAAGATGTATCCAAAGGTTAAAACCTCTCTAAGGTGCATAAGGATGAGATATTTGATGTCCTTCTGAGTCATTTATAGGATAGATCTCCAGTTCTAATTAAACCCACTCAATCCATCAATTTGGGTACAACAGAGGAACCACAATTGGTACATGTAGCACAATCATTATCAAAAGAAGAGAAGCAAAAATTTACTACATTCCTAATAGAAAAAAAGATCAACTTTGCATGGAAATACTCAAATATGCCTGGGTTGGATCCTAATCTTATCATGCACCATTTATCTATAGCTCCTAATGTAAAACCTGTCAAGCAAAAATTGCGAAAGATGCATCCTCATGCTGTACTCTTGGTAAAAGATGAATTAGAGAAGCTCCTAAAAGCTGGATTCATCTGAGTTATTGACTATGCAAAGTGGATCTCTAATATTGTACCTATTTCTAAACTAGATGGTTCAATCAGAGTGTGCAGAGACTTTAGAGATGTGAATAGAGTGTGCCCTAAGGATGATTTTCCACTACCTAACATTGATATGATAGTGGACATGACTGTGGGTTTCGAGATGTATTCCTTAATGGATGGTTTCTCTAGATATAACCAAATAAAAATTGCTCCAGAGGATCAAGAGAAAACTGCTTTCACATGTGCATGGGGTACCTTATGTTGGAATGTCATGCCATTTGGGCTTAAAAATGTTGGTGCTACATATCAAAGAGAAATGACATCTATTTTCCATGACATGATGCATTGAACCATGGAAGATTATGTTGATGACACATTAGAAAAATCTATGATTAGAACTGAACATCTAAAGGACCTGACCAAGATTCTAGACAGAATGGAAAAATTTAGTCTTAGACTAAATCCTAAGAAGTGTGCTTTTGGTGTCACTTCTGGAAAACTCTTAGGATACATAGTTTCAAAGAAAGGCATTGAAGTTGATCCAACCAAAGTAAAGGCTATAATGGAGATGCAACCCCCTAAGAATATCAGTTATATGAGGACATTGCAAGGAAGAGTTCAATCTATCAGAAGATTCATATCACAGCTAGCAGACATATCACAACCGTTTACAAAAATATTACATAAAGGTGTGACCTTTGCATGGAACAAATAATGTGAACAAAACTTCAATCATATCAATAAGTATCTATCCAATCCTCCTATTTTGATGCCTCCTATTCATGGGAATCCATTGATCTTATATGTCTCCGCTACAGATACATCACTGGGGGCATTGCTAGCACAACATGATGAGAACAAAAAGGAAAGAGCTATATACTATATCAGTAGAACATTGGTTGCATATGAGAAGAATTATTCAATGATTGAGAAGGCTTGTCTAGCTGTGATCTTTGCATCACAGAAACTGAGACACTACATGTTAGCTCATACCACACATTTGGTAGCTAAGATTGATCCACTCAAGTACCTACTAAGCAAAGCTGCCCTCACAGGTAGATTAGCTAAATGGGTTATGCTCTTAAGTGAATTTGACATTGAATATGTGGAAAGAAAAGCTATCAAAGGATAGGTTATTGCTGATTAATTAGCAGATGCACCTATGATTGATAATACACCACTATAAATGGAATTCCCAGATTCCTCTATCATGCATCTTTCTTCTAGAGAATGGCAATTATTCTTTGATGGCTCCTATACACAGAATGGATCCAGAGCAGGCATATTGTTCATAACTCCTCAAGGATACTCTATACCCAAAGCATTCAGATTAAAGTTTTCTTGCACAAACAATATTGTTGAATATGAAGCCCTTTTGAATGGTATGAAAATAGCAATTGAATGGAGAGTAACAAAGCTACACATTCATGGAGACTCTCAACTTGTTATTCATCAAGTAAATGATGTGTACCAAACTAAAGATGAAAAGCTCATTCCTTACAAGAGAATGGTAGATGATTTAAAGAAGTATTTCATATCTATCACATTTGATAAAATTCCTAGAATGGAGAACAAGGTTGCTGATGCAATGGAAACACTATCTACTTTATTACAGCAGCCTGAACATGAGCTACGCTATGAGTTTCTAGTGGAAGCACTATCTTATCTTGCATATGATTCCCCTAAAACCCACATGATCTGCATTGTTGTTGGTCATGATTCATCCATATACAAAAACCTATTTTCCTATCTCCAAGACCAAATCATTCCCTATACCTTCAACCACCATGAAAAGAGATACCTTATCTATAATGCCTCCTGATATGTCATCATTGGTCACGATCTGTACAAACAAGGTCTAGATGGTATGCTACTTAGATGTTTAGAATGGGAAGAGTCTCAACATGAATTAGAGGAAGTCCATGAAGGTATTTGTGGGTCACACTCGAACGGTTTAACACTAGCTTGAAAACTCATTAGGGTTGGGTACTACTGGCCTGAAATGGAGAAAGAGGCTATCAAGTTTGCTAAGAATTGTCAAAAGTGCCAAGTGCATGGCAACTTAATTCATGCTCTAGGGAGAGATCTAATCCCCTTTACAACACAATGGCCTTTCCATCAATGGGCATTTGATCTTATCGAGATGATTCATCCTCATTCTTCTAATGGACATACCCATATAATCACAGCTATAGATTATTTTACAAAATAGGTAGAAGCAGTCCCTTTGACACAAGCAACTAGAAAGCAAATATCTATGTTCATATTGAACTATATCATATGCAGATATGGGATACCTCATTCCATAATCATAGATAACAATGGACAATTCAAGAACAAAGACCTAGATGATCTATGTGCCAAATTCAAGACCACACAATATTAGTCTTCTATCTACTATCCTCAAGGGAATGGACAAGCAGAGGCATCTAATAAGAATCTATTGAAAATCTTGCATCGTACAGTTAATAAAATAGGAAGAGACTGGCATCTCATGATCAATCCAGCTCTCTGGGCCTACAAAACAAGTATCAAAACACCTACAGGGGCTACACCTTTTGCTTTAGTTTATGGGTCTGAAGCGGTACTGCCTATTAAGGTTGAAATCCCATAACTAAGAATTAGAATGCATGGTCTAGTAACTGATGATGACTATAGAGTGTCTAGGTTGCAAGAACTTGAACTACTAGATGAGCGTAGACAAGCAGCATATGATCATCTCAGAGTATATCAGAAAAGAATGTCTAGAGGCTACAACAAGAAAGTCAGACACAGAGAATTTCAGGTTGGTAATCTAGTCTTGAGAGAGAATCCTAAAAATCAATCACATCAAGAACGCAAGGGAAAGTTTGAACCCAATTGGCTAGGTTCCTTTGTTATCACTACTACTTTTGGCTCTAGTGCCTATCAACTCTCAACGACTGAAGGAGAACAGCTCTGAGAACCAATCAACATTCTCCATCTAAAGAAATTCTATGCCTAAGGCATTCAGTCTATGGTAAAATGTCCTAAAAAAAATCTTTAAAATTAGAAAAAGTCCTAAAAAAATGAACATCTTGGTGAAAGCCTAGCAATAGGTGCCTTGATGATTCACAAAAAAATTGAAAAATAAAAAATACAAAAAAAAAATGAGAAAAAGAAAAAGTGCCTTGGTGAAAACCTGGAAACAGGCACCTTGGTAGCAAAAATAGAATCTCGCCAAGATGGTGAAAACCCGGCAAATGGGCGCCATGTATTTCAACATGCTCCATCTATCAGTGCAATCTTGGTCTTTCCCAGCTTTCAGTCTTGCTTTAGTTTGTACATATCTCCCAATTTTTTTTTTTGCATTTCCAGTTTTCAATAAGTCGGTCTATACACCAATCAAATCAAGTGTATGTATCCTATCAATGCTTAACACTTGGGGGAAATCAATGTTGTATCCTATAGCCTCCAATGTATCTTAAACATATCATCTCCAGTTAGAGTCCTTTGAAGCTTCATTTGAGTCAGTCAGCCTGTCTTATCTCCAGAAAGGATTTTACATCTACAACAATGCAATGAAACACAAACTGAAAATAATCTATGCTTTTTACATGCTTTTATCTCCTTGTATGCTTACTGATTCGCATTGAGATTTCTTGCATATTATGTCCCTTTGAGCTCTTCGATGATGTCCTTTACAAGATTTAGAGAGTGATGACTGGGGACATAATCTTTTCTTTGTTTTCTTCTTATATGTGGAAATCTAACAACTTTGGAAATTCTGGATTGAAATGGTGTCCGACTATAAGAGCCTCTATCTCGAATTGGATGGCCATGCGTACCTCGACCATTGATACCCAAAAAATTCAAGGAAGTTTGATCTAACTATTGTCTTTTTGAGTGAGTTCTTTCTCCTATTGTGAAACGCGATCTTACCTAAGGATGTGAACGATAAAGGGTCACTATGGGTAATTCACATTGGATTTAAAATGATCTCTTGATTATTTGACATGTTTGTTAACTACAAGGCGTATTCTGGTCATCATGACATTTATGTTTTGATGCTTATACAAATTTCTATATCAAAATGGACATGATATTCAGGTCATCCTGGTGTTTGTGCCTTGGTGCTTATATCTAATACGACATTCCGAAGAAAAAAATCAATATTCATATATCCATGGTTTCCTAAACCAGTGGGTGTTGTATTAATTCCTGCGCATACAAATCGATATTCATATGTCTATGGTTTCATAACTAGTGGGAATTGTATTGATTTATTCGGTTACCTAAAAGTTCAATGATGATAACAAATCAACATATGATCAGTGACTAGGTCCTAGGTCTTAGGTTGCATTTCATTTTGCATGTTTCTTTGCATTTTGCATGTCTGCATGATTTCACAAATGATTGGAAACACTTCAAAGCTTAAACAAATCTTCATATCATTTCTTCACATCTAACAAGAGTTGAGTCTCACTCGAAGGTCTCTTCACCAAACTGCAAGCAGTAACTCTCCTGGGTTAAATATCCTTTTGACATAAGACCGAGTGCTTGTCTTCATCAACCTTAAAAAACATATCATGTGTATCATTGTATTTACATCCCATATCATTACCATTTGTTGTATTACATTACATCCAGTGCATAAACATAAATCATACATACATCTTTCCATAATCCATTACATTTGCATAACATCCATACATATGAAAGAAATCATTGCATTGCATTGATCCATACATACATTCTACACTACTCATAGCATAAACATCACATGATATCATCATAAATCAAAACATGACAAGTAAAAATGAAGTCACAACCAAAAACATCGATCTCATATATATCATAAACTTGAAATGTGTCAAGGGTGCACTACTGGCACAGTGTACAAAAGAATGAGCCCCAGAGAGCCATCAGAGTCAGAACAGTATATCAATGATCAAAAAGAATAGAGTATATCAAAACATAAGAATGAGAATCAACTATCGGCATGCTCCTCGGTATCTAGTGGAGGAGGGGGTGGTACATTTGGTATAGTCTCTACTCTCGGTGCCCTAGCTCCCTCTGAGGCTGCCATATAATCTAAATACGTGGGTACTCTCTGTGCAGCAGGGACAGGAGCATAATATGCAGACACATAATACGAAGCCTGAGAGGTCTGATGGGTCACCTCTGTCTGTAATCT
Source organism: Chamaecyparis obtusa (assembly GCA_027943335.1). Classification (NCBI taxonomy): domain Eukaryota; kingdom Viridiplantae; phylum Streptophyta; class Pinopsida; order Cupressales; family Cupressaceae; genus Chamaecyparis; species Chamaecyparis obtusa. The sequence continues at coordinate 2,965,206 of BSBK01000589.1, forward strand.
CCAAACCTCTGAGTGAAACTCTGCACAAAGCTCTATGCACTACCTATCTGCCTCTAGATACCTCTCCTCCCACCTAGCACTCTATACCTTCAGGTCCCGAACCTGAGCTTTAAGACGTCTGATAGTCTCTGATGAAGTGAGAGGAACAGTAGGATCTACCTCAGCTGCTGGCATCTCTGTGTCCTATGCTAGCTACTCTGGTTTTTTATCAATGGTATCTGCTCTATGCACCTTATGGCATCTAACCTCAGCTCCTAGATCAAATGCGGTATCTTCCTGTAAGGGATTTGTATCACCACCTACAAACTGCTTAGTGGCTAAGACATCATTCATAGAACCAACACTGCCCAAAGTGCCCCTCTCACCCCTGGTCCGTCTTTGTGAACCTATGGATGTACCTACTAAAGAAGTAGAAGGATGAGGGGGCCTCATATGTCTTGATGGTCTCTGAAGTGGATTCGTCACTCTTTGTCTAGGTGGTGTAGGATGCACTGTCTAAGGTCTCGAACCCTGTATCATGGGAGCACCTGTAACATCCATCGCCTCCTCCATGGAGGGTATCAACTCAATGGGATTCGAGAATCTATGAATGGGATGATCCGCTAGCCAAGAGATGTATCCATCTGTGACCCCTGCATCAACAACCTATGGATGGTAGTCCCAGTCTCTACCTATGATAGCACTGTACTCCTCTGAACATAAAAAATAGGTGAGCCTCTATGTCCATCTGAGCCCAATCTCACGAATAATGTGAGCATATGCAGTAAACTCCTATGGGGCATCCTGTCTGTGTCCATACTAACGCCACACTCTAGTAATCAAAAATTTCTCCAAAATGGTGGGAGAACGACCAATGAGTACCCGACTCTGGAAAAGAAAGTTGTATTGCTCTCTCGCATTGGGCCAGGCCTCTATCTGCAAGTATGGTCTCCAATGCACAAAAGTCATATCATCCAAGCATTGTCTAAAATACTCAGTATGACCCATGCAGACCTGTGTGACATAACCAGCATATGTATATATCACTGGCTCCTATGGCTGCCGTTGTGTCTGGAAAACCGGTCTCAACACTGGGATATGCTCCCAGGCCCATATCTGTAATACAAGACCTCCAGAAGTGAAGCTCTTGCAATCTTGATATACGACCTCGTGCATCTCTAAAAATATGTGGGCTAACAAGCACTAACCCTAGGCTAGCTCAGTGGGAGTGGCCATAAGAAGGGCTACCATCGGATCCCATCCCATCAAAAAGTCATTCTGTTGATGGCCTGGCATGATGAGCTCCTCGATCATCCTAGCAATAATGCACTCTAAATGGTGTGTCTGACCATATCTCTGTACAAGGGTCTCCCAGGAAATGGACCCCGTCAACTGTGTATCATCACCAAACAGACGCCTAAAGGCATGAAGACCAGTCTGGCCGGAACTCACATACTCAAGACGCCAACTGCTATGGAATGGAATGCGTAGTATCCTATAAATATCCTCTAGAGTCAGTCATCTCTCCAGTCAGTAAATGAAACGTCTATGTCTCAGAGTGGAATCTCTTGATAAGTGCAGTCAACAGGCCATGGTTTACCCTAATACTGGGTAAATGGATCAAATACTCAAACCCACATGTAGCAAGATGAACCCTCATAGGGTCAGGAAGTGAGACACATAATCTCTGGGTCACCAGGTATGAATGTCGAACATGAACATCTAGATATGTGACATATATCATACAAAAATAGGGAATTCTATCAGAAATTGGGTTCAATAACAGGCTAATAGTATAGAAATTGGACAGTTGGGTACTTTAGAAGGTAGGTTAAGAGGTTAGCTATCAGCATCAGAAATCAGACAAGTCAAAATTTGGCCCTAAATATCAGTTTTAAGCTCACTATTTTTCATACAACAATCTAGATTGGCACCTAAAGTCGTACGACACTCCACAATAGACCATACGACAATCCATGGTCATACGACACTAGATTCAGTATCATATGAGTTTTCAAGGACCCAATGAAATGTCGTACGACACACGGGTCCCCTTCATATGACACTGGGTAATGTATGAAATGATAGAGAAAATGTAAATGGAATGTCATATGAGTCTGGGATGGGACTCGTACGAGTTTTCAAACATGCAACATTCAAAAATAAAAATGCGTATGGAAAAATTCAAAAATGCTAAAAAACATGAAAAATTTGCATTTTCAGGAGAGCACAGAGGTCCACATACCGGATGTCCATACTATCGAGGTCTATCATGTCTCCGGCTACGCTCAAATCAATGCGAACTCACAGGTACCTTTGGTTCTCACTGTTCTGTCATTTTCTTGCTCAGAGGGCTCCACAAGATCTCAAAAGTCAAATGGTTGAAATGATTTGAAAATGACCCTTCTGGCCTTTATATAGTTTTTGACCTAATTTTCAAAAGTGCTCCATTTTCCATGAAATTTGCACACCTAGCTAATTTCGACGTTCTGATTCCATTTTCGGGATCAAAATCAAAATTTGAGATCATTTACTATGTCAAAATCATGATTTAAAATTTTTGGACCCAGGTCGATCTACTACTTGCATATTCGACCTTCGACCATCACAGAAATCTAGAATTCAACCTAATTGATTATCTTACATCAAACTATCAAAATTTCAACTTGGTCAACTCATGGTCAAACCTAGTCAAACTTGGTTTCCAAGACCTCCAAACGATGTAGAATGCATTCTCAAATGTGTATAACCACTTCTCAAATCAATTAACATGCTTCTGAACTATAAACGCTAACTTTTCTTGTCAGATTTCAATTTTAATCCCGAAGGGGGCATGGTATTGCACATCATTCAAAGTTTGTAATCTAATTTGAAATCATATCTTTATGGAAATCTGTTATCTTTCATTAGTAATCAAGACAACAACCACGTCTAGTTGTTGATTCATCAAAAGTCCTCATCACTCGAGGCAAATCAATCATCACTCGAGGCATATCAGATTCATTGAGATCCATATCAATCTGGTATTCTCCTAATCTTGTAAATTGTATCATCTTTTCATAACCATCGGTTCATTAGTGTTATTTCCTTAGTTCTTCGGTAACTGAAGGGTTTAGATGTGATACCTACGTGATTCTTCTAAAGACAATCGAGTCTGGAATCAGTCACTCACTTCTTCGCAATCATAAGGTTTAGAATCAGGCATTTTAACACTTTTGTTTCAAATGTTCCTCGTTGCTATAGTGAACATTATCTTTGGTCATTCAGGACCTATTATCTTCATATCAAATCTTTCAATCAGCTTCTGTCTCATATCAATTATCAATTTCGAATCAGTTTCATATCTCTATCAAACACAGACTATCTTTGAACCACTGCGCTTCACACAGCAATTCAAAGAGGGGCAAAATGTAATACCCCAAAAATGAGCTATAGGTTCATTAATCTCTTATATCGACATATCAAATGAAATTGACATCGAAGTCCTAACCTAAGGCACATCAACACATCATCGAATCTTAATTGATTATCTTAAATTCTGCATCAGGGAATATTCCTAGCCATATTCCTAATTATCATAATTATCTTTAATTTAATGATTATTTGGTGATAAATCCTATTTATCCTAAAGTTTGATTAATTGAATATTCTCAATATTTAATTAATTAGATTTAATTCTACCACTTAATTGTTTAATCGAAGTTAATTCTATTTATTCCTAAATTGTATTATTTAAATTTGACAATAAATCAAAATTCCTATCATTAATTGATTAAATTCTTATTTAATTAATTAAAGCAAGTTGTCATATTTGATGATATTATTTTTGAATAAAAGTTTGATTAAATGATTGATTAACCCATAAATCAATTGTTTTATTTCAAAAATCAGTTAAGTTGAGAATAAATCACTTTATTTATTTATTAATTCATAATTATCCATGTGCACAATCAAAGAGCAATTAAACTCCAAATTAGAAAATCAATGCAAGTTATTGACTTTTTGGAACTCAACATCATTTTTGAGTTTTAAAGTTGATCTAAACTTCTAATTTGAGTTAAAAAGTTTTTTTTGCATGATTTGCATGTTTTTGTGAATTAAATTATCTTTATAATCAAATAACTCAAAAATCAAGTTGAGTTATTTGAGTGATTTATGGCTTTCTTTCATGCATCCTCAAAGCCCTAGATTTCTATAAATTAAGGCTTTAGCTCTTCACAAATCATCTCTCAAATCCACAAGAATTGCATAATCACATTGCTGAATTGGAGACTGAAGAATCATCTTTGTGAATCAAAGCTTTGTGAGATCAATATTGCATAGTTTTTCATATCATATTAGTTTTCATTTGTTAGATCATCATAGCATATCAGTTTTTACATATCATAGATTCATATCAGTTTTCATCATATCATTGCATAGAAAATCAAAAAAATAGATTAATTGCATTCATATTTCATATTACTTTTGCATTCAAATCCTTCGTTTAGGTGTCGTCAAGGTCATTGATCTCGATAACAATCTGAGAACATCATACTTGCACCTATTAGAAGACAGTAAATCACCTAGTTAGTTTAGCTTTCAATTCATTGCACGATTTCATTTTTGCTAACCTCTAATGTTTTACTGAAGTGTTGTGTCTACAAATCAAGTACAAAATTCACACACACAGATTTTGGCAGATAAGAAATTTGATTCTATTCAAGGTCAAATACCTGATGAGTTGTATACCAAACTTCTAAATAGAAAGCAAAGAGCAATTGAAGAAGACACTAATATCAGAAAGAATCTTGTGAAGAAGCTTTGTGATGTGAGAGATGATGAACACTTGGAGCAGATATTGAAGGCCTTAAGCACCCATTTGAGAACCAAAAGGAGAACCATTTTGATTATGGGAGGTAGATATGAAGAAGTTAATTTAGATACAGAGTAGGCAATAATCAAGGTCATGGTAGAAAATGTTGGAGAGCCATCGGTTGTAGCAGAGCAAGCAGATGAAGATAAAAAAGAGGATATTCCTTATCCTTTAGCTATTAACATTGAAGATGAAACTATGAATATAGAAGGTACTAAGGTCACCTTGGATACTGATGACAATGTATTCAAGAACTTAGCAAACATTGTTGACAATTTGGCTCTTGATGAACTGGATAGAACTAAAGAAGCAGAGAAGACTCAATCTATCAGTGAAGAACCTAAGGAGACTAAGATTCAAGCACCTATTCCTACCATAGAAGACATCATTCTTACTCCTAAGACTGGAAAGAAGAAAGAAATTTGATCTTTGTTTGAAGATTTAGGAAAGGAAGTTGATGATGATGATTAGTTGGAACTGATCACTTCTTTGAATAAAATCATTGGCAAGAACAAGAAAGTGGAGAATCTTGAAGGGAGTCTGAAGGACCTTACTGAGAAGTTACAAAGCATTGTAACTACACAAATCATAGAGGTAGACCCTTTGGATAAAGCTAAGAAGGTAATGAGCACTTTTGACAATGAAATCACTAACCTATCTGATATTGCAAAAGTGAGAGCTCAAGCAACTTATGAAGCTGAAATGATTTTGAATAGTAGTCAGAATATTAGGAATGATATTAGCAGTCTTGATATTTGTATCAAGAACTTGAGGAAACATTTGGAGATAGGAAAATCATTGTACATACAGTGTACAAAACTAGAGATTTTGATAGCAGAAGAGGAACAGAAGATCAAGTTGAAGGAAGCTGAGATTCAGAATGAATGTAACCTTCTTTCTAGACCTAATGTGAAGGTATGTGATGCTGAAAAGAAAATTCGGAAGCTTTATGATGAAATAAGAATATTGCAAGATGAGAGGAACAGAAAAATGAGGAGACTCACTCTTTTGAGAGAACACATCTCTATGAAGTTGAGTATCATTGAAGAGTAGTTAGAAGAATGTCTTATAGCTAAGACATCCTTTCAGAAATTCAAATTTGACAACCTCCAAGCTTGTCAAATAGCAGCTTATGGACTGAGCACATTACTCAATGTGGTAGATTCCATCAAGAATTCATGGGAAAAGGAGATAGAAGCTATGAAAGATGATTTTGCAGATTGTGTTGCAAGCCTACCGGCTTTGCAATAAGAAAATGAAGGTATAATCTTTTTTGGGATACAATTTTGTAATCCTCCCTACCTTATTTTGTCATTGTTGTCAAAGGGGGAGAGATATTAGAGCAAAAAATTGATATATTTGATAAGGATTGATACTCTTAGGGGGAGCATTGTATTAGAGTTTATATTTTGAGGAGTTATAAGGATAGTATACATATTCTATACTATGGCCACAATTTTGATACAATTTTGAGATTTTGACTTGTACACTTCGCCAATTTTCTCATATGTTGCCACCAATGACAAAGGGGGAGATTTTTGGCAATTTAGTTGAAGTGAGTACATAGATGTTGTCATTATGGAAACATATGATCCACATGAAGATTGCACAAGTTAGAGAAAAAGTATAGCAGAGCGCATTGCAAATTTGTCTAAGTGTAAGACAGTGTTTTCACCAGTGCACCAGGACACAGTTTGTGTTTGCGATGTTGACTGGAGTAAGTTCAATGCTTGCACACTTGAAAATAGACTCTATGATGACTAATGATGACCCAGATTAGAGTGCAAGTTAGTACGGCATGTACAAAATTAGTTATGATAGTTTTAGCGAAGACAGTGTTAAGCCGACAGGACAGAATATGAAGGTAGAATTGGTAAAGAGTTAAGGGATTATTTTGTTTATCAAAATAATGACTTAACAATATAAAGGGATGACATCTTAGATGTTATCTCTTGGATAAAGATATATGGAAGCTGACCATGTAAAGTTATTATCTTTAATAACTTGTATATATGTAATATGTAATTGGAAGAAGAAAAACATATGTGGTAATATTGTAATGATATGATGTGAATGTAAGAGCAGTGAAAAGATATTGATGCAAGCAGCATAAGGTTATATACCTTAATCCATTTTTTTAATAAGTATACATTGTACATTACTTGTTTGGGCAATGGGCTCATCTAGTAATCAAATTTTGTATTGACAACTCCTAACAGGGTTGAGGCTTCTAACAAGGCCTATAGTCCCTTAATCAAGACTGATACACTATATGATTGTAATAGACTCCTAACAGGGTCAACATCTTTAACAAGATACTTTTGATTAGTGGATCTTTGTGGGTACCATCCCCACTGGGGTTTTCCCTTACCCAGGGTTTCCTCAAGAACATATCATGTGTTATGAGTTCTTTATTTCCATTGTTATGCATATTGTTTAGCTTCTTATGTAATGCATGTATAAAGATAATCTGTTATATCCATAATTGGGCAAAAGATAAAGTTTGTAGAATACTAATTCACCCCCCCCTCTCAGTATTCCCTATTTCTAACATTCTTAACTAGAGATGACATCTTCAATCTTCCACTTATCACTAGAGCTCTCACTTTCAAACCATTTGGGCTGCCATTACAGAGCCCAACATGGCTCTCTTCGCTTGGTGTCTGCTATTCCAAGGGCTTCCTATGAGTCCTAGGCTCAAACATCTAGATGTTCATGACCCTCGATGTCCCTTCTATGGTCACCCTGAGACTTTCTTGCACATCTTCTGCTTATGTAGGAGAGCTCAATAGTATTGGCAGTGGATTCATGAATTTTTCAAACCCTTTAGCCTTTCTCCTGGCATATGATTGTCCTAGGGGATTCTCCTAGACTTTCTTCCAAGATTACCCAGATTTGGCATACTTTCAGGATGGAGATTTTGTTCTCTCTTTGGAAAGATAGGAATGTTGTTCTTTTTTCTCACAAATTTCTTGATACGAATGTTGCTCTGTATAACAAGGCTTGCATATGTAATAATGTTATGATGCAGATTTAGGTTCAAGCAAATAAAGTGGCTCTAGAGGTGGATCACCTTTAGGAGCTACTCAATCACTGGGGCAATGCTCCCTACACAGTTGCTCAAGTCCCTCCTGATGTCATTTCTATAGAAGGTACCCCTCCTAGAGGTCGTCACCATGGGCGCAGTTCCTCGGCTCGTTGTTCCTATACCCCACAGTCACAGGCTCCATGCCACCACTCTCCTAGAGGTGGCAACAATGGTTGGTGGCACTACTCAGCTTCTCTACCTCACCATACCTCTGGGTGGTCTCTAGCTTCGGCTCAGTCTGCCCCACTTGATGCTCCTAATTCTCAATGTGGCTGTGATTGGCCTCCTGCCACCTCCTCCAAGTTTCCTCACCTGGCTCTGGCCATTTCTCCACCCCAGGCGGAAGAGAAAGAAAAATAAGATGATGGTTGGTTGATTCCTGACCCTCCTATCAATCCCAATGATGTTTGGGGTTTTGATGATAAAGATCCTTCTCCTTCTGGCACCGCTCTTGCAGCTTGATGGCTTTATGCCTTTTTTTTTTATGAATAGTTGATGTTGTTTCCAGCTTATACCATGTGAACTCTGCGGGGTGATTTTTATGTCCCCTAGCCCCTTTTTTGTGAATATGTAACTTTTATATTAAATTAATAGAGAAGGCACTATTCATCAAAAAAAAATATAAAGTTTAAAATTGATGGTTCATTGATAAGAAGAAAGCGAGATCAAAGCTATAGAAAAAAATAGAATCAAAGCATTATGATGATTTCTAAGACTATAGTACCCCATTTTTACAAAAAAAAGGCATATTTTTCATGCATCACATTATTTTTGTGTGGTGAATTAAATTTTTTAGGAGAGTGTTAGAAATATAAAATCTATTAAATAGCATAATCTCCAAGAATCTCTTATCTAGAGACACATATGTCTATATATTTTGTTTGTTTAAAGAATATTTTGATCTCTAAATAAGAGAATGAAATGTATTCAATGCTCTCCAATTTCAACATGAGACACAATACTTAAAAAAGATTTTAAAAAATAATAAATTCTTACAAGAATGAGGAATCGATTGGCTCTATAACTCCATTAGAATGTGTCTCTCCACTTAACATTAAGTGTTGTTCTTTGTACTCTTTTTGGATCTTAAATTAACTTATAATTTTGAACATTGATGAATCCTTTATAAAATTTAACTACTCAAAATTAAAAAAGAAAAAGAAAAAGAAAAAAGACATAGAATAATCTTTTAATTTATTTTTTATTGGAAATTGATTTTTATTTAATGAATTTTTAATGACCCAATTTGTTGATCATGTCACACCTTTCATAATATATATTTTTTAAATAATCTATAATTGATTTTGTAAATAATGTGTTAGATTTATTTATTAAGTATTTTATTATAAAATAAAAGGAAAGTTATGTATGTTTATTTATTATTTCTTTAACATAAATTATAAGATTTAATTTATTATTACTTTTAATAATGTTTGTGTAGATTCAGAGAAGCTTCTCTCAATAAAATTATCTGAAATTTGTGCATAATGATTAAAATGAACACCATTCAACTAGACTAATTGACAAAAAAAAAGCATTCTAAACAATAGCCTATTTTTTCCAATTTTGATTCATGTTGAAGAGTCCTAATGAAGCATTACAGAATTTTTTATTTTTCTTTAAAAAGTAAAACATTTATAACTTTTAAGTTGATAACCTAATCTTTTCTAATTTTTATTGATTTTGAAGAGTTATAATAAAACATGTTAGATTTTTCTATTTTTCTTGAAAAATTAAACCCCTTACAACTTTTAAATTGATGACCTATTCTTTTTTAATTTTGATTAATGTTGAAAAGTTCCAATGAAGCATTCAAGAATTTTCTAGTTTGTTTGATAGAGTAAAACCCTTAAACAAATTCTAAGTTGATCTCGTCAATTATCCTACAATGTTCTTGGGCTATTCTTATAATTCCTCATACCATGTTTCATTCACAAGTCAACTACACTCCTTTTTACTTTTCTCCTTATGAGTAGCCATTTATGGCCAACATTGGGCTTCTTGAGCTTCTCATTCCCCTTCTCTTTTTCATTTTTGTAATGTGGATGGACAAAGAAAATGAAGATGTAAGGAATTCGTACATTGTTCACATAATAAAATCCATAAAACTCAAACATTATAATATACACCAATGCACTAGTATGTTTCAATGCTCAGCCAAGCTCACTATCTTGTAATCGAATCAAAATGTAAATGAGTTGTTATGCAAATATGATACTCTTATTTTATAGATTTGCGGTGAGGTTTAGAAATGCTAAGGATGAAGGTATGAATGGTATAGAGAGGTGCTTGGTCATAATCCATTCATCCATCAATGAAGTTACCACTAGACACGCCATAAGTACAACATTAATGTTGCCATGGTACAAGTCATTGTTGATGTTGTTGGCATCGTTTCCATCTTTAGCCAATAGGCTTTCCCTGCGGGGAAGCCCGTGTATGACATATGCATTTATTTCTATTAAAATGAAAAATAAATTTGAGCTAGGAACAAATTAATCCAATTGAGTAAGGAAAAAGGAAGATTATCATGAATCAAGCTAATCCTTAGAGCATACACCAAAAAGAAACAACAAAGGAGACAAGAAGATTTTGAAGGGGGAAAAGCATAAAAAAACCCCCGTGAATTATGAATGGGCAAAATAGCCAGAGAGAGAGAGAGAGAGAGAGCTTTAGCTCATACAATATTGAAGAATGAAAGAGAGAATGGAGAAGAAGTGTTATATGAAGAGAGGAGAAATATCTCTATATGTAGAGATAAGAGAGGGAGTTCAAAATGTAACTCCCATGAGAATGAATGCCACCATTCATAAGTGTGTGAGGCCAAGTGTGAGATTCTTCATAAGGAGGAATAAACTAAATTACAAAATAAATATTTGTCCTCAAAAATTCTACTAGAGGACAAAATAGAATGTAGGAGAAAGAAGACAAAAAGAAATATATTAGGATACCTTGGCTTGTATCCTAATATATTAGAAAAAAAAGAAAGAAGTCTAACCTTGGTTTATAAATACACCAAGGAAAGATTACAACTTCTAACACCCCCCTTTAATCTTTACTTGGGGTTATAACATCAAGGGATATTAATCCCAAATTTTTACAATGCAATTCAAATTTCTCCCTAGAAAGAGGCTTTGTCAAAATATTAGCAACTTGATCTTCTCCTTTGCAATGAATGAGGGAAATTCTATTTTCTACAATGTGTTCTCTAATGAAGTGGTGGTGGAGAGAAATGTGCTTTGACTTTGCATGGTAAACTGGATTCTTTGCCAATGCTATTGCACTTTGATTATCACAATACAAGGGAGTTGGTTCTTGTTGAGGTAGGCCCAAATCTTCAAGTATTTTCTAAGCCATAGGGCTTCTTTAGAGGCATGAGTACAACTTTTATATTCTACGTCAGTGGAACATAAAGACACAGATTGTTCTTTTTTACTTTTCCAAGAGATAGAACCTAAACCAAGAGAAAAACAATATCCAAAAGTAGATTTCCCATCATTGGGATCTCCACCTAGATCTGAATCAGTAAAACCTTTTAAAGAGAAATCAGAATTAGCATCATAAAATAGACCTAAGTTAATAGTACCTTTAATATAACGTAATATTCTTTTAGCAATTTTAAAATGAGTTTGTTGAGGTTTTGACATAAATCTGGAAACTAAACCAACACTAAAAGATAAATCAGGTCTAGTGAGTGTTAAATAAATCAGACTACCTACTAGTTCTCTATAGGGAGTAGCATCAATATAAGAAGATTCCATATCTACCATTAATTTAGTTCCTAAGTCACATGGAATTGAAACTAGATTAGCATCATTCATATGAAATCTATCTAATAGATCTTTAGCATATTTACTTTGAGATATAAAAATACCATTAGAAGTTTGCCAAATTTGCATTCCTAAGAAATAATGTAAAAATCCTAAGTCTGTCATTTGAAATTTCTGGTTGAGTTGAAATTTAACATCAAAAATTAAATGGTTAGAGCTGGAAGTAAGAATTAAATCATCAACATACAGAATGATAATAATAATGTTATCTTCACTATGTTTAATATATAAATTAGGATCATTTTTACTTCTTTCAAAACCTTGGGAAATAAAGAAGGCATTAATTTTAGCATACCATTCTCTAGGAGATTGTTTTAAACCATAAATAGACTTTTTTAATTTGCAGACTAAATGTTCATTACCTTCTTGAATAAAACCAGGAGGTTGAGACATATAGATTTCTTCATGCAGATCACCATTTAAAAAAGCACTTTTAACATCCATTTGATGAATAGGCCAATTCATTTTAGTAGCTAAAGCAATAACAACTTTAATGGTAGGCATTTTAGCAACAGGAGCAAATGTTTCATTGTAATCTATTCCTTCAATTTGAGAAACCCTCTAGCAACTAGTCTAGCTTTAAGTTTACTAATTTCATTATTAGAGTTTAATTTAGTTTTATATAACCATTTACAAGAAACTAAATTCTTACCAGGAGGTAAAGGAACTAAATCCCAAGTATTATTAGAAATTAAAGAATCATATTCTTCTTGCATAGCAGTTTGCCAATGAGGTTGAATTTTAGCTTGAGAAAATGTTTGAGGATCATTAGAATTAGATAAAGAAGACATAAGAGCATAATTGCAGTAATTTATCCTTCTAGGTTTAAGTCCACCCATTCTAGCAATGTAATCATCACCTTCATGAAGTAAATCTTTAAACCATTTAGGATTTCTTCTATAATTAACAGAAAGATTACTAGGAGGAGTAAATAAATTGTTACCATCATCATCATCATCACTACTACTACTACTAGTAGAAACAAAAGGATTAGGAGGAGTATCATTACTATCTTTATGCTCATTATTACTATCCTGATTGTGAGAAATAGAAACATTAGGAGCAAAAACTTTAGGAATAGGGTTGAGAGATGGAGGTTGGTCCTCCACAAGAACAATATTGTTGTGATTAAAGTCAGAATCTAAAATTTGAGAGCAACCATGAACACCATTTTCAGCAATGCAAACATCTCTAGCTATCTTAACTTTATTAGTAAGAGGATCATAAACTCTATAACCTTTAGTAGTTTCAGAATATCCAACAAAAATGTGAGGTGTGGATTTAGGATCTAACTTTTGCCTTTGTTGTTTAGGTGTGTGAACATAAGCAATGGATCCAAAAATACGTAAATGAGATAGATTTGGTTTTTTATCAGACCAAACTTCTTCAGGAGTTTTATTTGGAAGGGCTTTAGTAGGAGTTTTGTTAATGATATAAGTGGCACATGCCATGGCTTCAGCCCAAAATTTATAATCCATATTCTTAGCATGCAAAAAACATCTAGCCATTTCTACTATTGTTCTATGCTTACGTTCTGCCACACCATTCTATTCTGGTGTATAAGGAACAGTAAGCTCATGTTTGATACCAAAAGATCTTAAATGGTTATAAAAAGCATGATTAACATATTCTGTACCATTATCAGTCCTAAGAACCTGAATTTTATAGCCACTTTGTCTTTCTACAAAAACATGAAATTCAGTAAAAGTATCAAGAACTTGATCTTTACTATGTAAGAAATAAATCCATGTTCTACAAGAGTAATCATCAACAAATGTTAGAGCATATTTAGATCCTAAAAGTGAAGTATTTTGCATAGGACCTAGAAGATCACTATGGATGAGGCCTAACTTATTATTAGCTCTCCAAGATGATTTATGAGGAAAAGAGTCTATATGCATTTTACCACTCATACATCCATTGCAATCTAATTTAGAAGTAGTAAACTTAGGTAGTCCTTCTACCATATTTTCCCTTTGCATTAATGAAATATAATCAGAATTTAAATGTCCTAGTCTCTCATGCCAAATATGAAAATCAACGGTAGTAAGAAAACAGTATCTAGGAGAGGAAAATTGGTAAAACTTAAAAAGATTATCAACATCTAACTTAGCATCAGCAACTATTTTATCAGTGTTAGGATCAATTATATGACAGTTATTTTTATGAAATTCAATCTTATAATCTTGACATAATTGAGGAATAGAAAGAAGATTAGCTTTTAAATTAGGAACATACTGAACATCATGCAATTTACCATTAGGGACAGAAACATTACCAGTTCCTTCAACTTTACAACAGTAATTATCAGCTAAAGAAACAGGAACATTCAAAGAATCAGGTTGCAGAGAATCAAAAACTTCTTTATGAGAAGTAACATGTTGAGATGCACCACTATCAACAATCCATTCAAGTGGTTTAGAAGCATTAAAACTAACAGTAAAAGCAGAACGAGATTGATTATTGGAGTTATTTTGAGAATTACGTTGATTATCTTTCTGTTTCTTGAAACAATTATGAACTAGATGACCATTTTTACCACAATAAGTGCAGTAAGGCCTATTTGAAGGATTCTTGTTGTTGTTGTTGTTGTTGTTGTTGTTATTAGGTCTTTGATAGTTGTTATTAGTAGTGTTAGGTCTTTGATGATTTTGATTGCAGTTAGGATTGTTTGATCTCTGATTATTGTGATTGTTATTTGAATTAATACTAGCTCTATTATTATTATTATTATGAGATTGAGAAACATAAGCATGTTCATGAGATTTCAATATACCAAATTGAATTAGTTTAGCCTCCTCTTGATGCAACATAGTTTGAAAAATAGGATAAGTTAATTGAGTTGCTAAAGAAGGAATAGCTAACTGAGAATAGATATTTGTAATAAATTGTTGAAACTGCCTAGGTAAACATTTATGAATTATAATATGAATGATCCTTAAATTAGAAAGAGGAACTTGTAACCCATTTAATAGAACTCTAATAGAATCAAATTTAAGTAAAAAATCATCAACAGAATTAAAATTTGTATACCTGAGATCTTCAAGCTGGTCTTGAAGTTGGATTTTACGGGTCTCATCTGCACTGTCATAGGTGTTTTTCAAGATGTCCCAAGCCTGATGGGCTTCAGTACAAGATGAGATAAGGACATATAATTCAGGGCTTAAGGATATGCCAATTAAACCAAGGGCTTCATCATTCTTAGCTTGCCAAGCATCTTGGTCAGCTTGAGAAACAATGGTAGTGGGTTTAGAGCTGGCATTAGTGGCAATGTCTAACAGATGGCAGAATCTGAATATCCAGGTCATGTGCATTTTCCAAGCATGATAATTGGTGCTGGTTAGTTTTATCTCAGGCATTAGGGTAGACATGATGGATGCAGGAATAAAGCAGAATGGACAAGGAAGATAGAAAGGTAGAATAAACTGGAATTAAAGAATTGAATGCGAGCAGATCTCAGTTAATCTGTTATGAATGAACAGATAACAACGAGAATGCATTGCAAGGAAAAAAAAATTAAGCTAACAAATAAGTTAACTTAATAAACTAATATTAAAACTTAAGCTGAAAAGAATCAAATTAAAAAAGTGCAATTTTGAACAAAGCAATGTTATAGAATATGTTATTAATAGTTATATCCTGGAAAGAACTGATATTAACCAGAAAAATTTATTAATGAAGCTAAAAATATTACATGCAATAAATAATGAGTTTATCTAATAAAAAATTAAGTTAAATACTTTTAAAGGAACTTTAGTGAATGAAAATATTATGCAAGTGTCGAATACCTCACATGCAAAGAACTTGCATCCAGGTAAAACATGCAAAGAAAAAAAGTACCTGCAAGAAAAAAATGTTAGAAAAAAACACTAACTAAAACCCTTAAAGAAAGCACCACAACCAATTTTGATTTTATATTAAAAAAAACATTAATAAAGGTTTATAAAAGAACTAAACTTAAAATACTTCAATTTTTATTTATATCTATAATTTAGAAAAAATTAAACTTAATAAAAAACTTTTAAGTATAAAATAATCTAATTATTACAAAATAAGGGTATTATATAAAAAAAAATTAACTATGAAAAAAGTAGATCTAAACTATTATTTTGATTTAAAAGAAACTAAGAATTTAGAACCTAAAATAAAAAACTTTATATGCAATGGACATGCAAATATAATACAAAAAAAAAGTTTCTAAAAATGTCAACTAACTACCTTAGATAAACACTATGGAAATACCACTTATGATCAAATTTTACATTTTAAAAAAAATATGCGATGAATGATCTAAGAGTTATGCTAATAGATAACGGTTTTCTAGGGCAACAGTGGAAATAGTTGATGAGCAGCTCTGTAATTTCTAATGAAACTCAGATTCGAAGCTTCAGCTTACCCTACTCCGTCTGATGATTGCATCTGCCCTTTTAGAAGAATTTTTTATAAATTTGATACAAATGTACGGAAGCTTTTCTTCAGAAAGAAACTAATGCAAATGTTAATGCAAATACAAAGAGATTATGATAAATCTTATGAAGATTCTAAGAATTAAAAACCCTTAAGAATGTTAAAAAATGTTAGTAATATTGAATATAAAAAGATCTGATACTTTGTTGATACGTTAAAAGACTGCTAATAAACTAAAAACCTGCAAGACATTAGTAAAAGAGGCTATGAACAACAAATGAAAGCCCGCAGATTTTTTTTAAAACCAGAGATTAAAAAAATAAGGTACACATGCAAAAGAATGTACACATGCAAGATGTTATTTACATAAAATCAGAGATAAACATGCAAGACAATGAATGAAACCTTTCAAACAAAATAAAAGGTTACTGCAGGCTATTGAACGGCCTTTCACAAATAAAAAGTTACTGCAGATAACCCAATATTGAATTTTGAAAAAAATGAGAGCAAAGATAATGCCAATATTTCTTCCATCGGTCTCAATACGCATGCAATACACATTCAAACATTACACATGCAATAGATTAAAATAGGAAAGCTTAAAAGGTGAATACGCATGCAAACTAAATAAAGATGAAACAATAACATATACGCATGCAGTCCTCAAAGTTACTGCAATGCCTGGCACAACAGATAACAGCGATGAACAATGCAAGGCTATAAAAAAATGTAAAAAGCAATAAAAAACTATGAACGCTTGTAAAAAAAGACAAACCAATAAACCAAAAGCTAACACAGTAGACTGATAGATTTTTGACTGAAAATCTCAGCGAGGAACAAATTATGCAATGCTATAATAGTCACAAAGGAAACACATGCAAAACCAAGAGTAGTAACTGTTAAAATAGATGCATGCAATGACAACGAAACCAAAATAAACCTATGATATTATTTTTCAGAGATGCATGTAAAGTGCAGATGAAATGAAAAAACCACAAAATGAAAACGCCTCTGGAAAAAAATAGAAAAGGAATGAATACAAATCTGAAAAAGATACTAATTTGATAGCAGATAACTGACAAGGCAGTTACTAAAAAACGTAGCTAAAAAAAATTGAATATGCACAAATAAGCTAAATTACGATATTATAAATATTATAAAGGTAATTTAAATATTATGAATATTATAAGGGTAATTTAAATATTATAAAGGAATCTATAGCTAGTAAATATTCTATAATTTATTATTGCATGAAAAGAAATGAAACTTAAGAAAAATTAATTGAACTTAATTTTTCCAAACCTGCACAAACCAAACAAGGTTAATATAATAAAATATTGAATTTTTGAAGACAAGGCTAAACGTTAGAATAATGACTTTTTTGAATTAAACTTTTGATAAATATAAATAACCAAATAAAGATACTCTAAGAGAATGAATTATATGAACTAAGAAACTCTCTCAAATTAAAAAAGATGAGTCTCTGAATTGGAGTGCTCCGAGATATGATAATCGCTTAAACCTATGAACTCAAAAATGGATTAAACCTGCTCTGATACCATGTTAAAATGGAAAATAAATTCGAGCTAGGAACAAATTAATCCAATTGAGTAAGGAAAAAGGAAGATTATCATGAATCAAGCTAATCCTTAAAGCATACACCAAAAAGAAACAATAAAGGAGACAAGAAGATTTTGAAGGGGGAAAAGCATAAAAAACCCCCGTGAATTATGAATGGGCAAAATAGCCAGAGAGAGAGAGAGAGAGAGAGAGAGAGAGAGAGAGCTTTAGCTCATACAATATTGAAGAATGAAAGAGAGAATGGAGAAGAAGTGTTATATGAAGAGAGGAGAAATATCTCTATATGTAGAGATAAGAGAGGGAGTTCAAAATGTAACTCCCATGAGAATGAATGCCACCATTCATAAATGTGTGAGGCCAAGTGTGAGATTCCTCATAAGGAGGAATAAACTAAATTACAAAATAAATATTTGTCCTCACAAATTCTACTAGAGGACAAAATAGAATGTAGGAGAAAGAAGACAAAAAGAAATATATTAGGATACCTTGGCTTATATCCTAATATATTAGAAAAAAAAGAAAGAAGTCTAACCTTGGTTTATAAATACACCAAGGAAATATTACAACTTCTAACAATTTCTCACGCCGGAATTGTCTCACATGATTTCTGACTGTCTCACACTAGAAAATTATCACGATGTCTCACGTCAGAGAATGAATTGCAGCTGGTTTTTCACGCTGAAAAATGGATTGCAAGTTTTCTTATGCCGATGTCCAAAACAGGCAAAGTGGTAAACATTTTTAGACATTCCTGCCAGCTTCTCATACTCATGTCTCACGTCAACTCTCAATGGCACTCTTCCACATATCGTACACCCATCTAATCTCTAGCGGTACAGGTCTTTGCTCCAGCTGTATACCATCTTTGCATTTAAAGAAGAATCTGTACACAACTCGGTTGCCAGAAATGCAACGAAACACCTTTGTTTCACGGTTCAATAGCTGAAACGGATTTCTCGTTGCAAATGTCCGTTTCATAGCCGTCACTCCCATTTCTAGCCGCCACTCTCGTTGGGTAATTGTTGTGACTCAAAGTTTGAATGAAAATCTATTTTTTAAGCTTTCCCTAACTTCATCGAGTGCACGGATATTAATTTAAATTAACCGTCAACTGAGTTTACATTAATTTATGGGTTGTTTTGGATTTATAACGGATAGTAAACTATGATATTAATTTATTCTTAGATTTTTAAAAAAAAAATTAAGAGTTTAACTATCATGTTAATTTATTTATTTAATAACAGTATTTGTTGACATGTTTTATATCAACAAATTTAAAATAAAATAAATGAATTTAAATCTTTTTTGGAATGTTTTAATTTTGTAATAGTTTTTAAGTTTATGTTTCATTCTAATTATAATTATAAACTATTTTATAATAAATTTAAATTTAAATAATTTTTAGAAATTAGTTTGAGTTTTAACTTATTATTTTAATTTTTTTATATTTATAATTTATAATTATTAAATTCTTAATTTCTAATTGGACACAATTATCTCCATTCAAATTTGTAAATGAAAAAAACAATAAACATATGGCAAAAATGAGTGACAATCACAAATAATATCAGGGAAAATTCAATTTAAAAAATAAACCTCTACAAACCATATATTTATTTATCTCCTCTTTTAATAATGCTTCTTACAAATGTGTTGATTACATTTAGTTAATAATTTTAATTGACAATAAATAGAAATTGATCTTTTTTATAATTTAAAAATTAATTCTTTGATGGTAGATAGCTTTTGAATTAGTTAATAATTTTAAACCAAGATTCAATGGAAATTGATCTTCTTTACAATTTAAAATTAATTCTAATTATTTTTCTTTATAAAAAATTCTACGTAATTGATTGTTTACATATTTTAAAGTAATTTTAATTTATTGAAAAAAATTTGAATTTTTAAATAAATTTTTTTTTTTTTTCTATTGATTATAGAGAGATCAAAAAAAAGGACCATTTACATGGAGTTCACCGAGAGGCACAGCCTCAAACCGAGATCAGAGTAGCAAAACACAAAAGTAACCAGATATAGACATAATTACATAGAAAAAGGACAAGAAGCACTAGTAAAGATCATCAGGAGGAATATCCATCCAAGCAGTCCATCCGAGGGGACCTTCCATCCAAACTATATTCTTTTGCTCCTGAATCTAGGAAAGCATAGACAGCTCCTCTTTCCTGGCATTCACATTTTTTCTAATTTCTTTGTTAAGCCTTGTGCAAGTGTGCCCAAAGACCTGGAGATCATCAAGCGTTCTCCTCCATTGATACCCATTCTTCAGCTCATAGAAGAAGAACGTCGCGTGCCCATCTTTTAAGAACCTTCGCAATTTATTCTTCTCAATCATCATGGTAGTCTGAATCTACAAAAAAAAATTAGCAAGAACCCTCGGCTTACCTTGAAATTTTTCCTCGTTCTTGCACTTCCAGATCTGCCAAAGAATGTTAGAGGATAAAATATTCCAGAAAAAATTAGCATCTTTACTAACACCATTAATATGACCAGTAACAATCTCCAAAATATTAACATTGATAGGATAAACAATACCAAATAGCTTCCAGATTTCTTTAGCAAATAAACAATCAAACAAAATGTGTCTACCTGTTTCAGGCAACCTGCAAATATTACAGAAATCAGCATTATCATTTCTAATGGGCAGTCTATCCAGTAAAATCAGCCACTTAAAGCATTTTAATTTAGGCTCCACAGGACTTTTCCAAAGAATGTCAAAGAATTTATTCCAGCCTTGAGTATCAAAAGTACAATACCAAATCTTGTTAACATGCTCAACAATATTCTCATTATGATCAATAATCCTGTAGATATTTTTGGCTTTAAGATTAGCCATGATGACTCCATCCGGCCACTTACTTTTTAAATGGCTGTGGGAGTCCACCTGACACACTGAGGGAAGATCTTTGGAAGCTTGCACAATCATATTGTAGGTTTTTTTATGAGAATCAGGGATATTAAATTTAAACTTAAGATCATCCCAGGGTATGAGCTTGTCTTGATCAAATAAGTCAACCAATTGAGTAATGCCTCTTTTAGCCCAATTCCTGGCAGAGCATCCTTGGGAAAGGGCTAGGGGCTTATCGTTCACTTTTAAATTCCACCAAATGGATCTTTCACCATGGAGAAATTTTTCATCATAGAAGGCCTTATTGGTGATAAATTTTCGGATGTGTTCCCAAGCTCGCCATATAGATTTGAATACATCAGAACCTTGAACAGTAACCGGAAATTCCCTAACAATAAGGTCACATAAAGGCAGATTCTTCCATGACTTGGCTTTCTTAGGGAAGCCTTTTTCAATATTATGCCTGATCAGCACTTTCCAGGGGGTGTCACCCTCCAGAGAGTGAAAGATCCATTTGGCAGAAAGTGCAATACCCTATAATTTGAGGTCTTTAAGCCCTAACCCCCCAAGGACCTTGTCAGTATGACACCAATCCCACTTAACAGCATGCATCTTTTTATTGCCCTTGCCATTAGACCAAAGGAAGTGTCTAATGGCCTTCTGAATCTCAGCAA
This sequence comes from Chamaecyparis obtusa, assembly GCA_027943335.1. Taxonomy (NCBI): domain Eukaryota; kingdom Viridiplantae; phylum Streptophyta; class Pinopsida; order Cupressales; family Cupressaceae; genus Chamaecyparis; species Chamaecyparis obtusa. Next base: position 2,986,486 of record BSBK01000589.1, read on the forward strand.
TCTGATAATTATTAAACAACCAGGCAGAAGAGTAGTAAATACTGTAGGAGGCCAGTAACTTTTGACAAACTTGAATCCTACCAGCAAGAGAAAGAGTCCTATTATGCCATTTATTAAGTTTTTTATCAATCTTAGTCTTAATCCAGGACCACATTTCCTTAAGAGAGGGCTTAATGGAGAAAGGGATTCCAAGGTATTTGACAATGTTGTTAGCCCCCCCCCCCATTGGAAACCATATTGAGGAAACCAATCAGGAGGCTGCTCATCCCATCCAAGACAAATGGACTTGGCTTTAGAGATTCGAGCACCTGAAATAGTACAAAACATGTCCAACTTAATTTGCAAAGAGTTAAAATTCTTATCCATAAGCTCAAAAAACAAAGCAGAGTCATCAGCAAAATGACTGTTAATGAGCTCATCATTATTAGGGAGATAAATACCCCTAACATCGGGAGATAAAGAGTTATGCCGAAGAATATAAAACATAGCTTCAGCAACGATAACGAACAGAGCAGGAGCTAAAGGACAGCCTTGCTTGATGGACCTACCAAGAGGGAAAGGATCAGAGAGGGCACCATTAATTTCAACCTAAGCGGAGGCATCATTAAGAAGAATCTGAATAGCATTACAAAAATAGGGAGGAAAACCAAAGGAATCTAACATCATAGTAATAAACTTCCACTCGACCCTATCATAGGCCTTCTCAAAATCAAGAAGAAGCATAGCAGCATTCTGATGAGAATTTTTAGCCCAATCCATAGCCTCCCAGCCAGTAATTAAATTCTCCAAAACGTACCTACCTTTAATAAATCCGATTTGAGTATTACTCACAAATTTAGGAAGAATGTGGACCAGCCTGAGTGCAAGAATCTTAGCTAAAATTTTATAAGAAACATTAAGGAGAGTGATTGGCCTCCAATTTTTAATGAGATATTTGTCCCCATCTTTAGGAAGCAACTTGATAATACCCCTATTGATATCAGATCCAAGGGAACCAGAGACCATGGCTTCAGAATATAAATCAAGCAAATCCTTACAAATCCAGCTACGATTGGCTTTATAAAATTCAATAGGGAGACCATCAAGCCCAGGAGCCTTATCATCTTTCAGAGCTTTAATAGCATTCTCAATATCAATAATAGAAATGGGATTAGAAAGGTTGGCAATATCATCTTTATCCAATCTCTTGGGAAAGATGTTTTTACAATTATATCTAATGTTATTAGCCTCAACCGTATCCTCAGAGGTGAAGAGAATTCTATAATAATCAGCAAAGGCTTGAATAATGAGAGCAGGATCAGACACTTCTTGATTGTCAATAACAATTCTATCAATAGAATCCTTGACCTGCTTATGTCTTAGCAGATTAAAGAAGAATTTAGAACCACGATCACCATGATGGAGCCAATTAGCACGAGATCTAATTTTAGCTCCCTGAATTTTGACTTGTTGATGTTTACTCAGGGCATCCTTGGCAGCGATGACCTGAGTCAAATAATTCAGATTAGAAGAGTCAAATTGAGCATTAAGTTCAGCAATTTGAAGAGCAGAACTCATATTTTTCTCCTTGAACCTATAGTCCTTAGCAAACTTTCGGCCTAAAGTTTGAAGAAGACACCTCCAAGCAAGGAGATTAGCATTCCATTTATTAATCATAGAAATATTATTAAGACTGAAAGCATTGATGTTCCTAATGATTTGAATGGCACAAAGGACGTCCTCATCTTTTAGAATATTGGTGTTAAGCAAAAATTTAGGACATCTACCCACATTACGGATCAGGGACAGATTGAGATTGATACGAGTAAAGATAGGATGGTGATCAGAAAGGGGAGTGGCCGTGACCAGGACAATATTACCTTGATCATCAGGAAGGAAAGAAACAGAATCTTTATTACCATAAAATCTATCCAATCTAGAATAGATCCTAGCATGACCTTGCTGGAAATTGCACCAAGTGTGCCATATGCCGGGGTGAGTATTATGGCAACCAGCAAGAGGATCGTATAGGTTCTTAGAATTAACAAACTTAGCCCAGTGCTGGTTCTCATTGTCTTTCCAACAAAAAGGAATGCCTCCTGATTTATCCAAGTGGGACTCGACCATATTGAAGTCTCCTCCAAATAACCAAGGGATATCCAGAAGAGAAGACAACCAATGCCAAAGAGATATCCTTTCCTTAACATCATTAGAAGTGTAAATAGAACAAAAACCAATAGGATTATTACCAAGATTCATAACAAACCAAACAGTCCTTTGACACGGGGACACACCATTCTCAGTGATAAATTTACCCCATTTGGGGTTAATCAAAACAGCAATTCCTCCCCTACCCCTAGTGTGTTAGAGAAGAGCTTAACAGCATTTTTCCAAATAAAATTGAGGTTACTCTCAAGAATAAAACCAGTAGCTTTAACTTCTTGCATCATAAATATGTCAACAGAGTTAAAGGAATTCAGTAAACACTTAACAACATATTTCCTATCCAGGGACTCAAGACCCCTAACATTCCAGGACAAACAGTTCATTGAGAAACAACATTAAGTTCAGGGCACGCGTTGTCAACATTCTGGGAGATCATGTTAGCACAATCTCCAGATCTCATCCCAGAAGGTTTATTCTTAGAGCCAGGCGGTCTCCCTCTTCTTTTCAAGGTAAGACCATCAATCTTAGGGATTTCCTCATAGTCAGAGGAGTCCATATCAATATTAGACAAATTCTGAGAGACATTAATCACAGGGATAGCAGGGATAATTTCAAGATCATATTCATCACTGATTTCATTGAAGACTTTAGGAGGAAGCTTTCAAGGACTCGAAACATTTTTATTAGATTCTAAATCAGGGGTGGTACAATTGATCATTTCAATAACTGGGGAGCTAATAGAAGGGGAGCAAACATGAGGGTTTCTATCAAAATGCCTTTTCTGAGAGCTGCTAGCATTGCTCCCTTTCTATTTTTTCCTGTTACGAACCACAGTAAATCCATCATCATTACTAGAAACCAACAGCGGGGAAGGTTGTAAAGCAAAGGGAGGAACGAGTGGGATAGAACCATCATTAGTTGACATGAATTTCAAAGATTGAGAGGAGAGGGGACGTTCAGCAGAAGATGCCTTAGGAGTGATAGTAGGGAGAGCACTTGGGGGCGGATTAGGGTTTTCTGGGATGGTGTCTTTAATGGAGACTTTTCTAACAATTGGGCAATCCTTTCTAAGATGGCCTTCTTTGCGGCAAAGAAAGCAAGCGTTTAAGCCACCAAGGATCTCAACAGGGCACACAAAGGTATCTTCCATAATCTGCACAGATAAATTTGCAGGAATTTCTTTCCCAGGGAGAAGGGAGATAAGAACACGGGCATCCATATGCGGAACAAGCCTATTAGTTTCATCCATTCGGATGGTCTTTCCCAATGGTTCTAGTAATTGAGGTAAAAACTTCCACAGGAATGGGGGAACATTTCTAACTAAAATCCACCTTGGAGCAGAAAGGGCCAACACTTCCTCATGGACGGCTTCAGGAGACCAAGCCAAGGCGCGGAAGGAGGTTGACCCAACTGTCCAGTACTATTTTTTCAAAACTTCCATTTGAGATTCATGGTTAGTGAAAAATAACACAAATAACCCTTTCTGGATTTGACGACAGAAAGAAATATGATACCCTAATTTATTGTTCCAATAATTTTGAAACCAATCATCTAGAAATTTGTGAGGAGGGCATTTATCTATTTCAACTGTGGCAAAGAAGATAGCAGTATCCTTCAGTCTACATTTTTCCTTAACAATTTCAGTGATCATTTCTGGATTAGGAGCTAAGGAGAAGGGCATCAGAGGAGCCGAGGGTGACTTACCAGGTGAGGCGGCCTCATTGGAATCAGCCACCACGAATTGAGCCTTGGCATCCACACAGCTTGCAGGAGCCACCGCTTCCGAGAACATTTTGTTCTTGGGAGGGACATTAAAAATAGGAGCAGATTTTCCATTAACATTGGCATTAGATGAATTAAATGCAACAAACAGAGGGGGTACGGGAGGAGTCTCAGAGCCAGATGGGTTAGCAGCTGAAAAGACAAAGGAATTAAAGCTAGGGCATGTTAAGGAAGCACCTGGGGAGGTCGTACGCACGGGGACAACCAGTTGTCCACCGCCGTCGACCTCCTTACCGGAATTGGAAGCCATGTTTGTTGTTGAAGCCTGGCTGTAATCCAACAGCCCTTCAGTCATCACACATGCAAAATTCGTAGTTCGCTTTGCAGTTCGCAGTCAATATCTTTTATTTAGATTCTTGTTCAAATTATTATTTTTACTTAGTAGAATTATCTTTATTTATATATGCAAGTATGCTACTTGTTTTTAAAACTATTTAAGACTTATTTTATATTTTATGTTTGCTAAAAGATTATTTAATTATATTTAATTCTTTTAGTTTATTTTTTAATGTAACTTTTAATTTGATTTTGATTAAAAAAACTTCTATTTAGTCTTCTGTTTTGTTTTGTTCTATACCAATTTGGAAAAGTTACTTCTAATAGTTATTTACAAAGATTTACATTATTTAATTTGCTTATTTTTTACTTTGTACATTTTTATTTTTTTACATATGCAATTACTTTATTTTCTTTAAAAAATAATTCAAGAGTTATTTTTTTCTAAAAGCTTGTTTTATTTTATTTTAAAATTATTTTACCTCATAGCACTACTTAGCTTATTTTTACTTTTATTTTTGAAAAATATTATTGAATTTTATGCATTGCTTAGTAAAATGTTAATTTTACTTTTGAGAAAAATACTATACATTTAGTTTGAAGCATTGAAGCCATGTGAATAAAGGGAGAAATATGAGAGGTTTACAAAAACATAAAAAATGTTGGTAATTTAGATCTACTCTCTACAAGAAATAAGGTTTTCACACATTTCATCTAAAAAAATGCGATGCTTGATTCTCTCGCTAGCACTCACTATCTCATGGTCTAAATATTCAAAGTGCCAAGCTATGTAAATTCGTTAATACCCTCTTCATCCTCATCTGATATAGAACTAATTAGGTATGTGGTATATGCACTTCGATAGTCTTGCCCATAGAATATATATTGTTGTGGGTTTTTTTCTAATACATGTACCTTTATCTATTTTTTGTATTTATTTTCCTAGTTTCATATTTTTTTATGTATTTACATTTTAGATACATCTAATATCTTGGGATTATGATTATGGTTGACTCAAGGAAGTTAGACTAATGATAAGAAAATTGTATTGTTGATGTTGTGAACTAAAATATTTAGGTCCATGGAGTTTTCTTTTAGATTAAAAGCACAATGCTAAATATGATATGTTATTGCAACTTGGAAATGATGTTGTTTATATATGCTACCACTCAGACTCTATATGAGGATTGAAGTCTTTGTACCTTGGATTTACATTTTACATGCCTAACATCTAGCAATGATGGTCATGGTTGGTAAAATGAAGTTGAACTGATGATAATAAAATTTTATTAGTGATAGTGAGAACTATTATTTTTACATTCAGAGATTTTACTCTCAAATTAAAACCATGATGTTATGTGTAATTTGTAATTATTCCTTTCAAATGATTATTCTTGTCTATGTTACCTTTTGGATAATATATGGGTTTCTTAAATCTTTTCCCAGTACTTTATAATTATCATTAGCATGGGGTACTATAGTTAATCATGAATTATCTGAATATTCTTGTTTTTAATGTGTTAAGTCTTTTATTACAATTAGAGTTAGTACCATATAAGTGCCTAATGAACTTGCAAACATGAAGCTATCATCACAAATATGTTCTATGTTTGGCACTGAGATATGGAGTGAATATATGAATTTATGACTAAATGAATATCAAGCTTGCATTATTACCATGTTCTTTGGGCTTTCAAGTTGCTTTTCTTAGATAAAGTCAAATTATACTAGGGGTAAAGACAAGACAATATTTTCTTGCTGATTAGCAATAACCACTTTGATGGTTTCATGTTTTACATAAATTATCTCTATTTACATCCCTTCACCACGGAATACACTTTACTAAATATGATTTCCTCTATTGGATCATTTCATCCATTAACTTTCCTATTTATAAAATAATTAACCTGAGGAAGTTGAAATGCTCAATTGAAAAATGTATAAATGGCTAACAAGGAATGTCATGACTAGATATAGTTGTTGTAAAACAACAACATCTAGTAATGGAATCTGTATCATTCCTCTTTTTTATTTTAACTTGTTTCATATACTAGTATATAACAATTTCAACTTTAATTTTAATCGATGTGCAAGAATACATGGATATAACTTATTAAGTCTTAACAGTAGATATTCAATTATTTTTTCAAAATAGTTTTAACTATTTTTTTCAACTTGGCACAATGTTTTTGGGAAATATGCCTTAATTTGAAGACAAATGCAACCATAAAATTGGGTGGTTCAAAGAACAAATTTGCATTTTTGAAGAATGTTACCACCACCTTGCTTCCACACAATCAATGAATCTAAGAAGAATTTGCGGCACATATCAACAGTTACCTTAAGATGATTTGGTGATGAAAAGATACCTTCCAATTGATTCTCTAACAAATGATCTTTTTGAGATTGTCAAAGATGACATTCTTTTCTGGTATGAATAGTCAACTCACATATTCAAAGCTTTTTATTTTATTTCAATCAACAATTATAAGGGGGAAATGAATTTTCTTAGCTATTAGTCCTATGTAGAGATCCTGGTTTTATTTTTCCTCATTAGTATATGTTTATCATTGTTTAAGAATGATGCAAGTGACTCTTTCATATTTTTGTGGGTATGATGCAGTAAATTGATTAATGTGGCTATTATAAAGCCACAATTGATATACGTAAAATTTAAAGACAATGCCTCACCTTTACAACATTCTCCAGAATCAAATCCCTGCAAGGCCTTCGTATAGAGCCCCCTTCTCTTTGGATCGCTATTGCAAAATGAAAAAGAATACATACAACATTATTAGAAAGAAAGAAGAAGCTCACCTACAATTGATCTCGCAGTAAGTTCAGGATGCTAAGTTACTTGCACACCCACTTTTTTAGTATTGCGGTTCAAATTTTTCCCTTCACTCATTTCAACCAATTTTTTGTTGCTTTCCAATTACACCCTTTTCGCTTCTACAAGTTCACAACTACCTAATCAAGAAGAGGAAACAAAGATTATTTATAGTTACGACAACAACATTTTTAAAATGTGTTCCAATGCATTTCAATGCTATTATAGTACGACACTACTGTAACTTTATTTCATCCAAAGTAAAATTTGCTATGTACAAGACTTCCTTCTACAATGATACTTGTTTGTAGAAAACCACTTAATTGCACTTCCTTTCAATATGTGAACCTTCAATTATGCTTTCACATTAAAGACCTATCGGCTTATCCTTGCACCTTCTTTTGGTGCAAGTGTTAGTATTTAGCTCAAAAGATATGGCATTCCACTTCAAATTAGTACATGACTACACATCAAATTAGTACATAAATCCACATCAATTTTGGTCACTACAATTTTTTTATGGTATTGACATCCTTTCTATCTCATAATATACATAATATCAAGTCTAGTTGGATTGAGGTACATGAGGTTCCTAACCAAACTTCTATATATAAAGTAGCATCTATCTTAGAATTTGCATCTTCTTTGGTTAATTTCTCACCAAATGCTACAAGGGTTGCAATTATAGTGTATGTCATTATTCTAAAACTCTAGAGTAATTTAACTACAACTTAGCTTGAGAAATTAGTTAAAAGTCTAGGATATAAATAACCATGTCACATTACTGAGTGAGGTTTTTATTCACCGCGGGCCAAGAAACTAGAAGTATTGATGGTTCTCTACATTGACACCATCTAGAAGAAGAGGAAAAAGATAGATTGGGGGCATCTCATTAGTGACAATCTTTATAAGCAACTACAAAGGGTTAATGTTGATTTTTTATGTGCTTGCTTAACCATGGGCACTGATTTTCCCTCCCAACCATAGACAATACCCGATTATCTCTCTCAAATACTGCTTCTTCTCAATATTGCAGATTAAGTACATAATATTTCCTTATATTCCCTAGATCTAGGAGGATTTAATCTTCCTTTATATCTATTGGTGGTGTCCCTTCACCAAGGGTCACCACTTTTCATATGTGGCCCAATTAATTAATTAATATACAATCATAGCCCATATAATTAATATATAATTATATATCATATATTATCAATATAATTGATATATAATTATCAATATAATATAATTATATTATAATTATATTATATTATATTATCATAATAAATATTATAATAGAATCATATTAGATCATAATATTAATATAATAATTTTATTTTTAATATAATAATGATATTATCAATAATTATTAATGTATTATTATATTACAATCATTATATCATCACAACCTTTATGTTATCTATGTCGGGCTGAAGGAATCCATCCATAGCTATAATAACATTAACACTCCCTCTAGCTGGGGAGGAATCCTTCTTGATATAGTAGTGATGTCCACCATGGCTACTCCCAGAGGGTGGGTCCATCAAGGCTACTCCCATGATTGGAAATACAAAAGAACATAAGTGCTCATCATGGAATCACTCAACATGATGTCGTCATCTCATCATGGCGTTCACCGTAGCTACTCTGAGAGGGTGAATAAACACAAGTTCTAAGTCATGTAGTCTCTCATGTGCCATCCACCATAGCTACTCCTAGAGGGTGGAAAGAACAAGTGCACAAGTGCCCATCACAAAATCACTCAATGTGATATCATCATCTCATCATGACGTTCACCATAGCTACTCCCAAAAAGGTGAATAACCAAAAAGCAAATTCATGGATTCTATCTCATGACATCCGCCATGGCTACTCCCAGGGGGCGGATCCACCGTGGCTTCTCCCAAAGGGTGGAACAAGGAATTTCACCTCAAACTTCTCTCTCATAATGAAGAATTCATTACAAGGGTTGTCACCTCAAATTTCTCTGTATTGGAGAAAAATGCTACAAGAAATGACACCTCAAATTTCTCCATCTCAGAGAAAAATTCTACAAGGGCTTGCACCTCAAACTTCTCACACAGAGAAGAATGCATTAACAAGGGCTTGCACCTCAAACTTTTCACACAGAGAAGAATGCATTAACAAGGGATTGCACCTCAAACTTCTCCCTCACAGGGAAGAATTCATTAACAAGGGATTACACCCCAAAATTCCCCCTCAGAGAAGAATTCATTAAAGTACATCTCAAGAAATCACCGATGTTGAGACTCCCTCTCAGTAAGGGCTTCATTCTCTACAACTCCAAGCTTGTCTCAAAAAAATGCACAAACTTCACTCTAGCAAGGGGCTTGGTGAGAATATCAATCATTTGATTAGTACTGTTGATGTAGCTCAACTGAATAGCATTCATTTGCACCATATCTCTATTATAGAGATATTTGATTTGAATCATCTTTGACATGTCATGAAATACAAGGTTGGAGTCTACATCACTCTTGGTGAATCATAGTCCTCTCACTGCTAATCACTAGAGAAACCATATTGACATGGTCCACTCCCTTTGAGCCAATATGGAAAGATCCTTGAAAGTCAACTGAAAAAAATCCTCTAGCTTCTCTCTTTGTCACGAAAGCATACCCTTCTCACATGGTCCCAATCATGGAAGATATCTTGCTCCAAGAGACTCTTATCATCTAGCATGATCCACATATGGCTAAAAGTGTTAGATCCAAGACCATCTTGGACCTATTGTCATAAGATCGATCCCTAGACAAGAATATGACCATCCTAAGATTAGAACAAAATCCCCTCGTAATCTTCTCCCTCTCACTAGAAGAGCAAGTTCTTGCATCAACCTTTTGACCTCCTCATCCAAAGTTGCCTCTAATGCAAACATGTCACGGTGCTAACATTTGGAATCCTTCGAGATGGCTTAATACGCTACTCTAATTCTGGAAACAATACTTCAAGTTCCAAAACATAGCCACACAAAAGAAATGTCTCTTTAATGAATTTCACCAATATGTAGGAAACACGACTTGGTAATAACAGACACCTCTATCTTTGCAATTCAGGTGTGACCAATCCTTCTTCGAGATCTGATCATAATCTCCTCATAAAATAATTTTATTTAATACACCATCCTCTATTTTAAATCTCAAATTCATATATATATATGAATAAATTCCTTCTATTTTCTGCACACTTCTTTTAATTCATTCATCCACTCATCACTCTCGTCTTTATGCACATCGAAAGATGATGTCTATAGATTTCCAATTCAATAGCTTTGCACTTATGATCTTGAATACAAAGCAACAAAAAATATTGTTTCCACTACAACCTTTTCTTTGGTGGATAATTTTGATTCTCATTAAATTGAATCATTTGTCCAGGTAGGATCACACATGTATACTTGTGCTACTCTCTTCACACAAGTCCTCCTTCTTTAACATTGATTCCTTCACATAATGTTTTGTCTACACCATTCACCGCTATACATTGTTCCTTCTCAAGACTTAGACAAATACAATATTGTATTTCATCTAGACATTACGATCTCTCCTTATCAATTACTGATTACTTAATGGTTGTATATGAATTGCTTCCACCTACTTCGGTCTTAGACGGTGACCATCGTTATTTAAGGTTGAAGCATAGAAAATTGATATTTTATTCAGTATCTTTGTAATTCTTAATGGTCTCATATATTATGCATTAAGTACACCATTGAAGATTCTGTAGGGACGAGGTATAAGACAATCCATCACCATTGATTTCTAAGGATTGATATTATCTTATTATCGCCATTGACTAGTATGAATGGGAAAATAGCATTAAAGAGTTGCAATTATCTTATTATCGCCATTGGTTAATTTCTCACCAAATGCTACAAGGGTTGTAATTTTTTAATGTTATGTTTTCCTTTGAATATTAAAGTTCCTCCATGGATCTGTCCAATATCTATTTTGTATAATTTCCTTCCAACGTTGCTCCTGGATTACGTATTTTACTCATTCACTGTAGTATCTCCGTCGCATGCTAGTCACTGATGTATTTATGTTAATATATATCAAAGTTGTTTCCGATCAATTAACATCCTTATCATTTGATGTGTGGATGGAATCTCCTTCATTCCATCGCTTGTGCTGAGTCGCGTCCTGAAAGAATGATCACAACATCCTTATTTGATATCGCAGTGTTCTGTCGCTGACTGGATTCCTTTCCGTTGCTGGACAATAATATTTTGACCACTCAGTACTAGAAAGGTTCATAAGACCAAGATGCTCTAATACCATGTTGATGTTGATTTTTTGTGTATTCATTTAATCACGAGCACTGATTTTCCCTCCCAATCATAGACAATATTCAATTGTCTCTCACCAAGACTGCTTCTCGTCAATATTGCAGATTGAGTGTATTATTGCTTATAGAAAAAGATTTAATCTTCCTTTATATCTATTGGTGGTGCTTCTTCACCATGGGTCGCCACTTTTCATATGTAGTTCAATTAATTAATTCATGTAATTATATTAATATATAATTATATATCATATATTATCAATATAGTTATATTATATTATAATATGATATAATTATATTATCACAATAAATATTATAATATAATTATATTATCACAATAATAATATAATAATTATATTATCACAATAATAATATAATAATTATATTATTGATATAATTATTATATCATAATAATTATATCATCACAACCTTTATGTTATCTATGTTGGCTTGAAGGAATCCGACCATAGCTACAATAACATTAACAATTAAGATTGACCCAAGGTTTTACATGACCTCATATATGGTATATATGTTTGCTACTCGGGAATCATATCTAGGGTTGATAATGAAGGCCTCATTACAAGATCCAAAATCCTATATTTATAGGTGCTACCCTTAGTTGGTATGCAAAGAAAATCTAAACCCATTCAACCCTGAGTACTCAATAGTTAATTATGCCTTTGTGTTTGCATTCAATAGATCCATTAAGGGGGGTTTTGCAAAGAGAATGTCTATAGGGGCAACTTCCCAAATCAAGAAAGTGGGCTATTATTATATTCAATTCAAAATATTTACTTACATAAGGGTCCAACAGGCTGCACATTTCAACCTAAGAAGCTCCCTGAGTATCTATTAGATCAATTAATTCTTATGGTGTTGTGCCTATAAATATCGAATGCCCACATGTTAATAGTGTCCAAACATAAGTCTTGTTTTTAGTTCCCTATTGGGATTGATGTTCATTTTGCATAAGATATAAAAGGGATGAGTTCTCGTTGGAGAATCTTTCAATAACTTGGGGGAAATTTGACCCAATAGGTACCTTCATCCATGTCATGGGAGCACACTTCAAACATGAGCCCCATATTAAAGACAATTGGGCCAATTGCTTAGATGATTGTGAAGTCAAGGTTTGGGATTACTATAGGATGAGCCTTGAGTTGGCTAGGGATGTAGAAGGCATGTATATATTAGATAAGCATTGGCAGTTAGATTTTGAAAATGTATGCTACCCTTATATAATGAAAATAGAATTCTCGATAGGCCTATATTGAATGTTAATATCCTAGCCAATGAATCTGATAATATGGTTTTCAAGATAAGGCACATGTAGTGGAGTCTACAAGGAAATGGTTGGAAAATTTAGGATAAGATGGAACCTGTACCCATGAAAAATGGGATAGAAAAGCCTTTGAAAATTGATACTGGTAAGGGAAAAATATCTCAAGTGACTGTGTTTAATAAATCTCCAACTAACTCTCCACTGAGGAAAGTTGTATGTTATGCCAAGGAGGTTGCAACTCATATACCCCTCAAATTCAAAGGTAGCAAAAGGACAAGGATAAATAATGAGGTGTTCATCTTCTATGGTTGCACCACCTCCTATTATTGATTCCCTATATCCTCTAGTAGCTCCTACTGTTATTCTTAATTCTTCCACAATGGTAGATGTCCCTTCCTCCTCAGAGTCAAGGATAAAACCATTTAAAATTAGAATGAAGAAAGGAAGGACTCAACTTCCTTATATTCCATCACGGAGAGTTTAGAAGAGGTTAAATAAGAAATATCCTTCCTTGGCCTTGTTGGCATAACTAATGCAGAGATAAGATGAGTATGTTGGTTGACAATGTACCTTGTAATCACCTAAAATTTGTCTAGTAGAACCTACGCCCCCAATTTTGATCAAGTTGTCTCAAATAAAATCCTAAATCTCAAAGGCATATTTACTAGACAAAATTGTTCAGAGTAACCCTTAAAATCCCCTTTGCATAATTAAATTAATTTAAAATAAAAAAATCTTACATCAAGCTTATACTGTGGTCTAATTTCTAGAGCTTTCATATTTATTTAATTTCTATAACCTTACTTTTAATATAAAGTTTCTACACTTTTATTAAAAGAACACATGCACATGTGTGCACATACTTAATCTTGATTAATTAGCAATTAAAAAGGATTTGTGCTTTCAAAATTGCTATTAAATGTCTTATTCTACCTAACATTTCCCTTTTGCCTCTTAATCCTCACCACTCATTTCTACATAACCTTGCATCTCATTTTGCCTCTTCATCTCAATCACTCTCTTTTACCTCTTAATCTCCACCCTCTATTCTTGAGGAAATTCCTTTAAAAGAATCTCTTCCTTGCTCAAGCCCCCAAGCCCGCACCCCCCCCCCCACCCCCCCACCAATCTTGCAATCTTGATCATTGTTGAAACCCATTCTCTTGCATTCTTAGATTACTTTTGCTAATTTGAATTCTTAGTTTCTCATAGCTTAACTCCATTTCTAGCTTAATATTGAATTGTTAATCTAGTTTTCTTTCTTGCATTGCTTCAATAGAATAGCTCTTGCATCTTCATTCTAGAATACTAGTTGCTTGCATACATTCTTAGCTTAATCTCTCATTCTTAGCTTGCATTCTTGCATTCTTAGTTTCATATCTAGCTTTGAATTTTTCATTTTGGAGTAGTCAAGTCACTAATCCTCTATGCCAATTTGATGAGCATCATGAGAAGGATTAAACTCACTTCAACTAGGAAGCTATGATCCAATTCTTGAGACTTCCTCTTCCATAGATTCTCTCAAGTGTAATGGTTCATAGGAGAGCATCACACTTTTGATCACACATACCTATAATGTTGAGGTGTGTCCAAGAGGTTGAATTATGCACTATGTAATGAGTTGGTGTGTGTGTTTATAATGGAAGACTAAGTGATGTCTCTAAATTCTATATCTATGACCGTACAAGTTTATCATATGTATGTTGTGGCTTATGATTGTTTGAAGGTTGATAGGTCAACAAGAAGAACAAGATGAATCCAAGGAGTGATAATTTGATAATTGTGTCAAATAAGTTTGGATTCAAGTATTTTGATTCAGAATATGTCATCTTGATAATGTTATGGGGTTGTTGGCGTGATCTAATCATGAATGGTGGTTAGAAGACAAAGTTTCAATGGACATAAGATCACTCAATGAAAAGTAAAAGAAGTTATGATGCAGTGGCATTCTAGGGTAATCGGCAAATCTACATGGTGGTGTGTTGAAGTGGTTTTGTGTTGCTCAGTTACAACTTTAACCGACGATCTTGATTATTGAAGAGGCTTGATCACTAAAGGAACTCGATAAAACCTCTAGTGCTCAGTGGAACATGTACTTGGTGATTCTTGTGGTGCTCGGCTGACGTGCTTGCTCAGTGATGCCTAGCATGCTCAGTTGTTTTACTGGTGCTCGGTAGTTCTAGTTTACCAAATGGATTTCTTGGAGTTTTGGTTGGCCGACTTGGTGTATTTAATGTTGGTAGCTTATGTTGTCTTCTCCTATGTGGATCTAAAGGCTGACATGGAGAATTAATTGTTTGTAAGGCTATTTGAGAGCTGGCTGTTGTTGCATTTAATATTTGTTTGTAGTAGAAGTTGACTTGGCTTAGGAGTTAATTGTTTCTTCCAGTCGACTTGTGGTTGAACAAATGTATTTAAGAAGTGTTTGGGTATTTGTTTAGGGAGTAAGAAAGAAGGATAATAATTGGATCCTGCAAGATCTTGAAGATCATATTGTTTCTCTGATATTGTAATAGCAGAGCTAGTGGTTTGCATGCTTGGAGATAAGGAGATTTCTTGGTGGCTTGCGAGCTCAAGTTTAGATCTACCTTAGTGTTTCCACCAGCTGCTAGTGTGCTTCAGAGCTGGACTAGCTAGGAGGTTGCAGAAATATTATTGTAAGTGATTGTATTTGGCCCTAACCCAGAAGGCCTTACAGCCGAGCATGTTGAATGAAATTCTCTTTGAGCATTATATTGTTGTTTTTCTGCTATGGTTGTTATTGTTATTGTTGCTGGTGTAGACTTGGACTATCCATTCTAGGATTATCCATTCTACCCTACATCAAGTGGTATCAAAGCTTGAAGGTCTTGAGTGTGTAAACCGATCACCGAGTTGAGGTAGTTTGCACCAGGACCTTGGGTTGGTGATTTGTTGCCTTCGGTTTTTTGAAGATCTTGAAGGATGCCTCTGAGAATATTGGACCATAGGGTGATTGCAAATCTCTGTGATGCTGTGGAATCAAAGATTATAGAGAAAGTTAAAGTAGATTTCAGATCTGAGATGGAATTGATAAAGAATGACATGATCGCTGAGATCATGAGGGCTATTACTGGTATGTCGAGGAATCTTGGTACTGAAGATGGCTATGAGGAAGTTGTTGAAGACTTTGAAGCTATTGGATCTAGTGGAGATAATCGAAGGGACAGATCTGGTGAAGACAAAACTAGTCAGTTGCATTGATCTGGAGTTCGGTTAAGTACTAGTTACCGAATGGAAGTTTCTACTTTCTCTAGTACTTTGAGACTTGAGAATCTGATTGATTGGATTGGTGAGTTGGAATATTTCTTTGAGCTTGAAGAAATTGAATATCCTCTTAGAGTAAGATTGGCACAGACTACTTGTTGAAAGGACATGCTACTCTTTGGTGGAAATAATTGCAAAGAGATGGAGAAGATGAAGGTGAAACGAAGATCAATCGGTGGAGGTTGATGGTGACTAAATTGAAAGCTAAGTTCATACCTTCCGACTATGAACTTGACTTGTTTAAGAAAATGTAGAATCTGAAGAAAAAATATTTGATTGTGGAAGACTATACCAAGGAGTTCTATAAGTTGACTATTTGATATAGACACAGAGAACTTGGTAAAGAAAAGGTAGCTCAATATGTGAATGGTTTGAGATTCAATATTCAAGATGAGCTTGGTATGCTAAAGATTGATTCAGTTGAGGATTCTAATCAGTATGCTTTGAAGGAAAAAGATAAGTTGAAGAGAAGACAACATCATAATTTCCAAGGGAAGGAGAAGCTTGATCACTCGGTGAAGGATAAATTGACTATTGAAGATGAACCAAAACTTGTTGAACTGAAGAAAAGGACAGGTAGGGTTATATCTAAGGGTACTTGTTATAATTATGGTGAAGAAGGACACTAATCTTTTGAATGTTCACACAAGAAGCTCGGTAGTAGTAGGAATGTTGTTGTGAATGAGAACATACTGAATGAACCTGAATTAGAAAACTTGCTGGTTTGAAGAACATTACTCGGTACTAAGGTAGAACCTTGTTAGAGGAGTAATTTGTTTAGAACTCGGTGCAAGTCAGGAGGTAAACTTTGTAAAGTGATTGTGGATAGTGGTAGTATTGATAACCTTGTAGCTAAGGAGATGGTTCAGAAACTTGGTTTGAAGAGAGTGAGACATCTTTATCCTTATAGGATTGGTTAGTTGTAAGATTTTCATGCTCTGGAAGTGAGGGAGCAATGTCTTGTTGATTTTCAAATTGGCCAGTATAAGGATCAAGTGTTGTGTGATATTGTGGACATGAGTACTTGTCACATATTGCTCAGTAGACCTTGGTAGTATGATTGTAGAGTTGTGCATGACTGTGTCAAGAATGTATTTACTATTGAGAAGAATGGTAGGAAGTTTTCCCTGATGCTTTTGCTGGATACAACACTTTGTAGGAGAAACCTAATCTTTGGAAGCCAAGATGAGCTGAAGGATTTTGGAGAACAAACATGTGTGTTGTCAAGGAAAGGCTTGAAAAGATAGAGGAAGCAGAAGTGGAAGAGTATGCAAGGTGAAGACTCAAAGGACTTGTATGTAAAGAACCAATTCATGGTTTATGTGCTGGAACCTGAAAGATGTTCTTCCAGCCTGTGAGAACATCTTTTCAAACTAGGGGTGTCTGATGCAGTGGCATTCTAGGGTAATCAGAAAATTTGCATGGTGGTGTGTTGAAGTAGTTCTGTGTTGCTCAGTGGTAGATTTAACTGATGATCTCAGTTATTGAAGAGGCTTGGTCACTAAAGGAACTTGGTAAAACCTTTGGCACTCGGTGGAACATGTACTCAGTGATGTTTATGGTGCTCGGTCGACGTTCTTGCTCGGTGCTGCCTAGCATGCTCAGTTGTTTTATTGGTGCTCGGTAATTCTGGTTTACTGACTGGAGTTCTTGGAGTTTTGGTTGGTCGACTTGGTGTATTTAATGTTGGTAGCTTGTGTTATATTCTCCTTTGTGGATCTAGAGGCTGACATGGAGAATTAATTTTTTGTAAGGCTATTTGAGAGCTGACTGTTGTTGCATTTAATATTTGTTTGTATAAGAAGCTGACTTGGCTTAGGAGTTAATTATTTCTTCCAACTGACTTGTGGTTGAAGAAATGTATTTAAGAAGTGTTTGGGTAGTTGTTTAGGGAGTCAGTTAGTGGGAGTAAGAAAGAAGGATAATAATTGGATCATGCAAGATCTTGAAGATCAAATTGTTTGTCTGATATTGTAATAGCAAAGCTAGTGGTTTTCATGCTTGGAGACAAGGAGATTGCTTGATGGCATGTGAGCTCAAGTTTAGATCTACCTTAGTGTTTCCACCAGTTATGGGTGTGCTTCAAAGATGGACTAGTTAGGAGGTAGCAGAAATATTGTTGTAAGTGATTGTATATGGCCCTAACCCAAAAGGCCTTACAACCGGGCATGTTGAATGAAATTCTATTTGAGCATTATATTGTTATTTTTCATGATGGTTGTTGTTGTTATTGTTGCTGGTGTAGACTTGGACTATCCATTCTCAAATTATCCATTCTGCCCTACGTCAAGTTCTTAGAACAATTAGTCAGATCCTTAATTAGTGATGTTGCATTGTGTTGTGACAAGTGGTTATGTGTTGTAAGTATCGTAGTGATGTGGCAAATTGATGTGGAATGATAAGGTGGATTTTTCATGATCGTTATGATCAAATTTCTTGAAGTTGTACAAGCACATTGGAGAGTGTGATGCGGTTTGACTTTTCTTTGTCAAATTGATTATGTGATGGATCAAGAGGCAAACATGAACAAGAAATTGTAAATGATAATTGATAATAAGTTTAAGGGTTTAAGGATTGAGCAAGAACTATAATTAGGGTTTTATTTCTACCTTAAGTTGTAAAACATATTTATGTCATTTTTTATGAATTATGAGTGGTGTAAGGAAGTGTGGAAGAGAGTGATCGCAAATGTAGTTGTGCAATTGTAGGGTTTGGATGTTTTGCATGTGAAGAAGAGATTGAGCTTGAACTAGATATGTCATGCATTGAGTGAAAATATCAAATCACTCTTTACTTGTTGATTTTAGCAAGTTGACAAGAGAAATACCTTAACCAGGTCACTCCTAACAGGGTGTGCAGGATCCTAGGAAGTATGAATATCAAAATCCTCTAATAAGGTGACTCTTAGAAGGGGTTCTAAATCCCTTAACTGGGTAGATCCTAACAGATCTTATTATAAGCTCCTAATAGGGCTAAATACCTTTAACCAGGTTGACCCTTAACTAAGTGGATGCAATACTCCTAACATGATAACTTATTACTGTAGTAGTGAAACTTTGTGGGTACTAACTCCCACACATGGTGTTTCCCTCTAACCAAGGGTTTCCATGACAAAAATACATGTGTTAAAGTGTTGCATGTGTTGATGTTTGATTTGCGTTGTTACTACTTTTCTATTTGTATTGCATGCTATATCTTGTAGAAGTTGGTGGTGAAAAGAGTTAGAATTTTTTGTTACACTAATTCACCCCCCCCCCCCCCCCCCCCCCGCACCCACCCCCTCTCAATGTCATATAGCATTAACAATTGGTATCAAAGTGAGGTTCCCTTGAAGAATCCTAACCACTTTGGGAAGGTCCTTGAAGGAGACATGGAGTATGTTAGATATGTGAGGAGTCTTAAAAACTAACTTGCAAAGGCTGAAAATGTAATTAAGAAATTAAAGAATCAACTTAAACTCTCAAGAGAAAGGAGAAAAGATCTATGTGATAAATTGGAGGAATTCGGTAATATTGAATCTAAAGAAGTTAAGATTAATGAGGCTTTGACACAAGAGGTTGAGAAACTGTAGAAGGAAAAGGAAGATCTCAAAAGAGAAATGAGAGCATTTTCCATTAAGATGGGTTGGGAAATAGAAGCAAGGAAGATTGTTGAAGATGCCTTAAAAGCTAAAGACCAAGCTTTGAAGGATAAGGAACATGAACTCTTCAAGTCTAAGAAAGAAGAAGGTACCTTGCAAGTATATATTCATGAAACCAGAGAGGAATTACAAGATCTAAGAGGTGAGCTCAACAATATGATGATGAGAAATGAAGATTTGGGAAGAGATAATGAAAGATTGCAGAGTGAAATAGATACAACAAACAAGCTATTAGAAAAATTTAATGAGAGTTTTGCAAAGTTGGATGAGAAAATTAGGAATCAATGAATGTGTGGTGAGACTCATGGTCTTGGCTATGACGGTTTTGAAATTGGTTAATCATATGGATCCAAGAAGCCCATACAAGATGACAAGTATCCACCCAAGGTGAACAAGAGAATTCCTCGTAAGAAAGTCTATAAACTAGTTTGTTTCATTCGTCACAAGATAGGACATACTGCAAATGTTTGTTGGAATAGGCCTAGTACACCTATATGTTCAATTTGTCATGAGAAGGGTCATACTAGTAGGGTTTGCGGGAATAAACCTAATATGTTTAATGGTGACTATTATAATTGCAATAAGTATGGACATAGAGCAAGTGAGTGTAGGAAAAAGATGAACAATCAGGGATCATTTGTGAACTGGCAAAGTCCTTATCAAAATTAGAACTAGTGGAATGTTACATGCTCACATTGCCACAACTCTAGGCACGTGGTTGTTAATTATAGATTAAGTACAAACAAAGGTAATGTTGGAACTTGGAAATTTGTTGGGATGGCATGTTTCCATTGTCATAAGACTAGACATATTTCAAGATTCTGTAGGTCAAGAAATCAAGGAAATGAACCTGTGATAAAGATGAATAATCTGTGTAAGAATTTGCAAATAGAAAAGATTGAATCAAGGATCTAACATTAAAGAATAGCAAAAATACAAGAGATATGATATGAACAAGAATAGACTTGTATTAATGATGCAATGATTGAATTGATCCAATGAATTGATTAAAGAGTACATAATAGGCCTCCTTAAATAGGAAAGGTGATAAGAGAGAATGATAAGGAGATGATAAGCTCTCACCTATGCAAGATATAATCACATGTCCACAAAATGCGGATCATCTTCCATTATGCAATAAAGTATGTGCCATAGGATGAGGTTGATAATGTGATATGTGCACTAAAGGTGGATCTCAGACCTAAAGTTGAATTTCTCCTACACCATGTGCTTAATTAAGGTGCAAACTCCCAGATGTCTCAATGACAAACTGCAATGCAATGCATTATCCTAAGTAAGATTAAGTAAAGTGTAACTGGGAATATTTAATTATACCAACACCACCCCCTCCCCTCCCTCCCCCCCTTAAGTGCAACTTAGGGGAACACACTTAAACTCACAATGCAAGATGGGTCCTAGCTACTAGGCCATGTTAGGTACCCATGTACAATATGCAAGGCAATACATGAAATGAAAAACTCTCATAAAGTGGAGAAAGAGGGAAAACCTCATGGGAAAAACCCTCCCCCAAAAAGAGAGAAGAAAACACAAGATGCATGGATGGATGAAGTGCTCAAGACCCCTCAAGAACTACATACATCATGTACATACAAAGAATTATCCCCTCATAAGAAGGATAGTTGGAGATATGATATCTGTATGCACCCTAAAATGGTCACCTAGACTTTGGGCCCCCATTCAGCAATTTATCAAATCCCTGAATCAATATTTTCAAAAATCAACATTTTTCAATTACATCAATTTCCTTGATCAAATCCTGGTTTTATCATTTATTCAATTATTTTCTATGGGCTAACCATTTTATCCTAAGTCTTTTATTTATTTAAAAGGAATTTCCTCCCCTTTTATTAAATAAAAAGCCTCCACTTTTCCTCTTATCCTAATTTGCACAAATAAAGCATTATTCTTATTTTATAAAAAGAAGAAAAGCACTTTTTGTCTCATATGGACACAAAAGTCAACTCTTATTTTCTCATTGGAGGATATTTGTGCACATGGATTGCTCCTCTTTCAAGCTCCACCCTTGATTAAATCTTTTTCCTCTTAATCTCCATGGTCCATTCATTTTCAATTCCTTTAAAAGGAGAGCTCTTTTCTCATTCTAGGATCCCAACTTTGAATACTAATCTTATGCTATAGGATTTCTTGGAGACTTTGGAGCTTTGGAGATCATTCTTGCATTCTAATTTCATTCTTGCATTCTTAGCTTAAGCTTTCATGGCATCTAGCTTAGTTTCCTTTATGCTCTAGATTAGCTCACATAGCTTAATTAGTAAGGTTTTTTAACCCTTCTATCTTTCATTTTCATAGCTTAGCTTGCATCCTCATTCTTAGCATAGTTGCATTGCATTCTCATTGTTGATTCTTGAGGATATTTGCATTCTTGTCCTTGTCTCTTTTAATCTCCCATTGTGTGGTTTACTAGCAACGTTGCATGCTTCAATAGCTCTAGCTGAGAGCACCATCAACATCCTTGTGACTCCATGCCTAGGGAGCTCTAGGTCACTTCTCAAGGTTTCCCATCCATGGATTCCCTTGGAAGTAATGACTTAGAGAAGTGCACTTTTTAGTGTGTACAATATCACCCCATAATGAAGAAGCTCCCATGTTGATGAAGAGAACCTGCAAACAAAATATTAACCAATGCCTACAAGAAACATGTCTCCCCTCTAGAAGAAATAAATACATCAAATGATGAAGAAGCCAATCCATTTATAAATGGAAGGAGGAAGAAGATGAAGGTATCCATGTATGAATCTCTGAAGACTGAATAGGTCTCTCTAAGCTCAAAGAATCTATCACACCATGTGACAAATCAAGTGAAGAAGAAGAAGAATCATGAATACCAATCTCCAAAGAAGATGAAGAAGTATCTCCAACTATGATTCTATCATCAAACAAAAGAGAAATACCCTTAGCTATGTCTCCCAAACATACATCAAGAGAATCAAAAAAAAATGCTAAAAAGGCATCTAAGTAGTCATCACATTTGGAAAGATTTGAAGCACTATGATCATCTTGGTGAATAGTAGAGCCCATGTTTGAAGAAGCAGGAGGTGGAGGAGTAGGAAGCTCAACACCTTGTCTCAACAACAAAATGATTCAAGTGTCCAAATTTCTCCTCACATAGATAATTCCCCCTTGGTAAAGGAATGTGCACTTCATGAATATCATTATCATCATCAACAAAATGTGAAAAAGAATACAAGCGTGATGTATGATCAAAAAATCCCATAGCTATGACATCTCTAGTATCGATGTCCCTAATGTAGAAATAATTAGGAGTGAAATCAACAATTTTACCTTGTACCCCACGAGTTATTTGATAAATAGAAAGGAGATTAGTGGTCAAGGATGGTACACAAAGAACATCATTAAATATCCCCTCTCCCGTAGGAATAGAACCTTTCCCACAAACCCTCATGTATGTGTTGTTACCCATCAATATGTTAGGAGAATTACAAGGCTCAATAGAAGAAAACTTATCTACAGAAGATGGCATATGTTGTGATGCACCTGAATCAAGAAGTCATTTACCTTGCTCAAGATGTGTGGAAGCCAAAAGTGCTTGTCATTTACCTTTATCTTTGGATGATGATGGAGATGTAGAAGCTGGAAAATGTGTAGAAGGAGTAGACACTGATGAGAGAAAATTAATATTGTACTTTTGAATGATGTGATTTTTCTCATTAATCTTATTGTGAAAATACTTATGCTTGTCATGTCCTAGCTTTTTACAATATGCACATTTATCCCTCTTTCTTATAGATGATTCCTCTCTTGAGGAGGACTTGGATTCAGAAGTAGATTATGAAGGAGATTCATTACCTTTGTCATGATGCTTAGGATCCTTATGTTGCTTCTTTCCTTTTCCATTAGAAGCCTTTGAAGTGGATTCATTTGCAATCAATGCATGATGTGTTGAAGGCTTCAATTGACCCATGTGTGACAACTTTTCTTGTTCCCTTGTGATTTGAGCTACAAATTCAACAAGAGAAGGCAATTAGTATGCACTACGAAGAGCATCCATAGTAGCATAGAAAGTAGAAACAAAGATTGAATATTCATGACCTAGCTTGGAAATAATAGAAAAGATCAATTGTTCATCCCCTTTAGTAATGCCACAAGTAGAAAGCTCTAATATAATAGAATTGAACTTAGAGAAAAAGTCTTGAATATTATCAAAATCACTAGGTTTTAGACCTATGAGCTCATTCTCTAATCTAAATTTTTCATTATATCAGGTTTACCAAAGAGTCCTTCCAATATGACCCAAGTATCATGAGGATGTGTGCAAGATGCAATGTGAAATAGAAAATCACGAGAGATGGATGATAAAAGAGAGCCAAGTGCTATATCCCTTTGATCAAACCATTTTCTCCTTTCTAAAACACCTTTAGTTAGTTCTTGATTCTACCTAAGAGTCATTCTAAGCAATCTAATACTCAACAAGTGATCACATAAAGATTCTTTCCATTCATGGTAGTTATATGGAGTGAGGATTTTGACCTTTGAACTATCCATAATACAACCAAATAATGATTAATAACTACTGATAACTCCTTCAAATGACTAGTGCAAATCAGAAAACTAAAATCCAAGGGTTAACCAAGTGCAAATATAGCCCCAAAATGACCTATTTATGAAAGTGATATTTTAACCCCAGATCACTAAAATTTGATTGCAAATCTGGAAAGTAGATAAAAAATCATGCACTTTAAAACCATCACCTCAAAATATTACCAGATGTGCCCAAACGAAGCCCTGGAAATTACAGAAATGAGGAACAAATAGGAACAGTCATGAAAATCTACAATTTCTAATTAATCTCACCACCAAATTGCAAAAATAACGCCACCACTAGAAACTTTAGGAAATTCTACTGCAAATTAAAAAATGCTCGAAAAAAAGGAGCAAATATGAGCAAGATATGGCCCTTTGAAGTTAGACTGCAAATTCAAAACACTCAATGGTGAAGGAAGAAAAATTCAAACCATTGCTAACGTGAGCAAAATAGTGTGTTAAATTTGACGGTTGTATGGTCGTCATAGAAAATGCCAATTTGCCTTATTTTGACATCCAAATGGGTGTCAATTTTAGGACATTGAAATGATGATGTGGCAAAAATATGCCTGCTTTTGCTAACGTGGTAGTCTATGTGGTAGATGACGTGGCAATTTTTGTATAGTGACATGTTGATGATGTCATTTATGCTGATGTGGTGCTATCAAGGTGGTCTTATGCCACATGGCAGTGTCCTCATGGATGCTCTGCAACAGTTGTGGAGGATGTCATGTGGCGAGATAGGGCTTGGGCAGAGGCGATGGAGCAGTGGGGATGTGGTAGAGTGGTGGTGGTCAGGTCACCTGAGACTTTTCAGTCCCACATTTGCTGTGAAATGGGCTAAGAGCTCATTTATATAGAAAGACCGGCAAATCTAAAACAAATAATCAGCTGATGGCGGTTGATTCTGGTTGCTCGCTTCTGCGTGTTATGTTGGGAAAAATGATGATTATTGACTGGCCGGGATTTGGTGCCTGGTGATGGTCAGATGATGTCATGCCTATGGAAATATGACATAAATAGAGGGGTCATACCAACCCCCACAACTTTTGCATAAGAAAAAAATTCTAAAAATAAATAGAATAATTTTTATTTTATTTTTTTCAAATCTTACCGCAGAGGCGCATAGCGAGTTGTACGGCTCGATTTGCAAAAAACAATGGCCTCAATTTTGACTTTTGTTGAATATGGGCAAATTTATAGTTGATTTTGACCGAAACAACCTCTCGAATGCAATGGTGAGGTCAGATCTGACTCAAAATGCTTCCACAAGATGTTGGCCTTCAGATCTAAAATATGGACCTCTAATGCTTGCACCAAGATCTCTCCAAATAGGCTAATAAAAATGCTCCAATGACTCTAATACCATGTAAGAATTTGCAAATGGAAAAGATTGAACCAAGGATCTAGAGGTTAAAGAATAGCACAAATACAAGAGAGATTATATGAAAAAGAATATTTAGACTTGTATTAATGATGCAATGATTGAGTGATTGATTGAAATGATCCAATTAATTGATTAAAAAGTACACAATAGGCCTCCTTAAATAGGAAAGGCGATAAGAGAGTATGATAAGGAGTTGATAAGTTATCACCTATGCAAGGTGTAATCACATGTCCACCAAATGTGGATCATCCTTCATTATGCAATACAGTATGTGCCATAGGATGATGATGATAATGTGATATGTGTACTAAAGATGGATCTCACACCTAAAGTGGAATTTCTCCTACACCATGTGCTTAATTAAGGTGAAAAATCCTAGGTGTCTCAATGACAAACTATGATGCAATGCATTATCGTAAGTAAGATTAAGTAAAGTGTAATTAGGAATATTTAATTACACTGACAATCTAAAAGGAAGGAAGATTGTAAATGTGGAATAAACCAATAAATAGATGAATAAGACTTGGAAGAAGAAAGAAGACAACAAGTCATCAAAGAGATCCGCATCTCCATCAGGTGTGGATAATTCATCAGCTAACTAAGAATATTTTGGCTTAGGGTTAAAAATCATTGTCAGATAAATCTTAGACCCCCTAAAAGAATGTTTGGTAAGTTTTATCTCCATATTTAGATGCATGATGATGTATTGTAATGTGTTGTGAAGTTTAGTTTCATTACATGAAGTGTTACCTACTGGTAATTAGGTTTTAAATGTTAAGAAGTGTATAGTTATGTTCAACTGGTAACTGAAAGGGAAATAAGAAAAGAAGTGAAGCAATTTTCCCTCTAGAAGGGATTTACAAAAGAGAAAATAGATAAAGGGAAATATATGAAACAGAGAAAACAAGCACATCTGGTGTTGTAGGTGGTGATGCTAAATATGTTGAAGTGATATCTTCAACAACTGGTAAAGCTCCTACTGAAAGATAAACAAGAAGTACAATAATTAAACAGGTAAAGATCACTTCACTAGAGAAGCTTCCAGTAAAGTACAATTAAAAAGTTGTTAAGGTACGCCAGAGCCCTCCAAAAGAAAGATAGCATCTTTAAACTAGTGAAGGCTACTAGGAAGAGGAAGAAGGATAAAGCACAAAGAGAAAAGGATGAAGATAAAAATGAAAAATAAAGAATTGAATTAGATGAAGTCCAATAAGAGATGAAAGCCACAGGGAAGAAGTCCAAAGTTGTAAGTGCCCCTACAGAGGAAACTGTGACATCGGATATGAGTAAGTTAGTCTTTGTTGATAAATATTTTATATAAGGTTAAAAAAAGAGAGGGTATTTTAGTTGGAGTCAATGAATATTATCACAAGTTCAGTAAGGATGAGCAAAAGCAATTAAAGATGTTGGTGTTTTAGCATGAATAAGTAAATCTTTAATTGAACTACAAGGTCAAATCCCTATGTCTCTGTATGATAAGATATAAGAAAGATGGACGAATGCACTAAAACAAGACAAATAAATTATTTGAATATGTCTTAGTGAAATTATAATCAGAACTATGAAGAGAAGAAATACAAGAGATGCTTGGTAAAACCAGATCAGCAATCAAAGACCTAGAAGAGGTTGATAAGATTGTTAATTGGTGAGACTCAATCAGTATAGGATGTGACTAAAGCTATTTTTGAAAAGATTTTTGGGACTAAAGGAACTAAAAAAGAATAAGTACATGATATTGAAGAAGAACTGGCACAAGAGGAGCCAAAAATTACACATGCTGAGAAAAAGGAAGAACATGTGCACATTGATGTTGTGCAAATTGTAAGTAAAAGGGGAAAAACAAGTACAATAAGAATAAAGTACTTATGACAAGGATAACAAGTAGGAATAGTAGTACAAACCTTGTTTACTTTAAAGGAATATATCAATGTTGATGATAATGATGACATACCAGCCATACAAGGGCCTACTGATGTCAATGCTCTAAGCCTAGGTGAGATGATGAAGATTTCTACTGCCTTGCAATCTAAGGCCAAGAAAAAAATGATAAAGGCACAAAGGAAATAAGCCCCAAGTCATCCAATTATCAAGAGATGATTGTCAGATTTGATGCCAGAGGTTGATTGTGATGAGTATGATACACCTATTTCTCAATTAGATAGATTGGTGACTGTTATAGCAGAACAAATGAAAAATCTAGAGAATACAACAATGTATTGAGTCTAAAAATACAATGAGCATAAAAGGACATAGAAATTAGTTTAATCCATTGCATTGGAAAGAGTCAGTTTATTAGTAAATGTGAACCAAGTCACAAAAGCCTTACAGGAAGGTGTAAATACTAAGCTCAAGTCATTCAATCGAGCAAGAATAGAGGATTGCAACATTGTTTGAGTTGCAAAGGAACTTAATTTGTCAAATGGACTTACTACAGAAAGGATTGAAGAATGTTGAGGTGGTCTTAGCTCTACCGGATATGTGTGCAATTGATGCATTGAAGGAGTTAGCATTTTTTTTGAGAGAACATATTGTTTTACTAGAAAACCTATTGAAGAGCTGGAAGAATAATCTTCAAGCATTAAAGACAAGTTTAGTAGATTAAGATGCAGTGAAAACTTTGAGTAGTAGCTCCTGTACATTTTCATAAGGGGAATCAATAGTAAGTGATCAACTAAGGGGGAGTAGTTGGAAAGTGATGAAGTTAGTTGTAGCAGATGAAGACTTAGGCATGTTGTGTCTTTGGCATTTTTGTCAAAGGGGAGAAGAATTAGTAAATAGTCAAAGGGAAAAGTATCAGTAAAGAAAAGAAGAGAAGAGTAAAGAAGATCAGGAGAAGACTTTGAAGAAGAAGATTATCAGAGAGAGTATTTATTTGCTTGGTATTGTTGGTGTTGCCATCAATGCCAAAGGGGGAGATTGTTGGCATGGCTGATACAAAGATAAGATGAGTATGTTATGGTATGTGTTTAATGAAGGTACGGTGATAGGTTGATCAATTATGATGTTGTAATTGATGTTAACTTAGTATTTTTTGGTTGACAATGTACCTATTATGCTAAGGTATGTTCAGGAGGTTGAATCCCATGTTATTTTACGAGTTGGTGTGTGTTTGTAATGGAATACTAAGTGATGTCTCTAAATGTTATATCTATGACCGCACATGTTTATCAAATGTATGTTGTGACTCATGATTTTTTGAAGGTTGACAGGTCAACATGATGAAGCCGAGTGATGATTTGATGATTGTGTCAAATAGGTTGGGATTCAAGTGATGCAATTTAGGCTATGTTATCTTGACTATGTTATGGGGTTTCTGGCATGATTGCATCATGAATGGTGGTTGGAAGACAAAGTTTCAATGGACAAAAGATCACTCAGTGAAAATTAAAAGAAGTTCTTAAAACAATTATTCATATCCTTAATT
Organism: Chamaecyparis obtusa; assembly: GCA_027943335.1. Taxonomy (NCBI): domain Eukaryota; kingdom Viridiplantae; phylum Streptophyta; class Pinopsida; order Cupressales; family Cupressaceae; genus Chamaecyparis; species Chamaecyparis obtusa. The sequence goes on from BSBK01000589.1 coordinate 3,015,429, forward strand.
GGTGATGTTACATTATGTTGCGATAAGTGGTTATGTGTTGTAAGGATCGTAGTGACATGGCAGACCAATGTGGAATGATGAGTTGGCATTTTCATGATCGTTATGATCAAATTTCTTAAAGTTCTACAAGAAAATTAGAGAATGTGATGTGGTTTGACTTTTCTTTCTCAAATCAATTGTGCAATGGATCTGGAGGCCGACATGAGCTGGAAATTATAAATGATAATTGATAACAATTTTTAGGGTTTAAGAATTTAGTGGGAAATGCTATTAGGGTTATCTTTCCACCTTAAGTTGTAAAACATATTTATGTCATTTTTTATGTATTATGAGTAGTGCGAGGAAGTGTGGAAGAGAGAGATTGTGAATGCAGCTGTGCGATTGTAGGGTTTGGATGTTCTGCATGTGAAGAAGAGATTGAGCATGAATTGAATCTATCATGCATTGATTACAAATATCAAATCACTCTTTACTTGTTGATTTTAGCAGGTTGACAAGAGAAATCCCTTAACTGGGTCACTTATAACAGGGTGTGCAGGATCCTAATAGGTCTAAAGATCAAAATCCTCTAACAAGGTGACTCTCAGAAGGAGTTCTAAATCCCTTAACTGGGTAGATCCTAATAGATCTTATTGTAAGCTCCTAATAGGGCTAAATACCCTTAATCGGGTTGGCCCTTAATTGGGTGGATGTAATGCTCCTAACAAGGTAACTTATTACTATAGTAGTGAGACTTTGTGAGTACCAATTCCCACGCATAGTTTTTCCCTCTAACTAAGGGCTTCCATGAGAAAAATACTTGTGTTAAAGTGTTGCATGTGTTGATGTTTGATTTACTTTGTTACTAATTTTCTATTTGCATTGCATGTTATATCTTGTGGAAGTTGATGGTGAAAAGAGTTAGAATTTTTGGTTACACTGATTCACCCCCTCTCAATGTCATCTAGCATTAACAGGCCCCCCAATCATGGAATCACTAGAGGAAGAGGAAGAGGACACTAACCCTTAGATAGTTAGGACAATATCCACTACAAAAACTACCCGTAAGCTTAATTTGGGTGAGCTTTCTCGGAATATATATATAAACCACCTCAAGGAGGTACAACACAAGAGGAGTAGCCTAAAGAGTAGGGGATGATCCTTAAGATTTTGGCATAGAGAAAAAACCTCAAAAGGAGGACCCTTTGGTTCTAAATGAATTTTATATTTTTTTTTATGAATAGTCCCATTTCTATTAAATAAATATAAATGTTACATATTCACAAAAAAGAGTTCGGGGGATACGAGATCAACCTGGGAGAGTTCACATGGAACAAGGTCAGAATCACAAACTATTCATTAAAAAAACATATAAAGGAAGCCTTCAAGTGTAAGAGCAGTGCTAGCTGAAGGAGGAGGATCTCTGTCATCAGAACCCTAGGCATCCCTGGGATTGATAAGAGGGTTAGGAATTGACCACCCATAAGCAGCATCATCATTATCTTCTTTTTTCTCCTCCACACGTGGCAAAGAAATAGACAAAGCCAGGTGGGGGAAGGACCACTTGGAGGAGCTAGCCTCCAGCCAAGTAGAGTTATCACAAGTAGTAGGAGCAATAGGAGGGACAGCAGGCACTAGGGACTAGCCAAAGATGCGACGGGGCACAAAAGTCGGGAGGCACCACCAGCTAGCGTCACCACCACTAGGAGAGCAGTAGCGGGGAGCCTACAAATGTGGGGTGTGAGAGTAGTGAGCTGAAGGGCTATGAGCCTGATGGTGACCCCAAGGTAGAGTATGATCAACAAAAATAGATTCAGGAGAAACTCTGGCAACAGTACAGGGAGCATTGCCTCAATGATTAAGCAACTCCTACAGGTGGACCACCTCCAATGCCACCTTGTTGGCTTGCACCTGATTCTGCATCATTACATTATTATATATACAAGCTTTAGTGTACAAGGAAACACTAATATCAAGAGAGTCGTGAGAAAAAAGAACATCATTCCTATCCTTCCATAAAGTAAACAAAATCTGCATCCTAAAAGTATGCCAAATCTGGGTAAACTTGGAAGGAAGCCTCGGGGATCCTCCCAACAAAATCATGCACCAAGAAAAGGGCTCAGGCTCGAAAGGCTTAAAAAAATCATGAATCCAGTATCAATACTATTGAGCTCTTCTGCAGAACCAAAAAATGTGCAGAAAAGACTTTGGATTCCCATAAAAGGGACACCGAGGATCAAGCACACCTAGGTGCTTGAGTCGAGGCCCTTGAGGGGGCCCTTGAAACAACAGGCACCAAGAAAAGAGAGCAATTTTGGGTTTTGTAATAGCAGTCCATATGGTTTGAAAGAGAAACCTCCAGTGATGATGTAAAGACTATAGATGCCATCTCTAGTTGAGCATGTCAATCCTAGAGAGATGCAGAATTAAGCATAGATATCCCAACTTGGTCTTGTAACTACTGAAGGGTATAGTAGGGTACCACTTCTAGTCTCTCCACCAAGGTCAGATAGACCAAATACCCACTTTATGCAATAAATGATCAGGAATGGCAGAGACCAATAGATCAAAAGTTTGACAATCTGGTTGAGCAAGACAAAACTGTATCTGCATTTCTTCCCAAGAGCGAAGACTCATAGAGGATATGGAAAAGAGGTCTTTAGGGGTCTTGATGCCATGTTTGAAAAAACATAGAGCACTAGCACCTTGAGTCTTAGCAAGAGGGACATCCTAAATGGAAAAAAGAAGGGACGACCAAAGGTTCTGCTAGTTCAAAGAAAGCCCATCACGAAATCCATTTCTAGCCCAATGGAGCCAAGGCTTGACAGCTTCCCATGCCTTCCAAATGCTCTTAATAACAAAGGTGCCTTGGATATGCACATGCTCCCACATAATAATAAGGGTTTGAAGACCAATCCCCTTCCAAGCTAGCTGGTGAGTTGGATGTCCTGAAGAAATGCAATGTCTAACCAGGATCCTCCAAGGTTCATCGTCTGAGTGAGCATGAATGATCCATTTTTCATAGAGGGAAAGAACCTGATTCTAAGTGGAGAGAAGGACAAGGCCTCTAAAGCCCCTAGGCAGACAAAAATAGACCCAGGCCACTCTATGAAAGCCATGATGGTCAGCACCAAAAGCCCAAAGGAAGTATCTGAGAAGGCATTCCATCTTAAGATAAGAAGCCTCAGAAGGAGCTCAGTATGAGGATTAATAAACATGGGTGGTGGCCAAAACCTTAGAGCAAAAATATGCTTGTCTTTCACTAATTGTCCATCAAAAAGGTAGAATCCCTTCTTTGTCAGAAGCCAGCTCAACCATATTAAAGTCTCCACACACAACCCAAGTGGCCAGAGGCAGATTATCTACCATCCAACACCAAAGTTGAGATATTTCCACATCATCATTGGGAGCATAAACATTAACAATACCAAAGGAATGATTATTGAAGGATATCAAAATCCAAATTATTCTCTGCATAGGGTCAGAACTATGAGAAATAATTTTTGGGATGTTGTTGATGCATTTAATATGTTTAATCACTACAAAGCATCATTATCTTGTTGATTATTGGTTATTGATGTTTTTGTCATTTGTGTTTTGTCACTGATGTCAACATATGTTTTTATGAAGAGAACAGACTGGTTATTACAGTGTATAGATACCATATGGATGATTCAGAATGAGAGAACACAGGTTTGTGTATAGGGAAGTTTTGTGATCTTATATCTAGGATTGCATGGTGTAATATTTCATATTGGTTGAGTTACAAAAGATTTGGTGAAGACTAGTTTTCTGGACTGTGATAGTGGAATTTGACAAAGTAAGTCTCTGTGTTTTGAGTGTATCTTATAAGTGATGTGGATTCAATGTATGGGAGCTTAAGGGATGATAGATAACGTATTAAGGAATGTTCTTTGATCTTAGAAAGTTGTGGCAAGCATGATGACATCAGTTGTGGCGTGTCTTCTAGAGAAGACCTATTTGGGGCTCACTTCAGAGTTGTAGCATGTATTATGGAGAGTGAGCATGGATTATGGATGTTGAACTTTAATTATTAAAATATAATTATTGTATACTTGTTATAGATATTGTGTGTATCTTAGCAAGGGGTTATGTAATTATTTGTATATTAGGAAAACCTAATTGGCCGACTTGAATCATTTTATTGTAATAGGATATATATGTAAGATCTTTTCTTTTGAAAAGTGAAGTAGTGTATCATCTTAAAATGGAAGCACTTCCATGTTAAGAGAATTTAGCCCTCTGAGTGAGTAGTCTAGGTCATGTCAAGCACCTAGAATCAGCTCTTTTCTCATATCATACTTGTTCTCCTCATTATGCTTCTATCTGCCCCTGATTTTCACTCCAACCTGCATTTCCTAGCATTCTGGGATAGGATCCTGAGGTTTTTGACCAAAAGGTCAAAGTTGACCTTTTGGGGTCAAAGTCGACCTCTATCCTGACCTAGTTAGGATCGATCTCGATCTTGACTTGGTCAGTTCCAACCTCGTCCTTGACCCTCTGTTCAAAATTTCAAGATTCCTTGATTTCTGAGTGTCGAGTTTTCGGGGATATTTGTTTCCCACCTCCGAGTCAGCCATTTCAAGTTTTAGAATGGTAAATCCTTTAATTGCATTTAATCTAGGTATATTTTCTAAAGGTTAGGATCTAATTGGATTTTATTCTCCAAGGTGGCCCCTCTAGAGGATTGTGCCCTAGTTCACTATAAAAGGAGGCCTTCCTCTCTCATTTTCTCCATCAAGTTTTGTGAGGACATCTCATCTTCAAGCAATCAAGTTTTGCAATTTCCTCTCAAGCTCTAAAGGTGATCAAGAAAGAATTCATTCAAGCATTCAAGTCCTCTTCTCCATCCAAGTTATCCATTGAAGATCAAGGATTCAAGCATTCAAGCTATTGAAGGGATTTGGTTCAAGCATTCAAGATTCATCATTCAAAACCCTAGATCTTGCCATCATGATGGTGTGATCTTCCTTCAAGATCCTTTATTCATCTTCAAGATCCATTTCATTCTTCTATCAAGGTGGATTCCAAGCATACAATCATGGAGGTTTGATTTACATTTACCATTGTTGTGTTCAAGCTTTCATATCAACATACTTGTTTACATTCAAAATACAATTACATATCTATCAAATTGCATAGCCTCATTGTTAGATCCATTTCTACTACTTGCTAGCATTCTCCATTTCAATTTCAATATTAAGGTTGATTCCAAACCGGGGTTTGACCAAGGCAAACCCCCCAAACAAACAACAAAACCATTTTTCTTGTAGGTACAGGTGCAAAATTTCAGATCTGAGAGTAGATTTGGATACCCTTTTCAGTGAACTTCCAAGATCTACGAACAAAGTTAGAATCGACCTTCAAATAAAGAATGTAGCCTTTGACCTTTTATGAGGGTCAAAGACTACCTGCCGACAAAAAGATAAAAGATTTCTAGGTTTTCTTTGTCTCAGCATTTCCAGTCCAAAACAGGTTGCAGAATTGCCTAAAAGTATACACAGACATCAAAATTTGGCATTTCCAGATTTTCCCTAATTTGAGGTTAGTACTTTTATTTCAATTATTTCAAATTCCAAACACTTCAATTCCACCATAGGGAAATATAGGATTTTTCTCTCTTTCATATTCTCCATAGATTGATTCGATTGTGCATTAACCTTTTGGTTGATCAAATTGGATCTCTCCTTTGGGAATTTGGATTTAGGAGTTGATCTCATATTTCCCCCTTACATTACACACATTTACACATTTAAATAGAGGTGATTCCATTTTACATCTATTCATTTTGGTGAACCTGACATACTTACTCTCCTTTATTTTGTGGAATTAGATGCCCTATTGTGTTAGATTTTAGATCATTTCTTGCATTTAGATTAGATCTAGTTTATGATCTTGCATTTTAAAATTAAAAAATACAAAAAAATCTATATAATCAATAAAATCCAAAAATATTTCTTGCATTTCATTTTCTATGGCGATTGTTAAGATGCTTTGGTGTGTAGTTATGTTCTTTATTACTCTTCTTTTAGCATCTCTTTATGATACCTATGATGTTTATGAGAGTATCATTCATTTCATGATGTTGATGACCCTTCACTTTGCTCTTGCTTATGCTTTTGTGAAGTTGACTGACACTAGTCTGCCTATATTTAAAACCTTCATTAAATATTTATGTGATAGCCTTATTAATCTTTTGGATTATGTGAAGAATTTGGTAGATGATACACCATCTCCTACTCTTCCTAATCCTAATCCTAATCCTAATCCTAATCCTATCATTCCTAATTCTAATATTCCTAATCCTAATCCGATACCTAATTCTCCATCTATTCAACCTCGCTCTTCTCATACTTATGATGGGATTCAAGCTATAGTTCAGGATGCAGATGTGCAAGATTTCTTTGATTTACCTTCTCCTCTAATTCATGATGATATTAAAGGAAAGGGTAAAGAAAATTCTTCAAAACCTATTATCCCACCTTATGCAACCTTTAGTCATGAACATGATAAACAATCACCTCCTATAGAAGCTTTACATAATATGTACACTACTAGATATAATATGGTGACTAAACAAGGTTATAAAGGTTTAGGGCTTGGGGTTAATGAGCATGGTATTAGGTTTCTAGTTCATATACCCACTAAACTAGATATGTATGGTGTTGGTTGTTCAAGATCTCAAGTTAAGGTAGGTGATGCTAAACATCATCCTCCTCTTCACATTCTTCTCCCCACACCTATCTTAGATAACCCTAATACTCGTCAAGAAGTGGCTAAGAAGGTATATGTTGAGCTAATGAATTCCAAGAAGGAAATATTTAGACCTATGCTGATCGATGATTTATACAAATACAAATGTCCTTTTCATTATAGTAACAAACATTTACTTGTTGATTGTAAACATTTCAAGTTATATGTTAGAGAAAGAGCTGCTTTAGGAATTATATCTCACTCTCGTGCAGTTTTACAATTCCTTCATAATTTTGATATAGGGGATTCCCCTCCTTTAGATATAATGTAGATGTTCTTCCCCTCTTGTCTCATGACTAGGGGGCAAGAGGTGTATCTTCATCCAGTCTCCTAGAATCTATTAGGTCTTTTATTGGGGCTTAATTGGTATTCTTTATCTCCTATTTTTTTTCTATGGCTTTGCATTATGTTTTTAATCATCCATAGAATCTATATTTTCTTTTCAAGATATATTTTCTAAGACATTTCTTTTATGAAGGTATCCCTTGTCTCTATCTCTGGGGGGCAAGGTACCTCTTTCTTTCTCTTTGTCTAGGGAGCCGCTTTCCTTAGCTTAGTGGTATTTTTTTATATTGCAATATTATTTCATCATATTGATAGATGTTTTGACTATGCATAACCTTCTTATATGAGAAGTTGTTGTCCTAGGTCGTCACTTCTTCTCTATTTTTCAAATTTTGTTCTTTATAAACTCTCACCCTTACTTTGGTGTTAGAGTTGTTTCCCTCATTCTAAAGATTCCTCTTCCTCTTTGCAGGGGACTTGATGATTGAATCTTTGTTCCCGTTGTTGAAAGATGATATTTTATCTAAAGCACTCCTCTTTGATGGGGGTCTTGTTGATAATATCTCTTTCTTTGAGGATCCTTTTCCATGAGTGACATATCCTTTTCACGATTATCTATATTCTTAGATGTAGGGTTCAATATCCCTCACTAAGGATATGTTGTAAACAGGATATCTCCTTGCATTGTGAAGTAGGTATCCTCTTCCATCTTTGTTCCTACACTTGGGGTGAAAATATGCCATCTTCTTCTTTTCTGTCTTTCCGGGATGCCACTCTTTCCTTGGGTAAGCAGTATTTATCTATTATGTGATATCCAATCATACATGAAAATTTTGGTTTGCATTGAGGATCTTTGTCCTTGATCACAACCTATTTTGTTGTTTGACATTGGGTTTCCATGGTTGATATATCTCTCACCTTGGAAACTAAATAGTGTGCGATCCCTCATAAGGGTTACTTTCTTTTCACTTCTCGCATGATATCTCTTTACATTCGTCCTTTCCATGGCCTCATAGGAGCTGTGACCTTCTTGGCTTGGATTGGGTGTTGTTTGTGGATATTGTCTTGATGTTGAAGAAGGCTTTATCCTTGTTCTTTCTTTTCCTTAACATGTCAAAATAGTATGTTTTTTCCATATTAAGGAGGGGGAGATATATAGGGTCTCCCTTGTATTATAGTTTTTTAATTTTTTTATGCTAAATCTTCCGATGGTAACACACATAAGTTGCTAAATCCTGAGGAGACACGCATTTTTCAAATTTTTCAATATGCTAAATCCTCTGAAGGTAATGCACATAAGTTGCTAAATCCTGAAGGGACACGCATTTCCAATTTCAAATATGCTAAATCTTGGAAGGTAACGCACATAAGTTGCTAAATCCTGAAAAGACATGCATTTATATGCTAAATCTTCTGAAGGTAACGCACATAAGTTGCTAAATCCTGAGGAGACACATTTTATATTCATAGTGATACAAGAAGGTGGATCTATGAGTATTCCAAAAGCTGTTAGAAGATGCATTACAATTGCAAGCACAGTTTATGGGTGAACCTTTTGGGCTCTCCCTCCAGGGTGATTCATGGTAAGGTGGGCATCTTACTAGGGGAGGTAATCACTCTTTTTCCCTTTCTCTCTTTTTGCTTTCATGCTAGTAGGACTAGATCATGAAGCTATGTCATTTATAGTGTTGTTCTTGTCTTTCTTATGTAAACATTTATGCTTTTATGATAGCTTTCCAAATATGATGTTAGTATAAGAAATGTTTCTTAGCGAGGTTTCTTATGCTAGTTGATTTGGGTTTATTTTAGTACTAACCCCTCTTTTGTGTCCTTTTTATTTTTCACACCTTCGTGCACGTATGTTGAGTTATAATCCTTATCCTAGGGGCTTGTGTCCCTAACTAAGTGTCATTCTATCTTACTTTGAATCCACTGAGATCTTTTCTTCCTTCTCCTTTACCAAGAGTTTGCATCGAGTCCATACTCTTGCTAAAGTGGGGGCTTAATGTATTGTCTTAAAATGGAAGCACTTCCATGTTAAGAGCGTTTAGCCCTCCGAGTGAGTAGTCTAGGTCATGCCAAGCACCTGGAATTAGCTCTTTTCTTGGATCATACTTGTTCTCCTCATTCTGCTTCTATATGCCCCTGATTTTCACTCTAATCTGCATTTCCTAACATTTTGGGACAAGATCCTGAGGTTTTTGACCAAAATGTCAAAGTCAACCTTTTGGGGTCAAAGTCAACCTCTATCCTGACCTGGTCAGGGTCGACCTCAATCCTGACCTGGTCAGTTCCAACCTCATCCTTGACCCTTTGTTCAAAATTTCAAGATTCCTTGATTTTCAGGTGTCGGGTTTTCGGGGATATTTGTTTCCTGCCTTTGGGTCAGCCATTTTGGGTTTCAGAATGGTAAATCCTTTAATTGCATTTAATCTAAGTTTATTTTCTAAAGGTTAGGACCTAATTGGATTTAATTCTCCAAGATGGCCCCTCTAGAGGATTGTGCCCTAGTTCACTATAAAAGGAGGCCTTCCTCTCTCATTTTCTCCATCAAGTTTTGTGAGGACATCTCATCTTCAAGGAATCAAGTTTTGCAATTTCCTCTCAAGCTCTCAAGGTGATCAAGCAAGCATTCATTCAATCATTCAAGTCCTCTTCTTCATCCAAATTCTCCATTGAAGATCAAGGATTCAAGCATTCAATCCATTGAAGGGATTTGGTTCAAGCATTCAAGATTCATCATTCAAAACCCTAGATCTAGCCATTATGATGGTGTGATCTTCCTTCAATATCCTTTGTTCATCTTCAAGATCCATTTCATTCTTCTATCAAGGTGGATTCCAAGCATACAATCATGGAGGTTTGATTTACATTTACCATTGTTGTGTTCAAGCTTTCATATCAACATACTTGTTTACATTCAAAATACAATTACATATCTATTGAATTGCATAGCCTCATTGATAGATCCATTTCTACTACTTGCTAGCATTCTCCATTTCAATTTCAATATTAAGGTTGATTCCAAACCGGGGTTTGACCAAGGCAAACCCCCCAAACAAACAACAAAACCATTTTTATTGCAAGTATAGGTGCGGAATTTCAAATCTGAGAGTAGATTTGGATACCCTTTTTGGTGAACTTTCAAGATCTGTGAACAAAGTTAGAATCAACCTTCAAATAAAGAATGTAGCCTTTGACCTTTTATGAGGGTCAAAGACTAACTGCCAGTGGAAAGACAAAAGATTTCTGGGTTTTCTTCGTCTTAGCATTTCCAGTCCGAAACAGGTTGTAGAATTGCCCGAAAGTACACACAAACATTAGAATTTGGCATTTTCTAGATTTTCCCTAATTTGAGGTTAGTACTTGTATTTCAATTATTGAAAATTCTAAACACTTCAATTCCACCATAGGGAAATATAGGGTTTTTCTCTCTCTTTCATATTCTCCATAGATTGATTCGATTGTGCATTAACCTTTTGGTTGATCAAATTGGATCTCTCCTTTGGGAATTTGGATTTAGGAGTTGATCTCATATTTCTCCCTTACATTACACACATTTACACATTTAAATAGAGGTGATTCCATTTTACATCTATTCAAGTAGTATGGATGGAATGTAAAAAAGGATTGTGGAAGCTGCGAGCTTGTATTTGCTAGATGTAGAGCAGAGGATAGTTTATACTTCATTGGAACTGATCAAGCAAAGATAGTTTCTATCAAACAGTTAACAAGGATTGTGTATTTTCTTCATATACACTTGTGTTGCGAACAGTGAGTTCTGGAGGTGGACATAACCTTCTTTGGGCAATGAGACTAGGCAGTGAGCCTTCATTTTCTTTGACTCCTAATAGGGTTTGTCTTTTAACAGGGACTATGTACAGTAATGTTTTAATAAGCTCCTAATAGGGCTAGATCTTTTAACAGAGATACTATACTCTTAGTACATCATTTGTGGGTGTTAATTCCCACCGGGGTTTTACCTTTAACAGGGTTTCCTTGACAACAAAATATTGTGTCATTGTGTTGGAATTTATTGTGTTATCATTTGATTTGGTGTAGCTATTGTTTAAAATTTTGAATTTTAATAATTTGTCTCACAACTGATTCACCCCCCCCCCCTCTTAATTATGTTAGTGGACTGTTATTCCTAACATAATTGCAAATTGCAAATGAGGTGAAACGATAGTAATAAAACCACCTCTACCAGCTTCGTGCTGAGAAGAAAACACGATGGCATCCGGTCATATGACATGATAGGCAGAAGTAAGAAAAAAACTAGGGATCTTAACTTCTTGTAAACACAAAATATCTACACTTTGAAGTCTGCAACGAGTATCTCAAACATAATACTTTCTGGAGAGGTTGGTCAAACCTCGCACAATCTAGGATAAAAAAAATTCATAAAAACTCTTTCATATCTTCCTCATCCTCAAGGGAGGAGAAACTATTCTGAAGAAGAGTTGGGATGGAGCTAAAACTAGAAGGCAACTCTCTAGGTGAGATAAACCTCTGCTTTTCATCTAGGTCTTTTGCACAACCATCAAGGCTATGAGACTGATGCAATGTCTGTGAAATAACAATTGAAGATGTAGCCTATGGTGCATGCACCACACTAGGGGTGGTAGCCTTCATGGCTGGAGATTTCCCTTGAGAAGTAGGGTTTGAAATTTGTTGAACCACTATCAGCCCCTCAATACTAAGCACTTTCTCTCTAGCCAGAAGAACCCACAGAGGAGCAGAGGTGGAGGCGGTGAGTGACTATTTGGGATCCAAAGAGGTCTTGCCTTTGCGCACAACATTATTCCATTCTTCCTTCTTTCTAGCCTCCATGTTTTTAGTAGGGGCTTCCTTTGGCTGCGACTTAGTCTGAGGAACAACCAAAGGGAAATCCTTGATCTTGTGATCCACCAACTAACACCTCTAGCAGGTGTTTGATAGGTTCATATAAAGTACCTTCTGGGAGAAGGTGTGGGAGCTCACCTAGATCTTTGTAGTGTCCTTGAGGTCCTTAGAGAGGTCAACCTCAACACACACACGCCTCTGCAAATGAGCATTAAAAAAAAATTCATGCTCCATAGTAATAACTTTGCCAAGGGTTTTGGCAATGGACTCAATAAAATGCCAGCATGACAAAGGGAGACCAAGAAATTCAACCCACACATGAACCCTAAGTTTCTTGTCATTTGAGATAGTGAAATAGTGAGACCGCCTTTGGAAAACAAGCAAGGAAAAATGAATCGACCAAGGACCATGGCTAAAACCTGCCTCAGCTTGGGAAGGGTTAGCAAAATGAAACAAAAAAAAAACTTTGGTAAGGTTTTGAACAGCCTCAAGATGGACTCCATGAGGATTCTAGCTCTTGATGACCCACTCTTTGAGCATAGTTTCAAGAGGAGTGCGACCCACAAAATAATCTATCAAGGTATGTTTTTCCAACCATTCACAAGAAGCATCAAAATCTTGCATGTTAAGCACAATATCAGGGTTACCTCGTGAAAGACCTTCAAGATGAACTTGCACAGGCATTTGTTCAGAGGAGGCGTCATGGCTTTCCAAAGCAGCAACTTGAGCACCAGCATCAACTCTTAGGCTGAAGTTGGCCAGGGCCATAATAAATTAACCCTAATGAAAAAATATCACAGTAAATGCGGTATGGAAAGTGGGAAACTTAGAAGAAAATCTCAGACAAAGAGTCGTACGCATGAAACCCTAGTAGAGAAAACCCCTTGTGGAACCATCGAAATTGCAATATCAAATAACCTAAATTTTATATTTTTGACTTTGAAGGTCTTGTAGGTTTTTAGGAAACACTGTCAATAATAAGGATAACAAGATACAAGGATTTCATTATAGGGAATGGTTGGAAACATATATGGGGACGATCATACTCAAGAGGAAAATCCCCATGGCACTCAGATTCTTGCAACAACTACAAAAGAAGGGTAGAGTAAAGATGAGAATGTAGAGGAAGATAAATAAAAAAGGGTGATGAGAGACAATGAGTACCTACTGATGATGAACAGAAAGCCTCAAAAGAATAAGGAGTTCCCACTTTAGAACAAGAGAAAGAGATAGGCCAGTTAGAGAAAGAGGCTCCATTTCAATAGGGTAAAAAATAGAGTTCATCTTCCCATTCTGATCATGCAACCACAATTCTCCCACAAATATCATCCTTATCTCAAGATGAGGAGGGACATTTGGATGAAGGAAAATTATTCCAAATTGGAGCATATCAACCTCTCTAAAAAAATAGGCCCACTTGGTTGACTAAGGCCATTCAACATAGAAAAAGAACATATCGTGACATGGAGACTCGAGATCTCTCTGAGATAGGGAAAGTATTTCACAAAGGATAATCCATCTAGTAGAAGGCATAAAGAATATCTTATGTGACTAAGGATAAGAAAGGGAATTAGAAAGCACAGATGGTGATGCAGTCAAGTAAGGAGAATCCAATTAAGGATTCTCCAAACTTGCAGCCAAACCACAACATAGTAGAATTACACAACAATAACACTAGATCAGGAAGAGAACATAAATCTTTATTCATAAATTCACTGATTACATGCAATGTGTTAGGCTATAAGGCCTTCCCGATTATGCCCAAATACAAACAAATAGTGAATTCTGAGAGATCAACAAGATCCTGTCTGATTCCAGCTAGTCCAATCCTGAAATAATCAACAACTGATGGAAACCCTAAGGCAGATCTGAACTTGTGCTCACAAGACACCAAGAAATCTCCTTGTCTCCAAGTACACAAACCACTAGCTCTGCTATTACAAATTATCAGACAACAATTTGATCTGCAAGATCCCGCAGGAACTTTTCTACAACTTCACTTCTATCTCTCTTCCCAGACTTCTGTCCTAAACAACTACGCCAACACCCCTTTAAATACTAATCATCATCCACAAGTCGACTAGATGAAACAATTAACTCCTCCTAACAAATATTAAATGCAATACAAGTCAGCTCTCAAATAGCCTTACAATCACAAAATTTAACATGTTGGCATGTAACAACAGTTACCAACAATAAATGCACCAAGTCAGCCAAGCAAATCTTTAAGAACACCCGTCGGTAAGATCATTTACCAAGAAGTAGAGAAATAACTAAACACCAGTGAACCGACCATGCCAAGCATCACCAAGCAACGCAGTTATCATTGAGCACCAGGAAAACCAATGCCTTCAATTATTAAGCATTCTTCAGAGACCGAGCAACCCTAGTAAACACTGTAACCGAGAAACCAAACTCCAAGACCGAGCAAATACTTCACCAACTAAGATCAAAACTACTAATCTGACTTTAAAAATAAACATACTTTTGGTTGATATAGGATTGCCAAGAATCCTAGGATGCTCCTACATTAGGTGGTCATCTCTCCCTAGGACAAACTGATGGAAAATGTCACTTTGGAGGATTTCATGCTGAAAGAAGTGGACTTGGAGTACCCACATGAGAAGGAGAAAAGGCATTGGTCATGCTAGGGGTTACTTCACTATTAAAGAGGATGCACATAGATGAAACATAAATAAGAGACTTGGTAGCCCAAATTTTATTTTTTAAAATGTATATAACTTAATTGGTCCGCACCATAGATCTTGCAACTCAGAACCATCTTTACATACATCATTGGAAGTGTGGGTAAAACCTTCACAGGTGACTCATTTCTTTAAAGCCTATAAAGAATGGAAACACATGAAATAGAGTAGCTCGGGGAGGAAATAATCAAGCAAGTTTTGACACATTTTAGGACTATCGTCAAGGAGATGACTATTTTGAATTATATGACTACCAACTAACAATGTAGGCACATTGAGGAAATTGCCTTGGTGTGGGAAGACTTCCTCCCAACTTTGAGAATAATGAATGAGGTAGGTGTAAATAAATTATTATAAGTCATCATTTTTTAGCAAGGAGAGGTAGACCAACTAGATGTATGGTTGAGAACTATTAAGCTAGCTATAAATGATTATATGAAGAGGAAGAGCCTCGTTGAGAATAAGAGAGACACAATGATGTCATTAATACAAAAAGTTAAGGAATGTATAGTCTTTGTCGTCTACCTTGTATCAAGATAAGGATAATGAAAAGACATATAGTATTAATAATATTATTCAACAATTCAAGATGAAGTTAGAGAGCATAAATACTAAAGAAGATATTGATTGGATGCAAGGAGAAAAAAACATTTGTTGGATATAAGGAATGAAATGCATCAATTCCAGCAGACACAAAAACAACTCAGAGTTTTATGTAAAAACTAGAAAACTCATTAGAATACATGAAGCTTCCTCATATATTGGTGATGTTAATACAACTATTAATAACTCCAATCAAGTTTTGCTTGAGCTCGTGGAACATCTATAATTAAGTAGAAATATATCAATGAGTAGTGTTTCTAGATTTTTGAATTATTTGGAAATATAGTAAGCCACATTTTTGCTAAAGATGACAATTTCTGGGCATGGGATCTTCTTCTAGATTCATGTTTTTGTATCATCAGTTACTCAAGGGGTCGAGCAGATCAAAATCAATTGTTCTCTCAATGATCAACTCAAGCATTTGGCTGAAAAAGTGGATCTTGATGTTCACATTTTACTTTTGTTCAAACTCCAATTCAAACCAAAATTATAGGGCATATTTTTGTTCAAAACGAGTGTTTTTTGAGTTGTAAATGTATGTGACTTGAAGTCAAATCATTTTGTAATAGTTTAGGATTTGTTTTAGCATAATAAACTTTAGATTTAATTTTATTACACCCACAAACCCTAGTTATGGGTTTGACAATCTCAAAGTTGTAAAAAACTATAAAAACCTAGTTTTGGTTTGAATAAGGGTTAATATTTTTGAAATAGAACTATACATGTAATTAGTGTTACAATCTTAGTGTGTTTATTTGCTAATTTTGTGAATTCGTATGTAAATTTTTAATTCAAGAGTCATTTGTGTTCGTTGTGAATTTACTTCACCATTTAATTAATCAATGTTAGTTGTGAGAAACTTGCTTATCATGGTGGATAAATGGATATGAACACTTTCTTCATGATTTAAATGATGGATTCATCTTACATGTGCACATGAATGGGTATAGCTATGTAATTTTGACGAATTCTAATAAATCTAAATCATTATTGTTTTCCTTCAATGATCACACTTGAATATTATAGATTGTGGATGTTTAATTTATTTTATTTCAAGTCAATGATTAGATCTAACCTTCATTATGAGAGAATGAGTTTTTTATGGTTGATGTCCTTGGGATTTAATTTCATGTTATGTCTTTTGATCTCTTGTTACCATATCTCTTTTGATTTTTTGTTGAAATATAGATTTAGAGGCAATTATTGGCATTAATCTTAGCATATTAAATTTGTTTCTTTGCAAGTTTTGTGTTCTAATATTCTGAAAAGAAAAGAAGAAGAAGAATGAAGTACATTTTTAGCCATTAGCTAACCGAACCAAAAAAAGGCCTACATTGTGGAGTTGCACATTATCTTCGCTAATCTATCTAACATAATTGTAACTTGATCATATAGAACCTTGGAGGCAATTCTTATTGTTCTTTCAAGAGAGGGATTTGATCTCCATATCCTTTTCATTGCAGTGTGTCAACAACATGGTCAACAATATGAAAAGATTCTCCTGAGACAATTAATCATGCATCATCACATGCATGAGTGGCCAAAGATATAATTAATGCATCACCATATTTCTTATTGCACTCTAAATCAAAATTATTATTTTTCTTTGCATTCCTTATGATTATGTCTAGGCTTATTGCAATTCTAGGAAATAACTTTGGAATTTTTAGGATTTTTGGAATTTGGATTTATTATGTTTCTCATTCTTCTTGGCCTTTTCATTAGGTCTTCCACGAGCAACTAGGGCATCATTGACACTTATGGATACCTTCCTCCTCATCTCTTTAGAAAGAAAAGAACCCACCACATCTTTAGTATTCAAAATAATGAAAGCACTATCAATGACCATAACAAGAGAATCCCAAGAATTAGGCAAAGAACAAAGCAAGATATGACATTTCTCTTCCTTATCCATCTTGACACCAATATATGCCAATTGAGCCACCAACATATTGAATGCTTCTAAGTTGTCTATAATTCATCAACCCTCTTATGTTATCAAGGAATATCATTTCTTCCTCAATAAAATCTTATTTACTAAAGATCTGGCTTGATGCATCTCATCAAACTTCGACTTCCATAGCTTCTTGGCAAAGGAATCTTCATAGAAATTACTTAAAATAGAATTTACAAGGCACAATATGATTAGACCCTTGTCTTTTCTATCCATAACACCATATTTGCAAGTCTCAAGACATTCCCACCAACTACATCTCACAAATCTCAATCTATCAACATATTCTCCATCTTCAACTTGCACATTTCAAAATTATTTCTAGAAAATTTCTCCACCTCTATTGCCCCTAACAAACTTGTCATTTG
Source organism: Chamaecyparis obtusa (assembly GCA_027943335.1). Lineage (NCBI taxonomy): Eukaryota > Viridiplantae > Streptophyta > Pinopsida > Cupressales > Cupressaceae > Chamaecyparis > Chamaecyparis obtusa. The sequence continues at coordinate 3,032,942 of BSBK01000589.1, forward strand.
AAAGTTCCTAAAACAAGATTTGAAAATTCCTATAATAAGATCACAAAGAATCTTATACACAAGCTCCCACTCAAATCTAGATTATCTCAAAAAATCCAACAACCCACAATTGAAACCAAAGGTGATTGAGCTTTGATACCCTTTGTAAGGAAATTAAGGTAGCAAAAAACTTCTTGCACTAACCTTAAGAGGAGGGATATGTAATTTTTTTCTCAGATCTTTACAATAGTTACAAAAATTTAACAAAAATAAACAAATAACATGTATATCATAATACACTAATTTATGTGGGGAAAACCCTTTTGGGAGAAAAACTTCACACTTCAAAGGTCATCCAGTTTATTATTCAAAATTCAACAACAATACTTGCAAAGAAAGCTTCTCCCAAGAGTATCACCAACTCAAGATCCAAATTCAACTCAATAGATATTAGATCTTACACAAACCCTCTATCTCGAGCACCTAATATATATGAGATAGAATACATGAAACTATCAAATGGTATTACAAAATCATGGGCTAAAAACCACCTATAAAGTGGTGCCCATTTTATCTCCAATCAAATATGTCCTATGATGTATCAAAATACACACCAACACATTTAACTCCCTTTTATAACTCATTTATGTATTCAACACATTTTCACATTTCTTATTTTAGGAGATCCAACTTCCAGAGGCCACAACTTTCAAATTGGGTGTCTAATTGATTTGTTTGAAGTGTGAAATTTTTTATGATGTGCTCTATCAAGCTATAATCCACTATGTTGGTTAAAAACAATTTAGGGCCATGTAGGAGCCTCTAAAGCCTTCAAAATCAAATTCATAAAATTTCCTTGAAAACTTTAAAAAAAATTAATATCTTCAAATCTAGACACGATCTTGCAACAAAAATCTACCAACATGCTTATCTAGCTCATTTGAATCTTTTGAGAAAGTTTAGGGAAAATTCATGCTTGTATATAAATAAATATAAATAGTTACCATATATAGATGCAAGGTTGAGACACATTTTCCTAACAAGGGGAAGATATAGGATGTGATAGAATATGAGATGTGATTTGATCCAAAACATATGTTGTAATTAGAAATTAATATGATAATATAATGATGTCGTTGGTAGTACATTTATCTATTTTATTATTTTTCTATGTGGTTAAGCCATGATTGTTATATATTATTATAATTTATTTATGATTCTGTTAATTTCCTTTCTTATGTCTATTAGGAAATAATGACTACAATAAGATCTACTTGAGGTATAATATTTGGACTATAGTTTCCCTCAAACTCTTGCTAATATTTTGGTTCCATTGTCGGGACCCTAGAGGGAATAATGAAGAAATTTAAGTAAACAAGAAGCCATTGCAGTGGAAAAATAATTTGTGCAAACCCTAAGGGCCACCTCTATGAAAATGGGGTAGGAAATTGGAGGATAATAAATGGAAAGAGGATCAGGATCTAGAAGGGCTCCAAAAAATATGCGATTGTTCAAACTCCACAAGATAAAAAGACATGTAAAAAAAGATACAAAGAAGATTAGAGAAAAGCACTATGAAAAGGGGAAAGAATAAGAGAAAAAGAGAATATAGAGATATGATTTTGGAATAAATTAGCATGAATATTAGTGAAATAAGAGTGAAGCAAACTCAAGGAAGTGAGGAAAGACATTGCAAAAGATTGAAAGAAACGGAGAAGATATGTAAAGAGAGAGTTGGCATGTTGGTGGAAGGGAAGTTTAAGGAAAAGAGAAAGTGTACCAATGAGGGTTCAACTAAGTGTCCCAATGTGGGTACAACTAAGGATACTATATAGTTGGGAAACATGGCTCATTAGCTTATGCATTCAAACTAGGAAACTAGGACTATCTTCGCTTTAATTACTTTGAAAGAGAGTGGATACACAAGGCTCAACATCAAATCTGATTGAAAAGGATTGAGCACAAGGGAGGTCCACAATTCCTTGTGGGGGATTGAAAATGATACTAAAAATATGTAACTTGAATGTTGGATCTAGGTCCAAAGGTGTAAAATTGAGAGTTTTCAACATACACAACAAGTTGCAAAATAGGTATGCGGACAACAGTTACAAATCTAAAAAAAGAGGTAGAAAGGAACTTGTATATGAAATTTGAATTGAAATTAAGTAGACTACGTTGTTTGGGCCAACCTTGACCTAGGAATATCAAATGCAAATAGAACTTTTATTTATGAAATCAGGAAACAATTTAGATCTTTCTGAAATTCCATCATAAACATTTTGGACTATGTTGCTTAGGACAACATCGACCCTACTTTTTCAAATATGTGAAATTCCAATATGTAGGTTATCATATAATTGATTTGATCTTAAATTTGTATCTCCCAAATATGCCACCTGCACACATAAAGAGAGAAAAATGTTGGGTTGATGGGGGTTATCTTAGGTCAAGATTTTGGAATTAACCATGAAGTAAAAATAGAATGTTATTGAATTGAAAGTGTGCTGTAATGTAGTAGAGGCTAGATATGAATTAAATTACTTGAATGGAATGCCTATGTCTTTAAGAGCCTTTCTTGTGTAGAAGCCTTCATGAAGATGTTTTTGTTCACTTTGTAGAGTTGACTTCATAAAATGTTGATTATGGATGTTGAATCATGAATGCTTGAGATCTAAAACTTTACTTCTTGTCTTCAATGTCTTGATGATGCTTGATTTCTTTCTCAATTTAATTGTGTAGGATGTGATTGAAAACTATGTATATATTTTAATTTAATAGAAACAAATGACTGTATTCATAAAAAAATGAAAATGAAAAACAATTTGCATGCAAAAAATAGAAGAAAACATATTTAAAGCCTTAAAAATTAGTAATGTTAAAAGATATACTTATGAATCCAATACAATTACCTTTTGTAGAATACAAATCATTTTTTTAAAATATTGAATATAAAGTATGAATAAGATCAAAAAGTAGTCTAGTTACAATAAGGTGACCAAGATGGTCATGAACTAACCACTCAAACCATGCCCTCTCTATAGTCTCAAATGATGCAGTGGCATCCTAGCTTATTGCTCGATGCCTGAAGATTCTGGCAGTCTCAATAACTGTCTCGTGGAGTTCAGTTACTTGGTTGGTGATCTCGGTAGAAGACTGGAGTTTCTTAGTCTTGATGGTGATTCTCAATTGGAAGTTCTGGTGGATCTCAATGAATTTTGGTCACTCGGTGACTTGGTGTTTTGTTGCTCGGTGCTTGGTTATTGACAAGATCTCAGTATTCATGCCTATTGCTCAATCACTGAAGTGGCTCGGTCATTGGGGGACTCAGTCGTTGAAGGGAGTTCGGTCATTGAAAGAGACTCAACATGTCTAGTGCTTGGTAATGCTTGTGGAGCTTGGTTGGTATATCTACTCGGTATATTTCCTGGCACTTGGTAGTTTGGATTACCGACGGATGTTCTTGGAGAATCAGCTTGGCCAACTGGTGCATTTAATCTGGGTCACATTCCTCAAGTTATGGATTGACTGTTGGATGTGTGGGGAACTAGATCTGGCATGTTGCATTCTTCTATGTGGATCTAGAGGCCGACTTGGTATTTTAAATATTTGTGAGGTTATTTGTGAGCCGATTGATGTTTGGCATTTAATATTTGTATCTTTTGGGAGCCGACTGGCTTTTTGGATTTAATTGTTTGTAAAGCCAACTTGTGGCTGGCAATTAGTATTTAAGGAGATGTTTGGGTAGTTGTTTGGGGGAGTAGGAGATTGGGAGTAGGAGGAGAAGATGGTAGTGGATCTGTGAAGCAGAGATCTAGAGTATTGCTCGGTGCTTGAAGATTTTGGCAGTCTCGATAACTGTCTGGTGGAGTTTAGTTACTTGGCTAGTGATCTCAGTAGAAGATTGGAGTTTCTTGGTCTTGATGGTGATTCTCAGTTGGAAGTTATGGTGGATCTCAATGGATGTTGGTCACTCGGTGACTTGGTGTTTTGTTGCTCGGTGCTCGATTACCAACAAGGTCTCAGTATTCATGCATGTTGCTTGGTCGTTGAAGTAGCTCGGTGGCTAAAGGGATCTCGATCATTGAAAGAGACTCAGCATGTCTAGTGCTTGATAATGCTTGTGGAGCTTGGTTGGTATATCTACTCGGTATATTTCCTAGCACTCGGTAGTTTGGATTATCGACGGATGTTCTTGGAGAATCGGCTTGGCTGACTGGTGCATTTAATCTGGGTCATGTTCCTTGAGTTATGGATTGATTGTTGGATGTGTGGGGACCTAGATCTAGTGTGTTGCATTATTCTATGTGGATATAGAGGCCGACTTGGTGTTTTAAATATTTGTGAAGTTATTTGTGAGCCGACTGATGTTTGGCATTTAATATTTGTATCTTTTGGGAACCGACTGGCTTTTGGGATTTAATTATTTGTAAAGCCGACTGTGGTTGGCAATTAGTATTTAAGGAGATGTTTGGGTAGTTGTTTGGGGGAGTAGGAGAGTGGGATTAGGATTAGCATATGGTAGTTGATATGTGAAGCAGAGATCTAGAGTTAGATCTAGCAAAGTTAGTAGCTTAAGAGCTTAGGTAGCAGAAGATTGCTTGGTGACCTGTGGGTACAAGTTCAGATCCTTTTTGGAGTGCCTACCAGTGTCCTGTTCTATTGTAGACCTGGGCTAGCTGGAGTTGGTGAAGTTGTGGAAAGATCTTGCATGATCTTACAGATCAAATTGTATCTGATAGTTTTTTATAGCAGAGCTAGTGGTTGAGACTTGGAGACAAGGAGATTACTTGGAAGGTTTCAAGTACAAGTTTAGATATGCCTTAGGGTTTCCATCAATTGCTGATTATTTTTAGAGCTAAACTAGCTAAGATTGTATTGGATCTATTTGGATCTTGCATAATTGTTTTTTATTATAATTGGCCCTAACCCGAAAGGCCTTACAGCTAAGCATGTTAATGAAAATCAGAGTTAAACAATTATTTTGTTGTTGTGTTGTTGAGTATTCTATTGTGTTGATTATTGGCTGCAAGGTTTGGACTGTCCTTAATTGGATCCACCATCCTTGACTGCATCATCAAAACACATTACATAATAACATGTAGAAAGTTTTATTAGTGACAATTTTAGGATATCAACTTATAACAACTTCCAATATGCATTTTTTAAGTCCAAGCATTCTCTTTGGAATGTTGGGTCACTCTTCATGAGATTTTGTGGCTATAAATCTACACCTTTTATGTCATCCTTGTATATATAGTAGTTCTTTCTTCCATCACCTTCATAAATCTATTGGCGGGAAGGTTCAGGGTAAAAGTCACTTGTTCAATGAGAAAAAAAATGGCGAGTCTACATGAAGACTCATTAAGGATTCTAATCTTTCCTTGATAAACATATTCATTTCTTTTCTTCCATAAGAACCAATGAATATTAGTAGATACTCATTAAGGATTCTAATCTTCCCTTGATAAACATGTTCATTTCTTTTCTTCCATAAGAACCAATGAATATTAGTAGATAATAACAACCAAAGACTGACCCAATCTTTGGTATTTCCCATGAACAAAGACCAAATGTAAATAATAAACTGACATTGAAAAAAATGTGAAAAAAAGATTCCAACTAACCACATAATAGACATTGAGAAGGGGTGGGGTTGATGACCAACTTCTCAAAAATAATACGCCATCTAATACAACAAAACTTGGATTCCAAGATGTTGAACCAACATTATACAAGGATTTTTTTTTTCCATCATTCACATGGTTCAGGATGTTATTAGATCAGGTAAGGAATTGATAAATGATTGTTGCCTTGATGTTGAGAAGGAGGGAACCATCAATTGATTTTGTATTAGATAAAAGGTGGCCTCATTAATGATTTTCACCATTTTTTAGATTGTCAATACTTTTGGACAATAAAGAGAAAGTCCTCTTGCTATATCAAATAAATGATTTTTTTCTTTTAGTTGTTCCCAAGCCATGATATCTTATCCAAAATAGAGATCCTCTAAAGATGAGATACCACTACCATTCCATATTCTAGTTGAGCAACCTTGAATCAAGGCTAAACTCTTTCCATTGTGATCAATATTCCACCAAATATATTATGTGTCCCACCAGTTCTCCTTTAGCAAAGTCAATAGCCTCCAAATGAGAGAGATAACTTTTGCATGTTTCCCAAGCTTTCCAAATGCTACAAAATACATTAGATCCTAAAGGGGTTGCATTAAATTAGCCAAACAATATATCCTTACTATGTATTTTCATATATTTCTTAGCACCTCTAATTGAGGCATTTTGAATGTTTTTCCTTATTAAAATCTTCCAAGGCTCATCACCTCTAAGGGCCTTAACAACCCATTTCATAGATAGTGCAACACCTTGCTTCCCAAGATCCTTAAGCCCTAGACCACCTTACGTTTTATTAATACAACACCACTCCCAACAAACAATGTGTTTTTTTTGACCCCCTACCATCAGGCACAAGAGTTATCTTATAACAGTGTCAATCTTTTCATTTACCAAGGAGATAAATCAAGTTTAAAACCACCTCAACTTTTTCACTTACAAATTAAAAATAATTACATAATTATTACATTAAAAAATATTACTATCATTATCCTTCCTAACAATTATACATTAAACAAAGTTTATATTTCATTCTTCTAGTATTTTGAACATATGATTTCCATGCTTCCAATTTAGTTGAAATCAAATATATTTCTCTAGGTACTTTAGTTTAGTTGTTCAAAAGTCAAAAAATTAACAATATACAATTTTCAAATAGTATTCTTATAAATTATATGTATTTTCAATTAATAATGCTATAATAATTTTTTTTAAAATAAATCAATATTCATTTAAAATGCATTGTTAAAATCAATAATCTTTTTGTTGAAGGTTTCCCGACCTCATCCCTTATGGTGTCGGAGCCATGCACTTAGCAAGACTTGATCCTTGGTGGGCTCATTCAAAACAATTCAACTTCACTAGTAGACCAAGGGCCCATTGACAAATCAATAATCTTTGATTAAATACCATTTAATATATTTATTGTCCTATTTATTTTAAATAATACTTACATATATATGTAGGAATCTATTGCACAAATAGAATTATAGTTTGTATTGGAAACATATCCATATATTATTATACATAGTTAAAAAAAATAGAATTATAGTCCAAGGAGTTGAGCTTAATTGGTTAAAAAAGCATCGAATTTTCATTCTGGAGACTCAAGCTCAAATCTCCATAGGGATGTTTGCTCCAAAAGAGCTGCTATTTGTAAATGATTTTTAATATCAAAAAATAAAACATTTTGTTGCCATTTGATCATACATCCATAAGACTACATTGATTGTGCTGCAGTGTATATAGCAGACGTTTCTTCAATTATTTCCCTACTCTTAAGCTACAAATATAAGCTTTCTGCACTACTTTTTTGAAATCATATCATAATAAATAGGAATGTCATAGTAGTTGTATTAAGGTCTAGAGTAGCTTCATTGGAAACTAAAAAAATATGAGTGGATAAATTCTTTGAAAGCATATTTTACTAAATGGGAACATCATAGTTGTTGAGGTAAGGATTGTCGTAGCTTCATTGAAACAATGGTTATTTGGTGAAGTGTGTTATACAAGTTGCATTGTATGTGAGAGACTGAGAGTGGAGATGTTAAGGTTTGGTGTAATATATAACACTAGTCTTATTATTTTTATGATTTCCTTTATTTTAATTTAGAATGTCAGAGGTCAGGTGAAGACTATAGTTGCTAATGGATATACTGGAAAATCAACTCCCCTACAAGATGCTTCTTCTTGGTATAGTATATAGTGCTACTGTAAGTAACAAATACAAGTAATACATACGACCTGGTAGTTATTTTTATGAATAATGATTAATATGAAGGTGTTTGAACTGCATAAGGTGTTGTAATCAATATATTTTTGGTTGCTAATATATGACAATGTTTTCAGGGGCTTGCGTAATAACCTGGGTTTGGTTTTTGCAACTCCTATTTTGAAGTGATAAAAAGAGATTCAGGGTTTAATTTTTTTGGAAACTTGAAGGAGGTAATGGTGTCCTAGCTGTATTTTGTAGTTTACTTCTTTAGTTTTCATTGCGTTTTGCAAATGCAAAGGTTTGCGAATTCAACATGAGTGAATAGTGATGAACTACAACTAATTTAGAACCTAATTGAAGATCTATGATTAGAGATCACCGAGTTGCTGATTAGATATGTAATATGATTAAATCAGTAATATGTTGTCATTGATGTCAACTAGTTTGACAACACTTATCTTGTAAGTTACTATATACTGAGCACAGTATAAATTGAGCTTGTGTTCACCGACACATTTCTTTGTTAACCGAGCAGGAGAAAGGAACTAAATGATTAGTTTAGCCGTTAAGGATTGATGAGCTATAAAGTACATCAAAATAAAAGATGGAGATAATGTTTGTTATGAAAATCAACAGCTAGCATAATTCAAGGAAGATCTAAAGGATGAAATCAAAACATGTTACTGGCACATTAGCCGAGGAAGGCTTAAGCAACAAAATGGATGAAGGAGAATAAGCAACAAAATCTAATGAAAGAGAAGAAAATGGTTTACTTGTCTATTTAAGAGACTAGGGTTTCATTATGAAACTTATGCCGGAAGAAGGAGATTGCAGAATTATTGCATGAACAAGCTTCATAAATGCTTGATCAAACTAGTTAAGGAGAACCGAACTGCAGAGTTTACTGAGTGTCATAAAGCTATTACCGAGTGATAGTAAGTCATTAATTATTGTTGATATAGAATTGTTATATTGATCAGAGGATTTGAATGAGCATAATATAGATCTGAACATTTGCAATTAAAGTTGTATTGTAATCAGATCAACTGGTGTTACATTTTAACCATTGTAAATAGAGAAATCTCTTAACAAAGTGGACTTGAAAGTCTTATATGTATCATTCATAGAATGAACATTATTATCATGTCAACCCCATAGTGAATGCTGGTTGGACGATAACGGTTGGTCTAAAATCCTCTAACAAGGTCACACCTCACATTGTGTTTGTAACCTTTAACAGGGTTGGGTCTTCACCGACCTCACTTAAGAAGAGTGAACATTTTTGGGTTGTCGGTCCCAAGTGGTTTTTCCCTTCATAGGTTTTCCACATTAAATATTTTGTATTATGTGTTCATTGTGGTGATTGTTTGTTATCATACTTTACATATTGCATGTTGGATTTGATCGGTAATCATTATATGTTATTAACTGGTAATCGGTAAAAGCATAGACAATATAGTATTTTATGTTACCGAGTTGCAAAAGTTTAAGTAAATTGTTTTGGATTATACATTTTGATTTGGGACTATGGATAACTGATTCACCCCCCCTCTCAGTTATTCTAACAATTGGTATCAGAGCAGTGGTTGCTTGGAATAGATTTTTAAGGACTTCGGCACAAAGGTCTCAAAATGTTTAAGAGGGAAGTGCCAAAGCTAAACAAGGATAACTTCACAATATGGCAAAGTTGAATGAAGCTGCATATATCTGGGATTGGGAATTCTGCCCTAGATCTGATGGAGAATGGATACCTTGCACCACCCACTGGTCCCTTGACCCTTGATCAACTAAGGGACAGACATGTACATAATGTTACTATGATGGAGATTGTTGCTGCATGTTTAGATGCTGAATTTGAAGATATCAAGGACTATACTACTACTAAGCAGATGTGAGATAAACTAGCTCAAATTTATAGTGGTGATGCGAATGTCAAGAGACCAAGAGCCAAAAGCTTAAGAGGAAGATTCGATGACATGAAGATGAAAGAAGGTGAAAGCATTGTGCAGTACACAAACAAAATAAAGGAGGTAGTTCACACTATTAAAGCATCGAACGGAGTTATTGATGAAAACACTGTGGTAAGCAAAATTCTAAGGACCCTATTGCCTATCTATGCCATCAGAATATCTGCAATTCATGAAAATAGGTCAGCACCTAATAGCACACTCACTCTTGATAATCTGATTGGAAAGCTTACAACATTTGAACTGAATAATTATGATAATAGTGTTGTACCGTCTGTTGAATCCGCTTTCATGACTTCTCTGAAGATTGGTAAGTCTAGTAGCAGAAATAATAAGGATGATAGTGATGGCAATACTGACGATGAGCTTGATGAACTTGAAGCTCTTATGGCCAGAAGATTACCTAAAGGAAAAGGAAGGTATAGAGGTAAATTAAATTTAGCATGCTTTAACTATAAAGAAGTTGGCCACATTGCTGCTAGATGTCCACACAAGAAAGATGATGATATACCCAAAGACTGATTTGAAGAAAGCTATGGGAGAAGATACAACAAAGGCTACTGACACTACAATAGAGACAATCGAGACAATAATGACAAAGGCAAGAAGGTTTGCTACATTGCTGAGGAAGAAGATATCACTGATATCGACACTGATGATGATGTGGAGGAAGTATTTGTGGCAATGAAGGATGATTCCAAAGAAGATGAAAGGTATGTAGAGACATCACTTATCTCTAAGGTTAATAAGAATGATACATGGATTATAGACAATGGCTATACACATCACATGACTAGTGATGAAGAAAAATTTGATTATCTTGAAGAAAATAATGGAGGATCTATAAGAATGGGTAATGATGCACCTTGTATGGTAAGAGGTAAAGGATCCCTGATGATAAATGATAGATTAAAATGTGAAAATGCTTATTGGGTAAGAGGATTAAACTATAACTTGTTAAGTGTGGCACAACTGAACAATTCAGGCCACCAAGTTGCTTTTGAGAGCAAAAAGGTGAAAATATTTGATAATGGAGGAAGACTTGTTGGAACTGGTACACAATTCAGAGGTAATATGTTTTATCTTGATAATGACCAGTCTTCTTGTTTATTGATGAAAGATGAAGATGCATGGTTGTGGCATAAGAGGTTATGCCATGTGAATTTCGATAACATAATTAAGATCAGTAAAAAGAAAAGAGTTAGAGGTCTACCTAACTTGTCAAAGCATGATCATGTTATGTGTCATGAATGTCAGAAAGGTAAAATGACTAAATCTAGTTTCAAAAGCAAAGATTATTCAATAAAGAAGATACTTGAGTTGGTTCATATCGACCTATGTGGTCCTATGAGAACTCAGAGTTATTATGGAGACATATAGTTTATTCTTTTTGTTGATGATTATACTAGGCTAATGACTGTCATGTTCTTAAAAGAAAAATCTAAGGCATTCAAGATGTTCAAGTGGTATAAAGAAAAAGTAGAAAAAGAGACTGGTAAAGAATTGAAATGCTTAAAATTTGATACAGGAGGTGAATTTATCTTTGATGAATTTACTAATTTTTGTAATGAGCATGGTATTAAAAGATAGGTCTCTACACCGAGGACACCCTAGCAGAATGACATTACTGAAAGGAGGAATAGGTCAATTGTTGACTGTGTAAGGACATTGTTAGTGCATTTTCTTGTTGAATCCTAATACACAGCCCTGAGTGCTTAGATAGAACTCTCTCATTCCTAGACTCTTGACTCACACAAGAAAAAGACTAATTAACAAGCAGAAACTCCTTCTTCACTTTGAGCTCTAGGCTACAAGCGGGTGTACCTATTTCATTCACTTCTTCAAAGGATCATAACACTAGTTTATATCCTTGATACAAACTTATTTTTATCTGCTTTTTCAAACATACATGAAAAGTAAATAGTCATTTAAGTTTTGGTTGATGATGAAATCCCTGCAAATTGAGGATAGACCAGTGCCTTATCCTAGGGCAGAGAGTCAGAAAGAGAAACATATATCCACATAAATATTCTAAATGAGACACAAATAGAATCCAGATGAATTGCCTTACAAGTCACCCTTTCTTAAACATATTTAATCATTAAATTCTTGTATCAATCCCGAGCTTTCAGAAATTTATCTAAAGATTTAACCCTTTCCTTGAAAGGAACTAAAGACTAAATTCACAGATACCTTATAAATGGTGTCCTAAAACTGCCTTACAGATTCAAGACACAAAAGCATCAGAATTAAAATAGGAAGACAACCAAAATCATGCAAGGGAATTATGTTGTATTCAAGTAGAAATCAATATATCAATACATTCAAGATCTGGCAAACATTCCCAAGAAGATTAACAATGGAGCCAAGCCTCTCTGTATAGTAAAATTTTCAACATCCTTTACAAATGAGAAGAAAACTAGAGATATAGAAAATGAGAGTCAGTTGAAAAACCCACTGACAGCTGTCCATTTAGCACAAAATATCTCCACAATTCCTCTCCACCAAGACCTGCAACTGATTCTCCAAACTGAAACACATTCTGCAATCATTTCCAAACTAATCTGATTCTAATTCTCATCCTTGGAATTTGAACCCAAACTGCTCTCATCCACTTCACTAAAACTAAAAATAATAATTTCTATTGGATTCCTCGTTCCTTGCCGTTTCCGGAAACATATAACACTTATATGTTCTGATAAAAAATGAATTTCCAGGCAATTAATCCGTGAACAGGCTTGACCATTTAAATTTTTGAATATTTTCATATAGTTTGAACTATATCATTTTCAAATCCCTTTTAAATCTTCAATTTTATATCATTTTCTACAATTTTAGCCATAGAATTCACCAGAATCTACCAAGAGTCATCATCTGATTGGGTGCACAGACTTGACCATGGGTTAACATCTCTTTGGGAGAACTGGTGAATGGCTTTGATCTCTAGGTCTCTGAATACATTGACTAACCATGGTTAAGCTTGGAGATCTGGTGAATAAGACATTCTCCAAGTCTCTGAATCCTACCTTGACCAAGGTTAACATCCGGAGATTTGGTGACCAAGCCTACCTCCTAATCTCGGAATGAAATTTCATTGACTGCCAAGACATGGAGAATTGGTGACTATGGATTCTCATAATCTCAGAATGGTCGGCCCCTAATCGCTAGTGTTCAACGACCTGGCAACTAGCGGTTAGCTAACCGCCACCTCCAGATCTCCAGATTTTTGACAACTGTCAGGTTTCATTTGGCGAATCCGCGACCATCTAACACATGTCAATCTCATCCACCTTAGTGCGCCATCTATTTTCTACAAAATTTGTTTAGCTGCATGAGCCCTCTGGTACAAAAATCAAGGCGGCCACCAATTGGTCACATGGGCAGAGCCTCCCGTTCTTCTTTCTATTTTACATTGCATGTGGATTTGCTTATAAACATTTTAAAGTTCATTTGCGGCATCAATGTGGGATATTGGTTTTGGAAGTTTTTAAAGTCTTCTCAACACTTCACCCAAAATTAGTGGGGCCCGCCATGCATGGAGACCTCCAGCCAAGAGGGCCCACCAAGAGCCTCTTGGCTCCTCATTTACAATACAATGAAAGTGTTGTTGTATTTGAATGCTATAAAAGCCCCATTCCCGTTGCATGTGGGATAATTGGTTATAGAGAAAAACCAAAGAAAAATCCCCCCTTCTGCACGCAGGCTTCCTCTAGACTGGTGCGTGGACAACTTCTTCCAAAATGGCATGTGCATCCATCCAACATTAATGCCATTTTGTGTCAGTTTCTCCCTTTTATATGTGCAAATTTGAATCTCCATTTGGTATGAGAGTGTTGTTTGCAAGCAGCTCATTATTTGAAACTAGTCCTTTATTCCCTTCTATTTGCGCAAGTTTGAATCTCCATCGAGATTGCACAAGATACATTCAAAATTGCGCAAGGCTTTGGCTTGGCAAACATTTACTTCATGTGCTAATGCTGCTCTTTTAAAGCACAACCTATGTGCTGATAAAACAAGTGTCATGGCATATTTTATCTTGCCCAATGCGTGGTTCCTTACACAATCCTTGTCATTTACCTAGCTCCTCACCTTTGATGGTGCTTGAGCCTCCTCCTTGCATTTACAATGGCCCTACTGCTCGTGCACCAATCCTCTATTCATTTGTAGGGCATCTGCTCATGTATTTGTGCTGCCTTCATTTTATGCGTGGGTTCCAACTTTACATCATAAGTCCCTACCATTTGTGTTTGGTTGACCCTTTACACTGGCTTTTCATTTCATTATGGGTGAGGGCTACTAATCTCTTGGCAGCCCCCATGAACTTACCTCACACAAAGCCTTCTTTCTCACTTGCGTGAACCTCCAAATGAGAAGCCTACATTGCGCTAGCTCCTCCAGTTTCATTTCATAGGCGGCCTTGTCTTGGCATCTTCAATGCTCTCTAATGCCCTTTATTGGCACTTCATGTGAGCATGTGTAGGAGGCCACTCCCTTTACGAGTCACACAACACATTTGGCTATATTTCTGCTTGTTGGCCCTCATGTCTTCATATGTGCCATCATATTTACACTAGGTGGAATGTGATTGCATCTTATACTACCGGCAGCCATCTCCAAATTGGCTCGGTTTCCCCCTTAGTTTTAATCGGGCTTCAAGTGTTGGCCATGCTTTACTTAACATTCACGTTGGTCTTACCTTTTGCTTACCTTATGCACCAGCCTTTGTCTTCACAACATGTTTAAAACGTTGGCTTTTACTGAGTCTCTTTTTCTTCTTTTTGGCATTTGCTTACACTAGCCTTTGATGTACATTCATCTATCCTTTTACAATTGACAATCTACTCTAGCATTCCCGCCCAATGGCAGGTATGTATCAAATGCTCATGCACTGGCTTTCACTATTTGTTAGAGTGCTCTTATGCATTTCTTCATGACTTATATTTAGTGTATAGGCCACCTCCATATGCCCGTGTTTACACTGCAGTGCTTCCCATTTCTTTGGTTTATCAATTTTATAATGATGCTCAGCTTGATGCCACTCACAAACTCCTCCTTCATCTTGAAGTCGAATATATCACCATCTAACAATTTTGATTAAAGAAAACCATCCAACCCCTATAGGAGATAAATCTCAGTTGATGGTTCCCGAACACACCACACCCAAAACATGTAAGAAAATCATTTTGGTAACTTGATTTCCCCTTAGCATGAAACTATATGATCTAATGAGGCAAGTATGTTTGTGGCATATTTGTAAAAAGGAAATGACTTTCTAATTGGAAAAATGCCTTCTTCACTGGTCTTGGCACACTGGCAACCTCCCAAAAGATTTGAGCCCACCATTATTAACGATCAAATAGGGTCGCTTGGAAACCAATCCTATCTGCACTTGTCAAATCACATAAATTGGCTCTGGAATTGGCCTGGGAAAGTGGGCTAAACATGACATCAGGATCTGAAAATAGGGGCATTGATTCTTTTTCATATAGAGAGTATAATTTCACAATTAGGGCTCATGACGAATAACAGGGTGCATATGGTGATCAGGAAAAGATAGGCTCTTAGAATTGCAAACTGGGAAACATAGTAAAATAGTGATTTGTGCATACGGAATGACCCTGGGAAAGTATGCTAAAAGATTCATCAAGACTTCTAACTTGGCATACTTGTAGTACTTTTAGAGTAGAACACATTGGTACAACCCATTCATGCTCATCAATCATGGATCAACAGTTATAACATCACGAACAGGAGTATAGATCAATTTGCACATTTCACAACTTGAAAAACAACATAAGTTGTATTTGGAATCGCATTTGCAAACTGAGCAAACGGATTCGTCATGACCTCAAAATTAAAACATAGGTAGTATTAGACTCCAAAAATATGATGCAAAAAGAATTTTCTCAATAGGATCAACTGGGTCAAAGATATGACTGGTCAAACATGCCCTTCCAGAATTCTGAACAATTACACAAGTACATGACAACAACAAACTACCAACTTTGAGAGGTTCGAAACCTAGTCAAACGAATTTGAAATGACTTGAAAATTGGAACATAGGTTCTTTGATATGCATACTAAACATCCT
Source organism: Chamaecyparis obtusa (assembly GCA_027943335.1). Lineage (NCBI taxonomy): Eukaryota > Viridiplantae > Streptophyta > Pinopsida > Cupressales > Cupressaceae > Chamaecyparis > Chamaecyparis obtusa. The sequence continues at coordinate 3,048,821 of BSBK01000589.1, forward strand.
CAAAGTGGCAGGTCATGAAACATTTCTGGACACAAGATATTCAAAGGCAAATTGGGCTACTGTACTCTATTTGACACTTAGGCAGAATTGTGCAAATTGACACTTGCTCAAAATAGGACTTCACCGAATGATTCAGGATGATAAAATAACATCATAGAATGCATGCACATACTGAATGGAGTGTGTTAAACACCTGAAACACCTCATAGGCTTCAAAATGATAGTCAAGTACACATGCATGAAAAGCATTTAAAGGGCTTCAAACTTTTACAATTCCTCAACTTGTGCCCCAAAATGAGCATGCAGTTTTGAGTCCCAACAGACATTAATGATAGAAAAGAATGTTGCTCAAACATACTGGAGAGAAGTTGTCAGCACTGTTGTCTATGTGCTAAACTAAGTACAACTGAAGAAGGACACTAATAAGACACCCTATGAGTTATGGTTTGGACACAAACCCACTGTAAGTTATTTCAAGATTTTTGGAAGCAAATGTTTTATTCTAAAAGATGAAAGAAATGGAAAGTTTGACTCAAAAGGTGATGAAGGGATATTTCTAGGATATTCTAGTAAAAGTAAAGCATACAAGTGTCTGACAGAGTTACTAATAAAATGATTGAAAGTACTAATGTTCGAGTTGATAAGTTTGATGATAAGAATGTAGAGGAAAGCAGACAGGTGTGTGCTAAAATGTTGTCACACTTCTATAAATCCTTACATGCAAGAAAACTCAAGAATGAGCCCTCACAAATCGATCCATAGCTCTCTATGCATGGAGTTGCAAGATTTATAAAATTGCTCTTAGCTAAAGCTATAAACTCATGACCTTGCTAGTCAACCACACAATGAGAGATTCCAAATGAATGCAATGCTATGCAAATCTATATGAGAATGCAAATTAATCTTATGAGAATAAAGATGTAATTAAGCTATGAAAATGGAAACGAAAGAGTTACAAACCCTCTAATTAAACTATGTGAGATTAATCTAAAATATGAAAGGAAATGATACCATGATAATGCAACTATGATGCAAGCTAGGATGTGATGTAGATGCAAGATGAATGCCAATGATGCTCCAAATCTTCAAAACTTGATGCAAGAATATCTCCAAAAGCTTCAATGACTTAGAAAACCTGTAGCATAATAATTCAAGTATGTATGGTGTGTGCAAATGAGGAAGAGAGCTCTTCTTTTATAGAGAATGAAAAATCAATGGACGATCGAGATTAAGAGGCAAAAGACTTAATCAACGATGGAGAAAAAAAGAAGCTTGATCCTTGTGCACAAATATCCTCCAATAAGAAAATTACAAGCATTTACTTTATGTTGAGCATTTAATTTATGTCCATGTGAGGCAAAAGTACTTTTCTTTTATTTTTTATTTTATTTTTCTTTATAAATAAGAATTAAATGCTTTATTTGTGCAACAAGAATAAGAAGAAAAGTGAAGATTTTTTATTTAAATAAAAGGGGGGAAAATTCCTTTTAATTAAATAAAGGCTTAGGATAAAATAATTTTATTATTTAATTAAAAGAGATTTTTAATTAATTAAAAAGGAGCATGTTCTCTTAATTAAATAAGATTTTTATTTTTTATTTTCTTTTAAATTAAATAAGGCTCAAACCTTAGGAAATATTGAATTGATTATGATTTGATCAAGGAAATTGATATATTTGAAAAATGTTGATTTTTTAAAATATTGATTCAAGGATTTGATAAATTACAGAAATAGGGGCCCAAAGTCTAGGCGACCATTTTAGGGTGCATACATTTGCCCCTCTTTGACTAATGTGAGATCGATTTGGAAACACATGTAGTTAAAGAATGAAGTTGCAATGTGAGATCGATCTGGGATCACAAAACAACTTAGATGTGAGGTCGATTCGGGATCACATCCGAACAAACATAAACAAAAGATTCTAAACATGAGGTCAATTCAGGATCATATCCAAAATAAGAGATAAGAATCTCAAGCTGAGCTGAATGATAAAGCTGAATCAAAGATTAAAGCTGATAGGTACTACCCCCTTAGAATCGAAATTAAAATCAGATAGAGGAGAACAATAAATTGATAAACCTGATCAAGTCACAATAAATCATAATCGAAGGATGGAGCATGATAGGATAACCATCAAACAGTGAAGATATGCCCCAGGTTGACTAGGTTTGACTGGGAAAGATATAGGATAAAGATTAAGTCAAACCTCAGAGAGAGGAAGTGAAAGGGGTGAATGAAAGACTAGAAGTTTGAAAGACATGGAAAGGAAGAAATTCCATCAAAGATCAAAGAATTATGCCTCAAAAGGTCAGTCAACTGCGTAGAAGAATGAGAAAACTTGGAAACGCGACTCAGATTTCAGTTTTGAGTCCAAAATGGATAGAAAATGATGTGACATGAAAGACCAAAAATGAAAGATATGATCAAGAAGAATCAGAAAATGAGCACAGTTGACCAACTAGTCCGTAAATGATAAAAATGAGAGCTCTCTCCATATGCAAGATGCAAAAACTAAACTATGATGAACCTAAGAATGCAAGCTACTATGAAAGTGGTTGACTTGCAAGGTCACAACACTTATAGACATCTAATTATCATAATCGAGCGTTATTGGTAGCGTCGTAAGATCATACAATGCACACTAGCATAACTATGTGGATATGAATATGATCTTTATCAGATAGAAATGTGGAAATCCCACCTAGGCATCAAAGACATGGAGGTCAAGATGACTAATGCAGTGAGATTACCTAAATTTTGATATGGCGAGATTATGCTTGTATCAAGACACATGAAAGTCAGGATAACTAGAAGCATGCACTCGCAAAACAGTCAAGGATAATACCTTGTCAATCCATAGTGTCAAGTAAGACCAGCATAAATGCTCATGACAATTAGGATCAACAAAATATACCCATAAGCCGATAAAAAAAGAAAACATGTTCTCATACCCTCAATCTTCTAGCTATGCATCATCGAAAACTTCTCAGGGAGAGACCACTCATCAAAGAAATTCTCATAGACAGCACACAAAGAAAAGTAAAGTCACCATATCTCAAGCGAATTGATTGTTTAAGTTTGTGTGTGTTGGTTATAGAGTCAGACTCTGGTTATCACATTTGCAAATGAGAAATATCGCATCATACTTAGACTATTGGGTAAGACATCTGATAAGTGTTAAGAAACACTCGACACAGGGGTAGTGTTGAAAAACACAGTTTGGGGTGGTGTTGAAAAACATCTGTTGTGAAATGCCCCAAGAGACAAACGCACCTAAAGGACCGATGCTAACAGATATGCCCCTTAGACAAAGACAAAGACCAATTCCAAACCAACGCAAATAAGGTCAAGGCATGATGGAAAGTGGCTAAGTGTCGAGGATGCATGCTAACAAATAGGGGTGCAAAGGCCTCAAGTAGCGCCTGTTTCCAGGTTTTCACCATGGCACATTTTCTATTTTTTTTGAATTTTTTAAATTTTTTGAATTTTTTATATTTTTTCAAAACTTTTTATACTTTTTAAGATTTTTTAGCATCATATATCAATTTTTTTGGTATTTTTTTAGGATCATAAAATATGTACAAAGGATGCCCCCAGATAGAATAGGCATCAAACTTCCAAGCAAGATCACATCGTGTAGTCTCAATGTCTAGCAAGGTGGAAAACAAGATGGATAAGCAAGCTGGTGGAGGAAAAGAGAATGAAAGTGAACGGAGGGAAGAAATCTTCAAGGTCAAACTCCTCAAGAGTATCCAAGCTAGAGAAAAATTGTCATGCAAAGCACATTTGGATAAGCAATGAAAGGATAGCATAGGATAAGCCTCAAAAGTGCACTGCAAAAGAAGGAAGGATGCAGTCCAAAAGAGTAGACATGTCAAGAGGCTTCATAGCATCGTGTTTACTCTTTTTTTATATTAGATCAAGACCAAAGAGGAAAAGGATAGTGAAAGGCTAGAATGAATAAAGGAAAATGAATATGAAGGCTAAACATGAAAGGAATGAAAGCAAGATCACATCGTGTAGTCCCAATGTCTAGCAAGGTGGAAAAAAAGATGGATAAGCAAGCTGGTGGAGGAAAGGAGAATGAAAGCAAACAAAGGGAAGAAATCTTCAAGGTCAAACTCCTCAAGAATACCCAAGCTAGGAAAAAAAAATTGTCATGTAAAACGCATCTGGACAAGCAATGAAAGGCCAGCATAGGATAAGCCTCAAAAGCGTGGTATAAGAGTAGGAAAGGATGCAGTCCAAAGGAGTAGACATGTCAAGAGACTTCATAGCATCGTGTTTTACTCTTTTTTTATTAGATCAAGACCAAAGAGGAAAATGATAGTGAAAGGTTAGAATGAATGGAGAAAAATGAATATGAAGGCAAAACATGAATGAAATGAAAGCAAGATCATTGTAAGATAGCTCACAAGATAGCCAAATGTTCGTGCATAGATCAACATTGTCAAGATCAAAGATGGAATGGATGAAATATGTAGAAGAACTACGCATGATGCCTGATTGCTAAGTTTTCATCATGGTACTTATCCAAGGCACCACAAGGGAGTGGTTTTCACCATAGGATGAATTTATTTCTCTTTAGTTTTGCTACCAAGGTGCCTGTTTCCAAGTTTTCACCATGGCACATTTTCAATTTTTTTCATTTTTTTTTCTTTTTCCTATTTTTTTAAATTTTATCTTTTTTTGGAAGAAAGCAAGCTTTTTAGATAATGCTCCTTGAAAGGATAAACCATGATATGCTAAGGATTCAAAATGATATGCTCAAAAATGTTGATAGGGAAAGGAAGATGCATGAGGAATAGGCAAATAAGGAAAAATGATAGAAGGTAAAAGGATAATTAATGGAGGGAATGTGAAAAGGTAGATGGAAAGAAAGGTAAGATCAACATCAACACACACCTTGAAGGGTGGCAAGAGGGTGGAGGAAATGTGAATGAAGGAATAAGAGAAGGAATATGGTGAATATTTAGCAAAGATTGTGGTTTAGGCGCATGGAATTGAATAATGTTTTTGGAAAAAGATGAAATGGAAGCCTTTGGAAGCTTGAATGTCAACTTCACTTTTTGTTCAACATTAGACTCTTTCAAGAGAGACTTTGGAATCCATATAGTCTTAGGCTTTTTATTTCCTTTTGATGATTTAGAGAGAATATCTTCAATAATAAATTTTGGAACCCATACTTGTCTTGTAATTTTTTTCTTAGATATCTCTTTGGACTTTATGCCTTCATGTTGATTAGAGGAGACATGGTGATCTTTTTTTTATAGATTCTTGTATTGCTTCTTTTTCTTGTATTGAACATTCAAGTTACTTCCAAAAGACTTGGGACTTGTGGAAGAAGAAGGATATGACTGGTTAAGATGGGTGGATGGATGAAAAAGATTTAAGGGTATGCATCTATGTTGATCTTGAGGAAAGATAGGAGATGGAGGGACATAAGGACCCAAGATGGAAGGAAGACATGAAGCCCTTAGTATTGGTGGAGGAGGTCCAAGGATGGACGTGGAAGATGCAAAAGGATAATCATTAAGTTCATCAACATCTATATGACAACCAAGGACATCAACCTCTTTAGAGTGAGCATTAGAATTTTCAACAGGATCCTGGACATCTTGAATAGGAGCAACTTCATTGATAGGATCATTCAAAACTTGCAAAGATTTAGGAAGAGTAGAAAGTGGAAGTGAACATGGAGTGGTAGAACAAGAAGATGGAAGACTTTGATCTTGACAAGGATCTTTGGATAGCATAAGCGTATCAACTTTCTTTTGATTTTCAATAGGCTTTACATCAGAAGTAACAACACCATTTTTAATAACCTTAATGGAAGTATCATCTTTGGAAAGCGCAAGTGTGGTAAGGTTATTTTGATTATCAATAAGCTCAATAGTGTAAGTAGTAGCTTGATCTTGCTTAGGAGATGGTGGAATGAATGCGGAAGAGCGTAGAGGATCAAAAAAACCATGCAATGGAGAAGATACATCATGAAGAGAATTGGATGATATGGAAGGTTCATGATCTTGATATTTATTTATATTTTTTTCTTTATCATTTTTAGGGTCCTCTTGACATGGAGCCACTTTTAAGGATAAGGAAGCATGTTGGAATTGTATGAAAGACTTTGGAAGAGATAGTGAAGAATTAGCTGAAGTAGGTAGTATAGCAAATGAAGGTTTAAGATCTTTTAGTTTAGCATCATTAGAAGTATTTGTAGCAAAGTGAAGGTTAGCTTGAGTTTCTTTAAGAGGTAGCCCTTGAGGATAACTATAGGGAACTACATGGAAAGCCTTAGGATCTTTGTTGGATGAAGGATTTGTGATAGATTTGGAAGACTCGGAAGCTTTAGGAAATGTATGGGCATTGGAGGAAGTAGAGGATGGAAGGGAACTATCACAAGACAAAGGTTCAACATTAATATGATCTTTCTTGAGAGTGCAACCTTTATTTTCAGCATGAGAACTTTTAGAGGAGAGATTCTTTTGACATTTGAAATCAGCGCGGTAGATTTTCTCTTCCTCAGTAGGAATATTGTATTGTTCACAAAAATCATCAAAGAATTCTTCAAATTTAGAGTCATATGGATCACCATCACAGTCTACCCAATACGACTCCCCCTTAAAAATCACAAGTGTACCATGAGGATGATGCTTAGGAATAGAAGTTTCATGGGCATCACTACATTGTCCATCATCATAGTCATCATAGGTGGGTGTGTCACTCTTTGTGGAAGAGACATCATAAGGACTATCACGTTGCTCTTTACGGTATGTCTTCTGAAGAGAAATAAGACTCTTTGAAGAAGTAGAAGAAGAATGAGATTGTGAAGAAGAGGAAGGTGAAGACCTAGTGGAAGAAGAATACTTGGATGATGAGGAATTTAAATGATGTTTAGAAGAGTCATGATAAGATTTGGAAGATGAAGAATGTGAATAGTGTTTAGAAGAATCATGATAAGACTTAGAAGATGAAGAATGAGAATGATGTCTAGAAGAGTCATGATAAGACTTGGAAGGTGAAGAAGAATGAGAAGATTTAGATGATGATGAATGTTTGGAAGAAGAAGATCGTGATATGATCATGTTTATGATTCTAGAAAAGACATCTGATTTAATCATCTTTTCTTTTATTTTTGCTATAAATTCATCACTCATGAGAATTTTGGAGGAACAACACTTTTCGAATATGTCAATGAGTTCAAGATCATCTATTCTTAATAAAGGTTCCAAAACCAGATAGTCAAGATTCATGGTTATAAAAGAGGAGGAATCAAGCATGGAAGAAATGAATAGATGAATAGAAGAAGGTAGGTAGACTAGATAGTAAGAGGAAAAGAATCAAGAAGAAGAAGAAGAATTTTCCATGGGAATAGAAGACTTTAGAAGAACATGGGAAATGGAGAAGAAAGAAGACTAAGAGTCATCTTGTGCAATTGATACCATAATGTTCATTGAGATGTTGAGCAACATGACAACACTTAGGATCTGACCTGGACTGACCAAGGAAGACCAAGCTTCTAAGGAGAACTCACTACAGCACGACAGAACTCAGTTTCAATATTCCAAATAGATCTTTCAAAAGATTTTGCAATGATGATCAAGCACATAGAACAAGAACCAGGGAGTTCAAGCAAATAGTCTTCAAGCAATGAGCAAGGGACAAAGTAACCTTGCGCATGAATAGAGATAGTGACTTAGTATGCTACTCCTTAAAGGTTCTACTTGTGTATGTTCTTGAAAATGTTTTAGCAGGCACATAGAACACAACACCTTAACAAGTTGTCTACAAGGATATACATGGCTTTTTAAAAGGAGTCCTTGATATACACAAGGTACGTGAGGCCCAAATCCGTAGATGAGAAGAATCCAAAATCACACAGCCAGGGGGAGACGGTAACCCAAATCTCCTCCACTTTTCAAAGGTATAAAGTTCTTTGAGGCTTAGCCAAGAGTAATATCAAACTCAATTTCCAAGAGAGGTATCTTTGGATTCACCTCCCGATATTTATACTCCACCAGAACATAGGAGTTAAGGTCATCCCTTGATGTGGTGTGTCCCCAAGCAGGCCTTCTAGAAATAAAAATTAAGTAATTCACTATCAAAAGTATTTAGAGCACTAAAGGTGGAACACTTAACTCTTCAAGTAAATGCGAAGTGAGTCCAAAAGTGGAACATTTAACCCTTTAAGATAATGTGAAGCAAGTCCAAAAGTGGAACATTTAACCCTTCAAGAGAATGTGAAGTGAGTCCAAAAAAGTGGAACACTTAACCCTTCACACAAACTCAAAGTGAGTCTAAAAGTGGAATATTTAACTCTTCACACCAACTCAAAGTGAGTCCAAAAGTGGAACATTTAACTCCTCACATCAACTCAAAGTGAGTCCACACCTTAGAAAACAAGTGAGTTCCAAAAAGCACAAAAGGGTTGCCTAGTGGAGCAATTAACGCTTCTTTCCTGTAGACCCCTCCCCTTTAATGTGGCGCTGATCTTGCAACCACGGAGTGAAAATGAGGGGTCGACGGATTAGAGAGTCCAATAACCCAAGATAGCAATCTAGATCAATCACAAGTAATCTAAAATTGCTTATCAATACTACTCACAAATGACAAAGGGTTGAATCAATGGAATATTTAACTTTCCAAGTAAACATAGAGTGAGTCCACAAAGTGGTGCATTTAACTCCTTATGTAAACAAGGAATGAATTCATGCCCTCAATCACTCAATGAGATATTTGATATTGAAACCAAGAATTACTTAAGGTTTAAACACAAGCATTTACTTACACAAACTTGGAAAAACAAATCTATGTTCTTTCATTTCCCATTAAGAGCATCAATTGAAATGTGTTCTATGAAAGCATGTAAACACTCAAGCCAAACACATGAGAGGTTCAATTTTAATCCCAAGATCTAAATGTTATAGAGTTGTAACAAAATACCTCAAGTCCAACGCAATGCGCTTAGTAGATTTCACCATTTTTTTGTTTGTTTTAAGCATTTTTCATGAAAGCAAGTCATGCACCTTCAAATGAACAAGACAAGAAAATAAGTAAACAAGATATGTAATGTATATCTAACTTATGCAAACCCTAGGGTGGTTAGATCTGAAAATCAATTGTTAGGAGCAATGATAACCAACAAATAATCTAAATGATAACTCATATCATGCATTGAATAATGAAAAATAAGTGCATACCCATCATAAAATTAGATTTTTTTTGCATTTGACCTAGTCAACAAGATCTGATTTTTACCACATGAATTCAGACCCTAAACCCAAAATGCAGAAAAGAGACCTCTGTCAAAAAATAAAGAGCTTTCCAGAAATGTAAAATTTTTATAAGTCTCTTTATTTGTGCCCTAGAGACCCATTTTACCAAAACAGACCAGTTTTTATAAATTGACCAAATGAGCTATGATATGATTTCTAAATTAAAAACACAATGAATAGACCCTCTGTAGAATTCCAAGACTTTTCCAGAAATATAAAAAATTTCAAAAAATATGCTGATTTGCGTCAAAAATTGATTTTTTATGAAAAATAAAGAAAAAATCATAAAAAATACAAATTACCTCCAAAAATTCTATATTTTTTTTGGAGCTTCTCTGATATGTCGCCAACCTACAAAAAAAATTTCAGACCAAAAACCCAAGTCGTTTGGGAGATATGATCAAATATTTCAAATCTAAGGTTTTTTTTGTCTCCAAACAAATCTGCACAAGAGATAGCTCCAAAAATAATCAAAACCAGCATGTAAAAAGTGGGTTGCCCCACGGTGGGCGCCAAAAAATGTGTGTTAAAATGTTGTCACACTTCTATGAATCCTTACATGCAAGAAAACTCAAGAATGAGCCCTCACAAATCGATCCATAGCTCTCTATGCATGGAGTTGCAAGATTTGTAAAATTGCTCTCAGCTAGAGCTATAAACTCATGACCTTGCTAGTCAACCACACAATGAGAGATTCCAAATGAATGCAATGCTATGCAAATTAATCTTATGAAAATGCAAATTAATCTTATGAGAATGAAGATGTAATTAAGCTATGAAAATAGAAATGAAAGAGTTACGAACCCTCTAATTAAACTATGTGAGATTAATCTAAAACATGAAAGGAAATGATACCATGATAATGCAACTATGATGCAAACTAAGATGTGATGTAGATGCAAGATGAATGCCAATGATGCTCCAAATCTTCAAAACTTGATGCAAGAATATCTCCAAAAGCTTCAATGACTTAGAAAACCTGTAGCATAATAATTCAAGTATGTATGGTGTGTGCAAATGAGGAAGAGAGCTCTTCTTTTATAGAGAATGAAAAATCAATGGACGATCGAGATTAAGAGGCAAAAGACTTAATCAACGATGGAGAAAAAAAGAAGCTTGATCCTTGTACACAAATATCCTCCAATAAGAAAATTAGAAGCCTTTACTTTATGTTGAGCATTTAATTTGTGTCCATGTGAGGCAAAAGTACTTTTTTTAAAATTTTTTATTTTATTTTTCTTTATAAATAAGAATTAAATGCTTTATTTGTGCAACAAGGATAAGAAGAAAAGTGGAGATTTTTTATTTAAATAAAAGGGGAGAAAATTCTTTTTAATTAAATAAAAGCTTAGGATAAAATGATTTTATTATTTAATTAAAAGAGATTTTTAATTAATTAAAAGGGAGCATGTTCTCTTAATTAAATAAGATTTTTATTTTTTATTCTCTTTTAAATTAAATAAGGCTCAAACCTTAGGAAATATTGAATTGATTATGATTTGATCAAGGAAATTGATATATTTGAAAAATATTGATTTTTTAAAATATTGATTCAGGGATTTGATAAATTGCAGAAACAGGGGCTCAAAGTCTAGGCGACCATTTTAGGGTGCATACAACAGGAACCTAAAGACTACAGTAGATTCACTTACATTTAACAACCTAAGTACCTACTGACGTAGCAGACAGTGACAACCGGTCAGCAGGAAAATAATACCGAGGAACAAGAAAGAGAAATTGATGAGAAGGTTGCACCCACCGAGCAAGCAAATGAACCTGCACATGATGAACAAGAAAGAAAAAATCAAATACTAGCAAGTTTTGTCAGAAGACATCATCCTGAGACACAAATCATTGGAGACAAACAAGCTGGCATGCAAACAAGGAGTAAGACAAGACAAGGTACATGTCTAGTTTGTGAATATGAACCGAAGAATGTAAAAGCTGCATTAGAAAATGATGAATGGGTTAATGCAATGAAAGAAGAAATAGAATAGATAGAGAAGAATAAAACCTTGACCTTAGTACCTAGACCTAAAGATAAGAATGTTATCAGTACTAAGTGGATATTTAGAAACAAACAGAATGAGAATGGAGAGATAACAAGAAATAAAGCTAGATTGGTATGCAAAGGATATGCATAGGAGGAAAGAATTGATTATGGTGAAACATTTGCACCTATTGCTAGATTAGAAGGAGTCAGAATGTTACTTGTATATGCTACACACAAAAAGTTCAAAGTTTACCAAATGGATGTCAAGTCAACATTTTTAAATGGAATACTTGAAGAAGTCTGCATAGAACAACCTGAAGGGTTCGTTGATCTAGAAAAGAAAGATATGGTATGTAGATTACATAAAGCTTTATATAGTTTGAAGCAAGCACCGAGAGCTTGGTATGAGAGGCTGCATACTTATTTGTTAAGTATTGGATTTGTTAGAACAAGTGAGAACAATTTGTATATGAAAGGAGATACTGATTATACTATTCTTATTGCTGAAATATTTGTGGATGACATAATATTTGGAGGTCAAGATCAAATCTGTAAGTTATTTGCTGATGAAATGAGAAGTGAATTTGAAATGTCTATATTTGGAGAGATTAAGTTCTTTCTAGGACTACAAGTGATTCAGCAGAATGATGGTATATTCATCACACAATCCAAATATATCAAGGAAGTATTGAAGACATTTGGCATGGAAGATGCTAAACCTGTGGGAACACCGATGGCTACTAGATGTAAATTGACTAAGGAAGATGAAACTACAGAGGTGAGCCAGACACTGTACCGATTTATGATTGGTAAGTTAATGTATGTAGTGCATAGTAGACTAGACATAGCACATGTTGTGGGAATTGTTGCAAGATTTTCTGCAAATCCTAGGGAGTCACACATGGTTGCTACAAAGAGAATCTTAATATACCTAAAGAAAACAAAAGATTATGGATTATGGTATCCTGAGGAAGGAAAATTTGAACTCAAAGTCTACATCGATGTTGATTGGGTTGGAAATGTGGATGATAGAAAAAGTACCACTGGAGGAGCATTTTTCTTTGGTGAAAGACTTGTTACATGGACAAGTAAGAAGCAAGCTTGCATTTCTCAGTCTATAGCCGAAGCAGAGTATGTTGTTGCTGCTAAAAATTGTTCAAAAATTGCATATATTAAGCAAGTTCTGGAAGGTATGAATGAGGTAATCACAAAGCCAGTGATTATATATTGTGACAACACTAGTGCAATAAACATTTCAAAGAATCCAGTGATGCACTCTAAAACAAAGCATATATCTATTAAGTATCACTACTTAAGAGAACAAGTATAGTAGAAGCAAGTTAAGCTAGAATTTGTTACATCAAAAGAACAACTTGCAGACATATTTACAAAGCCTCTATCGAAGGATACATTTGAATACTTGAGGACTAGACATGGGGTCCATCCCCTATCTACCAGTTACTAATGTGATTTGGATGTTGCATCAGCTTAGTCTTATTAGAAGATCATGCATGTTGATGCAGCATAGTTCACACTTTGGATCATGTCTAAGGTTGTGAAAAGTTTGGAGAACTGGATCAGATTGGCATATCAATATACATAGATACATAGTATGCATCAAACAATAGAGAGTTACATGGCTACTACAGAGTTGCATGTTTATTTGTTTCTTTGGCATTGTTGTCAAAGGGAGAGATAAACAATATGAAACAATATGCACCGATGAGAACACTAAAACCTCTATCTAAGGGAGAGAAAAATTGAAAGAAAGGGAGAGCATTGAAGATCAGTTACTGAGAATAGAAGAAGGAATCTGAGAGCTGAAAAGATCATATCTGCAGAATGTCAAAGCTGCATTGGTAATGTTGTTGAGTAATGTAGTGATTAAACATATTAAGCTAGGGAGAGCTTGTACATCATTTGTTCACAGAGTTGTAGAATACATGTTTGGTATGTGTATGGTATATTTCATATTACTTGAGTTGCCATCAATGCCAAAGGGAGATATTGATGAACTACAACTAATTTAGAACCTAATTAAAGATCTACAATTAGAGATCACCGAGTTGCTAATTAGACATGTAATATGATTAAATCAGTAATATGTTGTTATTGATGTCAACTAGTTTGACAACACTTATCTTATAAGTTACTATACCTAAACATCTATAGAAAAGGAGTAAGAGAGATGAAGAACATAAATATCTACACGAGGAAGATGTATATGACATATGAGGATAAGGAATACATTGGGCAACTTGCTGATAAGTCTATGACCTTATGTTATTGACTTGATTATGTTTCATTCATCTATGATGAGAAAAAGAGCTGAAAGACACAAGGCAGTGTGGTTAGTTGATGAAGCATCATAGTAAACACCAAGCAGTGTAGTATATACCAAGCACAGTATAAACCAAGCTTGTGTTCACTGACACATTTCTTTGTTAACCAAGTAGGAGAAATGAACTAAATGATTAGTTTAGTCATTAAGGATTGATAAGCTATAAAGTATATCAAAATCAAAGATGGAGATAATGTTTGTTACGAAGATCAACAACTAGCATAATTCAAAGAAGATCTAAAAGATGAAATAAAAATGTGTTACTGGCACATCAGCCGAGGAAGGTTTAAGCGACAAAATGGATGAAGGAGAATAAGCGACAAAATCTAATGAAGAAGAAGAAAATGGTTTACTTGCCTATTTAAGAGACTAGGGTTTCATTATGAAACTTATGCCGAAAGAAGGAGACTGCAGAATTATCACATAAACAAGCTTCATATATGCCTGATCAAACTAGTTAAGGAGAACCGAACTGCAAAGTTTACTGAGTGTCAGAAAGCTATTACCGAGTGACAGTAAGTCATTGATTATTGTTGATACAGAATTGTTATATTGATCAGAGGATTTGAATGAGCTTAATATAGATTTGAACATCTGCAATTGAAGTTGTATTATAATCAGATCAACTGTTGTTACATTTTAACCATTGTAAATAGAGAAATCTCTTAACAGAGTGGACTTGAAAGTCTTATATGTATCATTCATAGAATGAACATTGTTATCCTATCAACCCCATAGTGATTGTTGGTTGGATTATAACAGTTGGTCTAAAATCCTCAAACAAGGTCACACCTCACTATTGGAAATATTCAAGACTATCCAGGTTACTGAGAGGGGAGGGGTGAATCAGTAACTTCAAAACTTTTAACAAATTCAGATCTTAACCATATTTCAAATAACATTAGATTGATAATCTGACTGCATGTATGAGTAATAGAAAAAATAAAATATTCATAACACTTTGAACACAGAGATTTGGTGACCCAGAAACCTTCCAAGTAGAAAGTAAAACTGGGGTGGGGATGATATCCACAAAACTTCAATACTGCAGTATAAAGTTTGTCGGTTAAGGCTTACAATGATCACTTCTGATGATCTGCCCTGTTAGGAGCAATAAGGACTACTAGGTCCACCTTGTTAGAGGATTTACAAACATACAATAAAGTATGCACTCGGTTAAGAGATTTTACAAAGACTGTTAAGTCTACCCGGTTAAAGGATTTTAAGCTGATTCACTTGTTAGGATGAAACAATAGATCTCTTACTTGCAACTGTACTTGCTAATTGAGATTCTCTAATGTACTGATCACCTTCTATGATGGATAGATCTTTTCTGCTTCCTATACTGTTGTAGCCCTTTGTAATTATCTTATCTCTGCATTTATCTCTTTTTCATACTTTGCTACTTCTACACCTTGGATATGATACAAAAACATTGTTTATATATCAATCCAAAACAATTACAAAATAATTACAAAGTCGGCTCTTAACACAAATATTACTGAGTCGGCCCAAATATAGTTACTCGGTTACTACAAACTAACTCGGTGACTTTCTGATACTCGGCATCCACTGTGTTACTCAACATCATCATGCTCTCAGTAGAAGTGGAGGCTCGGTCCATACTAACCACTCGGTTGTAGTTTCAAACTCGGTATATACTGGAGACTCAATAGATATAGTGTCACTCGATAGAAATTGAATTCCCTATTTACCATGCTGGCACTCGGTAAACACTATCCTGTCTGCTCGGTAAACACTGTCATCTCTGCTCGGTAAACACTGTCCTCTATGCTCGGTAAACACTATTCTATCTGTTCGATAAACACTGTCCTGTCTGCTCGGTAAACATTGTTCTGTCTGCTCGATAAATACATAGAGTCTGAATAAGTGTTGTCACTAATGACAAACATACTTAATGCCAACAATCTCCCCCTTTGGCATTAGTGACAAAACACTTATTGCCCAAAACTTATATACACAATCATGCTGGTACTGGTTTTGATTTTTCAAAAATTTATCTTTGTCATACTGCTGTATATACATGTCATGTCTCCCTTATATAGTATATATACAAATATCTTATTTCACCTCATACTCATATTTCTTATTTCTCTCATATACTTTCTCCCCCTTTTTGACAATAATGCCAAAGGTGTATATACAAATATTTTACATGGAGATACCAAAATGTGAGAGAAAATCATAATGCACCTTTCCAATTAGTGCTAGAGTTCTATCCCAATTCTCTTGCAGAATCTTGCATGTATGGAGTGCAACTTGGACTTCTGTAGAGAGTTCAATCATGTGATCTGCAATTGAAAATTTATTGTCATGGATCAATGTTTTTGAGTATGCAATATGCTTCTACATTGTATCCATGATGGGAAGGATCATGTTCTGAATATCTATTAATGTTGATTTGATCCTTGCATCTTCTTTCAATAACTCTGACTGCTTATCAGATAGGAATCTAACTGTCATATGATGTGCAGAGCTTGAACTAGGTTCAAGTTGCAACTTCTGTGCACTGATCTTCAAATCCTCATCAATATTATTTATTTTGTCTTTAATCTCCTTTGAAAACTCAACAACATTACATACTTTGACAAAAAATGATGTTACCTTGGAATAGGAGGGCTCAATGCTAATCAAAACTGAAGATAACCTTGCCTGATTGATAGCTATTTGCTGAGCATTGTGCTCAAGCACTCTATTTTCAAACTTCTTCTCAGCCTTCTCAAGCAACTTATCTGATCCAGAGGAATCCTCATTGAACTTGTTTACTACCTCTGCCAATACAACAAAATGTGTTGAGAGGAATCAACTTCAACACCTATTGTTTCTGCCAAAATGTTCTTGGCATCCTCAATGATCTTATATTCCTTATCTCTTTCTTCTTTTAGTTTCTTCTGCTTTGCTTTCTTCTGGAGGAGTTCACCAACTATTTGCATTTGGTCTGTTGTGAGGTTTGCAAAATCTAATTGGGGAATTTCTATCTCCTCATCTAAATCTATATCTTCTACTATACTCTTACTAAAAATTTTTTTACTCGGTTGAGTCTTTATACTTATTGCCTTTGTAGTAGAAATTATTGTAGACATAGTAGGACTTGTAGTGAAAACTGATAAACTTCCAACTGATGGGATGCTAACTGGAATACTTGATAAATCAAAAATTGAAGTATTTACAACTGTAGAATCTGAAGTACTTACTGCTGAAAAACTCAAAATTGAAGAAGGTACTGAAGACTGCAACTCAGTGGAAGAAGGAGGCTAAAGCTTGGTGGATGAAGTGGTAGCCACTTATGTCATTGATACATTGAGTTGTACTAGTGATGATTAGACATTTGATGTATCTGAGGGAGTTGTCACAATCACACTTGAAGTTTTCTTCGGGGTAGATGTAGCAATTTTTACTGGAGAGTGAGGAAGTGAGGCAATTACCTCTGCAGCTATCCGAACTGGATCATCTTCCTCAACATTCTTCTTAGCTTCCTCGGTGGCTTCTTCTATCTCAACATTATCAATTTGAACTACTGTCATCTTCAATATCTTTAATTATCACAGTTTCAGTACTCGGTTTGTGAAGATGATACATGTTTTTCCAAGTAAAATTTGTACTCTTCACAACTGACTCTATATCCTTGATCAAAATCAAACAACTGTTAAATTTTAGTGTCATCTTGCGCTCATTTTCTATCAATGCCTTACTTATTTCAACATTTTTCAAACTTGGCATCAACTGTCTTAAGGTTTGAGCATATATGTCCTTGACAGTTTGCCTTGGATTGGACCATCTCATCTTGACTTGGTTTAATAAGACTCCTAGGATTTGAGAAGCCATATCCTCAAGTGAGTACTTCCATTTTCCCATTTTCTCAATAACAACATCTTCAATTTCCTGCTGCTCTGCCTGTGACCTTGTTTCATATTTGAGAGATTTGAAATTTGCAATTCCAGATCCTTCTCTCAAATCCTTAATCTTTTTTTCAAATGAGGGAGGAGGCCTTTTGAGTACTATATCATCATTGACTTTACTTGCCTTGTCCCTTGATCTTTTCCTTGTGAATACTGCAGTGGATTGCTCAGGTTCCTTGGTGATAGTTACCTTTCCTTTCTTCTTTATAGGCACTTGATCTTCTTTACTCTCATCCTTTTCTTCTTCTTCTACAATATCCTCTCCTATGCCCTCGGTTAACATTAGAGGTGTGCTAGATTGCATCTTGGCCATCCTCTTTTTGCCTTTGTTAACCGCCTGTGGAAGTTTTATGCTTAGCTCAATTCTTATCTGAGCTTCATCATATGTTCCAAAGTATGGAGCCTTTGGATCAACAGGTTGATTTACTAGGGCTTCAATTATATCCTTTGTTTCATCAATGTTCACCTCATAAGGAAGAGGTTTCACCCATACAATCCTAGGCCTTACTGCCTGAATGTATACTCTATCACAATCAACCATGAAACAAACATCATCTTTATAATCTTCCACCAACTTTAGTGGAATCCAGAATCTGTTATTCATATTTTCTTTAAAAAATTCAAAATAGTTATCCATTATGTTTACAAAATTTTCACCCATTTCTGCAATATACTCATTTATCTGATAAAGAACAGACACATCCTTTCTCCATTTTACAGTGCCTTTTGATGGGAAAAACTTTTGAGCATAGAAAAATAAACAAACCAACAGCGAGCCAAACTTACATGGATTGTTCTTTGAGGTTTGAATGCTCTCCATATTCTTGTTGAACTATTTCAACAATAAATCTGCTAGGTCAAATGACAGATTGTTCTTCACAATTTTATAAGCTAGGTCAACTGCTTCACACGGAACACTATTCTACCTACTTGAACTGCATATCTTGTGAGCTATGACATATGTGCCAAATTTTAGTTCTACATCGGTAATACTATTTATTCTCATACCTCTACCATCCTATTTGGCTAGGGTTGTCTTTTCCAGCTCTACCCGACCTAGGATTTTTGTAGATTTAGCCTTGGCAAGCATGGGAAGACCAGTGATTCGGTGAATCATCTTCTTTGTTATTTCCACTAGTTGCTCAAGCCAAATTTTACCTTTGTGCACTCGGCTTAGGATATATCTAATCCATTTTATCTGGAAACTCCGAGGCAAGTGGGTGATATGTGTCAAACCCTTATCTTCCAAATGTTTATGTTCCGGTTTGAGAACACCATCAACACACAGTTCATCACAAACAACATCTATCTCTAGGGTTCCAAGCTCTTGAATTGTACCTTTAAAATGACTGCGAATGTCATTTACAAGAAGTACCTTTGGAGGAATTTGAGATTGAGCTCCACTTAAATCTAGGGTTTCTGCAATCGCGGGCACGAGTTTGAAATCCGACGCTTTCCATTCTCCTTGAACTAACATTTTCGAACCTTTCTTTACTTTGGTGCTGGATGATGCCATGGTAGCTCGATAGAAAAAGAAAAATTCTTTGAAGAAATTTCTACTGCAAAATTTTGCTTCGAATCGCTTGATCGCACTAGAAATTTCTCTGCTCAATATGCTGATATTCATGGTGAAGAATGAGCTCGATTTCATGCTTTTTGTTAAAATTTTGTCATTAATGCTCCATAGGAATTAGGGTATTGAATTTGACAGACTGTCATCCACTATTCATTAAATGCTTGGTGAAGATTTCGCAACTCGGAGAACATACAAATTCATACTGCTCCGACCTTACTTGGTAACCAAATGAAATTAGGTTACTCCCGACCTTGCTTGGTGGTAACTGATACCGACCTTTTTGTGATCCTGCTGTATCTTGCATACTGATTTGGATCTTTCTTCCTTTCAGTTCAGGAACTGTTTGGAATATGTCTATGAAGATACAGCTCCAGTGCTTTCTTGGAGACTTAGTTAGAGTTGATAGAGCCACTCACTTCATGAGTGACTTCATTACTTGGACTAGTTTGCTCGGTAGGTTTAGGAATCCACTATTGTCTCATCTGCTTCCTGATGCTATTTGCTTTTGCTTTCTTTTCATCTTCAACTTTGCCTAAATTCATGCAATTTTTAGCTATGTGACCAAGCTTAGTGCATTTATAACATCTTATGGTAGTTTCCCTTTTTCTCAAGTGATGTCTTACACAATTCATGCCAATGTGCCCATATTCTCCACAGTAATGACATCTACACCAAGTGTTGTAATCCCAACCAAACATTGCTTTCATAATTTGTTCTGCTGGATTGGGTGTTTTAGTTCTGCATTCTGATGTCTTATGACCTTGTTTGCTACATTTGTGACATTTGCCTTTAAATCTTGGTTTATCCTTGCATTCATTTGCTTTATGACCATGCTGATTGCAATTGTAGCATTTTCCATTGAATTGTGCTTTTCCATTGTTCCAACATTTGTTTGAAGTATGACCAATTTTGCCACAGTGATTACAAGTGAGTTTCTGATTCTTTTGAGTACCTTGTTTGGAGGATTCACCTTCCTCTTTGTATCTAAGTCCTGCTTTTCCTTTTTGCCTATGAAGGTTTCGTTCATAGATTCATATCTTCTTGAGATTTCAACATTCTCTCATTGATTTGCCTTTCAGTGTCTAAGTCACTCATCAATCTTAAATTGATTTGCTTTTCAGATCTTAGCTCCTCTCTTATATTTTCATTTTCTGATCTCAGAGTCAAGATTTCTTCATTTGCATTGGAGACTTGATCAATAAGGTTTTCTAGCTGAAGGGTTTGATTCTGGATTTCATTATTCTTTCCATCTATTTCATCTTTCATCTTGTTTCTTTGTTCCAATATTTCACAAAATCTTGCTGACTAAATTTCCTGTTCTCTTTTCAATTGTCTTATCTTTTCTTGCAGAGATCCACTCTTTTCTAGAAGTTCTTTGATTGCATTGTTTGCTTCATCTGAGCTGCTTGAAGGGAAAAAGTCTTCAATCTTTTCTTCAACATACTGGTGGTCATTAATCTAATTTGTAAGTTCCTTCCTTCTTTTTAGGGATAGGGAAAGATACTCTCTTGCTTCCTTGAGTTGAGTTATGGCCATTTCCAGATCTAGCTTTTCATTCTCAATTACTTTGTTGAGTCTAAATATCTCCATTGTCCTTAATCTTTTCTCAAGCTGTCAAACTTTATCCTAAGAACCACAAAGCTCTGATACCAATTGTTGGAAATATTCAAGACTATCTAGGTTACTGAGAGGGGAGGGGTGAATCAATAACTTCAAAACTTTTAACAAATTCAGATCTTAACCGTATTTCAAATAACATTAGATTGATAATCTGACTGCATGTATGAGTAACAGAAAAAATAAAATATTCATAACACTTTGAACACAGAGATTTGGTGACCCAGAAACCTTCCAAGTAGAAAGTAAAACTGGGGTGGGGATGATACCCACAAAACTTCAATACTGTAGTATAAAGTTTGTCGGTTAAGGCTTACAATGATCACTTCTGATGATCTGCCCTGTTAGGAGCAATAAGGATTGCTAGGTCCACCTTGTTAGAGGATTTACAAACATACAATAAAGTATGCACTCGGTTAAGAGATTTTACAAACACTGTTAAGTCTACCCGGTTAAAGGATTTTAAGCTGATTCACCTATTAGGATGAAATAGTAGATCTCTTACTTGCAACTGTACTTGCTAATTGAGATTCTCTAATGTACTGATCACCTTCTGTGATGGATAGATCTTTGCTACTTCCTATATTGTTGTAGCCCTTTGTAATTCGCTTATCTTTGCCTTTCTCTCTTTTTCATACTTCGCTACTTCTACACCTTGGATATGATACAAAAACATTGTTTATATATCAATCCAAAACAATTACAAAATAATTACAAAGTCGACTCTTAACACAAATATTACTGAGTCAGCCCAAATATAGTTACTCAGTTACTGCAAACTAACTCGGTGACTTTCTGATACTCGACATCCACTGTGTTACTCGACATGGTCATGCTCTCGGTAGAAGTGGAGGCTCGGTCCATACTAACCACTCGATTGTAGTTTCGAACTCAGTATATACTGGAGACTCGGTAGATATAGTGTCACTCAGTAGAAACTGAATTCTCTATTTACCATGCTGGCACTCGGTAAACACTGTCCTGTCTGCTCGGTAAACACTGTTCTGTCTGCTCGATAAATACATAGAGTCTGAATAAGTGTTGTCACTAATGACAAACATACTTAATGCCAACACTCATAGTGTATTTGTAACCTTTAATAGGGTTGGGTCTTCACCAACCTCACTTCAGAAGAGTGAACCTTTTTGGGTTGCCGGTCCCAGGTGGTTTTTCCCTTCACAGGGTTTCCATGTTAAATCTTTTGTGTTATGTGTTCATTGTGCTGATTGTTTGTTATCATATTTTACATATTGCATGTTGGATTTGATCGGTAATCATTATATGTTATTGACTAGTAATAGATAAAAGCACAGATAGTATAGTATTTTATGTTATCGAGCTGCAAAAGTTTAAGTAAATTGTTTTGGATTATACATTTTGATTTGGGACTGTGGATAACTAATTCACCCCCCCTCTCAGTTATTCTAGCAAATAGAGGTTTTATCTGAAACTTTTTTGTGATGAGTATTCCAAATACAGAGCTAAAAATTAATTATATATAATTATGATATGTTGTGCCTGCTTATTTAGATATGATGTCCAAATTTGAGTAGTTCAAGGGTGTAAAATGAGTGGAGTGCACTTAAAATACCAAAAGTGTGTGTGTATGATATTTATTCTAACGAGTATTCCAAATACAGTGTTAAAAATAATTTAGATATGTTGTGCCTGTTTATTTAGGTATGCTATTTAAAATTTGATGAAATGATTTGCAATGCATTAAAAAAATATGCCAAGTAGTCATGTCATTTTCTTTTCTATTCCTTTAAAAAAATTTCCTTTCAGATTTCACTTCCAAAGTTTAAATACTTTGTGATGATTTCTTGAATTTTTTAGCAGGTCGTCGAAGTCTTTGTATGTAGGATTTATGACGAGTTGAATGTGGCTTTATAGACAAAATATCTATTGCTATATATTACATCTTTTTCTGTGTTTTACTTTTACTGACCATTCTCAATGGCTATGATAAGGTGTGCGTGTTTACTAACCATTCTCAGATTTTTGAAACATAGAGGCATTATTTGGGTTTTATATGAACTATTTTAAAATCCATATAATTTTTCTACCCATATTTATAGAGTGGTCTCCTGCAGTTGTTTATTAAGGTTTGTTGCTTAAATTTTAAGTAGAATGAG
This sequence comes from Chamaecyparis obtusa, assembly GCA_027943335.1. Lineage (NCBI taxonomy): Eukaryota > Viridiplantae > Streptophyta > Pinopsida > Cupressales > Cupressaceae > Chamaecyparis > Chamaecyparis obtusa. Next base: position 3,071,679 of record BSBK01000589.1, read on the forward strand.
ACAATCTGAGAATTTTGACAGTTTTATAGGGAGGTTGTCCCATGAATTTATGATACTATAAGTTTAAAACTTTTTAAGTGACAGTCTCATGATTTTGCATGACAATTATTTCTTTAGAAAAATGTTAAAATTTATTTGGTCTTAATTAAAATTATCGTTAGATGCGTTGTCAAAAATTTAGAATTTTGTTCTCTCTAGATGTTTTATTTGTGCAATTTAACTCCTTGTATTTTATGTTATTAATTAATTTTAAATTAAAATATTAATTATAAATATTTATTTACTTTTTTATTCATTCAATAGTATAAATTAATATAATTTTATGAATTTTTTATTTCTAAAATTACTTTACATTGAAAAAATACATTTATATTTTGATATTCTTAGGTCAATTTACTTTTAATTTTTTTGTTAAGGTCTCTTTATTTTCAATAATAAAATTGATATATTGTAATGTAATTTTTAAATCTAATACTATTTTTATTTAAGAAAAACAACTTGAAGGAGGAGGAGAAGATGATGATGAAGACGAAGGAGAGGAGGAAGAAGGAACAAAAGAAGAGTAGAAAGAAGAAGATGATGAATAAGAGGAGGAAGAAGAAGGAGAAGAGGAAGGAGGAAAATGAGAATAAGGAGGAGAAGGGGGAGGAGGAGGAGGAGGAGAGGAGGAGGAGGAAGAAGAAGATAAAGAAGATGAAGAAGAGGAAGAAGAAAATAAAGGAGGAGGAGAGGAGGTGGAGGAGGAGGAATTTGTAGTGAACAAAAAATCCATCTTAAAGCATGTCAGTGCTCATAGTGAACATGTCTATCATAAACTTATGTTTTTATATGTAGCTGTGGGACAGAGTAGGAGCACTCACATAATTTGCATTCATTGAGTTTGGCTAATTGGAGGAGTTGGATAATAAACCATATTAGTTCTCATAGTGAACATGTTTGTCATAAACTTATGTTTTTATATTTAACTAAGGGGTAGAGTAGGAGTGCTCACATAATTTGCATTCATTGAGCTTGGTTAGTTTGAGGAGGAAGAAGAAGAAGGAAAGGAGGATGAAGAGAAAGAAGATGATGAATAAGATGAGGAAGAAGAAGGAGAAGAGGAAGAAGGACGAGGAGAAGGAGGAGAGGAGTAAGAAGAAGACAAGGAAGACGAGAGAGAAGAGGAGAAAGAAGAGGATGAGGAAGAAGAAGAAGAGGAGGATGAAGAAGAAGAGGAGGAGGAGGAAGATCAAGAGGAGGAAGAACAAGAGGAGGAAGAAGAAGAAGAGAAAGAGGAAGAGGAGGAAGAGTATGAGGAGGAGGAGGAGGAAGAAGAGGAAGAGGAAGAAGGAGGAAGAGGAGGACGAGGAGGAAGAGGAAGAGGAAGAAGAGGAGGACGAGGAGGAGGAAGAAGAAAAAGAGAAAGAAGACGAAGGAGGAGGAGGAGGAGGAGGAGGAGATCATTACCAACTTGACTCACCATCGACGGTTCCCACTTTCCCAATGGAGCGATTTGAGGCTCATGGACTTATCCAATGACAACTCGAGCTCACCATAATAGGATGCTTGATAATTGCATCTTGAGGACTCCAAAGACACACAAAGAGGTTTCCACAATTACCTATTTTTGTTGTGCACATCTCCCTAATTTGAAGAACTCCAAAATCTTCTCCTCGTCATACCAAAGTGTCATTATTTATTAACACAATTTATTTATAACATTTCAAAATTATTTTATTAATATATCTTATAGCATATCTTCCTATTAGAATAACTATTGCACCTTGTGCATGCAAGTGCTAGTATACTTCATGATTACTATTAATAATAAATTTACACCCTTCCTTAAGTTTCCTATCGGCCCATCCTATAATTAAGCCGATAGGCTATATTGTGGGAGCTTTTGATCCCGGAATCCTCGTTATTATTGGCCGGAAATGTATCATCCTGTGTGCTTGCATAGCTGCTTCCTCCGGTGACTGACACAAAAAACTGGCGGTTACAGCTGTCCCCGACAAATTGTTGCTTACCTGCGTGCTTGCCTTCGGCGACTCGTGACATGTAACTCAAACTACGCTTGGCAACAACACCACAGGAAGAAACTGCCTTTGGGAAGATGTTACTGGCAACCATACCGTCGGGGCAAACCAGTCGAATGTCTGTTCCCTTGAAAGCCTAATTTCATTGTTGCAGTTTTCAGTACTGTTTAACAGGTGAGAAACATTATTTAGGAAAAAGAAAAACACCAGTCATTTACAATTCTGAATTCTCGTATTTTGGGTGTAAATTTGTTTATTACTGTAGCTTTTGAATTCATAAATTTTAGGGTTTTCATTATGACCGTAGAGGAACTTCTATTTAAATTCCCAAAAACCGAAAATGTTTTGTGTTTTATCTTTCCAGGGTAGAATTTTACTGAAAGGAATTCATGATTTGTAGGTAACTCTTGCTTTAAAAACTACCCTTTTGTGGTTTCACATCAATGTTGAATTTGTTAGGGTTCGGATCCTTGGATATTCAGCCCTGAAATTCTTTATAGTTTGTATTGCAACTTTAGTGCGCAAACACAACAAATCCCTTCTCCCAGTACTAACTATACATCTATTTTTAATTGAAACCATGGACGCTAAAATCATCTTACCGTGATTTGTTTTATTGCCTTTGACGCTCACGCTGTTACTGTTATTTTATGGTGAATTGAAATGTGATAGTTAAAAATTTCCGGTAGTCCTCATTAATCGAGGAAAGGCTTTCGGATAAATTTAATGAATATTGCTGGAAACACACAGTTCGACTATAATGAGGAAAACACTTAACTCGCTTATTGACAACTAGAAAGTTACTAATCGGCTTTCCGCAGTTGATATCGTAAGGGTGCATAAAATCGACAGGACTTACAATTTATCATTTTTAAATTTTGTCATCTCTGGGTTGTTACAATTTGGTGGCCTCAATTGTGCCTCGTTATAAATCATGACATTCTTTTGCTCCTAGATCCTTGACATATCATCAATGCACATTCTTATATGCTTGAGAAGTCATTTTTGTTCGATTCACCTTAACATTAGAAATTCTTGAACTCTTCTAAATTACATTTCGTGGGCCGTACTGCCAAGAGCATCGGAAATTCCTTCAAATCTGCACTATTCTCTTCTGATTTTTGTTAACCCTTGCCTCTGCTACCAATTAAGGTAATCGTATATTCTTTGAACACCTTGCCTTTTCTCAGGGTATATTGCTCAACTATTTTAACAATATTTTTTTCTGTACACTTCTCTTTTCCTTAGGGTATATTTGCTCAACTATTAAACTGCTTTGTTGCATATAATGTTTAATTTTTTCATGGATTGTTAGATATGCTTTACAACACATTTTTAACATGGAACAAGATGAGTATACAAGAGAAGAAATATTGATTGGAGCTGCATTGAATTTCTTGACAATCAGGATGTTTTGGATCTAATTAAAAATGTATTTTTCATTTCTGTTTCCTTTGCTGGTTTGATTTAGATGCAATTTACAAGGTTAAATATATGCACAACATCATAATTAAGGTTCTCAATAAACATCCTGATTATTTTGGAGTTAAAAATTTAAAATGAACAATCCCTTTCTCAATTAAACTTGTACTGCTTTGGCATAATAGTTTCAGCATTTTGCCAAGAGTAATGCAACCCCTTTCACTGTTTCTGAGAATATTGCAGGCACAAAACAAATCCCAATCAAAACAGCTACCATTCTGATCAGAGCTCTAGCATTGATTTCCAAACAAGATACATTTGCAGCTGGCTTGCCATACATTTTCTAAGATCACTGTAATTGTAATTTGTACCAAAAAATTAAGCACAGCTCATCCCCAAACCCCTATCGGCTCACTGTTGCACGCAAATAAGCGTACGACTACTAGTAATCATAGTTGCACAAATCACACCATTAGCTTTCACACTCGCTGACAGCAGGTATTCTTCTTCACTGGATAAATGTATACATGTTTGGTTCAAATGTATTAAAATGCCTGAAGTTGATGTCCTCAGAGATATTAGTCGGAGTGCCTGAATTTAAAGATTTTATACAATGCATTCAAAGTCCTCCTGAAGTTATTTATGCCATTAAATTTAGATTTATCAATATGGATTTTCTGTTGGTGCGTGAAATTGTCACTTTATGGAGAGAAGTTGATGAAAGGTGCTCCCCCTAATACCACAAACACATAACAGACATAGAGAAACAACAACAATAATATGCAAGAACAGAAAATTGGCTTCTTATTATCTCCACAAATGTGGAATTACAAATTTTCAGAATTACAACATGCAAAGCCACATGGGCATTCCCTTACAATATTCTGTAGGACAAAGCCTCGAACTATTACCCAGATCTACTACCCAGAACTATTCTGAACTGCCTAAGACAATAATACAGCCTTCCTTATATAGGCAATTTTCCACCGCCTGGGAAGGTTCCAGAATTTCAGCCAATAAGGCCGACCAAACTTAGAATTATTTTATTTTACATTTTATTACATCATAGTCGGCTCAAGATAACCTTTGAAACCCAAACAGAAATTTTGAAGAAAATTATTTTTCGCCATTTCAGGTGGCCCAACTTCCGAAGACCATAAGTCATCACCAGTTGACCCGCTCGGCTATTATAACCCCATTTTGGAAACGCCACGAAGCGCTCTACAGGCTTGACCGGCGCAAGCGCCCGTCACCCAAATTTTTGACCTTATCCGGGGCCTCTAAAGCCTTCAAAACTGAGTTCAAAGTTTCTGTACCTTGCTGCCAATACCGAAAATCTTCAATATCTTTCAATATACACTTGATCTGGTAATGAAACTTTACTGACAGACTTATATGACCAAAATGAACCTCTAAGAAAGAAATCAGATCATTCTGAGCACATACGAAAATTACCAAAAATAGTAACTTTCCATAAATAGCAGCTCTGCACAAAATAACCCTTATTGAATATAAAAACATAAATATTTTTGGGTGATGCAAGATTGCTCTTACACCCAGGATGCTCCTGCATCAGACACCCAGGGTAATTTGAGAAGTGACCCTGTCACGACTCAGGTGCGCAGAGGAAAACCAAGACGGTTAACCTCCTCCTTTGTGAGCCATGATGAATCTTCAACAGGTCGTCCTTTCCACTTGACCAGATATTCTTCATATGTCTTGTTCCTTGTGCTTCTGCCAACACGACTATCCAGTATATCTTCAATCTCCTTAGTGTCGGAACTAGTTGCTGGAATACTCCACTGTGCTGCTGTGATCTCATCTTCAACACCTCCTTCGTGATACTCTGTCAAATCTGAAATGTTAAACACTGGTGAAATATTCAGCTCAGTAGGCAATTCTACCTCATATGCATTTCCTGAATCATGTTTCTTCAGTATCTTACATGGCCCAAACTTCTTCATTTTCAGCTTGTTATATGTACCAACTGGAAACCGCTCCTTCCGCAAATGAACCACGACTTCATCACCAACCTGGAATTCCTTATACCTCCTTTTCTCATCTGCCTTAGCCTTATACTGTGCGTTCATCTTGGTAATATGCTTCCTCACCTCCCCATGGATGTTCTTCAAATGTTCTGCAAAATCCTCAGCCTCAGCACTACTTATTTCTCCTTTATCTATCTTCCTCAATTCAGATGCATTTCTTGGACTACTTCCATATACAATCTGGAATGGTGATTTACCAGTGCTCCTGTTGACAGAATTATTGTATGCAAATTCTGCCTGTGATAAAATCAAATCCCATCCTGTTGGCTTATCCCCAACCAAACATCTCAGCAAATTTCCCAAACTTCTATTCACCACCTCTGTCTGTCCATCAGTCTGTGGATGATGTGATGAACTGAACTTTAAATCTGTCTTCAACTTCTTCCACAATGTACGCCAGAAATATCCAACAAACTTAGTGTCCCGATCTGAAACTATGGTCTTTGGCAAACCATGAAGTCTCACTACTTCTCTGAAAAACAATTCTGCTACATGAACAGCATCATTAGTCTTCTTGCAGGGAATAAAATGTGCCATCTTTGAAAATCTATCAACTACCACAAAAATTGAATCATGTCTCCGCTGAGTCCTCGGTAAACCAAGAACAAAGTCCATGCTGATATCCTCCCAAGGCTTCTCTGGTATAGGTAATGGCTGATACAACCCTGTATTCTGCTTCACTCTTTTCGCCATCTGACATACTCTACAACTCTGTACAAACTTCTTCACATCTTGCTGCAACTGTGGCCAATAATAATTCTCACTAACCAAACCAAGGGTTTTATCACGACCAAAATGTCCAGCCAATCCTCCGCTATGCTTCTCCTTGATGAGATTCTCCCTCATAGAACTTCGTGGAATGCACAACTGACTCCCTCTGAATAGCATATCATCTTGGATGATAAAATCCAGCCATTTCGTCCTGTCTACAGTAACAGGTTCTGTACAAGCCTTCCAAGCTTCACCAAAATCAGGATCCTCTGGATACAAATTCTTGAGTTCCTTGAACCCAACCACTTCAATCTGCATTTCTGTCAGCAATAGTTGCCTTCTGCTAAGAGCATCTGCAACCCTATTAGACTTTCCACTCCTGTGTTTCAAAACAAATGTATAACTCTGCAAAAACTCAACCCATTTCAAATGCCTTTGATTCAGGTTTCCTTGACTGTTCAAATATTGCAAAGCTTGATGATCAGTATACAAAACAAACTCCTTAGGAAGCAGATAATGTCTCCACTTCTTTAATGCCTGAACTATAGCATAAAATTCCTGATCATAAACAGAATATTTCCTCTTGGCATCATTTAACTTCTCACTGAAATAAGCAACAGGTTTACCTTCTTGGCTCATAACAGCTCCTATTGCAGTACCACTAGCATCACAATCTACTTGAAACACCTTATTAAAATCTGGAAGTGCTAAAACTGGTTGTTCTGTAACTTTTTGTTTCAACAATTGAAAACTCTTTTCTGCCCCATTAGTCCACTTAAACTCTTTTCTATCCCCTCTCATTGTTTCAGTCAAGGGTCCACAAATACTGCTAAAATTTCTGATAAACTTTCTGTAAAAGCTAGCTAGACCATGAAAAGATCTTACCTCAGTAGCACTCTTTGGAGTAGGCCATTCAAGGATAGCCTGTACCTTCTCTGGGTCCATTTTTAGACTTTCTTCTGAAACTACAAATCCCAAATACACCAACTCCTTCTTCACAAAACTGCACTTCTTCAAATTAATTAACAATTTCTCTCCTCTCAACTTCTCAAATACCATACGAATATGCATCATATGCTCATCCAATGTCTTACTAAAGATCAAAATATCATCTAGGTAAACAATGACAAACTTACCTAGAAATTCTTTTAGAACCTCGTTCATGAGCCGCATGAAAGTGCTCGGTGCATTGGTTAGCCCAAAAGGCATGACTAACCACTCATATAGTCCTTCCTTTGTCTTGAAGGCAGTCTTCCATTCATCTCCTTCTCTAATCCGAATCTGATGATATTCACTTTTCAGATTTATCTTTGAAAAATACACAGCTCCACTCAAACAGTCCATAATATCATCCATTCGTGGCAATGGAAACCTGTACTTGATTGTAATCTTGTTTATTGCCCTAGAATCTGTACACATCCTCCATTCTCCATTCTTCTTTGGTGCTAATACCGCTGGTACAGCACACGGACTCAGACTCTCACGGATCAATCCTTTCTGTAACAACTCATGTACTTGTCTGTTCAACTCCTCACTTTCTGCAGGTGTCATTCTGTGTGCTGCCTTGTTCGGCAAACTCGCTCCTGGGATCAAGTCCATCTGATGACTGATCTTCCTGACTGGTGGTAATCTATCAGGCACGTTATCGGATACAATATCCTGAAACTCATTCAACAAATCTGCAACTTCTACAGGAACATCTTCTACTTCCTCTTTACCAGCTTTTGGAATTAAAGCAAAACATACATGCTCATGCCTCATACCATTTAGGAATTTCCTTCCATCAACAAATGTTATTCTTGCATTACCACATACCTTTTCTTCGGTCTCCTTCAATGGCTTTAGCTTATGTCGCACTCCATCCTTTGTCAGGGAATAGGTATTCGCACGACCATCGTGTACAACACATCTGTCAAACTGCCACGGTCTACCCAATAACATATGACATGCATCCATAGAGATGATATCACATAGTACCTCATCTTGGTACCCGCCGATCTTGAACTTCACTAGGCATTGTTCATTGACCATGACCTTGTGGTCATCCTGTACCCAGGCAATCCGATATGGATGTGGGTGTTTCTGTCTCTTGAGCTTCAACTTTGTCACCATCTCTTCTGACACCAAATTGTCAGTGCTTTCACTATCAATAATCACATCGCAACATTTACCTTCACACTTGCACCTGGTGCGAAACAGGCTCCTCCTTTGTTCAGGTTCGTTCTCACCACTCAGCAAGACTCTTCTGTTAATTAGCGTTTCTCCTCTTTCAGCATCTTCAGAATTTGATGATCTAGCATCTTCATCTACATGTGCAATTCTGGCCTGGCCTTCATTTCTCCTGTCTGTTCTGCCTTGGCGCTGAGGACATTCAAATGCCCTATGACCTTCTTCTCCACAGTGAAAACATGTTCCACGGAAGCCACCTCTTCCAGATCCTTGTCCTCTTCCTCTTCCTCTTTGATCTCTATTATTCTGATCCTGGAAGCGATTGGAATTATTTCCTCGCTGATTTTGACTGCTACTGGCCTCATCCTTCTTTTTCAGATCTTCATTTCGGCCACCATATGACCGTCCACCAGATTGTCCACCGCGACCTCTTCTGTTTTGTCTGCTCTCAAACTTCTTGTTCAGCTTTTCCTCTACTTTTAGGGCAAATTGGTATGCCTCTTCAATATTGCTCATTCGAACCAGATTCAGCTCCTCCTGAATGCTTGGCCTTAACCCATTAAGGTATCGGGCAACTTTCTCCTTATCAGCTTCTGCGTGGCCTGTTCTGATGAGAAGTCGATAGAACTCCTCTGTATACTCCTGAACAGATCTTCCTGCTTGCTTCAAACTCTGCATTTTCTTCAGTAGGTCAAGCTCATAATCAACAGGAATGAACTGCCGCTTCAATTTATCCACCATCCGATCCCATCTCGTGATTTTCTCCTTTCCCCTTCTATTTCGCTCCAACTGAATCTCTTGCCACCATATCTTCGCATGACCTTTCAGTCTGGCTTTCGCAAATTTGACCCTATCAGGATCCTCAACATCTTCATACTCAAAATATTCCTCACATTCGTTGATCCAGTCGATCAATTCTTCTGGGTTAAGATTTCCAGAAAATGTAGGAACCTCAATCTTAGGTCTTTTCCCAATCTTGGAAATCGCCCGAAAAAGTCTTTCTTCCTCATGGTTCATAATTTCAATTTCTCCTTTTTGATATTCTTCTTCGGCTTCATCCTCGCTTTCATCTCTGACGTTAAGATTCATTCCTCTGCGAATCTCTTCTTGCAATGCTCGCACTTGTCTCTGCAGCTCTCTAACCTCAGGTGTTACAACACCAGCTCTTCCGCCACGTTCCCTTCGTAGAGGCATTTTCGCGATGCGCGCTGAAACCCTAGCCACGGTCCTGGTGCAAACTGCCTCACAGTCGGCGATCTGTTTACACACTCAAGAAAACCTGCTCTGATACCACTTGATGAAGGGTGCTCCCCCTAATACCACAAACACATAACAGACATAGAGAAACAACAACAATAATATGCAAGAACAGAAAATTGGCTTCTTATTATCTCCACAAATGTGGAATTACAAATTTTCAGAATTACAACATGCAAAGCCACATGGGCATTCCCTTACAATATTCTGTAGGACAAAGCCTCGAACTATTACCCAGATCTACTACCCAGAACTATTCTGAACTGCCTAAGACAATAATACAGCCTTCCTTATATAGGCAATTTTCCACCGCCTGGGAAGGTTCCAGAATTTTAGCCAATAAGGCCGACCAAACTTAGAATTATTTTATTTTACATTTTATTACATCATAGTCGGCTCAAGATAACCTTTGAAACCCAAACAGAAATTTTGAAGAAAATTATTTTTCGCCATTTCAGGTGGCCCAACTTCCGAAGACCATAAGTCATCACCAGTTGACCCGCTCGGCTATTATAACCCCATTTCGGAAACGCCACGAAGCGCTCTACAAGCTTGACCGGCGCAAGCGCCCGTCACCCAAATTTTTGACCTCATCCGGGGCCTCTAAAGCCTTCAAAACTGAGTTCAAAGTTTCTGTACCCTGCTGCCAATACCGAAAATCTTCAATATCTTCCAATATACACTTGATCTGGCAATGAAACTTTACTGGCAGACTTATATGACCAAAATGAACCTCTAAGAAAGAAATCAGATCATTCTGAGCACATACGAAAATTACCAAAAATAGTAACTTTCCATAAATAGCAGCTCTGCACAAAATAACCCTTATTGAATATAAAAACATAAATATTTTTGGGTGATGCAAGATTGCTCTTACACCCAGGATGCTCCTGCATCAGAAGTAGAGTGTCAGTGTCTGCAAAACCTGGTTTACGGTAGGAACAAAAATGGGCTGTGCACTTCGTTGAACAATTAGGGCACACTTGGAGATACTTTTTGTCAAACAATCGATGAAAGCCATGACTGATACATTTTGTCAAAGTATTCATGTGCTGAATGTCTTGCCTCTGCGGTTTACATGATATGTCTATAACAACAGCCACAACTTAGAGGGGATATTATTTCTTTCTTAAATATAAACTTGTTGGGAAGATAACAATTATAGTTTTGAAACCTAAGTTCAACATTACCTAGATATGCCCAAGGGTCTATGGTTAGGCATCTTTTACGTACAGTGAGATATTCCTCGCTCCTCATTGCTGACCTATATCCCATTGGGAGCCTGGCTGGAAGGGTTTAATTGTAATAATTAGAAGTCGTTGAATCTGAGACTTTGGCAGGAATATTCAGGCTACTGGTAGTAATAGTGTTAGAAATAGATTTCTATAGAAGTGGCATGTGTAACAGTGTAACCACAAGAATAGGTTAGAAGTCATCTGTTGATGTATGGCTGTGGCTATTTACAAAGCAAGATTTTAGCATTGATTACAAGGTTTTATTGCTGAAACATAACAGTCTTTCTATCTCAACTTAATTGTAAAAGCATTTATGACAATTATAGTTGGTAAGTTTGAAATTAATAATATTATTTGTTTCTTGGGGACACCATAGATTGAAGGTACAGAAAAAAACCTAAGTAAGAATCTTGACAAACAAGTACACCTAAGTAAGAATCTTGGCAAACAAGTGCATGATTATATAATGGATGTTCTTCTAGGAGCCTGTAACAACTTTTTAGTCCTCTCATTTTCATTATCCTGTTATTATCTTGGACTCCAAATGTCAGCTTTCATTGGGGAATTTCAAATATCTAGTGCAATTTGCTTAAGTGCAGGTTTCACTTTAGATGATAACTAGAAGAGAAGCCTTTGACAATTGCACTGTCAAACAAACCATTTTTTTCGTTTCAAATTGAAACTGCTTGAAACTAATTGCCAGTCTAATAACATAAAGAAAAGACCTGGATTGTCTATGGATCTATTTTTATAATATCGCAACAATGCACTCCTGTGCATTTTTGCCTTGTTTTGGCATTTCACATGATGCCCTCCCGCGTGTATTTGGAACCCCAGGAGTCCAAATAGCCTCCTTCACATCCCAACTAATCTCTCAACTCTGTTCTCTATATAAGTATTTCCTGACGCTGCTGTCACAAGCAAAAGCTTGAAAGTTGAAATAATATCCTTGAAAGTTGAAATAATGTTTTGCAGCATCCTGTTTATTGACATAAATAATACATTATAAAATAACTGCTTAACGTGAGAAAAAAAAAGTGATTATGGCTTTCAGTTAAATGCAAATCCATGAGTGACAAAATGAAAATATGATAGAAGCAATCTCAACTATTACTAACAAATGCACAAGAAAGCTCAGACAAAGGGGACTTAACTGAGAAGCAAATGTAGTGTGTCATTGATGTAATACTCTGATATGAAAATTCGAGATTTCATTCTCAAAGCTGGCTTCTAGATGCCATATAATCACCCACTCCTTTATGCATCTACATCTGTGCAATGCATTACAGAGGTTCAAATATTCACCATTTAAAAGAATTGTAGACCGCTGGTTGCAGTCTGGGATGTTGATGGAAACTGTTTTGTGTTGAGACTAAATATTCTTGACTACCTACATATGGATTAAACATCATGCCTAAGTGTAGTGGATGCCTTATCTATGATCTTCAATGAAAAAAAAAAATATTACGTTTACTATATGAAATGTAGATGATCAGGCGAAAAGGGATTTATGTTTAGTGCATAAATTGGTGTTAATTCAGCCGTAGGGTCTTAGGTTTTCTGCATGAAACCAGAGAGGCATCTCAGAAATCATATCAGAAATGATTCACTGTATTTTTTTTGGTTAATTTACATTCTCAATTAGAACATTCTTCATGGCATTGGGCAAACAATAAATGAAAATGTGAAACCTGCTATCAAATGGGTACATTTATATAATTTTTTCCTTTAAATTAAATGAGTAAATTTTTCCTTTAAATTAAATGAGTTTTTATTGATTTGTGCAATTCAGTGACCATTGTCTTAATACATAAATTTTTCAATCTAATTGGATTCATTGCTACAGTTGATGACCTGCTATTGATTTCTTTAACATTTTGGTAGCTTATGTGGCATTTCCAAGGGGGGGTTGCTAGGACCAAAAGGCAAGTGGTGTTCTTTGTTTGCTGGTTTCTAGGAAGTTCAAATGTGGACACTAAAGGTTGCCAAGATGTGGGTTTTGTTGCACGCGCTGGACAAGCGTGGGCTTGCATGCATGCAAGTTATTTTGCAGGTTGTAAATGTTGTAATAACTAAAGGTGTCTCCATCAAAATTCCCCCAAAATCTTGGGTGTGTGTTGTTGTATATAAATTTGAAATCTAGGGAATAAATTTTTTTAATAGCTCATGTTATGTGATCTAGAAAAGAGTTGTAATAGCTAAGGTTTGATGTTCAGAGATATAGGTTTTTGTTCTAATCTCTTGTGGAGACTATAAATTTTTGTATAATACATACATGTATTCTTAGTTCTATGTTGTGTATTGATACAATCAGCTCTATTATTGAGTGAATCATTGTGTTGACATGAATGTGATTTGTTGCATGTGATAATATTGGGTTATTGAACCTCTTATGGGTACATCATAGGTGTTGGCTAAAGAAGAAAGCTGACATTCATTGGACCCCCTATCCTTGACTGTAGCAGCTTCTCTTTGTACTCAATCTTATTGTTATCCATGAGACACAGGGCACTACATACAGCCATAAGCTTCTCTACTCTCCTAGTGGTAAACATGTTGCTTTAAATAGAGTGGATGAAGCTATATATACATTAATTCCTCTCAAACAGAGGAACTACAATCCTATTATGAGAGTCGAATAGCCACATTTAGTATCAATGATGGAGGCCTGTGCAGCCACCAACCTGCACCAAAATCTCTTAATGTATCTTTTCCAAACTTAGGGGCTACATTGGTTTGGTAAATCTGGTCCACTTGTGTCAAACAATGTGGCTTTCTTTGTATTATGGATTTTCTTAATGGCCTTCTTAGGCCCCTCTTCACCTCAATGTCATTGATTGGAAGATTTGTACAAAGACTTTGTACATATCAAATGGAGTCGTGCACTGGTGGCCATGTGCAAAGAATTGTCAAGCTTTTCTAACATCAACCAATATATTTAGGCTAAATGTTCTCAATATAGAAGTATAAGGTTGGGTCACTTTCTCAAAAGGCAGCACTTCAATTGACTGAGCATCCTATAGATCTTGTATCTACCCAAGGATAGGAGCATCACCATGAAAACCGGGGATAAGACAGGCTGTCTGTTTGACATCTGACCAAAACATGTAATCACTTTCTTTCACCATTACCTTGTTCTATATTCAACTCAACCCACAAATTGACTCATGTCATGATCATTTCAATCAATGTGCTTGTATATCTCCCCATGGTTTGGAGGGCTACAATCCTCATATTTGGCTAACTTAAAAAACAGTGTTGTTATGGAGGTCACCTATTTGACATCTAACCGGAAAGTGTCACTCTTCATCACTTCCTTCACTCTCAAGCTCCTATTATATGTTCAACTCAGCCCATGGTTTCATTCTTGTCATAATCATTAGTCACAAGAGCTCTTACAACTCAGCACCCTTTCTAATAGAATAAACCAAGATGCATATCTAGTTTCAATGGGTCTTAAATATTTCTTGGAGGACCAAAATAGTGCAAATGATGTGTGTTGATTATAGATAAACATTTTTGCATTTCTCACATGATCTAAAACAAGCTTGATTCATTCAATTTTGTTATGTCCTTAAATGCATGTCCATGCCATGAACACAACAAACGTGTCTAATAGACATGCCTTTAGGAAACTCCAACCAACACTTTGAAACACCTACACACGTATGTCAAAAATTTCATACAGAAATCTTTGTGTTGTATTCTACCGATGGTGTTCTTAAAAGCACATTTCCCTTATCAGCATTCTTAGAGATACATTTCCCTTAAAATACAATACAGCAAAACAAAAAGGTTTACCTTAAAATTGTTCTTATGGCTAAAATATTCTCATACAATAACATATATGGATATCATCCTATTCTGTATGCTTTGATTTGGAATAGTTTTAAAGATCTAATGAAAAATCCAAAATTTCTTTTAAAAGTTAGTCCAATAAAAAATTGAATATAATACCCTGAATTTCATATATAATAAGGTACTGAATCTCATGAATCACTTATGCTATAAGATACTGAATTTCATTGAATGCACATGAATCAATTTCCTAGCTATAAATCACTCGTAAAAACCCTAAAAAGGAACTTTGATTAAGAGTTCCAAAAGATAATGAATAGATCAGATATGAGTAGTTCAAATAATAAACTTCGCCATCAAACCCTGCAGTAGACATAAAGCCCAGAATACAAAATTCGAATAGAAAAGAGAATTGAACAGGAATAAAATACCAGAGGCTGTCGCCATGTCTATCGCTATGTCAGCTGAATTTGATGCAGAGACGAAAGATTGAGGAGGGGCAATTCAGGAAAGTCGCGAGGATTTTCTAATAACCTTTGTGCAGGGCAGTGGCTAAACAGCCGAAAATTTGTGTTGAGTTTAAGATCGCTGCAAATGTAATGGCACTGCTGTAAAAGTATGTACTTTCCAAATGCACTGATCTCTTGTATATATACATGGTAAAGACAAGAAGAGACATGTCCCTTCATGGGACATGTCTATTCATTAATGTAATTTATTAATTTAACTATATAATCATTATAAGAATGAATAAAAGATTAACTTTCATGTATTACTATATATATGTATATATAATAATTCAATTCTCATAATAACTATATAATCAGTTTTATTTATCTGACCGATGCTACATACATCAACAATTTGCACTGTCCTTTTCATTGCAGAAGCAGTCAAATCATTTTGGCAACCGTGAATAGTTCATGCGAACCCCAATGCCTTTTTACCCCAAATCTGCTTCAAACTCTTTCACTCAGATTAAACTAGCAGTCGCATGCTTCTGTACATGCAATGGTTAGCTGATAGAATGTTAAATTTTTTTTGTGCTTTATTAATAGCAAAAAGATATTAGTCTTCTTTGAAGTAAGACACATAAGCTACCAAAATAGCAGGTCATCAACTGTAGCAATGAATCCAATTAGATTGAAAAATTTATGTGTTAAGACAATGGTCACTGAATTGCACAAATCAATAAAAACTCATTTAATTTAAAGGAAAAATTTACTCATTTAATTTAAAGGAAAAAATTATATAAATGTACCCATTTGATAGCAGGTTTCACATTTTCATTTATTGTTTGCCCAATGCCATGAAGAATGTTCTAATTGAGAATGTAAATTAACCAAAAAAAAATACAGTGAATCATTTCTGATATGATTTCTGTGATATGATTTCTGAGATGCCTCTCTGGTTTCATGCAGAAAACCTAAGACCCTACGGCTGAATTAACACCAATTTATGCACTAAACATAAATCCCTTTTCGCCTGACCATCTACATTTCATATAGTAAACGTAATATTTTTTTTTTCATTGAAGATCATAGATAAGGCATCCACTACACTTAGGCATGATGTTTAATCCATACATAGGTAGTCAAGAATATTTAGTCTCAACACAAAACAGTTTCCATCAACATCCCAGACTGCAACCAGCGGTCTACAATTCTTTTAAATGGTGAATATTTGAACCTCTGTAATGCATTGCACAGATGTAGATGCATAAAGGAGTGGGTGATTATATGGCATCTAGAAGCCAGCTTTGAGAATGAAATCTCGAATTTTCATATCAGAGTACTACATCAATGACACACTACATTTGCTTCTCAGTTAAGTCCCCTTGTCTGAACTTTCTTGTGCATTTGTTAGTAATAGTTGAGATTGCTTCTATCATATTTTCATTTTGTCACTCATGGATTTGCATTTAACTGAAAGCCATAATCACTTTTTTTTTCTCATGTTAAGCAGTTATTTTATAATGTATTATTTATGTCAATAAACAGGATGCTGCAAAACATTATTTAAACTTTCAAGGATATTATTTCAACTTTCAAGCTTTTACTTGTGACAGCAGCATCAGGAAATACTTATATAGAGAACAGAGTCGAGAGATTAGTTTGGGATGTGAAGGAGGCCCCTAATATTCGAAGGGGTTATCCCACCTCTGAACCCCCCTATCTAGAATTAATGGGGGGCCCGACACTATCTATAATTTCCCCCACCTGGGGCTGCCCGTGCAGAGGTGAGATATTGAGCTTCTCAAACAGAAACCTGAACGTGTCCATGCCATGTAAGGCTTATAATGAGGAAAACACTTCACTCGCTTATTGACAACTAGAAAGTTACTAATCGGCTTTCCGCAGTTGATATCGTAAGGGTGCATAAAATAGACAGGACTTACAATTTATCATTTTTAAATTTTGTCATCTCTGGGTTGTTACAATTTGGTGGCCTCGATTGTGCCTTGTTATAAATCATGACATTCTTTTCCTTCTAGATCCTTGACATATCATCAATGCACATTCTTATATGCTTGAGAAGTCATTTTTGTTCGATTCACCTTAACATTAGAAATTCCTGAACTCTTTTAAATTGCATTTCGTGGGCCGTACTGCCAAGAGCATAAAAACTTCCTTCAAATCTGCACTATTCTCTTCTGATTTTTGTTAACCCTTGCCCCTGTTACCAATTAAGGTAAGCATATATTCTTTGAACACCAAAATACAAAGCCTCACTATTCTCTTCTGATTTTTGTTAACCCTTGCCCCTGTTACCAATTAAGGTAAGCATATATTCTTTGAACACCTTGCTTTTTCTCAGGGTATATTGCTCAACTATTTTAACAATATTTTTTTCTGTACACTTCTCTTTTCCTTAGGGTATATTTGCTCAACTATTAAACTGTTTTGTTGCATATAATGTTTAATTTTTTCATGGATTGTTAGATATGCTTTGCAACACATTTTTAACATGGAACAAGATGAGTACATGAGAAGAAATATTGATTGAAGCTGCATTGAATTTCTTGACAATCAGGATGTTTTGGATCTAATTAAAAATGTATTTTTCATTTCTGTTTCCTTTGCTGGTTTGATTTAGATGCAATTTACAAGGTTAAAAATATGCACAACATCATAACTAAGGTTCTCAATAAACATCCTGATTATTTTGGAGTTAAAAATTTAAAATGAACAATCCCTTTCTCAATTAAACTTGTACTGCTTTGGCATAATAGTTTCAGCATTTTGCCAAGGGTAATGCAACCCCTTTCACTGTTTCTGAGAATATTGCAGGCACAAAACAAATCCCAATCAAAACAGCTACCATTCTGATCAGAGCTCTAGCACTGATTTCCAAACAAGATACATTTGCAGCTGGCTTGACATACGTTTTCTAAGATCACTGTAATTGTAATTTGTACCAAAAAATTAAGCCCAGCTCATCCCCAAACCCCTATCGGCTCACTGTTGCACGCAAATAAGCGTGTGACTGCTAGTTTGCAGCAACTTTTACCGTGTGACGCCCAAAAAACAACTTCTTTCAGGCAATTGAAACATCCCTTGCCTGATGCCTGGAAACAAATTTTCACTTGTAGCCAGTATTTTCGTTCAATATGCCTCAAAAATCTTGTCTCGGGCTCAAGATTTTAGTAGTTCTTAAGCCACTCTGTTTCTAGGTGTACTTTTCGTTTATTTTGAATAGATTGAAGCAGCAGCTGTAGGGAGATCCGTTTTGGTTCGTCTCATTTTCAACATATTTCTGCCTTGGCAAGGTTTTGTAATATTTCTCCTGCAGGCTCTGCCCATTTTTTGTCATCGACATTGTTGACAGGACGACACAATGTGTGCAGAATTTTGAGGTAAGCCACTCGTCATGGTTTCAGTGAGTTGTTTTAGGAACTTGTATCCTGGTGAATAATATTAAAAGTTGTGTTTTATTTCATTCCAGAACAATTCTGTTGTTATCTGTTAATTGAAGGCATTGGTTCTGTGGTTTTATGATTATCTATGGCTGTTTTCAATCTTCATATTTATGATATTATTTTAATACCTAAATCCTTATTTGTATCTTCATGTAGAGCTATTTTGAATTATGAAACGAATTATATGTGCCGGATTTAAATTTTGTGTTTTGTCTTGTTCTTAAGGTTATTTTTGTGAAAATTATCCCGACCCTTGTTTGATTTGGGGTTTTGAGTTTTTGGCTTGATTTTCATAGGAGCAATTAAAAAAGATTTGTCCCGGTTATTTTTGTGTAATTTTTTCCCGACTCAAAAGAATTTTCCAGTTAAGTGACAGCATTTCTTTTGTCTCTCATACTAAGTTTCTATTTAGACAAAAATGGTTTGCTTATTCATTATTTTCTTTTTCTTTTGGATTAGTTGTATTTGATATTTTTTTGCAGTCGGGACAGTTAATCCTATTTAATTAGATTACAATTTGAAGTTTTTGCGACCTACACTTTATAGGTACACACAAGTTTGTTTGTATTTTGTAGTGATGAGAGTATGTATCCTGAGTGGCTTGAGTGGCTTGTAGATTGGGTTTAGAAAGGAGAATTAAGTAGAGATTTTTAATTATTATTTTTTTTCCGTGAAAGAGGGATTGATGCTCAGTAGTTTGTTACTGTCTTGCCCATTCTGAAATTACAGATTCTGATTTGACATTAACTTCAATTTATCCCTGAGGACCAGGTGTAGGGCAATTTGGCGCCTCCTTTTTTTCAATAATCTTCCCTTTTGGTGTGCTAGCCAAGATATTATCATCGATGTTCACTCAGACCTGCAATGGAGATGGAATAATGAATCTAGGAGTAGAAATTAATGAAGAGTTATGGAGGGTGAAGGTTTCCGTCCCAACCTCCTCGTGTGTCCAATACGGGTTTCATCCTGCAGTAAGACACCAAGAAGAATTGTCCAAAACCTACATACCCTGAAAGCGTACAATTGCACACCTGTATACCTTATTGGTGGCGTCAAGAAACATAAGCTTGTAAACAGGTGAGCCGCCAAAAAAAACAAACAAATTATTATTTATGAATGCCAAAACCTTGCAAACAGCCAAGAAAAGCAAGCACGTTATTATTTATTAAAATATTTAATATCATTTTTATTTAATATCAGAATGCTAAGATGTTGGGGCCATGACAGTGCCCCTTGCCAAAATGTTGCTTGTCCTCAAGCAACTTCAGGTTGGATTCTCAAAAAGTTCTACGCCATTTCACCAAGTACTCCAGAATGACTTTTTTTCCTCAGCTTCTTCTCTCTCACGTCTAGGATTGCTTCAGGCTCTAAGAGCAATTTTCTCTCATCATCGAATGATGGCAATTCTAACAAAGGGGTGACTTACTCCCCTACGGCCTTCTTTAGGCAAGACACATGGAAAATGTTGTGAATTCTGCTGTTCTCAGGGATTTCCAGCTCATATGCAACTGCCACAACGTTCCTTACCAAATTAAGGTAACTGCAATAGCATGCTTGAAAGAGGTTTCTTTTAGAGTACATCAGTGACCTCTGAGTTGTTGAGATGACTATGTTTCTTCTCGTGACATTTTGGAACTCTCAATATGGATTTAGTTCAACAAAGATATAGGACATATATACAAGTTTGCTATCTGGCTCATACGGGTTTGGATACACAGGTTCAGCAATTTTTTTTCCTTGGATTTGGGCTCTCCCATATATATGTATATGTGTGTACACACACACACGTGTGCGCGTGTCTATATATATACACATATCTATATAAATATTGATATATTATAAATTTGTATATGCTACATACATGTTCAAACATATAATAATAATAAGCTAGAAATGTGATACTCATAAATCCATAATTGCCAATAAAATTATAAATAAAATACCTCATGGGTCATATTCATAGTTTGCAGCATATTCATAGTTTGCAGAAGTCTCAAAATGTATTTGCAAAAGGATTTTTTTAGGGTGCAAAGTAGTTTTTTATGGCATGTGGAGCCCATTTTTTGGCACCACAGCCACGGGTGCACCTGGGTTCAGCTGGGTTTGCCCCATGTGTGGCCTGGGCACCTGGGTTCCTACCACAGGCACTAGGGTTGAACTCGGAGGAGAACCAGACCAGAACCGAAACCCGGCCTCAAATAGGGGAACCCGGTAACTTAGCAAGTTTGTGATAGGTGGTAACGGGACCTAGTTTAAATGTCAAATCATGTTGAGATGCTATTTGATCATTATGTGCCAACTTCAGTAGAATTTGTGAGCAATTAAAGTGCCCATGTAAAGGCTGTTTTTTAAAATGTGAGCTTGTTTGACTATTTTTTTTGTTAGCTTTGTGGTTTTGTTTTGTTTCATTTCTTGTGATGTTAATTTAAACAATTATGGCTTGGAATGGCTTGTCAAAATAGTAATGGACATTTTCATATTTTCCAGATGTAGGTATAATCGTTTTAAGTTTTGTAGGTGACTAATATTTGTATCTGTTGGCATAACATGGTATTTCATATGTTTCTTTACAAAATGGCATTGAATGATATTTGTAGTTCCTATCCTTGTAGGGGTCTAATAATTCTATATTTGCATGTGATTATTTTTCAGGTGTAACAAAATAGTTGGTTTGTGGAAAGTCTTGAAGGAATTAAGGATGAGGATAATGATGGTTGGATGTAGGGAGAAGATGATGATGGCATTCCTTTAAATTTTTTATTGGCACATTCCTTGAACCTACTAAAGTTGCAAGTTCTATACTTGTCAGTATTCTAGAGGATTGGATTAGTTGACACTAAGCCAAAAAGATGGTGCTGGTAACTGCAGTAAGGGATTATGTAAGCAGGATGCTCCGAGACATTTCAGGCATGAAAGTCCTCATCCTGGACTCAAGCACGGTATGAATCTTTTTACACTTTCACATTTTCTCAAAGAACCAATACCCACGTTTGTTAAATTTGCAAATGATCGGTACCTACTTTTAATAAACCAGGGCTCTGTAGTTTTCTGCAATGGAAAAATCGTGATTGTTATTGAAATTTATCTAAAAGTATAACAATTCACAATCCATACTGAATTCTGTCTGAAAGCAATACCCTAAAGCAAGATTCCTTGCCAGGATCTGAATTCGGTGGAAGTTGGATTCATATGATTTGAACATAGATACTGTAGGTCAAGAGCTATGAAACACATCCCCCCACCTCCATGTCCCTGGCTGGTGTATATGTTCTTGTGCATTATAGCAAACTTCCTAAGTGGACGTGAGAGATTGTTGGAGGTGATTGAATTTTCAGTGCTGCCATTTTGAAATCACCAAATCTAAAGATTCTTGCTGGCTGCTTATTCCTAAACTGGGAATGGACATTCACTTAATATTGTTGTAATCGGAGGGCAGGAATTGTGTTATTTCTATATTTAAAAATACTGAAAATTTAAAAACTATAGGGAAATTTCAAATACAGAGACAGACGATCCCTGGAGCTACTGCAGGAGCCAATAGTAGTTTTGTTCGTAAATATATGCATCTAGTCAAAGACAGGAAATTATAGCTAAGGACAATGGATCCAATATAGGGCATTAATGTAATTTTAACATTGTCATTCACACTTTTTGAATACTGCATTAGTGTCTCAAATGTAAATATTTTTGTGATAACATTGGTATAGTAATTCTTGTCATCCACTCATGAGTTGTAAATTTTGATATTACTCTTATGCTTAAGTGTCCTTGATAAATGCACCTCAGAATAGAGGCATTCCAAACCATTAGAGCTTTGTGAAGTGCCACATGCTTTCCTTTGTTATCATTGTTATTGTGTAGAATATTTGGCAATGCAAATATCATTGTCCATTACCTGCAGGCTTGTTTTTCAAACCTGGCTACAATTTTTTTTTGCACATAGAAATGAACAATATTAGATATGGAGACTTCCTTTTGTTATGCTAGGGCTAAGAGGGGTGTGGAGGCCTACTGTGGTATGGGTAGTAACCTAGGGGTTGGATCATCTAGTGTTCTTCACTATTAAGCTATTATAAAGTGAAGAAGGAAATTATAGCACAACAAAGAGGGAGGCTCTTGGCATGGTGTATTTAGTATAGAAACCCCAGCATTACTTATTGGCAACACCATTTATATTATATGTAGACCATCAAGCATTGATTGATGGATTTGGTGAACAAGCCCATCATTAAGGGTCTAAGTGAGTGGAGGGTTAATGTTACTTCAAGAATTCACATTCAAATTCATTGTTTGGCCAAGGAAGAGTCATGCCATAGTAGACCAGCTATCCAGGATAAAGTTTGGAGGACTACTCGAAGGTATAGATGAGGACTTTTTAGGTGCTCTTTAGTTCCATATTGTTAAAGTTTTGAGTAATTAGATCTAATCTAATAACATAACAGTAAATAAGACAAAACACAACACAGTTTTACCCTGGGAAACCTTTATAAGGAAAAACCCAGCATTTAGATCCAGTTGATTATCATTTCCAATTTACTTACAACAATATCGCTAAGATTTGCTGAGGATCCGTGATCCACGAAGCAAATTGATTATGAAGAATAACAGTCACCAACTGTCAGATCTGACTTCTGATTGTGGATGAAGCCCGGATGTACTGTGTGATCAGATGTGAGCTGAATCTCCAAGATGTATTCACCACGAACCAGACCTTTAACTACTGATCTTTAATACATAAATCGCTGTCAAGGTTACTGATCTTCAGTTGGATATAAGCTGAATACATACAATCTTATTTACTGCTGTGGCATATGAATTGATGAAGTCCGACTGTCAAACTCAGGAATTCGCACAAGGAGATAGGAAATGACTGAGTATCCAAAGCACATGTGGAAGAGTTTTGCACTGCTGAATTTCGCACCAATGAAAGTTCGCATGCCAGCTTCTAGATTTTGTATTTACAGAAGACTTTGCTGTTCTTGATCTTGATTGCCAAGTATGATATCTACGAATGACAAGGAGCGATTCCCTTTTATATAAGACTTTCCCTTAAGTCGGCCATATGATTCAATTTGGATAAGAGGGCCAAGCTTGAGTCGGCCCACATGTTTTAGATAAGAGGGCCCAACGCATATTTGATTAGATTTAATTTTAAATTAAAGATATAAAATTAAATGTTTATTTTAGTATTAATAGCTAGAATCGACTAGCTAAACATTAACACTCCCTCTTAGCTAGGAGGATTCTAGCCCTTGCCATTACTTTCCATCATGCCTACTTGCAGAGGATGTAAAAATAAATCAACCATTCCCATCATGCCTACTCGCAGGGGATGGTCAAAGCATATCCACCATACCTACTCGCAGAGGGTGGAACCATCATGCCTACTCGCAAAGGATGGTCAAGAATATCCACTGTACCTACTCGCAGAGGGTGGAAGAGGACAAGCCTCAAAAAGGATCACCTTGCATTGCTCGCAGAGGGTGATTGCCACCGTACATTGCCCGCAGAGGGTGGACTTCAATACGACACCACCTTACATTGCCCGCAGAGGGTGGTGAGGAATTTTGCCACCTTACATTGCCCGCAGAGGGTGGACTTATAAGAATTATTACAACACCATCTTGCATTTCCCACAAAGGAAGGACAAAATTAAGATTTACAATTTCACCTTGCATTTCTCGCAGAGGGTGGTTACAATCATCTTCACTTAAGGAAGATTAAAACAACAAGATACAATGTCCACCTTGCATTGCCCGCAAGAGTGGTATACAAGATACATCAATGAGGCTAAGACTCCCTCTTAGCAGTAGTTGAGCCCTACATAACTTCCAAAGCACTCGGACATCCTTCAAGTGATAGAAAAATCAATCCCAATAGCTTCTCTTGAAGAAGTAATATACCTTGATTCTGAAGCACTCCAAGCAATTGACGATTCAACCAATTTCTTGTACTTAGAGTTAGGAAATCATATACTCAACCTTCCAAGTTAGTTCAAAAATCAATAGATCCAAGATTACTAAGTCAAAAGAAACATTTCTAATCCAAGAGAGTTACCATCACATTACCACATAGGTTAGACTATACCAAACTCAAGTAAGATGAGAAAGTGTGTGACTCCCTCTTGATCCTCACTCCTGCACAACTAAAAGAAATCTACAACACATATCCTTTCCCTAAAGTTAGTTTCAACAAAAATAGTTAGATCTCAAACAACATTGATTCTAAACTATCTAACACAAAAATACTTAAAGGAGAGAGTCTTCCTTATCTTCAAGGTTGACAACTTTGCTTGGGTTAGCCATTTGTTGAAAGAGTTGAACCTGACAATCCCTGACATAGTGGCCAAATTTGTTACATTTGAAGCATTGGATATGAGAGGGATCTCTTGGCTTTTTCCTTGAGCTGTTAGCATCATAGGATCTGAAATCGATGCTCCTCTTGAAGTTGTTCTTCTTCCAATGATCACCTTTGACGGACTGAGTAGCAAGAACTAAGTTTTCTTCATTACGGGTAGACTTGATCCCTCTTGATATGAGCCTAAATTCCTCTTGAATGCAGGCAGCACGAAGGAGGTCAAATGAGGGAAAGTTACCTCTACCGCTTAAACCTTGAATGAAGGGTTCCCATGAGGGAGGGAGACCATTGAGTGCAAGCATGACGAGATCCTTGTCTACAACTTCACTATCAATAGCACTTATTTTATCTCTTAATTCTGAAATCCTCATGAAGAACTCCATGACTGACTCATCCTCTTTCATTTTGATTTGAAGTAAGTCTCTTCTTAAGGTAAGTGCCCGGCTCATGTTGTTTACTTCGAACATATCGTCCAATTGTTTGAACATATCTCTGGCTGAAGACATCCTCGAGATGACAGGAACAATATGATCTCTGACAGAATCTATTAGGATCTTCTTGGCCTTGATAGCTTTTTTCTTGAATTGACTAAGCACTTCCGGATCCGTAGGTGTTTCAACTTTTTCACTTTGAACAAATTCCAGCAAGTCATGTTCTTCAAGAGCAATCAAAATTCGTGCTTTCCAAGAGATGAAGTTGAAGGCACCTTCAAGTCTATCTTCCACCTTCAATCCTGTCACCATTTTGACACAAGAAGGGAACACACAAAGACAACAAATCTAAAGAATACAAGTTAGATCTAATACAGTTAGCAAGAACCTGGCTCTGATACCATGTTAAAGTTTTGAGTAATTAGATCTAATCTAATAACATAACAGTAAATAAGACAAAACACAACACAGTTTTACCCTGGGAAACCTTTATAAGGAAAAACCCGGCATTTAGATCCAGTTGATTATCATTTCCAATTTACTTACAACAATATCACTAAGATTTGCTGAGGATCCCCGATCCACGAAGCAAATTGATTATGAAGAATAACAGTCACCAACTGTCAGATCTGACTTCTGATTGTGGATGAAGCCCGGATGTACTGTGTGATCAGATGTGAGCTGAATCTCCAAGATGTATTCACCACGAACCAGACCTTTAACTACTGATCTTTAATACATAAATCGCTGTCAAGGTTACTGATCTTCAGTTGGATATAAGCTGATTACATACAATCTTATTTACTGCTGTGGCATATGAATTGATGAAGTCCGACTGTCAAACTCAGGAATTCGCACAAGGAGATAGGAAATGACTGAGTATCCAATAGCACATGCGGAAGAGTTTTGCACTGCTGAATTTCGCACCAATGAAAGTTCGCATGCCAGCTTCTAGATTTCGTATTTACAGAAGACTTCGCTGTTCTTGATCTTGATTGCCAAGTATGATATCTACGAATGACAAGGAGTGATTCCCTTTTATACAAGACTTTCCCTTAAGTCGGCCATATGATTCAATTTGGATTGTGGCGCCAAGCTTGAGTCGGCCCACATGTTTTAGATAAGAGGGCCTAACGCATATTTGATTAGATTTAATTTTAAATTAAAGATATAAAATTAAATGTTTATTTTAGTATTAATAGCTAGAATCGACTAGCTAAACATTAACACATATCTCTGTGGTATTACCATGGTATGAGAACACTGGAGAGTTTTCATCCACATCTTCATTCTTGAGGGGCACACAATATGTGGAGCAAAGAAAGCTGGCACAAAAGGCAAGAGCATTTCAATTGGTTAATGGGTTGTACAAAATGGGACCTGACTAATTATTATAAAGATGTTTCATGCATAAAGGAGTGTTTTTAAAGAAGTATGCAAAGGCATAGTCATTGGCCACAACATGGAATACACTTCTAGCAGGTTCATGGTTGCCACCTCCCAGCCAACCAGCCAGCACGAACCAGCTTAAGGACATCAATACAATTAACCTTCACCAAAACAAATAGAGCAATCACAAATGTAACATTAATGAAGCTACATCCTCACATGCACCAATGAGGCACATCAAAATAGCTTCCGCTGCTGAAAATCTTGATAACAAAATGTAAAATATCTGCCAGCCATAGATGTTCCTTATGTTGTCATTCTAAATGACAAGCATTTAAGGAGTTTTCTAACAAAAATGCTGTTCTAAAGAAATCCACCGGTTAGAATGGTGGCTGTATATTGCAGTGAAAGTCTGCCACAAAATTCGAATAACACACACAATGTTGAAAGCTAATTCTATCAAAATTAGAATCCAACACCAGTGCTTCTTTGACATAATGCAAAGTTTTGATCGTTAATAGAGAATTACCTTCCGCAGTATATTTATCACTGTAACTAGAAAGTGCAGTTCCTGCCACTAATGCTTCGCTTTTTGCTTCATTATTAGGTATCACTCCCAATTAAAGGGAGTCACCATGCCAAAAAAATCACCTATACCATTTCTTAATACAAAACCAGCCCCATATTTCTTAGGTTATATCAGTAAGCATTATCAAAACTTAATTTCACGAAGTCCTCAAGTGGGGGGGGGGAGGGGTCTCATTGAGCACTTGGTATAATAGCAGCTCCTTTGGCATTTATGGCTTCCAGTGTTATTTGCTCTTGTCCATGAACAGCGGACCTTTTTCTAATCTGTTGATTCATGTGAAGGGGAAACTATTTTGTTAATTCCTTGTTGGCATTGTCTAGTACATGAAATAAATAATTTTAAGTGAATACAAAATTGTTGTGGTCCAATCAACATTCTTTGGACTGTCTAATAGAATTGCCATAGTTAGCTAAGGGATTGGATCTTTGGAAGGTCCTCTTTAATCTACTGTGTTGTAATCAAGCACTACCCTAAATAAAGCATTTACTGTGTTTTCCTTGTATAAGCAGTCTGGTATATACTTTTCCTTATTTGTAGATTATTGCAAGTCCCCTGGTATCCTCACTGGGGATTTTTCTGCAGTCAAGCTTTGGACTTGGATGCCTTCATAAGTGAAAGCTTACTTGCTCAAAATCAAAATGTATTCAGCTCTTGTAGCCCTTTATGCTGGTATTCAATGAATAACAGGTTACTGTTTCTCTAGTCTATATTCACTCTGTTGAATTTTGAACCAGAACTCAAGAATGCAATAAATAGAAATACAAAACAGATGACACGATAAATTATCCTGGGAAAACCCTCCACCTGAGGGCGAAAAACTCAGCCCCACAAAAGATAGACCCTTTATTGTATGCTCAAAACAATTACAATATTCTCATGCTTATGATTGATAACTCCTTATCAGTCAATCAATAAGCCTTCTTCATAGTTTGATCACTTTAGCTATGTAAATACAAAACATCAAATGCTACAAGTATCTGACAGATACTTCTGACAACAAGAATGTCTTTTACACATTCAATGATCATATACAGAAGAATTCTGTAGCATGTATCATGCATAATACAGAAATATAACACTGTATTTTAGACACATGAATTACCAGAAAGAGTTCACACACTCTGCTGTCTTCACAAATTCTGAAGAGTAAAATCAATATACCGTAGAACTCACACACATGCTAATGCAATACTCAGAAGAATAACTCACAGTAATCTCACATAATGAGAATATTCAGTCACTCAAATCTCAGACTTTCATCTACGCTGCAATCTCACACACTGTTTTGCTAGAATGGTCACCACACACTGAATCATTAAGAGAACTCAACCCGCATCAATTTTCTAAATCCCCTTTTAACACAAGGGGCAACACCCGTTACACATAAATGAACTGATGGCAGTTACACTTGAATTGTCGACACTTGATTCCTTATCATCATCAACAGCCACGTGGACATAAAGAATATTCAACCTTTGACAATACACGGAGAGTCGATTCGGTTCTTTCATAATATCCAAGCACGATATGAATGCACTGGCCAAAACAAAGGTGGAACCATAACCGACAGCTGTTATAGGAGGATGACGATGCAAAATAATATCTGACTCAGCAAATACGACAACAAGGTCTTCACGGTGATAGGCAGAAGTAAACAAGATGAAATTACAAAGGAATTTAGAATTCTGAAAGGAATGAAGGGAAGCAGTAAAGAGATGAATCGTTTCATCTTTACAGCCATTGAACCAACAAACACGAGAACCAGGAATAAAGAGCATGGTCACGGCATTAGTAGTTCCACCAGTCCAGCTAAACCCGAGCATACTGCAAATATTACCTCCGTGTTAGTCCTCGACTTGGATTTAAAACCAGCTGTGAGAATAGGAGAAAATTGGAATCTTCACAGAACTGTTGCAGACCAGATTTGTTCACCATAGACGATCATAGAAAGCTTGAGAGCAGGATAACACCAATAAAGGAAAATAGCACAACCATCGCAGGAAGATGATATCTCCTGCTGCTACCCAAAACATTAACACACTCTATAGACAATAATTGAGTATCTGAAGTATTGAGTAAGCTAACTTCCAGTGGCCATACCTGTGTAAACAAATAATTGAGTTAAAACTGTTAATGGTTAGAGATGTCGGCCAGATTGGTTGGACACTATGGACTCTCGAAGGCACTCCTCCTCATGAGATAGTAAATGAGAAAAGCCAAACAAAATAAATGATAAATCAAACTGTGAAATGCTCTCAAATAATAGCTATGTTTATTTCATTTATTGTTCACTTGAATCTCTTAAAATGAGGGTTTGAATAAAATTCACACCTAGTGGAATCATCTACAAATTGGATGTAATAATATGCAAAAGGGCTATCTTTACCTTCCTAAATAACAGAATACACAGCAGATTTCAATATAAGTGTCCTCCTCACAGGCTATAAATGGAAATTACAGCTTTTAAATAAAAACAGAGCACATAATGGAAGGAAAAGTCCACATGCAGTTAACACAAATATTGTAAATCAGGTTAATCAAATTTACAGGTATAGTGGCTATTGGATCAACTTGCGTGAATACTGTGTGTCTAGCCTTGGTGGCGGGAAGCCTGCAGGAGTATAATTGTTGCAATGAAAATGTAGTTAGCGTACAATGCACATTGTTATGTTTGATAATATTGGTTATCCGGCAATGTATTAGTTGTCCAAATTAAGTTTGTTGTCACTCTTGGGTAGTTTTATGTGTCGGTTGGTTGATGGTTGTGTTCCTCTTGGCAACAGTTGGGTCCCTTAAATATTTGTGTATTGTCAAGGAAATGGAGCATGGTTTAGTCAGATGAACTGGAATCCTTGGCCAACCATCTCTGTTCTTCTTTTCTATAATAATTTCATGAGTAAATAAAGACATATTTTACTCTTGATCTGGTATGCAATGCCATCTGTATTATTATTTCACATATGCAATTTATCGGATATAGCAGTAAAAGATAACCTGTTAAGAGCAACTGAATTTCCACAATCCATGAGATAAGCAAGTGGCTTCTGGATTTGATTGCGTGAGTGTTTTTGCATCAACGTTTTGGATAACCTGTTGGTGCTACATTTTGTATCCTTGATTATTATCATTATGAAAAGCCTCAGTTTTAATGGAAATGCATCATTAATGAAATATTGTAGTTGTCAAGTCTCTCTGCTAGCAAGGTGGTGGTGTATAGTGAAGTGTTCAACTAATTGATTTTTGGTGAAAATTGCACTGTGCTTCTCCGTGAATCCTTTTCAGCTTTTTAACTTTAGCAACTATGAAAAGCATTGTATATTAATCATTCTAGTTTTGTTTTTATATTTTTGGAGATAGAACTTGTTTGAGATGACTCTATCCTACCATTTTAGCGCATGTTAGAGGATCTAATTATCAGAGATCTGCATCAGTTGTTTGTGCTATTATTTGAGTTTCAACTGATGAATATGGAATTTTATTTGTTACAGGTCAGCATTATAAGTGTGGCTTTCTCTCAATCAGAGTTACTGCAGAAGGAAGTGTTTCTGGTTGAAACATTGGAAACTGTCTCAAAAGAGATGATGACACATTTGAAAGCGGTTTGCTTTCTACGTCCTACAGCAGAAAACATTCAACACTTAAAACGACACTTAAATTTTCCACGCTTTGGAGAATACCACTTGTGTAAGCTCTGTCAAATATGAATGCCGATGGCATGTCATATTGAATTCTGCCCTTCTTGTGCATGGTTTGCTTGCACTGCTGGATGTTGGAATTTATGCATTGATTCTGGTTGCAGATTTTTCTAATATATTGAAGACTCACTACATTCAGATTCTTGGGGATTCTGATGAGAATGAAGTTGTGCAGCAAGTACAGGTATTTTTGAGGCATTGCTGCAGAAAAATAAACTTAGATGACTCTTTGTGGTGAGAGTCTTGTGGGACATATTCTTTATGAAATTCTTTAGACTTCTTGTCAGAGAAGTGTATGTCAAAATTGAACATTTTTTCTAACCTCCTACAAACACTATTCTTCAATGCCTTCTGAAACTTTTGGTCCTTAGAAAAATAAACTCACAGTATCTTTGACCTCTTTAACACAAAATGAAAATTTATGTAACATGATTATTAATATAATGAAGAATGCATGCTTATATTGCCACATGCTCTTAAAACAAACTCTTAAATTCACTTCAATTTGGCTCTTGCAATACATTTCCAAAATATGTGTGACCATATGACTAAATAACTAACTACACATCTGTCCAATTTCTAAAGTGGAAAGAAATTATTTCTTATTCTAACAGCTCCAGAATAAAGACAAAAATATATATTCATAAAAATGAGACTAGGGCTGATGTAGATGTACCTTATCATCTCGTAATGAACATGTTGATTTGATTCTACCCTATCATTGACTGTAATTAATTAATATTTTCTGTATACTAAATTGAACAACAATGAGGAGCCTACTAAGCCTCATCGCAGCTGATCTCCTTAATAGACAAAGGCATTGATATGGCATGTTTGTTCCTGTGAAGTGTTGAAAATAAAGATTGTTTGGGATAGTATTTGTCAAGATAATTGATCTATAAGTTCTGGGGATTTGCTACGTGGAGCTCTTTTCTGAATTT
This sequence comes from Chamaecyparis obtusa, assembly GCA_027943335.1. NCBI lineage: Eukaryota > Viridiplantae > Streptophyta > Pinopsida > Cupressales > Cupressaceae > Chamaecyparis > Chamaecyparis obtusa. Next base: position 3,103,658 of record BSBK01000589.1, read on the forward strand.
ATTTGCTGCTTATTGTATTTCCCAAACTAATGGAGTGTTAATTTGAGATCTCGATACATTGAGTGGATCTTTCCTGATAAGATGTAGTCTTCAAACCTGTGCTGCTGCAAAGGCATAGCATTCTTTTATTGTAAATAATTCTGGAGACTTTCATCTAATCTCTTTGAGAAAATGTGTAAGCAATATAAAACTCTCTTTTTTCAATTTGTTTGGTATGTTGTGTCCTTTCACACGAGATCTCATAAAAGATCTCTCACTTCTTAATGTATTCTGTTTTGATGTAAGGCTAATTGCCGGCGCATGGATTTCTTGATTTTAAATTAGTATGAAATTTTGTAAGAGCTACGATTTTGGCGTTTTTGGAGTAGGGATATCATTGGAGAGTTGCAAACTGGTCTTGGGAAGAGTTTTCAGTTGCTTTTGAGGTCTCTTAGACAGACTAGGGGCTGAGATTATTTTGGAATACTTAACCGAGTGTGTCCAAAATTTTGGTGGACATTTTATCCACAAGGGGTACCTCCAAGTTACTTCCTTTGTGTCGCCATTTTTATTGTATTTTATCCCTCTTTAATCTCTATTCCTTATTCAGCTAAATCTTGTGCAAGTAATTAGGTCAATTGTTACTCTCATAATGTTCTTTATTAATTTCCATAAGCTGGTATGGTAACTAACTCGAGGTATAACCTTGATAGTATATGGATCACTTAGTGTTAAAAATATACCAAATGAAGAACTGACATTCCTTCAAATCCAAAGGTCACATAAAATTGTTGCTTTCCAGTGAATGCAGCATTGTAAATGCTTTGTAAAATCTCTTAAATGAAGACTGGAGCTCAGCTATATGGAAAACTGATATGCAATGTGCTTGCTTTCCTTTTTCACTTGCCGGATACCATGTCCAACCTTGAAACAATCCATCTTGTTTTGCATCCAAATAGCTATGCTCTCTGCTGTTACCTCTTCTTGTGCAGTGAACAACCGAAAATTCAACACTAGATATTGTTCTGTTTCCATTCAAGAATTTTTCTAATGGAAGGATACTGGAAAACAAAAATAGAAGCTTCCAAGCTGTGAACCAATTCAATAAATGGTAAACAAATTGGTTTTTGTTCTTGTCTTGTTTGGGACAAGTTTGGCAATGACCCAGATTTTTTAATGTGTTCATATGATGATTTCGGTCTGGGACATGCTAATTTTCAGACTCTGGTAAGCATATTCTGCACTGAGAAAATTTAACCCTAAATCTAGGTAGCCTAAAACATGGAAACTTTAATCAAAACAATGAACGGTGAGAATCTGGCCTTGTATTTATCTATGCTCTGTTTGTCACATGCTTCATCTTTTGCAACCACCCATATCAAATAGTGATTTCCCTTTTGGTCTTAGCTGTCTCCTGAACATCATTCCGCATAATGGAGTGGTATTCCTCTGCCATGGCATCTTGCTACACTTGCTTTGAATTTGCCTCCTCCAAATTGGGAGCCTTTGCGTCAACAACAGAAGACATTAGTGCAAAATAACTCATAAACTACTTGAGTGGATGACTCACCAAGAAGGAAGTCTCTGACACACCTATTTTTTTATCTTATTGGCTTCTTGCCTGCTCTAGAAGGTGATTAGGTATTTGCTCCCTCAGTAGAACTTGGCTAAACAACATTTCATATTGTTGTACTTTGTGGATCAACTGTGGGGACAACAATCTATTCACCCTCCTCAACCCCCATAAGATGTTTCCAAGAATTAGAGGACAAATTATCCTCGTTAAATTTCATGTCTTGGGTAATTACTATCTTTTTTTGTGATGAAACATGGACTTTGTAAGCCTTGGATGACACACTATATCCAGCACATCCTCCAAGCTAGAGTATTCAAGCTATATCCTCGTATACTTTGGTGCTTCCAAATACTTGAAAATGAGAAATATGTCATGCCCCTGCCACAAATTAGATTATAAATTATAATTTAGATTATAAATGATATCTGGCCATCATCAAAGGATTGGAGATTAGAAAATATATTTGATATTCATCAGCAGAATGAGATTAGAAAGGAAGATAAATCATATTCTATTGCTGGCAGGCTTCATCTGACATCATACTGATATGATGCAACTTATCTATAAATTAATATTGATCTACAGATTATTATATCTGAATAGTGAAATCAGAAATATATATATGGACTAATATATATATATATAACTGTTCATAACTCATTTGAGGTTAAGTATATTCACAGCCTATCCCTTAAGTCTCTTTCTATGGCCCCTTTTGAGGACAGGTTGGTTGTAGGGAATGGCTGGAGTACTTCCTCACAAGGTGGTTGAATCCCAAGAGAAGCTAAGGCATATATTTTGGAAAACCTTCAGGGCATAGTCCCAAGATGAGTATGAATGTGTTCTGGAAGCTTTGAGGGAATCCACTTGTAGATTGGTATCCGAGTGCCCTATGACAAGTACTCCTTGTTCTCCTTAGGTTTGAGTTTGGAGAGAAGTAAGAAAGTGGGCTTACATATGTTAACTATCAAATATATTATGAATTATTCATTGTTTCCTTAAATTAATTTGATTTAGACGCATAGTAATGTATGTTAAACTTTAGAAATTGACAGCCTCCGAGTAGGGGACATTACACGCAGGTGTTAATAAACCATGGCGGGTCCCATGTTCAAGCATATGAATATCTTAAAGGTGGCACATATCAACTAAATCGTGGGTTATGTTCGTACACGTACAAGAAATAATAAAAGATTAAATGATATTCAATTAAAAGGCCAAAGAGGGTGAATGAAGGGTTGTGTCTATTGGAGATGTTTATGTATAATGAAGATAAATCAAAGGGAAAGGGAATTAAGGAATCAATCAAGCAATCGATTGTGAATAAATCAAGTGACTTGCAAATAAGCAATTACAAGTTTGAGCCAAACTGATAATGAACTGAAACAGATTCAATTCCATGAGATGGAAGAAGACAGATGATCAGTCTAAGGGGGGACATTGAAGAGCAGCCATTAATGAGGTTCATGGTCACAATCCTTTATGCAATATTAAAAATGACTCCCTGCCAAAGGTATAATGATCTGCTGCCTAAGGAAACGTTTTGGAGATCATTAAAGATGCAGTAAATTGCACAGGCAATCCGCAGATAAGAAAAAGCTGCAAAAGAAGAATAAATTGAGTTGTGAATCCCAAATGAAGGATTAATTAATATTATGAAACTATAATAAAAAGTTTATTGCCAAGGGCATTGGGAGAGTTGCGACTTTTGGTTGAAGATCCTATATATAAGGGGAAGAAGATTATCATGGAAAATGTATTTTATATCTGATTTGCATTCCTTGTGGAATGTCAAACATGGTTCAGAAAATAGGGATGCAAACTCTTCAAGGAGAAATCGAGAGTTTTAAGGACAAAAGCCCTTAAATTCTCTTAGCAAGTTAAGGATGAAAATCCTTAATCTTGCCATTGCTGAGTTACGGACAAAAAACCCCTGATTCAGGCAGATCTGGAAGCACTTTCAAAGTAGACATAAAAGAGGCTATACTCGGAGTTTGAAGGAGACTTATAGCAGAAAACCAAGGTAAGTTCTGTTTTCAGAATTCTTCATAGAATTATAAAGTTGAGTAATATAATAAAATTTCATCATTTTAGATAAAGTTATAATTATAAATATACTGCAATTATTATTCTAAGTTGAATTATTGTTTTTGGGCAAAACTTAGAAATGTTCTAGAGAGTGACATTAGAAAACATTAGGCTTCTCTTTTGGAGTCTTTAACACCTTGTGGAGGATGCCTTTTTAGGATGTAAACAACAAAACTACACACCTCTACCCAAAGAAACATTGGCAAATTTAGGTCATGGATCATAGCCTTCATTGTCTCAATAATGTATCCATTTTTCCTTTGTACAACTCCATTATCTTGAGGATTGTAGGCCACAAACAGTTCCATTTTGATCCCTACATCCATGCAAAAGGAATCAAAGTTCTTGAAGGTATACTCGCTTTCATTGTTGAACACCACAACATCAATTTTTTTGCCTGTTTGACTCTCCACCAAGAGTTTTGAACTCTTTTACCTTAGTCTTTTTTTCTTAATGATGAAAGTAAACCTTCAATGGACCATCTTTTCTTGAGACCATTGGTCGATTCTTTTTTTGACTTTACAAGCAATTATTTAAATCTATGATTGTAAGCCTGTACATTTTCATTCTTACCTTGTTCTGTATTGTAATTTTTTGCAACTATTTCATTACCATTGGGAAGCAACTTAAACTCTTCTTTGAAGGCCTTCTTTAATCTCTATCATGTGTTTTAAGGTACATGGTTGCTTTTTGTATACCAATCAGTTGCTACACCCGACTAGGTGGCTGGAAAATATTGTATCCAAATTGTCTTATCATCCTGCCCATTTGTTTGAATTGTTTCACAAGTCTTACAGTGCCTCATAGGATCCTTTGATCCATTGCTTGTAAAGTTGGGTAACTTTTTCTTTTCTATGCTAGGGTTTACCATGGTTTTGTTCTAATGCAAACCTAGCACTTGGAACTTGCTTGCTAGAGAGTTTTGATTTGGATGTTTCAGTGCTTCTCTTGCACTCTCAACCACTTAGGAATCCTCTACGCTTTCCTTAGTGTTGGCATCCCTAGTGCTTGCTTCACCTTTAGATTCTCTTTTATACACCGTTGGCTTGACTTCTTCTACTTTTATGGATACCCTTTCAATGCCTTGAAGGTTACTCTTGTCCAATTTTGTGAAGAAATATGACTTAGTCTCCCAACTCACCTCATCTAGAGAAGGTTGTCTTGATTTTTCCACTTGGTTGAAGAGATTGACCAGCATTTGTTGGGTTGTGGTAAGTGCATGGCTATCTCCTCCCACTCTGGCTTCATATGTTGTCTTGCAGTGGAAATATTTTTGTTTCTCTGACTATGGCTCCAACTTCAACTTCTTTTTTGAGATGGGCTCTAACTTTCAACTTGTATTGCTGGGGTTTCTTTGACTAGTTCTCATGGTCCTCTTCTCCATTCTCTTTGTTCTACAATACTTAAGGATTGCTTGATCTCTTAGACTTGACCACCTTGTCTCTTCCCACATTTATTGGGGTATAATGGCATGAATCTCTCAAACCTGATCTGATTTCTTTTAAGGCAACAATGGAAATGTTTGTTCTTCTATCTGATAGAATGAATACTTGAAATAGTGAACAGAATTAGACTAGAGATGGTCAGCGAAGGATCATATTTCATCTGACTAGATCATACCTAACATTACAAAATCTATTTAAAGAACCTGACAGTTGCCAAGAAGAACACAATTGTCAACTAATCAACTCTTATAACTATCCAAAGTTGACAAGCAATTAATATATAGTTGGATAACCCTTATTGTTTAAAGATAATAAGAGGCATTTTACAGTAACTACACGCTGGAGCCATTTGGCTTGATTTTTGTCCTCCAAAATATACTTATACTTTATTATTAACATAATTGATAATATGTTATGTAGCGAAAGCTTACGCGGTCATATTAAAATCAGATTCTAGTTGAATTATGTTCGGAAGTTTTCTTATCACTTTTAATTCTGACTTACTATTATTTTAAGTGAATAATAAATACTACCAATAACTATGTTACAATAATCGCTAAGAATGATAGAAGTCTCCAATAGGTTACAATTTTTTTTTTATTATTATTTGTAATTTTTAAACTAAAACAGTTATAACTGTAAGTTGTACTAGTTTGATGTTTTTAAAGAGTTAATGGGGTGCCACAACTGGCTTAATCTTAGCCCCTCATCCTTCAATTTATTATCAAAGTGTTGTTAATCTCGACACCTTCCCTTAAACTGTTGAAATCATTTTGAAATATTACCTTCCACTTCCAACTCTTGGTATCTTCAATGTAAATATGGTGCTTCGTGTTAGCAGAATGTTCTGCCTGGGCTTATTTGTCAACAAGTCTGTATGTTATGTTCATATTTTGCTGTTAGTGTTTGAGTACTTATTCTACGCTCTTTTTAGTTTATCTCTGAAGCCAATATACTGTTTTTTTAGTTTCTAGGATGGTGCACATTATGATAGAATATGTTGTTTTTGTCTATATGTTATATTTTGTTGCGAGTGTTAAGTTCTCCATGGTTATCTTTTGGATATCTCTGAAGGCAATATACCGTTTTCTAGGTTGATGCACGTTATGATAGAATATAATTTTTTTTGCCTATATGTTATGTTCATATTTTGCTGTTAGTGTTTAATTACTCTATGGTCATCTTTAGTATATCTCTGAAGCCAATAAACTGTTTTCTAGGGTGATGCACATTATGCTACAATATAATTGTTTTTCCCTTAGCAAAGAAAAATAAGGGAAAAGTCAAGTCTCCATGTTATGTTTTACATATCTTTTCAACAAGGCATGCCCAATGAATTGGACGGATTTCTTCTAATTTTTCCCTTGTATAACAATTTGATGCTCTCATTGCATGCCAACACTAATTATGGATATTTGTCAAAAGACTCTCACAAAAGTGTGCTTACGTGTTTCAAAGATGGGAATAATGTGAAGTCTTTAGTCATTTCTTACTACCAGAGCAAATGAATCGTAACAATACATTTAATAGGCAAAATGTACTCAGTACTAACTATGGCATGGAACTCTGTTAGAGTAATCTACCTGGCTCCCCAATAAATATGATTCCTCCTTGTAATTTGTTTCATCATTTTTAAATTTATGCATCAGTTCTGGAACTTACAATTGAAAGTTTTAAACCAAATTCTTTTACATCTTTCTACTTTTAAATGGATGTGAAATTATTATGGATGACTCTTTCCATAAGATATTTCAAAACATAATGGCTGGATGTTTTACTTAATGTTTTATTTCTATATGATTCAACTCCTGGTATGAATTGGTGATTGCAGAAATTCATTGTGGATTTTGTTGCTGTTGATCCCTACCATTCATGCTAATCACCTGTTTATATGAAATTGTGACTGCAGGAATTCTACGAGGATTATTTTGCTGTCGATCCCAATCATTTCACACTAATCACCTGGTTGTATGAATTTATGACTGCAGGAATTCTATGCAGATTTTGTCGCTGTTGATCCCTATCATTTCACACTAAATTTGCCATCAAACTATGTCTATATGCTGCAACCAGTCTCAGATCCCCAGAACAGTCAGCGCTTCTGTGACCGTGTGGTTGATGGCATAGCTGCAGTTTTCTTGGCACTTAAACGGCGGCCTGTTATTCGATATCAAAGTAGCTCAGACGTAGCAAGAAGGATTGCACAGCAAATTGCAGTAAGCAGTTTTCCTAGGCAAAGTTCTAGTTTATTTTGGTATTTACTTTTCGTCATATTTTGTAAGGAGTCTTGCACAATTTTCTAGTCATTTAAAATTTTGATTTTTAGATTTTAGGCCATTCAATATCAGATGTTTTATGCTATTGTTGATTTCTGCAGGGACTCATGTACGAAGAAGAAAGTGGCCTCTTTGATTTCAGACGTTCAGAAGTTGCTCCCCTGCTTTTAGTGCTTGATAGACGAGATGATCCTGTGACCCCTTTACTGAATCAGTGGACCTATCAGGCACTGCCTCAGACAATTGCAAATTCTTAATTTAATTTATTTATAATTAAATGGTTTTTCTTGTGTAGGTGATTTGACTCCATAATTTGGTTGTAGGATCCTTTGCTAATGCAATTTTTCATATCTCTTTTCAGGCAATGGTACATGAACTTTTGGGGATTAAAGACAATAAAGTGGATTTAAAAAATCTCCCTAAAGTTCCAAAGGATCAGCAGGTTTTTATTTTTTTATTTTTTAAATTGTCAACTTTCTTTTACCTCAATGGGCTATTTATGTTTTCTTGTAGCATTCCTAAAAATTCTCTTCATATTCCACTGGAATAGGAGGTTGTGTTATCATCAGAACAAGATGCCTTCTTTAAGGCAAATATGTATGAGAATTTTGGTGATCTTGGAATGAACATTAAACGAATGGTGGATGAATTCCAGCAAAAGGCAAAGAGTAATCAGAACATTCAGACTTTAGGTATGCCTTCAATGGAGGATTTATTTTCTTTACTTTGGCATTTAATGAATTGGCATCTCATCACATTTTGTCATGTGTTCCATGAAAGTAGTTTAGACTATAGTGAGTATGATATATGTATCCTTAATACAAATGCTCTGGAATGAATTATAAAACTAATTATGTGTCTTCTTGTGCAGAGGATATGGCCAAATTTGTTGATAACTATCCCGAGTACAGGAAGATGCATGGAAATGTTTCAAAGCATGTCACAATGGTTACTGAAATGAGCAAGATTGTTGATGAACGAAAATTAATGTCTTTATCACATACAGAGCAGGACTTAGCATGTAATGCAGGGCAGGTGGCAGCTTTTGAGGTATTTTCCATGTCGATTTTGGACTATGCAATTGTTTGGTTGCATGGGTCATGCATCTTCCTTTCTTCAAAGAATATATTTTCTTTGGTAATGGAGATTCTGTATTATTGTTGCTCAAGAACACATGAAATACCATTGTGACCATATGTGCATGATAATAAAATTTAGAACATCTGTATGATTTATTTCTTTAGTGATAAACAAATTGTTATGCATTATTGTTACTCAAGGATACATGAAGCATGATTCTGTCTAAATGCTTAAAATAACTAGAATTCAGAATATTAATTAATAACGGTTGGGATGTAATCAAGATCCAAATTTCCATTACCTTGAAATTTTACTTCCAAAATGGCTGATGCCTTACAGTGCCTGTGTGTTGACGCGAGTTTGTAAACTTTCTATTTCTTCGTCAATGTCTTTTTGCCTTTTTTGTAAACAAAATCTCAAATTTCAATGTCATATTTGAGAATTTGCATGTATGACCCACAGTTGTTGGTCTAAGATTTGTGAGTGAACTATAGTGATTGTGACCTACCTAGGGTTTGCACAGGTATGCAAAATAACAGATATCTGAATTAATCAAGCTCCCACTATGAACAGCAACGAAGACCAGACGTTGTAGGGCTGCTGCGTACTCCAGATACCACTATAATAACCTTAACAATGAATTGCAAACTGACCTATTTCCAAGTTATCTCTGTTCATAATCAATCATAGCAAACAGGATATGAATCTGATTGAATTCAATACAAGCGTAGAGGAAAATGATGTTTACATCACCACCTCATCTCTCAAACAATTAGGAGTACATATCTGATTGAAAGAGCCAAATCTAACTCAATACAAACCAAATAGAAGCCATATCTGATTAGTAGAGCCAAATCTAATTCAATACAAGCCAAATAGAGGCTTTGTTCAGCCAGGTCCCGTCAGGGACTAATACCTACAGTGCTATGTTGTTCAAAATTAGGTACTTTGCTGAACTGAAGAAGATCTGGAGATTGACTTGTAGCCTAGCGAATACAGATCGGGAAAATGAGTTGATCTTCTGTTAGTACTACTCCAACCCAGGCCTCAGAACTGGGTTAAATTCCTTTTGCTTACACTCAGATTCAAAAAATATTCATCCAGAAATCCATCCTCTGACCTGGATGGGTGTTTGGGGCTTCCAACTGGTTGTCGGTTCAATACTGTACTGAGCTGTCCATAATGTGACTTGCTCCTCATGTGAAATGGCAGCTAGACGAGGGTGATAAATCTGGACTGGTGCATGGCCTGGAGAGGGCAGTCTCAAAGTATTGCGCATTTTCCCCCTCCATACAATTCACCCTGCGCGACCTGCAGGATGCAACATCAGCTTATGTGCAATACAAATTCCAGAACTGTCAAATTCAGGTAAGGGTTCGCATCCTAGCCTGATTGGGGGTTTTGGGGGTTTTGTACCAAAACTCAGCTTCAAACTCTTGAATTTGAAAGGCAGTTGAAGGTCAAAACTAGTGATGATCAAAATGGAGTCAGGTTTCCTGCTTGATACGTCTCTAGAATTGGCACATAGGAACCGAGAGTTGGTGCCCTAAATTTGAAATTAAAAAATTTATAATAATATATTAAAAATACTATATTTAATATTTAATAGATGTTATATAACTATAGTGTTTAAAAAACCTTTTATTATAAATTTTTTTATTTCGTGTCCCCTGGATGGAGGGGACATGACAGTCCTCCCTACTTGGATTTTGCTTGTCTTCGAGCAAAAACAACTCCAAAAGTGCGACCCATTTCATGCCAAAGGAACCTATTGACTTTGGGCACTGCTCTATCATACTTAACCCAAACACATTGCCATCTTCTGTAGTGTCCCCTTTTGGGCACCTTATACTTTGCCCTAAATTTACAAATCCACAATAAAACAGGAGCAAAAATGTAGTTAGAGATGTAATTCTTACTTGAATAAGATGAGATAAGTTTTTTTAAATATCTGAAGTGTGATTTCTTACATCAGGTTGATCTCTTAGATCGATGTCCTTTATCAAATGGAATTCTTTTGCTCAGTCTACTCTCAAAATTTTAATAATACTCTTTTATTGTTGCTTCTTTTTTTCTCTGAATGAAATTGCCTTTATACTTTATTGGTGAAAGGGTCACCACCTTTCATTAGAATTGAGTCATCACTCTTCATTGTTGCCTTTGAGAAAAATATAATATTCCCCAAATTGCTCTCCCTTGGATGTCCTCAAATGAAATACTCTCCCTTTATATCTTCCAATGTGGGAGAGAGTCACACCTCTTCACCATGTTTGCCCTTTGCAAAAGTTACAACCTTCGACAATTGCTACTGTTTGGATGAGTCACAATCCTTCATTATTTATGCCATTTGAAAGAGCCACAACTCTTCATAATTGTCCCTCTGTGAAAGAGTCACAAACCTTCATAATTACCACCTTTTCAAAGAGTTACAACCCTCCATAACTTTTGCCCTTTGAAGGAGTCACTTCTTTATTTTCTTCTCATTTCCTTTTTCTCCTCTTAATTCTTCCTTGCTTCACACCTTCCCTTTTCTCTTCCTTCCTCTCTCCCCGTTTCAAATGCAGTTCTGTTCTCCCTTTTTATATAATCTCACATTTGAGAAAGTCACAAATTTTCATTTCATACCTTTTTACCCTTCATTATCTTAAATAAATTTAATTATGTTATATTTTAATTTTATTATTAGTATTTAATAATTTATTATTAAATCCTATTTCTAAAAAGGGGACATCACAGTTCGCCCTTCCCAAAATTGCTTGTCCTCAAGCAATGATTGAATGATCATGGAATCCCATCTATGATCCACCTTTTGCTGCACAACTTTGATATTGTCAATGTTTTCTCCCTTATTTTGAATGTGAATTATGATCGATAGTAAAAACTTGGCAAAGCTTAACTTAAGACAAGTTTACTCTCTTCTTCAAGAGGAAAGGATCAAGGCCATCTCATAATGGTGCCAATTGAATTTGCAAAAACCAATGTTTGCATGATAGGATGCCTCACATTCATATCTTTTGGTTCACTCTTAGTTATCTCTTCTTCTAGATCAACTAAAAACATAGAGCAAAGTGCAAAGCATACACTTGAAAACACAAAGTATGCACATGAATGCTTGAATACATGGAGCATACATGAACTAGGCACATGAATAAATCTAGACACAAAGCATACACGTGAAAACACATGGCATATACATGAAAACATGGAGCATACACATGAATATATGTAGGCATAGTTCACTTGGCCCACAAGAGGCAGGAACGTCCAATCAGGACTGAATCCATCTCTTGGAGTAACCAATCCACAAGAGAGGCAAGAACGTCTAACTAGGACTGGATCCATCTCTTGGAGTAATCAATCCTTAAGAGGTAGGAATGTCTAACTCGAACCAGATCCATTTCTTGGAGTAACCAATCCACAAGGGCCAAAAACGTCCAACTAGGGCTAGATTTATCTCTTAGAGTACCCAATCCACAAGAGGCAAGAGCGTCCAACTAGGACTAGACCCATCTCTTGGAGTAACCAATCCACAAGAGGCAGGATTGTCCAACCAGAACTAGATCCATCTCTTGGAGTAACCAATCCACAAGAGGCAAGAATGTCTAACCAGGACTAGATCCATCTTTTGGAGTAATCAATTCATCATTTAGCCCACAAAAGGCAAGAATGCCCAGCTAGGACCAAATCCATTTCTTGGGGTAACCAATTCATTACTTATCCCGCAAGAGCTAGGAATGTCCAACTAGGACTAGATCCATCCCTTGGGGTAACCAATTCATCATTTAGCCCACAAGAGGCAGGAACTTCCAACTAGGACCAGATCCATCTCTTAGGGTAACCAATTCATCACTTAGCCCACAAGGGGTAGGAACGTCCAACCAGGACTAGGGGTAATCTAACTTGCTTCTCATCTCAGTCATAGGGTTGTCACTTCTCATTATCCTTCCATGTAGGTTAATTCTCAAAACCCTTGTCCCTCTTCTATCCTCTTCTCGATTTAGAAAGTGTGAATATCTCTTTTTGGATGTCATACCTTCATCCACACAACGTAGGGTTGGCTTTTTTGTATCATGTTATATGGACTGTCATCTTATCTTTCAACTCTACCTTTGATACAAGTCTTCAACCTATGTCATAAGGTTTGTGTTCGAGTTTGACAACAATAAAATTAAGATGAAGTTTGACTAGGACAAAAAGTTCGAAAAAAAATTCGGCATTAAGTTCGACTTATATTATTATTATTTTTTTAAGCAAGCTCTGCCTAGGGGGCAGTATCCCATTATATTGCATAAAAAAGAAATTACATAGGGAGAAGGAACTCCAGTTTGAACAATCAACAGTGATCAGTGGTATAAATACATAATCCCTTGACCAATCTCTAACAGCCTAGCTCCTATTTCCTCGGGAAAAAGGTTCCCATTTGCCTGAACAAAGGCTTCGAACTTTGCCAAGTCGTAATCCTTCACGCCTGCATTGAAGATTGTCCAAGCCTTCTTCATCAAGGTCTTCTTGCCTTTTGCCTCCAGTGCGAAATGACCCAACAAGCAGTCGCTTGTAAGCTGTGTGTCAATGCTATCCATTGCAACTGCCACCTCTATATACAAGTCATCCACCACAATCCTGCGAGCCATGCCAAAAGCAGGCAGGGAATGACTGAGAATTTGGATAAGAGGTTGAAACAGATCTGCTATCAGCCTTCCGTCGTGAACATGATTTCCGGCCCAGTAATCTCCTCCCAGAATCATCACCATAGTCACCTGCTCCTCGTTAGCCCGACTGAAGATTCTTTGAATTTGCTCTTTCGGGGATTCCATCAACGTTTCCACCTTATCGCATCGGCAGCTTATACCCAAATAGTTCGCCATTGTTTGTGCGATACACACGAGTTCAAGGGGACCTTAAATAGATAATTCTGTCTCACCTTCGATGGGACTCTGCGTAAAAAGAAGAAACTACGTTTAAGCCTGGCTGCAACAAAGGACTGATTCACAAGAACCATCCTGTGAAGACCGTCAACAAAGCCTTGTAAGGGGACTCTTCAGCTATCACGCGCGTTGGCAAAACACCTCGTCCCCCATTGCCAACGCCATCAAAACATCTACCTCTATCCTATTCCGGTCCTTGTGAAAGAATCTAGATCTGCGGATAAGATATGCTGTAGATCTCCTGGCATCGGATCATCCTTTCCAAATTCCAAGTCTGACACTCCGTCGATCCCCAAATTCGCCAGATAGTCAACCGCTTTATTACCTTCTTGGTAGACATGATGAATATGGAAATCGCCCAGGTTCTTCAAAAGTTCATTTAATCTGGGGAGCCAATTAGCCAGCCTCCAATTGTGAAACTCAGACTTCGAGACTCCGTTAAGAATTATTTGAGAATCTCCTTCGATAATAATCTTATCTATGTCGTTGCTCACACACCAGTTGAGCCCTACCTCCATGGCTGATATTTCGGCCACATTGTTGGTGGTGAAACCCATATTCCTAGTGATGCCTATCAGAACATCTCCCTTATCATTCCTAATAATAGCGCCCAATCCACTCCTGTCGGAATTACCTTTGCTCGCTCCGTCAAAGTTCAACTTGGCCCATCTGCTCGGGGGAGCCTGCTAGAATGTTTGCTTCCTCTCCGCCTTCTTATTCTTGAGTTTGTGGTCCCCCCGATGTTTGATCAACCACACCTTCTCCATATCTGAATCCCATTTTGTCATGAACTTATAGTTCAGCCCCATAATTTTGCTATTCACTACTACTTCAATCGCAACTTGGATTTTTACCTTGAGCTGGTTGACCTCCAGTGCTTCCTCCTTAAAGATCCTTCGATTGCGTTCCTTCCACACATGCCAAACCAACAGGGAGGGGCTCACCATCCAAAAAAGTCCCCACTTAGAGTGAAATCTGTCAATAGGCCATGAGGATAGAAAATCCTTGATCGAAGCATTCCTGACTGCGTGCCATTGCAGCCTTCCGAGTAACCAATCCGAGCAATCTCTAGCTATTGGACACCAGAAAAGCAAGTGATCTGTAGACTCCTCTTCTTGTCTACACATGATACACCAATTGGGGCCAAATATCCCAATCGACTTTAGTCTGTTACCTGTCAATATCTTGCCATGCGAAGCAACCCAAAGGAAAGCCCCCGCCTTCAGTAACGGCCATTTGCCCCAGCACAACTTGGAAGGCTAGTAGTCACAACTCTGCCTGTGCCTTAACAATTCATAACCAAGGTTTACCTTGTAGTTGCTTGATTTGGCTGCGCTCCATATCAATGAGTCTTCCGCATTCAAACAGGTCACAATTCTGTGATTTAATAGCTCCTGCAAGATTGCAGCATTGGCTGAAGAAGGATCTCTGATACTTTTCCACCAAGCCCTAGTGGAGGAAGGAGAGGGGAAAAACAAATAGTCCGCCACCCTACTACCTTCCGAAGCTTCCATCCGATTCACCCACTCTTTGTTTGAGAAGAAGCTTTCTAAAGGCCTATCACTGTGCCATGAGTCTCTCCAAAACAAAGCTCTCTGCCCATTGCCAATCTGCCACGTGAGATGCTTTGTAAGGATCTTTCGACTTTCCCAAATGAGTCCACAAAAGGGGAGCCAGCCTATGCGTTTGCTGCTGTCAATATTCTGTCCGGGGCACAGGAGTCTAGATATTTCGCATTCATAATTCTACACCAAGGTTTATTTGGGGATTTATACATTTTCCACGCCAATTTGGCGTCCAGTGCTAGATTCCGAGTGTCCATTTTCCTTAGCCTTGCGCCCCCTTCATCCTTGGCCAAACAAGCCGTGTCCCAATTAATGAGATGAATCCTCTTATCTGTTTTTGAGCCTTCCCAAAGAAAGCTTTTTAACAAACCATCTAGAGCTGAGGAAGCTCTATTGGATAACCTGTAGACAGGCAAATAGTATGTTGGAATAGCTGATAGTACTGATTTGATCATGAGGATCCTTCCCGCCTGAGAAAGCCACCTCTTCTTCCATGAAGAGGCTTTCGACCGACATTTATTTACCACCCCCTCCCAAAGCTTATTATCCACGCGGCCCGCATAGAGAGGGTCTCCTAAATATGAGATCGGGAACTCTCCTTGTTCAAATTCCAAGATGGCATTGATGGTTGATCGAGTCCGCCTGTTGGTATTTAGGAAGTAGACCCTCGATTTGACCTTATTAATGATTTGGCCCGATTCCCTTTCATAAGTGTCCAACATTGACTTGATCATCTTAGCCTCATTGACCGTGGCCTCCCCAAAAAGGATGGCGTCATCTGCAAACTGGGAGTGAGATATGGGATCCAAATTGTTGTGAATCGAAATCCCTCGCCAGCTGCCAATCCTTGTATGCTGTTTGATGAATCTCCCCAGAGCTTCTGCCATCAACACAAATAAAAATGGAGACAGGGGATCACCTTGTCTTAACCCATTAGTAGCTTGGAAGAAACCAGATACCGAGCCATTGACAAAGATGGAGAAATGCACAGATGATATACAGAAAAGAATACATTTAAGCCATTCTTTACCGAAGCCAAAACGAGAGAGGATTTTGTGGAGGAATGGCCAGCGAACTCTGTCATACGCCTTGGTGATGTCTAGTTTGATGATCATACCTGGTTTTTTATCCTTGTGCAGGCTGTGAATAGATTCGTCCGCCAAGATAATGCTGTCCACAATCTCACGACCTGGTACAAAACCATGCTGCTCTACTGAGATGATCCTATTAAGCATCAACTTTAATTTGTTGTCCATAGCCTTGGACAGGATTTTGTATAGGGAGTTGCAGAGCGCGATTGGCTGGTAGTCGTCCATAGACAACCTATCTTTCTTTTTAGGGATCAATGCAATGACGATGTTGTTCATCTCGTTCACAAACTGGCCTGAAACTCGGAAGGATTCCACCACTTTGAGTATGTCCTCTCCCATAAATGCCCAACATTTCTGAAAAAATTCCGACGGGAAGCCATCCGGACTTGAAGCCTTGAAAGGGGGATTGTCGAAAGTAGCTCTTTTGATTTCTTGCAATGAAAACGGTCGGATCAACTGTAGGTTATCAGCATCAGAAGTCTAGGAATGCTGATGCAGATGGGGGCAGAGAATCATTGGACACTCCTAGAAGGGATTTAAAATGAGAGACCGCAATCTCCTCAATGTCTTCCGCCTTGTCCTACCACCTACCATGGTCATCTTGAATACGATTGATCCTGTTATGAGATCTTTTTGATTTAACCGAAGCATGGAAGAACTTGGTGTTTAGGTCTCCATCGCTGATCCAATGTTCCCTAGACTTGTCTCTCCAATACACTTCCTCTCTGAGCAGGAGTTCAGACAATTCACTTTTAAGCAATTTTTCTTTTTCAAAATCAGCATTGGACATCCTTGAAGCAATCACAGAGTTATTTAGATCCTCAAGTTCTTTCTCCACCCTAATCTTTTCAGAGAAGATGTTCTTAAAGGAAACCTTGTTCCATTCCTTGATTTTGTCTTTGACCTCCTTGAGTCTTTTGACAAACACAGAACTCGGGGTGCCCGTGATATGGTTGCTATCTCTCCACCACCCCTCTAATTTTGGTAGAAAATCCTTCTCTCCACCACATGTTTTGAAATCTGAAGCTGCCTTTGAAATTCTGTATGGCGGCAAAAAAGCTTAATTGAATTGGGAAGTGATCCAATAGGGACAAAGGGAGAATAATTGATTCCAAATTGAAGGAAGAATCGAGCCAAAAGAAGTCGACCAGAAATCGATCCAACCTTTTAGAAATCCTGGTAAAATTAGCCCGCCTATTGGTCCAAGTAAATAATCCATTTTTAGGTGCCACATCAATCAAATTGCTTCTCAGCACGAACTCCCTAAAGTCCTCCATGACTTTGTTCACCCTTTTAATACCCCCAAACTTTTCCTCCAAATCCAAAATAGCATTGAAGTCGCCTGCCACAATGACCTTATAGCTGTTGATAGATGATATTTTAGAGGACAACTCAATCCATACCTTCAGCTTGTCCTCTGTTTTGATTGGCCCGTAAACATTAATTAACGGAAAGGAGGAGTTGTCTTTAATACATACCACCGAGCCAAATAACCAATGATCATGTTTTTCCAGTGCCAACATCTTTGTATTAAAGGGATTCCAAAGAAAACCAATACCCCCTACCGAGCCTCTAAAGCCTTCCCATTTATTACAGGAAAAAAGAAAGCTGAGAGCTTTGCCCATACAAAGTTTTGTCTCTTGGATTAAAACAATGTCACTCTCGATCTTATGCAATGCTCGCTTGACCAAACGTTGCTTGTCAGGCGTCGATAGACCCCTGACATTCCAGGATGTGATCCTCATTTTGCACCAAGGGAGGGCCCTGCTCCCTTGGCTTTCCTCATGAAATCGAAGACACTAATAATGCCTTTTTCCTTGGCCCTATCTTCTCTCATCTGTTTATTTGATCGCCTGCCCCTACCACCTTTGGCTTTTCCCAAAAGGATGTTAGCAGATTGGCTAACACACCTAAGCTTGATTTGTCCAGTTCATCCACTAGAGGGAAATCATCCGATGAATCCCTGTCATAATCTATCTCAGAATCTGATCTAACTTGAATTTGTGTGGGAATGATCGCCTTAGAGACAATCTCTTCTTGAGCCTTTTCCTTCTGAGATGACGAGCATTCCCCTTCCTCCTTGGTCTCGCTCAAATTCGAGGCTATCTTCTGTGAATGCTCTCTTGACAGGGAAGCGGTTATAGGAACCGTTTTATGACTTCTCTCTTTTTGCACCCAAACTTTGGCTGGTTTAACGAAGATCTTGCAGTTAGCGGCTCTGTGATCCTTAAAACCACACCTCGAACACCCAGGGGGGGATGTTCAACTTCCACATGTTGCTTCCAAGTCGAACCACCTACTTTCAGATTGATAAATGCGGGGACTTCTTGCACAACAACGATCTTGATCCTGGCGTATAGATACGAATCATTATCTATAATGGATTCGTCCACTTCTAACAGCGTGCCCAACGATTGGCATATGCAGTCCAAACTAGCATCCCCCCAATATTCTAACGGGAGATTATACAGCCGAATCTAGATTGGAGTCTGGTAAACCGCTAAAGGAATAGGGTTGAAATTGGTCTGCCAAGGCTGCAAATATAGGGGATGCAGGCCAAAGAACCAATTTTGCTAATTCAAAATCTTATTTTTGTCCTCTTCATTTTTTAAAATAACAATAAAAAAGCCCTTCGAGATGAATTTAATAACTACATCCCGACTCCAGTTCTTAAGGATCCAAAGTTTGGATTGTTCTTTGGTAATCCGTACACCGATGAACCGTCCTATGATTGCCATTTTTTCCCAGAGAGCGGCATCCTCTTCAATCTTGTCCGGTAATTCAATGTCAACCACCTTGTCATTGTGTTCAGGATCAGAACGAGGAGATACTTTTTGTTCCTTCCCTCTTCCGCGAGCACCATAACCATTCTTGAAATTGTTCTGGGCCTGACGAAACCTCTGAGGAGGAAATCTGCCTCCATGGTTGTTCCTCTCCCATCTCCGCTGCATCTCCGCTCAACTCCTCGTTATATTAATTTTATTTTTTATTTAAAATATAAATAATAAATCTTTGAAAAATGAAATGATATTATGTTAAATTTAAATATAAATAAATAACTTTTAAAACTTATTTATATTATAATATTTTAAAACTTAAATAAAATATTTTAATACATAAATAATAAATGTATTAAATTTATATAGTAATATAAATATATTATAATTTAAATATGAAAAAATAAACCTTTGATATATTTAGTAAAATACAAATCAAATAAAAACGTGATATAAAAAGATTAAATTTATTTATTTTAAAATGAAAAATTTATTATATTTTAAATCATAATTTAAATATTTAAAAACAAATTAAATAACAAATCTACATGTTCTAATAAAAACTTATTAAATTTTATTTTAGAAAGGAAAACAAAAACTTTAATATCAAATCTAAATGTTTAAATTTAAAAATTAAATCTCAATATTTAATATAAAAAGTGTAGCCAGAGTGTTCTTGATTGCAAAGCATAAAATTTGTGCGCTAATCCTTTAATCTGTTTATCGAGCTATTTACATTTCTAATCATTTCGACCAACTGGAGTATGAGGTGTGCTCCACATTTACACCATTCGTCATTGAGAAGGGCTTAAAAAAACTTCATCCTGGTCGGTGGTGGATACATTCTTACAGGTTGCTCGATATTTCAAAGCACTGGTAAAAACATTCTCAGATGAAAACATTTGCAGCACTTGACCTGGAAAAGCCCTAGAAAACGCATTTTTTAAATATATTTTATTTAAAAAAATTGTGCCCTTTACCCGTATGAATATGGGGCAAATTGTAACGATTTTTTGGTAGGGTTTTGAAGTAAGCTGAATTTTGAACTTCATGGCTGAAATTTGGCAAACCCTTTGACTAAGTCTGCAACTATGTTCGTAAAGTTTTTCTTATAGAGAAAATCCTTGGAGTGTTCCAAGGGTTTTAGATTGTCCCAGTGATCTTTATTCACTGTAATAATTGATATGTCTCCTCTAAAGAAAGAAAAGGACAAATGATTGATCTCCTTCTTTGTTTAGTTTTGAAACTTCTTATCAATTTGCTCAAAAAAATCTAAATCTGGTTATAGTTTACTCAAGGTCTGTACATATTCAGCCTAAAGATCTACAACAAAAGCCTTCAAAATCTGCTTAATGTTCTTAAAAAATTTCTGTTCAAGAGGGTCTGATATAATTTGCTCACAAATCTGCTTAAATATGTTCACAAGTCTTGGAAAGGTCTGCCAATAAATTTAAAAAATGTCTGCAATAAATTGCTTCAGAACCTGCTTATGAACTTTGATGTTTGGTACTCATGAGGTCTGCTAAATCTACTCGGAAAGTTCAAAATAATTTGATTATTGAACCTTCAAAAATGTGCTCACAAAGTCTGCTCAGATCTGTTTTTTTTGTTTGAGTGATAATCAATTGAATCCATGATAAAATGATCTTCAATAACTTCTTATTTATACCTCCAAATGCTACTTGTAATTTCTCTCAGGCTGGTAGGAATGTTGCTCTGATACCACTATAATGCCTCCTTTCGGGATAACCTTATACTTTGCCCTAAATTCACAAATCCACTACAAAACAGGAGCAAAAATGTAGTTAGAGATGTAATTATTACTCAAATAAGATGAGATAAGTTGTATAAATATCTGAAGTTGGATTTCTTATATCAGGTTGATCTCTTAGATAGATCTCCTTTATCAAATGGAATTCTTCTGCTCAGTCTGCTCTCAAAATTTGAATAATACTCTTTTATTGCTGTTCCTCCTTTTCTGCTTGGAATGAAATCTTTCATTAGAATTGAGTCACCACTTTTCATTGTTGCCTTTGAGAATAATATATTATTCTCCAAATTGCTCTCCCTTGGATGTCCTCAAATGAAATTCTCTCTTTATATCTTTCAATGTGGGAGAAAGTCACACCTCTTCACCATGGCTGCCCTTTGCATAGTTCACAACCTTCAACAATTGATATCCTTTGGATCAGTCATAACCCTTCATCATTTATGCCATTTGAAACAGCCACAACCCTTCATAATTGTCCCTCTTTGAAAGAGTCAGAAACCTTCAGAATTACCACCTTTTTGAAGAGTTACAACAACCCTCCATAACTTTTTTCCTTTGAAGGAGTCACTTCTCTATTTTCTTCTCATTTCTTTTTTCTCTTTTATTAATTCTTCCTTGCGTCATGACTTTCCTTTTCTCTTCCTTCCTCTCTCCCCCTTTCAAATGAAGTTCTCTTCTCTCTTTTTATATGATCTCATGTTTGAGGGAGTCACAACTTTTCATTTCATACCTTTTGACCCTTCATTATGTTATATTTTAATTTTAGTAAATCGTATTTAAAAAACGGGGACATCACATCTTCTGCTGCTACTTGTGGCACATAGTCTAAGGACAGGAAAAAATTATAGCAGACAGAACTTGTTCACCCTCGAGACTGCTCGAGTTTTCTTGATGTTGGTTTCATCCCTGATTGGCACTTCTTGCTCATATTTTTCAGCAATGACCAAGCTCTTTTCCATCTCTAGAGCACAAGCTATCGACAGTGTCTCTTGGTTTGGCATCATCTCTAATTTGTTTGTAACGACTCTTGTAATGTCTCCTTTTGTTATTGCCCTAAGTTTTGCCCTAGAATCACAAATTCCCTCGTAGACCCAATGGTCACTTGCATGAATAGTAGGATTTATATATGTCATACTATCTAGAGTGCTCTTGCCAATCCTTTGCACTCTTGCAGCTATAACATCGATGATAGGTTCCTGAATCCTCATCTCCTTTGAAGCTTCTCAATTACTCCCTCCAAGAGACTAATAATAACCTCCTTATAAATGCTTCTTAATGTAAACTATTTTTATGTCTGCATAATTCATTTATCCCTGGAATGTCATTGTTGTGGGTCAACACGTCACTGACTATTATTATTCATTCTGTTCGCTCAATTGAAAACGAGGAATGTCCCCTTCTAAATTATATCATGCTCTCTGTTTGTAGTTAGATTGTGCACTGGTCATAGTTTTTCCCATTCTCCTTTGTTTCAGTGACTAACTCTTAATCTCCAAGGCTACCGAAATCTGTAGTTCATTACTGTATTGCACCTAGACTGCTGATTGGGTATTGCTGACTGGACCTATTTACTTCTCTGTGTTCTAAGCCTCCAATTCTGATTGTGTATGCTAATTGCAGGACTCCCTTCCTCTTCGTTGTTTATATCTTCCTCTTATTTACTGACTGGATGATATTAATGACTGTTTCGTCTTGAGTGCTTCTTGGATTCTTATCCCTATTCAAATCTGAATAAGAAAATCCCCCCTCATCCATAATGATATGGGATATTTCTTATATCTCCTTGATGGGGTGATAGGACGTGACTCACGTCTGTCCATAACTACGTCTTTAAGAGATTGCATTAAACATTCCATACCCACAAGTTGCTGATATATTATTGTACTGTCCTAAAAAGTAAGCACTTAATTTGTGTACATTTTGGAACCATTTTTGGCCTACTTTAGTGTGTTTCTTATGTTAGGACCTCATATTGCATATTTAATTCAAATATAGGTCCTCCTTCAAACTCGAGGTTGGCTTTAATTTCTATGCATATTTTTCATTTTTCCATCCATTCATAAGTCATTTCCCTCCTAGGTCTTGTTGTGAGGTTTTCACACCATCACCCCATTGCAAATGGGGACCCCCCCTATTTTAGCTTGTGGTCGGTAGGTTAGTTAGGTCTAGGTGGCAAAATTTGGCAATTCGGAGCTTTCAAGAATCAAGGGGTGGTATAGAAATCAGGTGGTCAAGTTGCGATCTTAAGTGGGAATATTAAAATGGAGGTCCTTTGGGGTCAAGTTATAGTTGGTTGAACATAAAATCCTAAGTGCATTTAAATTTTGGCTAGTCAATTAACCCAAAATTCCATATAAAGGCATATTCCATGCACAGGGGCCTCAAAATCCTTATAGAAATTGGTTTTCCACACTTAAAATTGCCAAGATCCTAAGGAAAATCAATTTTTTCTTTATAAAAATACACAAAATCTGGACTTATGATATAATTCCCTACTTAAATTGGCCAAAATCTGGACTCACCGAGTTACCCTTTTTATTTTGATCAAAATCCGGACTAATAATGAGTTTCCCCTCTTATTTTGACCATAATCCGGACTTATGATGAAATTCCCTAATTATTTCGGCTTTTTTCTGAAAAATACTAAGCGTTGGGGTTAAAATCCAAGCATACTATGAATTTCCACCACTTTGGATGAATTATGCTTGAAAATTTTCGAAGTGTTTGAAAAATCTAGATTAGGGGCGATTTTCCCCCAAGGATGAGCTTGAAAATTTTCTAATTCTGGAAATTGTCCAGACTAGGGTCGTTCTTCCCTTGTAGAAAGTTGGGAACTTGAAAATTTTTCTAAGTCTGGAATTTGTCCAAACTAAGGTTGATTTTCCCTTTGAACTAAGCTCGGAACCTTGAAAATTTTTTAGGTTTGGAAAGTGTCCAGGCAGGGGCCGTTTTTCCTTTGGAACCAAGTATGAAATGTGAATTTTTTTAAAGTGTTGGAGATGTACGGACATATCATGTTTTTCCCCTCAAGAGGAGTTTGGAATGTGGAATTTTTTCTAAGTATAAGAACTTTCCAGGCTAGGGTCGAATTTCCCTTCGAGGGCCAAATCGCAAATTTTTTTGAAGTGTCAAATTTGTCCATTCTAGGGTTGATTATCCCCCCTTTTGATAGTAAAGCAAGATCAATTTTTTTTCAAGTATAAAGCGGATTTTATCCAAACTTTGATCGATTTTCCCTGCCTAGCATGAATGGAGTTGGAGTTTGGACTTGGTTACAAGTCCATACAAGTCTTGGACTTAGGCAAATTTAAGAATCCTAACATGGATCGATTTTCCTCTATTAGGCATTATTTTAGTAATTAATTAAAATGTGTGAGGAAAATTGATAAAATAAAGTTAGAGGCTTCTAGAAGGGGTACTTTCTTTTATCCCACATTGCTTGTGGGTGATGGACAACATGCTTATACTCCTTTATAAAGATGGCAGCCCCATGGTAAAACCACAAACATTTTATGAAGAGCATAGCAGAGGTGACGAAGATTTGAAGCAAAGGGCCAAAAGTGGGATTGATCCAACATTGGGTAGTAAGAGTCTTAGCAAGGAGGTGATATTTGCCCTTGGAGGGAAGCTGAAGGCAACTTGGGTAGCCATTAGAAGACCAAGGTGAAGGTAAGTTGCAGACCAATCTGCAGAACACATGGAGTTAGATGATTTTGTGAAAAGTTATGAAATTCTTTGATGCTAAATACTGCCATAATATTGTCTCAGAATTGATCCCCACCCCCTTTGGCAATGTTTTGCAGCCATTAGAGGGCAGATATTGAAGTAATATGCGGGCCAAAGTCTGAAAATTATTAGACTGGAACGATTTTTTGAAAATTTGTGGGAAATCATATTGTCACTAAGGCTGTCCAGACTTGATTGTTGAGACCCCTCTTGGCATTTACTCACCATTTGCAACCATTTTCAGGTACCAAAAAATCGATTTTTCCTCATTTAAACCTGGGTTCCTTTTAGGATTGTACTCTGATTGGGGGGTGATTGAAGGGCTTTAGGAGGTGATTTGAGGCCCATTCTAAGGCCATTCGAAGTCTGAAACTTAGTTTGCAGACCTAAAGTCCGAAGCATCCAAGAAACATGGGCGATTTTGAGAAAATTCATATAAAATCATTGAAAGCTCAAAGTCCCTAGCGCTCATTTGCAGATTGATCCCCACACTAAGACCTATCAATTCTACTCAATTTCAATCATAGGGGCATTGAGGTGAGATTGTTATGAACGAAAGTCTGAAGACTATGTCTGAAAATCACATTTTTTTTTGCATGAAAACTGGGTCATCTTTGTTTGCAATTTGATTTTAGATCTTGTTGCAGACCTTTGCCATCATTCCTTGCATCATTTAAAGCTAATTGTAGGTCTGAAACACATTTGTCTTCAGACATTAAGTCTGAAGCAGCCAAGAACAAGGGGAATTTTTGCTAAAATTCTTATAATTTGCACATTCACCAAATCATTAAAGGGACTGTTGCTGAGTGTTGTGGGGGTGTTCTTATGCAAGAAGCCTTCCTAGTATTGACATGGAGGAACTTAGTGAAATTTTGCTCAAGCTCATTAGGTTTGCTAAAAGGGAGAAAGAGAAAACAGGCATGCTTGTTCATAATGATGGGTTGTACGATGACTTGGCGGCTTCCTATTGGTTCTTAAGCCTTTGAATTTTCTCATTGGCTAATTTTGTGGTGCTTCATTTCTATTGACTACTTTTGGTTGCCCTAATTAGGGTTTGTAATAGATTAATCTGGGCCCTTGATTTCAAATCAATCTTGGTCGTTCATTGTAATTGGACCTCTCTCATTTGTAAAGCAAGACTTGTTGGAGAATTGTTTCCAAGATAATGCCAAATTTTCTGTACTTTTCATTGTTGTGTCTTGCATGGTGAATTGTTGCGATCAAGTTTACATTATTGCATGGTGATCCATATTTCTTCACTTAGATTAGGATTTCATTTCATGTTGTTTAGAGGTAGTTAGTTGGATGAAAGTAATTGTGGATGTTCACTTGCTTGACTCGAACAAATCTGGGCTGCTAACCTCTTGCTGATGGTAGGAATGCCTTGTGTGGTAAGCCACCAATTGAAAACACTTAACTTCAATTGGTATTGAATCTTTAGTTTGCATCCATTTGATGAGATTGAAGAGGAGATATTGATTTGAAAACCATTCGAGTGTTCCTTAGAAGCTTGCACTAGATGGGTGGAGTCGCTTGCGAGATCGCATCTAGTAGAGTCTAAGTTCATCCACGATTCCTTGCATTCATAGTTAGATAGAAATAGGAGTTAAAAGTTTTAGTTTAAGTTGAGAGTTGGGAAGTTGAAAATCAAAGTATATTTTCATTGCACATTGTAAATAAAAATCATTAGAAGTGCAAGTAGTTGACAAATCTTGAATGAACTGGCGTAAGTCCCCTTAGTGATCCAACAAATCACATCATTTCAACTGAGGGAGTATCCACAGTAAAAGAACCTTGAAGTCACCTTGTGATCTTACTTTGCAGGCTTAGCATAAGAAGTGTCCTTATATCAAGACAGAGTTGAATATTTGATGTTTCACTTCGAAACATTGAGTGTTTGATTCTACATGTTGTAGTGGACTAAAACTCACATCAACAGGTCCTTTTACATGCACACAACACTAGGTCTCGGGCTAACTTTAAAAAAGTCTGCCTAGACACAAGACCGACTGAGGTCGGCCTTTTCTTGGACTAGGCTGATCTAAGTCAGCCTTGTCCTAGTGCTTTTTCATTTAGTGGGCTTCAGGCCCGATGCAGGTTGTTTGTCCTAGGTGCTTAATTAGGGTTGGCCTTGCAAATTTGAGCCCCAAAATGTGTATAAAAGGAGACCTCTTCCTTTCATTTTAACAATCCATGATCCATCCATTATTGTGCAAGCTATCAAGACTTCATGCAAGCGTTATCAAGCAAGTTATTGTGCATCCATGGCATTCAAGTGCAAGCAAGCATTCATTGAAGACATCCATCAAGCATTCAAGTTCACTCATGCATGCAAGGCATTTCCATCCATAGATCTAACTCTTTTCCCCAATGGAGGCCAAGCAAAGGAATATGACATCAAGGAAGGAGATCTGCATTCATCAATCAAGTCTTCCTCTTCTCTCTCTTCTACAATTCAACATTGAGGCGAATTACAACATCTACTACATGAGGTTTTGTCTTACATGATTTCCTTTTGGTTTTTGTGTCGAGTCAAAGCTATTGCATCAACATACTTGATCACATTCTAAGGACAAATGCATCTACATGGTATGATATATTCCATTGTTTAGATCTAATCTCTGCTACATGAAAACATTCTTTCAATTACATCTATTTCATTTCAAAGTTAATTCCTATACAGGGGCTTGACCGAGGCAATTTCCCCTTCTTTTCTGTGTGCAGGAATAGGTGGTAGAGTTTCAGATCTGGATTTTTAGAGTTACAAAACTAGTGATAGATCCTCTACAAAATTCACCAGATTTAGAGTCTCTAGGACAAGGCCAAATTTTTTGGACAAGGTCGACTTAAGTTGGCATAGTCCTGGGAATTTGCAAATTTCGCAGTCGGAAGTTATAGGTGCCAAGGTTCTAGATCCAAAACAGTTTCTATTTCTGAGAACTCTATGATAGTAAAAACCTAGATTTGGATTTCACTTGTTCTCTCCTAGTTTTAAGGTAAGTTCATTTTTCTTATTGCATTTATTTACTTAATCATTTATCAGTTTTACATATCATCATCTTTATCATAAAGAATCACCAAAACCCCACATTGTGTAGATCACGAATTTGCACCCTTGCTTTCTTCGTTGTGCTAATTGGATTCACTTTGTTGGGAGTTTGGTATTCCAATGTATGTTGAATTTGGTAGTCTACCATTGATCACCATTTTCCACAGTACAATTATAACATGCAATTGGTCCATCTCAACATCAAATCATCGCGATGGTACGAACTAACATACTCCCTTCTTACCAAATAATATAATTGATATTAGTCGTAGACGATATGTTGAGGAGGGCAGAACGATTGATTAATCTTTGTTTGTCATCGACCATCCCTTGGCTAGTCTGATTTATATACATTTGTGTTTGAATCTATGCTTGTTTGATAACTTCATACTCGTCTCGTGATTCTTTCGGTTACTTCTAAATGAGATGCTTAGTCCATAAGTGTGTATTATGTGGTTGCTGTCCTATCATACTTTTGAGTGCTAAATATCAAAATGACTCCCATCTTGTGCTTGCTCGCTGTATCCTTCTCTAAATTGCATGTTGGAGGTCCTTTGTTTACTGCTCTAGCTCCATATATTCCTTATTCCATCTCGCAGTGCCACTGTACTACATATATATATATATATATATATATATATATATATATATATATATATATGGTCGATGAATAAGCAATGCCTCTCTTTTCAAGGGTCGCGATTATGTCTTAGTCGTTGTTCAGGTCTATTTGGTATTTATTCATTATTATAAGGTTATTATATTTGATATATTATGGTTTTAGTTTTATGTTATATATCATTATATTAATTATATATCGTTATATTAATGATGTTTCATAAATCAAATCAATAATATATTTATTTATATTTGAATCATTATTATTTATTATATTAGATTACTTTATACTTATTTTTATTTTATTATTTATTATTTACTATTTATTATATAATTTTTGATCGGACTATTTATTATATAATTATTAATAATATATTATATCAATAATACATTATTATATTTATATTAATTATATTTATATATTATATTAATATTTTAATAAATATTATTATTATATTAAGGATATATTATTAAATCCTATTTCATAACGGGGACATCACACTCTGATTTTGGATTTGCATACCCTTCTTTGATATCAAATAAAGCATTTTCTATACCTCTTGTTGATGTGAGTTTTGTGACCACTTCAACATGCAGGATGAAACACTTGGTATTCCAAGATGAAACACCAAATATCAAATCTTCTCTTGAATAAGGGCGCTCAGATGCTAAACAATGTATATGATTGTGTGATCAACTAAGACAACCTCAAGGTTCCTTCTTATTGTGGACTTAACTCAATTATATGATGTGATATGCTGGGCATCACAAAGGGACTTACGCTGTTCATTCAATGGACTTCAACTTTCTAAGTGCAGATGATTTAGCAATTTGAGCTCTTCAATTCCTTCTAACCAAACAAATTGCAAATAGATAAAGGGTTGAGAAATCCTAATCTAACTCTACAATGTAAGAGACTATTGATGGTGAGATGAACCCTTAACCAATTCTTGCTTCGCCAAGTCAACTACGCTAAGAAGGGTGCTTGCTTCTAAGGATGCAAGAATGATGTTCAAATTGTCAATACTCATTCAAATACACAATGAAGGCACAATCCAAATAAACATTTCCAATTGAAGTTAGATGCTTGCAATTAGGTTAGAGTAACCTTACAATGATTTTTGCAATCAACAAATATTAAAAGGTATGGACACTAGTTTCACCATGAGTTCATTATTTAATAATATCTTCCATTCAACTACTACTAAACATAAATGAAATCTACTTTAAGTGAGGAAATGTAGAAACCATGCAATACTCCAAAACAATACAAGTAATCCACCATGAAGATCAACAATGAATTATGAACAATTTTGGCAGTATTATTGCAACAAGCTCGCCAA
Source organism: Chamaecyparis obtusa (assembly GCA_027943335.1). Taxonomy (NCBI): domain Eukaryota; kingdom Viridiplantae; phylum Streptophyta; class Pinopsida; order Cupressales; family Cupressaceae; genus Chamaecyparis; species Chamaecyparis obtusa. The sequence goes on from BSBK01000589.1 coordinate 3,132,967, forward strand.
ATCTCTCTTTTACAAATGATAAGGTCTTGCCTTTTATAGTTGTTCAAGTACAATGAAGGGCTAGGATCGATTTGAAATCAAGGGCCCAAATTAATCCAACAAAGCCCAAATCCAACTTACTGCTACAAGCATTAAATGCTTGACCAATTACAATGAAGCACCACCTTGTAGGCCAATGAGAAAATTACATTGCTTTGATCCACCAATCGAAAAATAGGTTAGGTAGAAGTATTATGTGGACTCCACATGTTCACTTGGCATTGATTTGGTTGGTTGATCCCGAACACATACAATTGGAGTCTTCTGATTGGTTGAAGATGATTTGGTGCCACCTCTGCATGGTTACCTTGTAAACTTGATCAATTCCTTGGAGATGAAGAAATATCTCTTGGTACTCAACATTTTCAAGCCTTTAATTAATTGTGATGATTTCCAAATTGCTTCATCTTCACGAGTTTTCTTTATCTTCTTTCATTTTTACATCTCATTGCTATGATTTCAAACTTGTAGAAGTGATGTAGGTATTTCATGTACTTAATCGATCTAGTTAAATTTGGATTTCCAAAGGAAACTCAAGTTTGTGATAATTTACCTTCGCTTGCAAACTTGTTCATTTGTTCCTTCTTGTTCTTGACTCTTTGAATTCCTTCTTGATCTTGTTCTCTTAGGTTTGCATCTTCACTTTGACCTTTTATCTTGAGCATCATCTTCTTGTCCTCTTTACAAAATCTTGCCCTTTGTAGACACTTGAATTCTTGAATTCTCCATGTTGTACTTGCTTGAAATCCTGAACTTCATCTTGTCATAGCCTCTTCTTATCTTCAAATCCTCCATCTTCCTCTCCTTGCAAAACAAGACAACAACACTTGTCAAAAGCTTGGATTTCATACTTCTTTGTAAAATCAACATTCAATGCTAAGAAGTCAAATCTAGGAAATTGAAGGCATCTTTGTTAAACAACCTTAATGAATCTTTAACACAAAGGAATTGAGCTTTGAAAATCTGATTGCATCTATTGAATGTTTAGACAAAATGAGGATTTCAAATGAATTATTTGATCACAAAAGTCTACCAAATTCATTTTCTTCATAAGAATATGCATCTACAACTCTTTCCCTATCTAAGAATGGCCATCAAAATCAAATACCTTGCTGGTTGCCACAAAATTCGAAGTCTACAAGTTCAGATCTTTAATGGTTTTGGCCTTTCTAAACTTGATTTTGCCTTGGAAAAATCTGAATTTTACACCTTGGATCTGATTGAATTTTGGGTGCTTCTTCAAGTTGGTTGACTTGGGTTTAAGTACATGATGGTGATTAACAAATGTTTTTCTTGAATGTCTGATTTTTTCCTCAAGACTGACCCATACAAGCAATTTCCAATGAATTTGGAGGGAAAAATTTGCCCTTAATTCGATCTGATCAAGCCCCATTTCTGGGTAGATTTTGGGGCCTAGTTGGAAATGGAATTCCAACTCAAGCTTGGAAACCGACCTAGAGCTGGAATGAGTTCCAGCTCATGGTCGGATTCCAACCATGAGTTGGAAATCTTCAAGTTCAAGCACTTAAGACTCCAGATTTGTTCACTCAGGCCCCCCACTTGGAATTCATGATTTCATTTTTGATCCCAATCCATACATTTGAATGTAATTTTTGTGGATTGCTGTTGGAAATTTCATTAAGTCTGATTTTCATCTTTTTGTTTCATTTTGAAATCTGATTATCACCCATAAAAACTTTATTGGTTCACCTTCTTCTCCACCCAATCTGGTTTTCTTCATCCATTTTGAGTCCAACTTCATCTACTAATCACCTTGGCATACCTCCGAACTAGGGTTGGAAAAGGGGGTAGTTGGAAATGGAATTCTAACTCAAGGTTGGATTCCGACCTTGAGCTGGAATTTGAGTTTCAGCTCATGGTTGGATTCCACGACGAGTTAGAAAATTTCTGAGTTTTGAAAAACTTAAGTGTTGGTCTACTATCTTTGAAAGCTCAAATTCTCCCTTTGATTGCTTGGTAAAAACCACTTCTTTATCACCCATTTATCTGATTTTTAATGGTATTTCTTTCAGATCTGAATTCTGGAATTCTCCTTCTTCACTTCTTCATGTTCAGATTTGTCCATTTTCATCTTGATCTTCATGTCATATTCTCAATCCCTGGATTTCATGTTTATTCTCCATACTTGTTATATTTTTTGACTTCAAGTTCATCATCTTTAAAATCAGGTTTCCTCATGAATTCCAACCTAATGTCAAATCAGATTGTTTAGGCTCTGAAATCTTACCTCCCATGTCTCGATCTAGACATTGCATTTTATGTTGTATTCACTCCAACCTTTGATCCATCGTCAAACTCTTCTTCATTCTTTCTCGGGCACTTGGATGTTTTGCTCAACACTTCATCTCTCTTCATGAATCATACCTCAAGTTGTCATGACTTCATTCTTAAAGCTTGCTCAAACTTAGCCTATTGACTTTGGAGACTTCTGAGATTGCCACTAAACTAAAGCTCACTAAGACATCTACTCCTACTGCCAAGCAAAAGTGGGGGTCCCTATTTGCAATGGAGTGTGTGTGTTTAACCACACAACACCTCCCTTGTTCTATCACCATAAACTTTGAAAATGTATCCAGCTCTCTGTGCCACTTTGATGCACCACTCCACCTGTTTGCATGACTGTTCCAAAATGGGCAATGATGCCAGATGGATCCCAAAATTCAACTGATATATAATGATATTTCCACAAACCCTTCAATGAACAACTGGATTTTTAATGTCTCTATGACTGTACTCAGCTTCATTGCTAAGCTCCTCAGTTGAATGACTTATGCCTTCTAGGAAATTTGTGAGTGTCACCAAGTGATCTCTTATCCATATAGTCCCAGCAGTTATGGGGCTTCTTCTTCATTGCCTTGAAGCATCACATCTGCCTTGACTTTTGCAGAAAAAAGTGAGTAGCTTAAAAATATATCCTTAAAGGTGGGGACTTATTTGCAGGTGATACTAATTGTAGGAACTAGGAAGGCATGGTCTTCTAGTGCCGAGTTGACTTGAATTATTGTAAATCCTAGAATATTAGAATAGTGTCTCTTCTTTGTTGACATGCAAATTTGTTGATTTCTGCACTTTCATCGAATTAAGTACAACTGTCTTGCAAATAATCAATAAAAAATAAAGTTGTAATGAAGACTTAAAGATAACATCATTTTCCTAATGCTTTTAATGAAATGCACTGTAGGATGTCTTTTGGAAAGTTGAGCAACCATTTGACTGTAGTATATAAAAGAATGTGTTTCCACATTAGTTATAACATATGTAAAAATATAGTCCAAATAAAGTGGAATGCTTCAAATTTGTCAGCAGGATATAAAATTTCTACTTGAGGATATATAATGTCACAATGGGAAATGGCCCTTATTATCAGGACTCGGGAGGTAAGGCTATTAACAGAAGACAACGTAATGAAGCAATGTAAGAACCCTACCTAATTGACTTGTATTGGAGTTCATTTCATTAAATTAAATATATTAAATTCAATTTATTGCCCATTAATAACCATGAAAGGCTAATGAAAGAGTGGAGAGTTACAGACATTACAATGGACAAGGAGTTTCAGCAACCATGAAGAGATATTGACATAAAAACTAAGGAATTATTTTCAAATTAGGTTGTAAAAGTTTTTCTTAATCTATAACTGGATTTTCCATCATTGGTACACATATAGGATGGATTTCAGTTGATGCTTGCTGTATACCTCGTGAGGAGTTCCAGCTTCTATCATGTTCTGGTCTCTGAAGCTAAATTTGTTAGCAAAAGATCTATGGAAATATTGCACCTGAAGAATATAATGTTTGTATTTGTTCTTTTGTTTTGTGTGTTTTGAAGCTCTGTGGAAAAATAGGACATAAATCTTTACTTGTTTTTCTGTTTATCATGCAGGCAGTTATGAATCATTTGAATGATGAAAATGTTTCAGATCTAGATCGTTTACATCTGGTAATGTTGTATGCATTGCGGTATGAGAAGGAGAGTCCAATTCAACTGGAACAGCTGGTGCACAAATTATCACTGAGACCAACCAGATACAAGCCTGGGGTAAGCTATCTGGAATCTGGATAATTGTAACTCTAGGAATGGCAACCATAAGAGTAATGATCAATCCCATTGCTTATTGCATGAAGATTGCTGTACTTATATCATTCCATCCTTCTTTTGCAGCTTGTTCATTTTTTGTTAAAACAAGCCGGTGTCGAGAAGAGAACTGGCGATTTATATGGTAATAGAGATTTTTTTAACAGAGCTCGCAACATGGCTCGTGGTCTCAAGGTCTAGTTTCTACACATTTAGGAGTGATAATTATTTGGTTATTTTCTTTGTGGAAAATCATCTGAATATCAAGGAGTTCTCATTGCATTTGATCTCCCCAATATGAATTCCGACGGGCTTTGATAGCTTTAGTATTTAACTTTCTTTTATTCAAAGTCATAAGATCTAAGATCCTTTTGATCTCACAAATATTCCTGTGTGTTTCTTGTTAAAGGGTGTTGAAAATGTTTATACCCAGCACCAACCACTCTTGTATAATACAATTGAAAGTATAGGAAAGGGACGTCTGAGAGATATTGATTATCCATTCATTGGGAGCCATTTTCAGCAAGGCAGGTTTGTGATCGTTTCATTTGCAAGTGGAGGAAACAATGCTCTTAAAGTAGATTGAAATCTGTATATCTCATTCTCACAATGCATATTGATAATTGAAGTGTAGCTATTACTTGATACAGGCCACAGGATGTTATCATCTTTATTGTTGGGGGAACAACATATGAGGAAGCACGAACAGTAGCTCTGCAAAATGCAGCTAACACAGGAACTCGCATTATTCTTGGAGGTTCAGATATACTTAATTCAAAAAAGTAAGTGAGGTGAATTCTTCTATCTTGACATATTACTGTCTGAAAATTTGATCTTAATCATCTCGAGTTTGAGATTGCAGATTCCTGAAGGATCTTGAAGAAGCACATCGGGTAGCTCAGACAAGTGTCATTTGATATTACGAGAATTATAATGAAAATGATTTTGTAGCAGTGAGAGGATCAAATTCTTTTGAGTGAATTCTAATGGCTCATCCTCTTTTGTATTCTTAGACGTGGATCGTCCATGTGAAGCAAAGTAGATTTAAAGCTCAAAATGTCAATATCTCATGAGCCATAATTTACTTTAAGTGTCAAATTAGAGATGCAATTGAATGTTAGAATTCACCTCATGCGTAATTGATAATCCTTGTATGGCTGGATCATAATGGGAGCTCAGGGAAATAAACATAACATAGCAAGAAGCTAAAGAAGTGTGATTGATTGTTAGATTGGTCACTCAAAACTAACGCGTAATGAAGAGCAGAAAGATGACATATTGTTCTTTTGAGTTGAGTAACTTCTTTTGCCTAGCTCAAGACGCTCTCTCAGCGTTGAATGTAAAATCAGGAAATTGTGAATTGTACAATGATAAGAAGTATGACTTTGGAGAGTGCTCATCTCTCCATGTATTTTTGAATTTATGTGGATGTTTGCTGTGCACCCAGAGACTAGTACTTAACTCTATTTCTTATGTATAATGATATTTCTTAACGAAATTGCAAATTTAGAACAAGGCATGATGCTATTATACTGTTTTATATGTTATGTTCCATGAAGTTTCTGGGATGTGAATGGTAGGGGATTTTTTAGGCTATTTTGGGGGTTGATAGGGGACAATTATATATAAACAAGACAATTTTAAGAAATATAAAGAAATTTCAAATATTCACACAAGATATCTGTCATATACACAACATTATAGTTAAATTGAGAGTTCACATGCTAGTATTAACAGATTTCTTAATGTCAATATTAAAAATATAATTGCATTTATAATTAACAGATTTCTTAATGACAATTTAAAAATATAATTACATTTATAATTCATTGTTAATATGAATATGATATAAAATTATGAAATGTTCAAAGGTTGCAAGTTTGAATTACAAAATGAGAAAAACATATACTGATATCGCTTTTAATTGACATTTGTCAAAAACTAAATCAAAATTAGAGTTTGACTTTGATCCATTACCATTAGGAGGGATTGCTTCATTTAGTTGAAGAACTCAAATCAATCCTGCCTATGCCTCCTTACCAATTCGGGTAGTTGTTTTGGGGATCAACATCTAATCAAAGTAGTGTTAGTTGATACTCTAAAGTTTGACAATTATGAAGTTGCAAAGCACTATGCGTGACCATTAATTTCTTTCTTTGTATAGAGTTAAGTCTTTTTTTAAAAGTTGTATGTGGACAATTTTTCTTTAGATTAGAGGAATTCACAACTTAATGGCAATCATCTTCAACTTTGGGGTATCCTTGTCATGTCATCTTCATTATCCAATAGGCTCATTTTAAGGTGATGCAACTCCAGCTATCTTTGTCTCTACTTTGTTAAATGTTACAATGTGAAGACATTTCTGAAGTATAGCAGGTCCTAACTTGAAAACATTTTTTTTAAGGTTCTTAGTAACTCCTTTTCTAGATATTTTTGATTACAAGGTTGTAAAATTCCCAACCCTTAGTGCATACCATTTGGGATTTAAAGCAAGGCTACTATATAAAGTGGGGCGTTTATAATGTTTCATTGTCACATCACCACAAACTTAATATGTTGCTTGTTAAATTTTAAATATGATTCTCTTTTTACAATTTGGTCATTCAATTTGCCTAATTATGTTGTAAATATTTTATAAAGCTTTTCAAGTCTAAGTTTGTATTGGCATATCAGTTGTCATCTACAATAGGAGAGATGAAAGGGCATAAGTTACAAAATTAAAAAAAGATAAGTTACAAAATTAGAATAAGAAATTTAATAATGAAAGTAATAATCAATTGATTAAAAAGATTAGCAATTTCTCATTTCATAGTTTTTATTTTTATTTTTAAAATCAGTAATAAGATATTTCATTGAAATTGAAAGTTATAATCAGAAATACAAAATCAGGGAATATCCTTGTACCCATTGTTCAAGCTTCCCCAGATTGCCCATCACCGTCCCATTAATAGGGCCTATTGTATACTAGTGCAAAAAATCGACTTGAGTTGAATCCAAAAACCCCTTACATAGATGAAGTGAAGCCCATACTATCCAAAATTGGGCAAACTATCAATACAGACTATGAGACTTCTAACATACTGCCTTGAACCAAACACCATTACTATCAAAGCCCTTAATTAGCAAAATAGGCTACATCCTATACAAAAAGCCCTTTACAAACAAAACAAGACAAACCCCAAGACCAAATTAAAACGAAAACTAAACATGCACATAATCCATGACTTATTGGACCTTCTTCCAAGTCATTGGCCTTTTGAACTTCTCCCCTAGAAAATGAGCTGATAATCTTGACCACATTCACCCACCATACACCACTCTCCCTCAATAACTTGAAATCCTTTCCTCGGTTTAGCAACCACAACAATGGGAATGAGGTCCCCCCAAACCATTTCGGCTTCACATAGGCTCTCAAAGCTCATACGACTTCCTCCATCGACCCCAGCTCTAAAGCCCACACTGACATCATGGAAGCTATATTAATGTTTGATCTATACATCTGCTCTGAATTCAAATATTCCTTACCCAAAAGAAGATCAATTATTTGCCAAAATTGAGGATCATCAATCGAGATGATTCTCTTCAATGGCTTCCTGGTAATCTCCCCATGGAAGCATTGCTGTTGTTGTTGGAGCTCAAAAATTCAGGATATATTTTTGAGTCCATATTCAAAATTATCTAAGTATCAGTTTGTGCCTTTGAAATAATTGTGAAAGGCTAAGTGTGAGTGCATAGGTGAGAGGGGCCTATTGTTTTTCATGAGGAACCGCTTAGGGGATGTGTTCATCACCTTTCATTTGGCATATGTAATGGGTTTGAGTTCCTAGATTGCGATTTCGGTATGTTTTTATGGTAGCCATTTGGAGGTGTTTCCCCAAATCTATATTCTGTGTTTCCAGAATTTCATAAAGTGACCCACTTCAGAGGTTTGCCTCTTATGCCTAGTTGATATTCATGACATGAGGGTTGTTGCAACGTGTTTTAGGTACGAGAGTGAGTCTCCATGTCCATTTTTAGCCCCCCATGAGTTGATTTGATCAGTTTGCTAGAGCCATTCCGTTTGCAATTTGTTAAGTTTATCTGAGTGTGCATAATGCAGAATTTTAAATGGCCTACTTTGAGGTCTCATAATTTGCACCCAGTTCAAGGACAAGTGAAATTGAGTGTTGTTCTGCATTGTAAACATGGAAGTGTACCTTCCTGATGATTTTTAGATCATGGTCAATCCATTTGGCCACTTTACTCAGTCAATTCCAAACCCAATTTCTGCAGTTTCATTGTGTTTAAGTTCAAGAAGTTCTGAAGTGGGTGACTTTGACGATTAAAATCTTCTGCTCTGAGCATCATCATGAAAATCCCTTTGGCAGAGTGAAGGTTTGTACTTCAAGGTATATGTTTGCCAAATGTCAGGGTCATATGATCTGTTTTAATCAATTTTTAAGAGTGGTTTTGTAGGCAACTCAGTCATTTTGGTCTCAGAAGAATTTAGACTGGGTATCTGAGAAAATGTTCAAAATAAAATTTTTGGAAGATGTCACAGGGTTTGGTATGGTTATATAAGTTTCCAGTTCCAATTTTGTCAAAATCCAAGTCTGTTTGACATATATTTTTAAAAGTTCACATTTTTTTGTAGGCCAGTTTACAAAGGAGGTAGTGAAGGTTTGTGGGCTGCTTGAAATCTGACAATGACCCAGTTGATTTTTTGAATTATCATAAACTTTTGAAAATTTTCATGGCTTCAGGCTTTCCGGTTTATGCGTAGTAGAATTTCTCCATTTTCTTCCGGATGTAATTTAAAGTTTGACATATTCTCTAATGTTTCAGAGTTAATATTTGAAGTACCTTCAATACTTTAAATATTACACAAGTGATATGCACTCGATCAACAAATAAATGGATTTGTTGAATGAATTTTAAAAAAGTTGATTGACAACATATGAAATTTTAAATGCTACAATCTTTGTCAGCATTTTCACTGTTTGGAGTTGAATTTGGAGACTTAGAATGAAGTCTTGATGCCATGACTTGCTGTCTCACACTAGATTTAATGCATTATTGACACAATCCTTGAGAGAATTGCAGATATGTTTTTTTCAAGGAAGCCATCACCTGCAGATAAAAAACCAAAGGAAGTAAATAGCAACAAGGTAAGTGAAAAATGAATAACAAATGGATACAAGACTGTAAGGTAAAGGCCAAAGGAAAAACAAAGGGCTAGAGCAGCACGTGCAACCATGGGAGGAAGAATAAAATGCAAAAGGGCTACATGTGGGTTTATCCCACATGCACCCCGATTTAGTTCTGAGATGTTTTTAAATCAAAAGATGCTCAAGTTAAAGGTAAATGAAAGAAGAGAGGAATGTGGCTGCCTCTTGGACTTGTGGGGCCTGTGCTATATGCTTGCCAACTGGGCACATAAAGATAAATTTTTGAAAGGAGATATTTAAACCTTATTAGATGTTTAATCCCACATTCGTGGGGTGAGTAGATTTTCAATGGTTTATATGGAAAAACACTTGCATAATGAAATGAAGAAAGAGTAGGAGGCTCTCTGGGTGCACGCTTAGCTGGTGCATTGGGATGCGTTCCAATGACCGAAGAGCCCATAATTTTGTAGAAAGCTGGCAATTGACACAGAGCGAATCTAGACACATGGCGACTTGTCGCGTAATCTCTGAATAGGTAGGCGGTTAGTGTAAACATATGGAGATTCGAAGATAAGGTAGTCGCCAGATCTCATAATGCTAGTGGTCAAGGAGATAACATTCATAGATTCAGAGGGTGGTTAGTCTCTAGATCTCCAGATTCCAACAGTTAAGGAAGTAGCATCTAGAGATCATGAGAACACATGGTTGCCCAATCTCCAGATGCCAGTGGTTAAAGACATAACATCTAGAGATTCAGAGATAGCTTTGATCGCACAATCTCCAGATTCTGACGGTCAAGTGGATAATGTCTAGAGATTCAGAGATAGATTTGGTCGCCCAATCTCTAGGTTTTGGCGGTCAAGTGGATAAAATGTAAAGATTACGAGATAGCTTTGGTCGCCCAATCTCCAGATTCTGGCGGTCAAGTGGATAACATCTAGAGATTACGAGAATGCATAGTCGCGTGATCTCATGATTGTGACAGTTAGTGAAGTAACATCTGGAGAACTGGAGAATGCATAGTCGCATAATCTCATCATGTTGGCGGCTAAGGAGTTAACATTCAGAGATTACGAGAACACTCAGTCGCCCAATCTCCAGATGTAACCCATAGTTAAGAATTGACATCTAGAGATCTAGAGACAAAGGCATTCGCGTGATCTCTAGATGTGACCATGGTTAGGAAATGGATTCAGAGAACTGGAGAGTAGCTTGTCTCTGAATCTCTAGATCAAAGGTGGTCAAAGCTAGGGTTAATATGACCATCAAACCAACTAGTGACACATGGCAAAATTTGGTGAGTTCTGAGCCAAATGTGTAGGAAAAGAGGTAAAATGCAGATTTAAAGAGGAAAATAAAAGATTTAAATGATTTCAAATGTCTATCTATAGTTTATGAAGCATTTTATTTTAAAATTCTGAGAGGGCATTTGCCATTTGTGGGAGATATTTTTCAAAGAAGAATGAGATCATTTCTTTGAAAGGCAAAGAATCAAATTTGGTGGGAGAGATAATGGCAGGCATGAAGGCAGTTGTAGGAGATCAAGTTGGAAGGATCAAAATTGGAGGGAAGATGAAGATTTTTATGGAAAATTGGCAGGTGTCAATTGTTTGTAACTGGCTTTCATTTTCCTATATCTCTTCTTCTTCTCCATTGTTACAAAGTGGCAGAGTTCCAGTTCCGTTTCCAATTGGAGTTTCTAATTCTCTATAATATTTTCTAGGCTGGTTCCATGAGTGGTTCCTGTTATACACTAAGTTTGCACCCTTTTTTCAAGCTCTCGTAGTCTTGATAACCTAGTATAACATGGGAATCATCTCCAGGTTGTGGGACCTCTGCTAACTGAGATGAGACCTCCAAGTTCTAGGCTGGTTTCTCTTGGATAATCACCTTAATTTGCTTCTAGACATGAAAGTAAAACTTTTGGAGGGAAAGGGATAGAAGGAATGCTTGGAAAGGGAAATGACTGAAAGCAAACTACCTACTAGGTGATACACCAAAATTAGGGTTTGGATCTCAGTATAGAGGAAATGAATCGATGAAAGACTTAGGTCTAGTAGGTCACAACTTACTGAATAGGCTTGCATAAGTGTTGCATAGGAGGGATTGAACATAAGACACAACCAATGACCTGCAAAAAGACATTCACTTCAGCAACTCAGTATAGGAATGAGACAAGACTATTAGGGGGCTGAAGTATACCCACAAAAACATCTAAATCAGATCAAACATAGCAACACACACAATTTCAAAAAATAAGAGGGATTAAGAACCCTAAGATATCACTGAAAACATTATACACTTTGATGGAATAAGAGATAATTTAGACAAGGAAGCATAGGGACATGAAGGATTGTCACAAAATACCTCTGCAATATCTGAATCATCAATGAAAGATTTACAATTGTAGGAGCCAGAGGGCAGAAAAAATGCCATAGATAACTCTTAAGAAAAGTGAATTTCTTTTTACAATTGTCCAACTTTGAGCTCAAAAGCTCCAAAAATACAATATATACATCCTTGCACGCAGGCAAGGGTCAAAAATCTAACTAGGGTTAGAGAATTTTTTAATAATGATAAACCCTAGCTCTGTCAAGTCTGATCATAAATAATTTCTTGCAACATCATAGTCGATCAGATATTATTTGAGTGCTCCTCCCTGTACTTTACAATCAGCCTGCAGACAAGCAACCCAGACTCATCTACCTCTTTGCACAAAGTCTCACCATGAATGCATTGATTTGGTACTCTCAGAAAATAAGAAATGACCAAAGACGGCCGCCTAGACCCCTGTCATCATCTTCCTCAACTGCAAACGTCCTTGAAACATAAATTTTTAGCTACCCATTTTGTCGCAACCGACCAGTGGATCAAAACCCAGCAAAAACCCTGCAGAGAAATATTTAAAATTTAAATATTAACGGCTAACCGGGTGGCGCCAGACTTTTTCTTCTATCGACGACCAACGTTTAAAACTCAATCTCCTTTTCAAACACGACCGTTAGATCCTCTTATTTACCCGGGAACCATTCGTCTGCAGGATTAACCCCAAGTCCACCTCGGGTTACCTTTCCCTTCAGTTGCAGAGTCGTTCAAACTTTTAGTTGACCCTGGTTAAGTTTGGCGAACCTGAGAAGCTCTTTAGTCACCGATTCACGAAGTACTTCTAATCCTGGGCCCATTTATGCCACCTGGCATTCTTTTATTTGTTCTGATCGCTCCATCAGCGAACACCTCGACACTTCCCTAACATCGGACCCACTTAAGACAAGATTCTAATCTAACGGCTGACGCATGATCTCATGGCCTCGAAAGATTCTTTCAAATTATACATTTCATTAAGCCATGACCCTCCTGACACATCATTCCACCTGGAAATCTCTGTCAGCACTTGGCAACCAATCATATTTGAGCAAGTCGGCAACACGCAGCACTGGCCCCACTGATTTCCTCTTTACATCGACCAATGAAAAAAATGAGCAGGTCACCTTGACCTGGCATTGGACCCACCTGATAGAGCCTCTACAAAAAGCAAGATCAACAACCATTTTAAGATCTCATACCTCTGACACCACCCTTGTGAAGACACGCCGACTGTCGATCCTCTGACAACGACAGAACCTCTGACCGCTGAAAGAAAATGACCCCACTGACAAGTGCCGACTCAGCACACGTGGACCAACCAGAAGCAAGCACATTAGCAGATGAGGACCCACCCGAGATAGCTCTGACAGCAGAATGAAATCGATGCTCGGCGCATAATCTCATGTGTCAGAAAAACTCCATGAGAAGATACGCCAACCGTTGATCTAAAAGGGACTCAGTCGGCTGGGCTCGCTCTGACATATTATCTGAATTGTCACCCTCGGCCAATGAAAAGCTTCCACATGGGACAACGTGGCAATGGACCCACTTGACTTTGAAGCGCTGAGCAAAATGGAAGATTGACGATCGTCGCAAGATCGCAGGTGTTAGAAAAACCCCTTGCGAATTCATGACAACCATCGGATCTTCCTGGTTGGGACCCCACTGAAGTGACCACCAAAAGACTTAGCGAATACGCGACTGAAGAGAAGTTAGCCATCGCTGAGTTGCAAGATATTAAGCGGTAACCGTAAAACACTTGGCAACTAAGAGAACCACTGTATTCGCTAAGTTGCGGAATGGAAAAGGTGACTGTCGGGGAACATAAGAGAAAAGGTGACCGACCAGTAGGAAATTAGCGCACATGGGTATCTAAGGATTTTAAGTGGCTGATAAAGTAACTCGAAAATAGAATGAAGGCTGGGGTCACTTAGGGTTTTATGCTTGCAACGGCTAGTTTTATAAATTTTTAAAGGACTTTTCACCTAGCCAGGGACCTAGAAATAGTTGCAGAGACCAGAGGGAAGTAGATAAAGCCATGAAAATTTGCAGAGCACTTGGAAGGATAAAAAGGTAAACTCTGAGATGGGAATTGGCCAAATTTTACATGGGACATGAAAAATTAGGGTAACATTTTGGTGATTTTTGCTGGATGTCAGCCCGCTAGACATTGAAAACCAGTGGCCCTATCCATTGGGCATGGGGTCATCAAAACTCAAAATTCCCTCAAAAAGGTAGGACTAAAATAGGAGGAAAAACTTGTGCATGAGCACTTCTTGGAAAGCAGGAAACTAACCTAGAAAATAGGGAAAGAAAGCAGGGGAAATATTTATAGAGATTTACAAGGAAGGAGTAACCTCAAAACAGGGCTTCAAGTGGAAACCATTTACTGATATTGGCAAGACATCTCCTTTAAGGGTTGATAGTTGAAAAGCATTAAACCCCTTGCACTCTATTATAACAAATGGTCCACCCCAAAATGAATCAAACTTTGTATGTCTGCTAGGTCTGGATCTGAATTCATCCCACTTGAGGACTACATCCCCAACCTTGAAATTTTTGGCCCTGACTCTTTTGTCAAAACTCCTCTTTGTTTGAATATGATGAAATTCCATATCCTGCATTGATTTGTCTCTGATCTCTTCCAATTCCATCAGCTAAGTATATATGATCTATAAGGGGTCTCCTTCTTCAAATAGGGCATACTGAGTAGCCAAGTCCAGAGCTGGCAATTCAACTGAGATAGACAACTTGGCCTCTTTTCCATACACTAGCACATAAGGGGAATTACCAATGATCTTCTTTGGAGTGATTTTGTCTAACCACAAGGCAGACTTCAGTTTGGTATGCCAATCCCTCTGATTATCTTGCAGAGTCTTATTGATTATCCTAATCAAATTCTTGTTTGTTGATTCTACCAAACCATTTCCTTGAGGGTAATAATTGGAATTAGTATTCAGATAGATGTCATTCTTGACTGCCCACTCTGAGACTTTGAGACCTGTGAATGCCAATGCATTATCTAACATTATTGAATCTGGAATGCCAAATCTATGAACTATGTCATCATAAAAACCCAAGACAACACTCTCATTGGCCTCTTTTAATGCAATTGCTTCCGTCCATCTGGTGAAGTAATTTGTTGCAGTGATTATCCACTTATGGCCTGCACTAGATGGAGGATTGATCATACCAATGAAATCTATACCCCACTTCATGAAAGGTTGCTCTGTTCTGATTGGCTATATGGGTAAGGCTGAAAGCTTTTCTTTTCCTGCAAACATGGCACACTTGATGCATTTTCTCACATAATCATGGCTATTCTTGAAGATAGATGGCCAGTAGTATCCAACCCTCATGATTTTAAAAGTAGTAGTCCTAGGAGAGAAATGACCTCCAGAAGGTCCATCATTAAACTCAAATAGGACATCAGTTATCTTTTCTGAATCTATGCATCTTAAAAGGACACAATTGTGACCCTTTTTGAAAAGAACTTCATCTATCAGCACAAAAGGAACAGATTGTAATCTATAATACCTTCTTTTTGCTAAATCCAAACCTGCAGGGCATTGTCCTATCTTCAAATAATTGATCATATTAGGCAACCAGCTTGTTGCCTTGGCTTGTTCTTCTGTAGAATGCACCACCAGAGATGCATCTATTGTTTCTAATTTCTTTGAACCCTCATCCTTTGCCAAATGCTCACAAAGACCTCTTCCTCTAACTAGCTTGGTAGTTTGAATGTCTATGTCATATTCCATCACCTTGGTGATCCAACCAACTATTTTCTCATTTAGGTCTTTGGAAAGCAAAAACTCTTTGACACTTGGATGAGTAACTTTTAAATGTACCTTGCTATGGGTCAACAAATATCTGAAAACTTTAAGGCTCTTCACCACAACAAGTACATGTTTCTCTACAAAAGAGTATCTCTATTTATACTCCTCTAAACCTTTGCTAAAGAAAGCAACAGGCTGCTCCAATCCATCTGAATTTTGTTGGGTCAGCATTGCAGATATGGCATCATGACCCCATAAGCATAAAGGATAAAATCCTTACTAAAATTTGGGTTTAGGAGAGCAAGGGCTTCTGTTAAGGCCTCTTTGATAGCTTGGAAATTGACTTTCCCTTCTTTGGTCCAACTAAAAGCTGAACTCTTCTTCAACATGGTTGTCAAGGGCTTGAGTAAATCTGCAATGTTAGGCAAGAACCTCCTAACAAAATTAATCTTTCCTATGAAAGATTGGAGACTTTTCTTGTGATGTGGTAGGGGTAGCTCTAGGATAGCTGCAATTCTTTCAGGATCCACTGTAATTCCTTCCTTGGATACTACATATCTCAACAATTTTCCTTCATGAACTGCAAACACACATTTCTTGAGATTAAGAGATATCCGAAATTCTCTACACCTTTCAAAAATCTTCCTTAAATGTTTGATGTGATCTACTGCATGCTTTGAATTGATAGTTATGTCATCTAAGTAGACCAGCACAAACTTGTACATTAGGCTCTTAAAGGCCATATCCATTGCCTTTTGAAATGTAGCACCTGCATTTGACAAACCAAAGGGCATCTTCTGATAAGCCATGGTTCCCCACTTGGTTGTAAATGCAGTCTTATATTGATCCTCTTCATTTACTAGGATCTGATTGTATCCTGAATAGCCATCCAATAATGAAAATCTCTTAGATCCAAAGACACATTGTAAGATTTGTTCCATGGAGGGTAGTGGATGGCGGTCCTTTAGAGAGGCCCTGTTAAGATCCTTGAAGTCAACACATAACCTCAACTCCCCATTCTTCTTCCTGACAGGAAAAAAGTTGGAAACCCAACTAGTATGCTTAATGGGGTAGATGATACCACCTTCTATTACTTTGAGCACCTCTTTATGCATGAGTGGCTCAAGCTTAGGATTAACAGGCCTTTGCTTCTGCCTCACTGGTTTAGCATTTGGTTCTAATTCAATAGTGTGATGAGCAAGGGTAGGATCAAAACCCTTGAGGTCTTCATACTACCATGCAAAAACATCATTGAATTCCTTGAATAACTGAGTGTAAGCTTGCTTTTCCAATTCAGTGTTCACTTTTCTAAATTGTAAGCTCTTACCTAGTTCCAACTCTAGTTCAACACAATGTTCTTGTTGGATTACCAGGCCAACTTTATTTCTCTTGACTTCATCATCCTTGTTGAAGATAGTCTCTAAGGTGACAAGACCTCTAGGCATCTTATTAGACTTAAGTTGTATCACTTGATCACCATAGTTTTGTGATAGCCTATCTTGGTTGTATTCTGAAAAAAACATCTTCTTTAAACAAGAATTGTAGAATTTGTTCATCATTATCAAACACCTGCCAATTAACATCATTATTAGGAATAGAAGGTCTGAAAATCACTTTGATATGCTGTTGATCCATTTCTTTGGAAGTTCTATTTGGAATATCATACTTTGACCCAACAACAACTAACCTATCTGCATTTTGATTTAATTTCCTAGGGATAGCAACAATATTGAAAGCACAAAAATCTTCAATTGCATCCCAAGCTCTATGCTTGTATGCTCTCAAAGTATCATTCTTGGTTGCACTTATCCCTCTTACTTGGCTGACAACTAACTCACTGTCACCATAAACTTTTAAGGCCTTAAGCCCTCTTTTTCTAGCCCATTCTAGTCCATTAACTAGACTTTCATACTCTGCAGTATTGCTAGTGCAAGAGAAACTGAATCTAAAGGCAGTATAATACTTTTCTCCTTTTGGGGACACTAGCATAGCACCACCACTAGAACCATGTCTACTTCTAGCTCCATCAAAAAATAGTTTCCAAACCTGATTATTCTGATCCTTTGAATTAGTGTCCTCTTTGAGAAGGTTTGGTTCTATGGCTCCACTTTCTTGTATTAAATAACTTCCCAAACCAAAATCCCAGATAAGATTTTCTTGGGCCTCTGAAGCTCTTTCATCTAGAAGAATATCAGGGATACTCTCTATCTTTGTGCTTGCTTCACTAGTGGTTTGGAAGTCACTGTCATCAAATATAGGGTAGTTTACATTGATGGTGTTGGACACATAAGGTTCTATATGGTGTGCTGCTAATGGTTCTGATTTAATGGTGACCTTGGTCCCATACCTCATATGAAATAACATGTGAGACCAATCAGAAGATAGGTAGCCTCCTATCTTAGCCGTAAACTCCCTTGAAAGACATATAGCAAATAATGCAGGGAGATCTATGATATATATATCAAGGAGGATGGAAAAATTAGGACTAGCATGAAGGATCAGACTAGTATCCTTAGCCACACCTATAGTATTAATTGAGGATCCATCAAGTTGGGTAACCTTCTTTTGGAAGGGCTCATATTTTAGTCCTAATTGATCAACTACTTTCTTAGGCATTACAGTGCTAGTAGCTCCACTATCTACCATACAGTTATGTACTAAAAACTTTTCAATGATTAAAGATACATAAAAGGGAGGTGGCTTTGAGTTCCTACCTTGTGTGGAATTTCCTTTGGAGTTGCTACTTGGAGCCTCCTTTTCTTGATCAGTGTTGACCAACACTAGCTTTGCAACTTCTTTTGCAGGTTGAGGAGTTATCACTTTTGTCATGGCTTTCTTCAAAATTTCAGGCTGTCCTGGAAGAGCCAAAGAGTCCCACATGGACATGGTGACATTCACCTTCTTCATGTTGTCCACTATATTATAAGGTGTCACAGTGTGTACTCTTTGTTGTGTTTTCACTATGATGGGCTCTACCTCTTTTGGAATTTGGCCTTCTTTGCTTGTAATGGTAGGAGCCTCCTTAGGTGTGATGGGATTAGCTTGTTGTATAGGCTCTGTAGATGTAGTGGCTTTGGCATTGGAATTTTCTCTCTCCATATCTTAGGATCCTCTTTTTGCTCTTGTATAGGCAACAAAAGAAACTTCATCATTGACTCCATTGAAGTCTGGTTGCTCCCAATTGAAAAGGGCAGTCTCATTCTCTTGTGACTCTTGTTGAGGAATTGACCCATTGGATGAAGCCTTTGATTGAGCTTGTGAGGCATTTTGAATCATTAGAGCTTGGTTCATCCATCCATTTGAACATGTAGCCTGGTTGTGAGGCTGATTACAAGGAAAACACCATTCATTATCCATAGCCACATTATTTTGATTAGGAACCATATCCCTCATTGGATTTGTAGAATTTAGAGGTGCAGGGTTATATGGTTGGAATGGTCTCTGATTGAAGCTTTGTCTTTGATCTTGATAGCCTCCTTGGTATGGTGGTCTATTTTGCTGGTAAGGTTGTCCTTGATTCTGATATGATTGAGTATGACCTTAGCCTTGTGACTGAAATGGTGGTCTAATTCATTGACCTTGTTTCTTCAAATTTGTGACCTCTTTAGTTAAGGTCTGCAACAAATTTGTCATTTCTTGCTGATTGCTTTGTTGGCTATTCTTCATCTCTTGTAGCTCTTGAGAGAAACTAGTTGTTAGCCCTTGACCACCAGTACTGGCCTGAGGTGCTAATATGGTGGGAATAGGGGTAAATGGGGGTACTTGTGCAAGTGCAATGGGTTGAAGGCTAGGAAAAATGGGCATTGGAGGCCTTCTAACAATCATGCCTGCTTGGATTAAACAATTTTCAGCCCTGACAGCTATTTCAAAGGCTTGGGATAAAGAAGTACCACCCATAGATTGGATCATGACAGAAATTTGACCATTCAAGCTTTGCAAGTAGTAGAGGAAAGCATGGTTAGCTAATGGTCTCATTGAGATTGGAATTCTATTCCATGTTTTAAGGAATCTACTATTGTAGTCTGTCATCTGCTCTTGAGGATCTCTCTTAATAGTTGTTAACTGCTCAACTAGAGACAAGTTATCTAATTTATCCTCAAAATTTTTACTTAAAGCATCTCCTAATTCATCCCATGATGTAATGGAATGAATAGTTAGAGTTCTAAACCATTCAAGAGCCTTACCTTTTAGAGAGCCTACTAGTAATTTTGTGGCCACATCTTCTTGAGTAATGTTGTGTATGCTGCAGATGGTGGTCACATCTCTTATGTGCTCAAAAGTAGTTGTTTTCCCTTCACCAGTGAAATCAGGTATACTCTTTAGTGCCACCAAGGGCACATCATGATGTTGAGCAAATGCTAATGGACTCTCTTGGTTGAAAGGTGCAAAGGCAAACTGTCTAGCCATTGTAGGAGCTGTGATTTGAAGATCGACAACTATATGAGCTGTACTTGCTACTGGATTTGAATCCTCTTCTAGATCTTTGGTTAGAGATCTACCTCTTCTTCTAGATTGAAAGGGAAAAGGTCTCCTTTCTGAGGTATCAGGAGGTGTTGATTGAACTCTCCTTGTAGGGGATGTTCTTTGAGTTGACCTGCCTTTGTGACTTCTCTTTGAGGGCAACTCTAAAAATTTTGTGGGCTTTGAGCTTCTAGTCTCAATCTTTCTCATAAACCTTGAACAAGGTTAGCCCTGATCCTTGAAATCAGTGGAGTCACCAGATATACTTGGTAGAACAACTTCTAAAAGCCTGTATCATGCAACCTGTATATCAGAGATAACATAATCTTGAACAATGAAGTTTTTACTAGTCCCACTGGGCATGCCAGAAATTATTATACACTAAGTTTGCACCCTTGTTTCAAGCTCTCATAGTCTTGATAACCTAGTATAACATGGGAATCATCTCTAGGTTGTGGGACCTATGCTAACTGAGATGAGACCTCCAGGTTCTAGGCTGGTTCCTCTTGGATAATCACCTTAATTTGCTTCTAGACATGAAAGTAAAACTTTTGGAGGGAAAGGGATAGAAGGAATGCTTGGAAAGGGAAATGACTAAAAACAAACTACCTACTAGGTGATACACCAAAATTAGGGTTTGGATCTCAGTATAGAGGAAAGGAATCAATGAAAGGCTTAGGTCTAGTAGGTCACAACTTACTGAATAGTCTTGCATAAGTGTTTCATAGGAGGGCCTGAACATAAGACACAACCAATGACCTGCAAACAGACATTCACTTCTGCAACTCGGTATAGGAATGAGACAAGACTATTAGGGGGCTGAAGTATACCCACAAAAACATCTAAATCAGATCAGACATAGCAACACACATAGTTACAAAAAATAAGAGGGATCAAGAACCCTAAGATATCACTGAAAACATCATACACTTTGATTGAATAAGAGATAATTTAGACAAGGAAGCATAGGGACATGAAGGATTGTCACAAAATACCTCTGAAATATCTGAATCATCAATGAAAGATTTACAACTGTAGGAGTCAGAGGGCAGAAAAAATGCCATAGATAACTCTTAAGAAAAGTGAATTTCTTTTTACAATTATCCAACTTTGAGCTCAAAAGCTCCAAAAATACAATATATACATCCTTCCTTGCACGCAGGCAAGGGTCAAAAATCTAACTAGGTTTAGAGAATTTTTTAATAATGATAAACCCTAGCTCTATCAAGTCTGATCATAAATAATTCCCTGTAACATCATAGCTGATCAGATATTCTTTGAGTGCCCCTCCCTGTACTTTACAATCAGCCTACAGACAAGCAACCCAGACTCATCTACCTCTTTGCACAAAGTCTTGCCATGAATGCACTAATTTGGTACTCTTAGAAGACAAGAAATGACCAAAGATGACCGCCTAGACCCTTGTCATCATCTTCCTCAACTGCAAATGTCCTTGGAAACATAAATTTTTAGCTACCCATTTTGTCGCAACCGACCAGTGGATCAAAACCTAGCAAAAACCCTGCAGAGAAATATTTAAAATTTAAATATTAATGGCTAACCGGGTGGCGCCAGACTTTTTCTTCTATCAACGACCGATGTTTAAAACTTAATCTTCTTTTAAAATGTGACCGTTAGAGCCTCTTATTTACTCAGGAACCATTCATCTGCAGGATTAACCCCAAGTCCACCTCAGGTTACCTTTCCCTTCAGTTGCAGAGTCATTCAAGCTTTTAGTTGACCCCGGTTAAGTCTGGCGAACCTGAGAAGCTCTTTAGTCACTGATTCACGGAGTACTTCTAATCCTGGGCCCATTTATACCACCTAGAATTCTTTTATTCATTCCGGTCGCTCCATCAGCGAACACCTCGGCACTTCCCTGACATTGGACCCACTTAAGACAAGATTCTAATCTAACAGCTGGTGCATGATCTCATGGCCTCAGAAGATTCTTTCAGATTATACACCTACCGTATATTTCATTAAGCTGTGACCCTATAGACACATCAGTCCACCTGGAAATCTCTGTCAGCACTTGGCAACCAATCATATTTGAGCAAGTCGGCAACATGCGACACTGGCCCCACTGATTTCCTCTTTACATTGACCAATGAAAAAAATGAGCAGGTCACCTTGACCTGGCATTGGACCCACCTGATAGAGCCTCTAAAAAAGGCAAGATCGACGATCGTCTTAAGATCTCATACCTCTGACACCACCCTTGCGAGGACATGCCGACCGTCAATCCTCTGACAATGATAGAACCTCTGACCGTCGAAAGAAAATGACCCCACTGACAAGTGCTGACTCAGCACACGTGGACCAACTAGAAGCAAGCACATCAGCAGATGAGGACCCACCTGAGATAGTTCTGACAACAGAATGAAATTGATGATCGGTGCATAATCTCATGTGTTAGAAAAACTCCATGAGAAGATACGCCAACCGTTGATCTAAAAGGGACTCAGTCAGTCGGGCCCACTTTGACATATTATCTGAATTGTCACCCTCGGCCAATGAAAAGCTTCCACATGGGACAACGTGGCAATGGACCCACCTGACTTTGAAGCGCTGAGAAAAAGGGAAGATCGACGGTCGTCGCAAGATCGTAGGTGTCAGAAAAATCGCTTGCGAATTCATGACAATCGTCGAATCTTCCTGGCTGGGACCCCACTGAAGTGACCGCCGAAAGACTTAGTGAATATGTGATTGAAGAGAAGTTAGCCATCACTGAGTCATAAGATATTAAGCGGTAACCGTAAAACACTTGGCGACTAAGAGAACCATTGTATTCGCTAAGTTGCGGAATGGAAAAGGTGACCGCCAGGGAACATAAGAGAAAAGGTGACCGACCAATAGGAAATTAGCGCACATGGGTTTCTAAGGATTTTAAGTGGCTGATAAAGTAACTCAAAAATAGAATGAAGGCTGGGGTCACATAGGGTTTTATGCCTGCAACAACTAGTTTTATGAATTTTTAAAGGACTTTTCACCTAGCCAGGGACCTAGAAACAGTTGCAGAGACCAGAGGGAAGTAGATAAAGCCATGAAAATTTGCAGAGCACTTGGAAGGATAAAAATGCAGACTCTGAGATGGGAATTGGCCAAATTTTACATGGGACATGAAAAATCAGGGTAACAGTTCCTTCCGTAAATATGGCCTTCTTCTCTTCATATAGGGTGTTTTCCTGTTTCCTTTCTAGTCTCAGATGAGAATTTGTCTTGTAATTGTTTATCTCATGAATGAATTTTTAGCACTATTATACTGTTATCAAAATTGTCTCAATTTTCTTCTTGAATCTTATGCGTTAAAGCATCAAGAATGTTTTGGTCTTTTTGTTGTAAGTTTACAATAGAGTTATTTCAAGGGAATAACTGAGTTTAGGATTCATTTTCAAGTGTGTATGAGTTGAGATATCAAGGGTATCTCATACTTGTCTTTCAGTGGATGTTGATCAATGTATTTCCTATTTTTGGGTCTCCTCCAAGGGGAGAATTAAATTCTTTGAATAGGTGATTGCATATCTGAGTACACAGGTAGATTCTTAAGTAGAATTTGATTAATGGTGTATATTTGATGTAAGACATCAACATATTATACTGTGTTGTCTTCTTATTTCATAAGCTTTCTATTGTAGTTGTATGCACCCTAAAATGGTCGCCTAGACTTTGGGCCCCCATTCAACAATTTATCAAATCCTTGAATCAATATTTTAAAAAATCAGCATTTTTCAAATATATCAATTTCCTTGATCAAATCCTAATTTTATCATTTTTTATTATTTGCCTTGGGCTAACCATTTTATCCTAAGTCTTTATTTATTTAAAAGGAATTTCCTCCCCTTTTAATAAATAAAAAGCCCCCACTTTTCCTCTTATCCTAAGTTGCACAAATAAAACATTATTCTTATTTTATAAAAAGAAGAAAAACACTTTTTGTCTCATATGGACACAAAAGTCAACTCTTATTTTCTCATTGGAGGATATTTGTGCACATGGATTGCTCCTCTTTGATGCTCCACCGTTAATTAAATCTTTTGCCTCTTAATCTCCATGGTCCATTCCTTCTCATTTCTTATAAAAGAAGAGCTCTCTTCCTCATTTTGATATGCATTTTTGAATACTAATGTTATGCTGCAGGTTTTCTAGGTCACTTTGGAACTTTTGAAGATTTGGAGCATTCTTGGCTTTCATACTTTCATGCTATCATAGTTTCATTTCTTGCATTATCATGACATTCATAGCTTCATATTAGCTTAGATTTCCTTTATGATTTAGATTACTTCATCTAGTTTAACTAGAAAGATTTGGTAATACTTGTACTTTCTTTTTCATCGCTTAGCTTGCATCTTTCATTTCTAGCTTGCATATTCATCTTAATCTAGCTTGCATTTGCATTTCATGGTGATTCTTGGGGATATTGGCATTCTTTCCCTTGTCTTCATTTGAATCTCTCATTGTGTGGTTAACTAGCAAGGTCATTAGCTTAATAGCTCTAGTTGAGAGCAAACTTAAAATAATCTTGCAACTCCATGCATAGAGAGCTCTAGGTCACTTTCTAAGGTTTCCTCTTCATGGATTCCCTTGGATATAATGACTTAGAGAAGTGCACCATTTGAGTGTGTACGTCAGTGATTTGTTTGAATCTGTTGCACATTGGATAAGGCACTGGTCTGTGAGGGATTTGGGGTATTTCAGAGATCCATTCCACCCAAAGCGTAAATGAAAACATTTTCCCTTTCATGTTGATAGGAGGAGTTAGGAAGTCTTTCTAGTTTTCAGACTCATTGTATGCAAGTGAGATTCTGCATATGATTTGGTAAACAATGAGGTACTTGTTACCTAGAAGTCTGAAACTATTCCACAAGTGATATACTTGCAGGCCTATTGTTTGGCATAAGGAGTTATGCATGTGCAGATGAGGTATACCTGCTTGAGTGTGTGGAGCTTGAAGTGAAGAAGGTTTGTAGGCCTTGTCAATGCTAGCTTTTCTTGCCCCTAAGTTTGTAGGAAGAAGCAGATTCATGTGAATTAGATGATTATCCCATGTCTAGTTTGCATTTTCTCTTTTAGAATTGAGGGATACAAGAAAAATCACTAACAATTGCCTTGTAGTGTTCAAGGTGAAATTGGCTTCCATATTTTACTACAACTCACCCTTTCATTGAAAATGTGCAAAATCAAATGACAGCCAACCAAGCCAATGACATGGTTTTTAATGGCATTTATGCCACCTTCTCACATGTCCACCTTAGCTTCCTCTAGATGTTTCTTCAGATTGAGTACTAAGGTACTCCATGGCATACACATGCCTCTTATACAGGTGCCATCTAATCATCTAACGTGTGAATCAAAAGAGCCTCCCATTTTCATGTTATACTTATATTATATATTGAAAATCATTAATCTTTAATCCCCTTCTATACTATATGCATGACTCATTCAAAGATTTAATACTCCACCCTTCAACTTAGAGGTCAAATATTCATGCATCTAGTGCTAGTTCTTACTATCCACATTCTAGAAATCCTCCATCCAATTACCCTCAACCTCTTTATTTAGTGATACAACAAATTTGGATATTTTATCTACGATCTCATTCCCTTCCCATTTAACATGTGTAATTTTAAAGTTTGCAAAGGAGCCTAATAAGGAATTGATTTTATTTATATACCTATTAAGATGCCACATTCCAGCTTCACCTTTTCTTATGTCATTCGCTATAATATGTGAATCATCTTTTAAGTGAAACCTTTCCACATTCATCCTTTTAGTTGCCTTTATTGCATTGAGAGCCGCTTGGATCTCAACTTCGTTATTAGTACCATATCCAAGACATTTAGTTCCCAATAGTAACACATTGCCTTGATAATGTCTAGCTACATACCCCACCCCATACAACCATAGGTTGCCTTTAGAAGCTCCATCAAATTTCATTTTGATCCATCCTTTCTCTAGTACAATCCATTCCTTACTTCCCCTCAATCAACATGATTAAACCTACACTGCCCATTGACAAGCTTGAATTTCACCATCGGCCATGCTTCTAAATTTTCTTATGATCCAAACTAAAAGGTGTATTTGAGAGATTGATTTGAAAAGCCACATAACTTACAAACTGTGAAATTGCTCTTTCCAATCTACCTATAAAGTGGTCAAGTTTGTCTTCTTTATCTTGAAAAACATGCCTGTTCCTTTCCTTCCAAATCTCCCACATAATGGTCAATGGACACACTTTCCAAATACTAGAAACTGATGTTTCCCTCTTTGGGATCAACCAAAACTTCCCAAGCTCTATTAGTGTCTCTGGTAATGGCCCTTGCAAACCCAGTTGGTTCAGAAGAAACTTCCAATAAGATTTAGAGAAGTCAAAATTTAATAGTAAGTGCTCCAATGTTTCCTTGGACCTATTATAAAGCACACATTTAAAAGTGCCAACCAAGCAATGACACCTACCATAGGTAAACAATGTTTTTCCCAACATAAATCAATCGGCCACTCCTTCCTATTCTCATTCTCCAGAAGCCTATAACCTAGTTTCACTGAGTAATCCCCTTTTTGAGACCCACACCAAATGACCTCATCTGCTACGCCTATGATCACCACCGATCTATCATGGAAAATCCCTTTTAGCATAGCTTCTTTCTCTTTGTCTAAGTAGAGCTCCCCAACATCCTTCCATCTCCATTTAATTTTCGAGCCAATATTCCTTTTTTCAAGATAATTAACAATTTTATCTCCCCATCTAGCCTCTACAATATCTCTAAACTAATCCAAATGTCCATTATTTGCTAACATTAGTTTCTCATCCCAAGAACTTGGCCTATTGTCGATCTCCGATCTGCCTCAAAATGTGTTATGTAATAACTGGTCTACAACTAATAATGAAATGCGAAAATGCCAAATCATGTGGCAGATCCAACATAATGAATATCCTTATTCTCTCATTACTGTCCAAATATTTATCTTGTAATATTTGTACCCATTTATGGGTCAGGTATTTGTACATATTCCATACAGGTTTTTCCCCCCGCACCTTCATTTAAAATCTTCCAATTGTGCAATCCTACACCCCCTGCATCCTTAAGCTTACAAACTTTATCCCAAGCTAATAGTGGAATTTTATCTTGCTCATAGTTGCCATTTCAAAAAAAAATTCTCATCTTTTGTTCAATCACTTTAATAACCTTTGAAGTAATCTTTAGACACATCTTAGAGAATAATGGCATTGCAAAAATAACCGATTTCAACATAAGAGTCCTACCAGCTAGACTAAGCCATCCACTTTTCCACCCTTCCATCTTACCCATACAACTATCAATTAGACCATTCCACAAGTTAGCTTTACAACCCCCCCTCACCTCCCCCCCCCCCTGAAAAAAAAGCGGGATGCCTAAAAATTTACCTAGTAATGAGCCCGGCTAAACATTTAGAACTTTTAGAATCTCCCTTTGAAAATCAACCCCTATATTGAAGAATATTACTTCTAATTTTCTCTAATTAATTTTTTGTCCAAAGACCTTGCTATACTTATCAAGAACAAACTTCGTGACCCTAGCCTCCCTTAAAGAAGCCTCCCATCAAAAAGTTATCATCAACAAACAAACGATGCAAGATAGGTTCTACCCGTCTGGCCACTTCTACTCCTCTCCACATTACTTTGGCTCTCCTTTTCAAAATTAGCCTCCCAAGCACCTCTTCCATAATGATAAATAGAAAGGGGGATATTGGATCCTCTTGTATCAAACCTTGAGATGTCTCAAAATAACCTTGTGGAATGCCATTTGATGAACCCCTTCTATGTTTCCTTTATTAGATACTTTCATGTTGGGTTAGACTATGTTTGGATGTCATAAAAATTTGGACTATGTGGTTTTGTATCTTTTTGATAAGTCTTTTGCTATTTTATGATGACAACCTATCCCTCTATGATAATTCCCTTTGCAATAAAAACTATGATCCATATAAGTGAAATATACCCTATTTTATAATAATTTAATATAACTTAAATTTGACACAAAATATCTCATTATGAACCACTAAAACTTTTTGAGGTATAAAAAATATCTAAAAAATATTGAAACCATCACCAATAGTCAATCTATATTCAAAATAATTGAAACATGCCCCCATCCATACTTTGACACTTGAAAATGGGTCAAACCTTATGCAAATTGTCATGAAAGTGAAAAGTAGAGAGATTTGGAATATAATTTCTGTCACACCACCAATTCCCAAACCATGTGTCCATAATTCCAAAAATATAAAGGTCACCATAACTATTTGAAGCAATAGAATAGTGATGAGCACTCACTATGAGTGATAACTATTTTTCCACCATTCAATTCATAGAGGTCAGAGCACTCAAAATGGTTAGACAAGTTCAACAAATACTTTACACAATGGGCAGATGACTCCAAATGTTGCAATTTCAAAGACGATCTTAGATAACTTCCTAAGGCATGCCCCTCAAAACTGAGTTATGACTACTACCAATGAACTGCACAAATTGTTGTCCAAGGATGGATAAGCTTCAAGTTAAGAAAGATCTATGTATGGCCAATAGCTTTCCAAAATGGTGATGTAGTAGTTCATGACCCAAAATAACTAAATTATATATTCTCCTGAAGTATTATGGTAATTATTGTGTTTGAAATATTAAGCATGAACAAAAGATATGTGTGGTACTAACCTTCTAAACATGACTATTTGAATAAGTCAAAAGACATCCTTATTCAGTAGGTCTTTTGAAGCAGTCAAGGCACACCAAGCAGGAAGGAGGTCAACAAAATTTATGACCAATTATTTAGCTATCTCTTTTATGAAGAATTATTTAAAGTGGTTGAGAAAGCATTTACCTTCCTAACTAATTTGCATGCCCGATCATTGAGTAGATTTAGGAAAAGATTTGGTTTGAATTATGGTTGGACATGGTCCACTCTGTTCCACTCTTTTCTATTTCTAGTTTCCAATTTTTAATAAAAGCACTCTCCCTAGATTTTAGGGATTGAGGTGCCGACTTAGTTCGTTCTTTCTTTCACTTTCTATAAAGTCTCCCACATTTTATTCAGAAATTATTGGTTGAATAATGTAATGAACAATTTTACTTGTATTTTTTGAGTAATAAGCAATTTCCATCACTTTTGTGTTATCAATATGGTTGAAAGATAATGTATTGAATGTTTATCTTTTGAGAATATAGTTGTTAACTAGTAGTACTCATCCAAGGGTGCTCAATTCGTGAGGAATATTTTTACTTCTTTTTTTTTTTTTTTTTTTTTTTTTTTTTTTTTTTTTTTTTTTTTTTTCTGTAGTTTAACTTAGTCTAGATGCTTAATGTTATGTTCCTATTAATTTAGTAGTCGACTATTCCTTCAGTCTTGGAAACACAACTTTGTGACTGTTCTTGAAATCATGGAAGCACAACTTTGTGATTGTTCTTGTAGCCAAAACATAACAACACAATCAATTTAGTTAGGTGAATAATTCTTGTTTCTACATGAGTTTAGATTGAGTTCTTCCATAGAAAGTTATAGAGTAGGTTATTTATGCATTTCTTGTGCAACATTCAATTCAACAATTCCTTGGTTAAAGGTAGAATACTATGTCTTCCAAGACTTCTAGTGCACATACTATGCTGTCCCATTTCAAGTATATGTCCCTAAGTTGATAAGTAAATGAGCCTTGATAATAGAATTTGACAGTTATCAGTTAGGACAACTTGTCTCTAAGTTGAGGTATTACGTCCAATTGTCTAGATATTATCAGGAGCCAACATTTATGGTGTCATTGTCAGGGATGGTGTAAAACTAAGAAGTTCTTCAGAGTCATTAGTTTCTTTTCATTTTTTAGTAGTGCAAAGATTTTATTTTCTCTTCTTTCCAACAAGCCTCAGTTTAGTAAGTAATGAAGCACCATTCTTTCACCAATTCTTATGTAGGTTTACTGGTATTGAGTTAAAGCCATATGCATAGAGTGAGGAGAAGAGATGCTTTTGGGAGATTTATTCCTAATGATTCTCATCCTAACAATCAATCAGTTGAGCCACAAAATTTACTAGAAGAAGAGATAAACCCCTTTGTCGATACATTTACTCATTTAAGTAGTTCTAAAACCTCTTTTGAAGATCCCCTTGCCCAAACATTTACTGAGAATCCTTTTTATCTTGTACTCTACCTGTGTATAAAGAATATCTTCATGAAATTAGTTTGCTAAGAAATCAACTCAATTGAAGCTAATTTAACCTTTAAACATGTTGAATTGAAAACTAAAAGCAATAAACATCTCATGGATCTCTAATTAAAGAAGCTAATGCAATGCTCTCAGCTGACATCCATTAGAGACAACTCTAAAATGACAATTTGAAGCTATTATGATGAAAATAATGCCTATCTTTACTCAATTATGCTAAAAAATTATCTATTATGCTTTCAAAATCAAAATGCCTATAGTAAGGAGGCAATTAACTAAATGAGAATGGATCCTTTTCTCCTGATTTTTTCCCTCTATTTATAGATTTTCTTAAAGCTTAGGGGTAGATTAAATTTAACCATTGTTAAGTTTGGGTCAATTTGATGCTTTCAAATGGTGAGACAATTTAAATATTTTGTTCTCAAAGCTTGAGATGAAGAGACAAAATGAGTGGCTCAGATTCATCCTCAAGATGAGTGATGGAGAATCAATTTGGATTTGATCCATGTGAGCTCAATTCTCAATTCCTACTGGTTGATCCAATTCATTCCCATGTGGTAGGTGAGGAATTTTAGGAATTAATTAATTGATTAAATTGATTTTCTTAGCCACGTGTACCCTTTGAATGGGTTGGATTTGATTTAATTCAACTTTAGAATTAATTTGATTAAATCAATTGCATAATTAAATGATCTTTTTGATTTAATTAATCCTCTTTAGTTTTGATTTCAATTAATTTCTAATTTTGCCTTTGATTGCTCACTTTGAATTTAGTCTGACTATTTTTAAGTGTCTACAAATACCTTTGAATCAATATGCGAAGCACGTTGGTTCAAAGAATGTCTGATGTTTGATTAATTGATGCCTGATTTGATGTTTGATGATTGATTCCTCAATAAAACCATGATTGATTGATGATGCATATTCTTGTTACGATACCCAACTCTAGATATGATGTCTGATTTGAAAAAGTTTCACTGATTTTGATGCCTCACTGATGAATTCAAATATTTTGTGTTTGATCTTTGATTTGAAACAAAATCCTTGATTTTCTTGATTCACCTGATTTGAATTACAATATGATGTCGGTGATGATATGATGACATGCCCCCTCAGAAATGAAATTTGATATGATGAGTATTATTCCTTTGTGGTCATCTTTAAATTTTGCGTTAATTTGATTTCATTTTTGATAATGATGTGATGATTGACAGATGAAAAATGCCCTAGTTGCAAAAAAAATTATTGATCAATTTTTAAACCTGGGTCAAATTTTTGATAAAAAACCTCCCTTTAGGTCAAAGAGCTATATATAGGGGTAAATAGTCATTTTTACTATTCATTTTCACCATTCCTTTTAACTTTTCCTCTCTGACTCTATTGGTGAAGTCAGTGACGGTGGTCCTCATTCAAGAGCATCAATTCGAGCGAGGTTGGAGATTTCAGGGCCTGCGTGACTATGGACCTTCGATGAGTGCCCCGATCTATCTTTTTTTTGAATTTTGTGAATTATTTACCAAAAATTTAAATTTTTATGTGTTATTAGAGCTTGTTTTTGCAAATTAGATAGAATAGCATATAGGATTAATTGACTAGCATGTATAATAGTCTTCTAGCACATTTGCATTCTAGAATAGTGTGTGCAAGTGATAAAATAGCGCATACAAGAAGATGCCCTATGTCTGATTTAGCATGTATGATAAGTACAATAGCACTTAGGAGTAGGTTAATACAAACTATTAGTTTTGTAGTGCATATGATAATTTTAAATAGCTCTTACTATGGTAAATGACACTTACAATTTGTTTCAATGTGTATGATAAGTTTCTCAAGGCATTTGATAAAAAAATAGCGCTTACACATTTTAGCGCGTACAACCTGATAAAATGATGCGTAGCTGACTTTTTGAAAATTTTACTTGATTGAGAAACTTGTCGAATTTGATGGATTTCTGTGATCGATCAAAGAATGAAAGTTGGCTAATTCCATGATGAAAACAAGTGGTTTGATGTATGTTTGATCATGTTTGATGAATGTTGATTGTCAATCCTGGTTGATTGGTATGATTGATTTGATTGATGTTTTCCATCTTCTCTGAGTATAATTAGGAAAAAAATGATGATGTTGTCGATGATTGATTTGATTGATTGACTTGTGATGATTCACTTAGATGATTGATTACTGATGTTATGTCACTTGACTCAACAAGTTCACCTTAGGAAGTTATACATCTCAAGTTTATATCCCTGGCCGCTAGATATGGTTGATCATTTGAGTGCATAGGAGTGACAACTTATCGGTCGTTGTGGATTATATTTCCTATTGAACATGCCTCAATTTTGCGTGAATTAGGGTCTTCTCACAATTATGACATAGCATTGGCACTTGGACCATAATACCTTTCATTTATCGATGGGTGAGATGACCATCACCCTCGAGGCTATATATCAATTGTTGTAGATTCCTACTCGGGGTGGGCTAGCTTACTATGTTCAGATTTATGATGGGTTATCTTGTAGATGAGTGTTTGGAGATGCAATCATTGGTGATGAGAGCATTCTGTGGGTACAATTTGTCTCTTTCCCTATCCTTCCTACTGTTCTAGGCATTTTGATCAATGGATTCTTGCTACCAGATCATAGAGGTCACATATTTTTTATTGGTTGGGGTAGGATTCTGGATGACATAATTGCACATCCATGTCAGTTCGACTAGGGTTATTGCATCCTGGATGAGTTATAACATGAGTTTCATCACATTGTTTATCAATATGGTGCAACATTATCTACATGTGCCATCTTATTACAACTCTAGATTTGGGAGCATATTCCGATTACAAGGCCTATTGTAGCTCAAGACAAAGATCCTGGATGGCTATATGCTTACATACATGAGGGTATAGTTGTCCAGTTTCATCTGGGAAAAGTTAACTACTGGAAGTGTATGCTTCATGGAGACATGGATATAAGTGTACATAAAATGAAGAAGATGATGAATGCCTCAATGTAAATCTCCTCCCTTGATGACCAACAATATGCTAGATCTTGAAGAGGAAATACTCACAAAGGATCCTTGAATCTTTGAATGCCTTGAATGCTTGAGTGATTGAACGCTTGAACACTTGAATGTGAGATTTCTATAGTCAATGTGTCTCTATGTCTCTCAAAATTAGGTTCTTAGGCTTCCTTTTATTCTAGTTTCCAGGCGGGAAAATAAAGCAAGCCGACAGGGTCACCAAATTTTGCAAATTAAATCCCTGAGACAACACTAGGCCCAAGTCTCACAACCCCCAGGGAATAGGTTGACCTGGTCAACTTATTATGGAATATGTCAACCTATTTGATATATTCCTAAAGAATAGGTTGACTTGTTCTAGGGTTGGCTCATAGGGAGCCAACCCCGAGGTCTCAGAGACTACATAGTTGAAAAGGGTGAAAACAGGGCTGAACAAGAGAAAAAGGGAACTGAGCATGAATCCATCCATGGTCCAAAAATTAAATAATGGACGGGAGAAAAAAGGTCTTAAATGAGGAGTACATCCATTTTAAGATGGTACATGGACATTATGATATCCTCAATTCAAAATGTTTATGGTCTAGAGATCCACAAGGCATTTTCCAAGTGTATCAGTGGATGTTGTTAGTGTTCTTGAGGTTCGATGTGCGAGAGCTAGTAAATTAGAAGGTTTGGGTGGCTTTGAATATTTTTGTGTTCTTCATGATGCCTATGGATGCTCTTGGGTTGCGTGTCTACTGATTTGGTGGTCCACATTGATTGTGGTGATTGAGATTGGATGATTTTTAAGTCGGTGGTGGTTTTTCTTATGTTCTTGGCCAACTTGATCCATAAATTATTTTACAAAAGTTTGAGGTGAGATTTAAGGTGGTGCTACATGCTCGAGATTGATTATAAGGGCCCTTTCTATTATTTGGAGGTCAAACATGGTTTTGAAATGTAATTTTTGGCATGTGGATTTGTGATTTGAGTTTGGGGTTTTGGTGACCCTATTTTATCTTTCAAGGTTGATGATTTATATACGATTTTAGGGAAAAATCAATAGTTACAGATGTGTGTGATTTCTTGGAGATAAAATGTTTAGATCTATTGAGGGTTGAATCACTCGTCTGAAGGTGGCAAATTGGAATTGAACATAGATCTGATTGTGCTTCATCGAAACTAACCTAGGCATAAGGTAGATGCCATTATATAGTTTATAAATCTCAAATTATTATATGATTGACCATTATAGTGGTCATGTAAGGAAGTGAGAATCTCTTTGGGTTGCATCCCTTTGTATTTGAGCAGTGATCTCTAGGTAGTGTTCTTGAATGCATGTGCATTCCCATTTGTAATAAGTTATACTTCTAACAAGGCATTTTCTTATTGTGGGTTCCAACCCCACTATGGTTTTCCCCCTTTTGAGGTTTCCATAATAAAAATATTTGTGTTATGTGTTGTGAATGTGTTTCTAATTCATGCATGCAAGTTTAATTCATTAAGATAAAAAATAAAGGTTTTAAGGTTTAAGGGTTTTTGAAGGTTTGCATTTTTGAAACAATTGATTCACCCCCCTTCTCTCAGTTGTTTGTTGCTTTAGTTATAAAAATATAATTAGCCAATAGGCTATCATAGGTGGGAAACTCCCACCAAAAAATATCATGTCTCATGCTAGGGAATTTTTGCAAGTATAAAAAAAGTATAGTTTTCATTCTGGTAAAGATGTGGTTGATGTCTTACATTTTCGTTTGCCTACAATTCAAACTTGAGACATGTTCAAAATTAAATTTTAGAAAAGAATGATAATATGTAGAATCCTGTGGGCAATGACATATTGCCCCCCAATAATGTTTCCTTCCAAAAGTTTCTCATCGACTACTGAATTATTCACACTTGTAAAAAATAACAAAAATTGCCAGGTAGCTCTTCAGTGTTAAAATGCTAGTATTATACGTATAGTAAAATTAATGTTAAGTAGATCAATGTTTATTTTACCAATTTTATTCCGAATTTTCATTTACATAATTTTGTTAGGTTAATTATAAACTTTGATTGTAAACAACTTTAGTAAATATGATATTTCTTTTATTTTTATTTAAAGATAAATAATAAATAGAATTTAATATTTAGTGAGAATATTATTTTTATAAAAATTATAATAAATAATACAAAATAATATAATAGTAATAATCTACTAATATTATTTTTGATTACGTAAAATTGGTTTTACAGGGTGCCTGAAACCTAATACATAATTAAAATATAGCAATAAAAGTCCAATTCTTAAAACAACTGAAACTAAGAATGAAACATGCCACTAATAGGGCCAAGAGAACAATGAAAAAAGAGACAAAGCAAATAAAAAATAGAGTCAGGCAAAAAAAACTAGGAAAAATAGTGAGGAAAAGTTCCTGAGCAAGGTAGCCGCGCTAGACTCAAGGAGCTCCATCTTCTCATCAGCCTCCTTTATCTTGTGGATGTCCATGGATTCTTCATCTTCCTTATTCTTCTGGGTTCTGGCCCTAGTCCTCTTTCTTGGTCCTTCATCTGGCTTTTGCACTTTTTCCTCTTTTATGATCTGCCTTCTTTCCCTACTGGCTTTTCTTCCATGTTCTCAACAAGTAGC
Organism: Chamaecyparis obtusa; assembly: GCA_027943335.1. Lineage (NCBI taxonomy): Eukaryota > Viridiplantae > Streptophyta > Pinopsida > Cupressales > Cupressaceae > Chamaecyparis > Chamaecyparis obtusa. The sequence goes on from BSBK01000589.1 coordinate 3,168,666, forward strand.
TTGATGTGCTTGTTAGAAGCCTTCATGATATTAAAGCTTTTCTCCATGATGCCTTTGAGAGTGTTCTCAAGGCTCTAAATTTTCTCCTCCATCTTAATAACCCTACTTTCTAGTAGCTGGTTTTCCTCAGTAGCTCTACTATCCTTATTGTTGTCAGCCCCCTTCATTTTATCTTTGAGATCCCCCAGTTCATGATAGAGCCATTTAATAGACCTAAAATTGTCCAACATGTTGTTCTTGGCATTATTGAGGAGGTTAAGCTCCATTTCTCTAGTGTTATCACTTAGGACAACCAAATCTGGGTCAATCAATTCCTCCTTCTGAATCCCACCATCCTCACCCTCAAGAAATTTGGGATTGACATCTTCCTTGATTATCCCCATATTCATGGTGTTAAAATTGAAGTTACACCACACTTTCTTCCCCTTGATAGAGTCATTGTTGCGATACTCCTCATTGATCTAGTCCTTATCTTCCTCTGATTAGTGGGGATGAGGAGACTGGGTAGAAGGGCCTTGCTGGTAATCTTCAGGCTCATCCAGATTAAAATCTTGGATTTTCTCATGGAGACCAAAAGGGGGAGTTTTTCTATCGCTCTCAACCCTATCCTCAGGAGACAACCGGCTAGAGCTTTCGCCCCTGAACTTAATTTTTTTGTTCACCGTAGCTGGTTCCCTATTCTTCTTGACTTTTTCACTGGAAATTTCCTCCTCATCATCTGTATTCATCCCTTCCTCATTGTCATTATAATCCTCTTCTGAGGAAATAACAATTATAGCCTATTTTCTGTAGGGTTTATAATACAAGTAAAAATATAATAATAATAATAATAATAATAATAATATAATAATAGTCTAATAATATAATAATAGAATGTTAATAATATTATTTTATAAAAATATTGTTACAATAATATTTTTCAATCTAAAGGCAACATCTAAATTAAAGTGATGACTCTGAGGAGGATGATATTGACCAAGGGAGTGAGAAGATAATTAAGAAAGAAGAGAAGGGGAAGACAATGGATGATGATGACTGTGATATTGAAACTATTGATAGCTCCAAGAAGTCAACAACTAACAATTTCACTCATATCTATGATAGTACAAAAGATGAGTTAATTGACCTAATGGGGGATATGATGCTTTAAGAAGAGAATACTAAACATATTGTTGGTAATTTCATATGTATAGACTTTCAGGTCATAGCCTTAGAGCTAGCCAAATTAAAGACCAAGGTCAGGGAACTGAAAGCTAAAATGCTTGATATGGAAAGGAAGATGGGGAGTATCTCCAGGTTTAGCCTTTGGGTTATGCACAGTTCTGCAATGTCTTTGTGTTTGATGTAACACAAGGTACTCAGTGAGGATGGAGAAGTTGAAGGTGATTACAAAAAACTATTCGAGTTCCTCACATACAACTGGAACCATGTGCTTTATTAGTTAGATTACAACATTAAATCTCCTCCCCATGTTTAATTTTGGGTTGTTGCGGCTTTCAACACTTTTAACTCCTGTGGAGTTCTTAGAATTTTTTTTTCTTTTTGATGCATTTTGTTAATATGGACTTTGGCTCTAGATGTAACTTTTTTCTATTTGTTAGATGTTTAGACTATTTTACTTCTTCTAGCTTTAGGTTTAAAGCAAACTCTCTGATTACTAATTGTGTACAAGGAAATGTACCTTCATAGAATTAGTATTGAGAAATAAATGAAATAGAAACTAAATAAACCACAATATAACAACTATTTAGCAAATGAAAGATCAATTAAGCATCCTATGGCTCTCTATCTAAGAGTGTTAATTTGAGAATATCTTAGCAAGCTACCATTAATGACAGTCCTAGAATGAGAAATGATAAAGATTAAGCTAAAGCTAACAATTAGTTCAAATTGAAATGCTAAATTGCTCTTAAAATACCTTTCTAGATATAAAATGCAAGAGGTTCTATGTAATTCCCAGATGTGTGGTTATGAATTATGATTGATTTTGGTCTTCCTTTTATAGATTTATGCAAGGGTAGGGGGTGTAGTATAATTGATCATGATTAAGCTTGAGTTGAGTCTTTGGTTCCACCCTTTGAAGATAATGCAAAGTTTATGTCCTCAAAGCTTGAGATAGGTAGACAAGATGAATGGACAAGATGCTCTTTCACTTTGAGTGATTGAGATTGAATTTGGCTTGATCCATGTGAATGCCTTTCTCAAATCCTATTGGTTGATTGAATTTCCTCCCCTTTTGGGTTGTTGAGAGAAATTAGGATTTATTAATTGATTTAAATTGATTTATTTAGCCATGTACCTCTTGAATGGGTTGAATTTGATTTAATTCAAAACTATATAATTAATAGAATTAATTGCACTTTGATTTGATTTAACTTGATTAAAATGCTCTTGATTTTGATTTATCTCGAATTAAGACTTGATTTTAATTTTGATTGGCTAAATGTTTGATTCAATTCAATTACTTTGATCTTGTCCTCGATTTTCTTTGATTTGCCTTGATGTATTACTTAATTGTCTTTGTCCATTTTCAGGTGATTACAAATGCCCCTCTTTGATTTGACGTATGAAGCATGTCAATTCAAAGAATACTCTAATCTTGCTGATGAAAAGGTCTTGATTCTGTCGATGATCGATCTTTGATGTTATTCAACAATCGATTCTTGATATTTGATATGAAATTGATGCAGTTCTTGATTGATTTAATACTCTTCATGCAATTCTGATGATTGATTCGATGAAAGATTCTGATGCGATACCTAATTTGATGATTGATTTCGATGTGATGCCCCATTCGATTGATTTATGAAATTTTTTTTGATAAAAGCTTGCGCTTTGATTTTGATGATTGATCTCCTATTTCAATGATGATGTTGATTATCCAATGGTATGCCCCCTCAGAAATCAAATAAAATTTGATCGATGATTGAAAATTTTGACGATTTAGGTCAATTTACCTTGATGTTGTTCCATTTATAATGAATTTTAATTTTATTTCTGATATTGTTTTGATGTCTATTTGATTAGAAATGCCCCTGATTTGGTTGTTTTGATGAAAAATTCAAGTTATTAGGTCAATTGTAGTAAAAGATTCCTCTTTTAGGTCAAAAGGTCTATAAAAAGGGGTAAAAACTCCTTTTCACTATTCATTTTCACTTTTTCCTCTTTGACCTTTGTTGACTTTCGATGATATCTATCCTCATTCGCGAGCATAGATTTGAGTGATGCCGTTGATATCAACATCTACCTGGCTCTGGACCTTTGGTGAGTACTTAAACCTCTTCGTTTTGTCATTTCTAGCATTTAATTTCAAAAAAATTGAATTTTTCCTGTAGAAACCCTCTTTTTTTCCTGTTTTAAATCCAAACAGCGCTTTTGCATAATGAAACGGTGCTTTCACCCTCCAAGTGGTGCTTCCACAAATTTAAGTTGTGCTTCTTCCATTTGAAACTGTGCTTATGCTCGCCATTTTTAGGCCCTAATCCGCCTTTGCCATGTTAAAGAGCGCTTTTACCGTTAAATAGCACTTATGCCCTTTTCAATAGCACTTTCAAATTCTTTGGGTGCTTTTGCCACTTTTTTGGTTTTTAATCCATTAAGTAGCGCTTTTAAACATTTAAACAACGCTTTCGCATTTGTGCACTTTTAAAGCCTGAAATAGCACTTTCACCCTGCTAGAAATGATTCCAAATTGATTAAGTCCACTTTGCAATTTTCTCAACATTGTCAATCAAAGGATAGGTTAAGGTCATGAACTTGATGTTTTTAGCAAATTGTAAGATATTAGTATGAGTTAGTCATGATTTGAATATTTAATCATCAATCTAGATTCTGTTGATGGGTGATGACAAATTTTCTATTCTATCTGAGTAGAAACATGAAAATTGATTATGGTTTGATATTTTGAATTTTTTTGATTAACTTAGAATGATCCAAATAATAATTGATTTCAATTTTGATGTAGTTGAACTTTCTTTTTGCAGGTTGTCCTTGGGTTGTTGCGTGTCCATGGTGCTTATCCTTTGTCTTGGAGCATGATTCCTAATCTCAGTGCAATGAATCATCACCATATCAGTCTCTGTGGCTTGTCATTCCTTCTACATCTTCCTCAATTCTAAGTGAATCAAGGTCTTCTCACTGCTATGGCTGAGCATTGGCACTCAGACCATAATAATTTTGCTTTGCCACTAGGGGAGATGACCATTACCCCTGAGGATGTATATCAAATCCTCTGTTTACCAACTCATGGTGAGTAGGTGTACTATGATTCTATGTATGATGGATCTGCATGTCAGTGGGTGTTTAGTGATCATACCATTGGTGATGCTCACATCTAGTGGGCTTAATTTTTTTCCTTTCCTATATTGCCAGCTGTTCTAGGTACCTTGATCAGTGGGTTCTTACTTCCTGATAGACGCGGGCAGGGGTTTACTATCGGTTGGGGTCCCATCCTTGAGGATTTGATGGCACATCCGTGTCACTTCAACTGGGGTTCATGTGTCCTGGCACAGTTATATCATGAGTTGCACATGGTTGTTTATATGCATTCTACTACCCTTACTGTTGGTGTGATTCTTTTACAGCTATGGACTTGGGAGCATATCCCAGTGACATGTCCTATTACAGCATGAGATCATCAGCCAGGTTGGCCTTTTTCTTGTATGTACGATGGTATTATCATCCAGACCCATATGGGTAAGATGGATTACTGGCGGCGTGTCATTGATGACATTGATACTGTTGTTTGGTGACCATATCTTGGTTGTGAGGCTTGGCTAGAGGATGATGGTGAGCTACCTTACATGTTCTTCCCCTAATGGATGATCAAGCATTCCACATATACTCTTGAGAGATTCTACTTTTGATGAGTTCTATGTCAGTATGGATGTGTATAGGATATGCCATAGGGAGTAGCCATGTATGCTCGAGTACAGGCTGAGAGATCGTTATGGGGCCCATGTGTAGATTATGGGATAGTTGTGCGAGAGATATGAGATATTGGGTATCATCCTTGGTCTCCTAGATCACATGTCATGGATGCTGGTGTTACTGATGATTATGTTGCTTGGCTTCATCAATATCCTTTTCCTCAGTTCACCGATCTTGCAGAGAGAGTTCTTGCTATTGATGAGTTATCAGAAGGAGGTGATGGTGATGCATGAGATGATGCTGGTGATGATGATGGAGATGATGAAGGAGATGGTGGTGGTGTTGGTAGGATTAGGGGATGGTGTGGATGATGTGGTCATCGAGGAGCTAGAGTAGGTAGAGTTCATATTCCAGTGATTGCTACTACTCCTATTCCTCCTAGGGGTGATGATTAGGTGAGGGGTCATCAGGTGGATAGATTACTTCATCATGTTGCTAGAGATCTAGCAAATAGACCTAGAGTTAGGCGTCAGCAAGAGATTGATGTAGATATTGCACATGGTCCTCCTGCTCAGCATGTTATTCAACTAGTTATTCCACAAGTTGAGGTAGCTTCTTTAGCTTCAGCTTCTATGCCATCTTCGTCCTCACATCCTTCTTCTTTAGGTTTTGTTCCATTATTGGGTGTTCTCTCTTCGTCGACACCTTATTCTTCTATTCCTCCTCCACAGAATTTTGCAGCAAAGGCTCCTACCCCAGCCTTAGCATCAGATGTTGTATCTCTTCAGACTCAGATATTAGCAATGCAACAACATGTTTCTTAGTTGATTTAGATGATGCAAAGTTTCATGACAACCATGAGTTAGCATGGTTTACAGGCTAGTTTGAGTTGGCCTCTAGGTAGTGCTCCTGGTCCTGATGGTACTGATGGTGCTGGTGATTCAGCTATTTGAGATATCTTTGATTATTCCATTTGATATACATGATCTCTCTCTTTGTTGTTATCGAGACATTAGACTCTTTATTGTATCCATTTTTGATTCGTTGATGTTGTTTATGCTGATACTTTGATAGACATTGATGTTCAGATATTTGGATATTGCATTTATGATCATTCATTTGGACTTTGATATCTTGTTTGATTTCATGATGATGGTACCATGGAATCTTATACTCTCTTTGATAGATTTCACTATATATGATGTCATTATGTGTTGGATCTTTTTTTCAGGTGTTTTGCCATGATATGCAGATCTAGATGTATCTATCTCCTATATGCTTTGTTTCATGTTTTTCAGATGCATTTTTCAAATGTATGCCTATGTTCTATTGATGTTTAAATGATTGTCTTATATATGACATAGAATAGATGAATGCAATGTTGATTTAATGATTAATGATATTGTGTATGTACACAATGGATATATGTAGGATGTTAGATGGATAATTAATATTGGATCTAATGGATGTATTTCTTTTGATATGCAATGTGATGGATCTATGTAATGATGTAATGATCATGAGCTTTTAATGATTAATGATTCTAAATGTTATATGCAATAGGGATGGATGATACTATCATGAATGATGTGCATTTAATGATGAATGATCCTAATGAGTTAAATGAATGATTAACTAACTAATACAATGCACTTAATGGATTGACACTTAAGAATGCACCTTAAATGAGATGAATGCAATCTAATGTAATTTAAATGGATGCAATCTAATGTAATGGACTTAATGATTCAAATGTTGGACACATTTAAATGAATGCAATGTTTAATGAAGATGGCTTAATGCAACTTAAAAATGACCTTAATCAATGCAAGTGAACTAATGAAATGCACTTGTTTTTGATTTCCAACACACTCAATCATATATAGTTGTTTTTGACGATCCTTTGATTCTTGGTGTGACTACACCCCATTTTTATTTTCCTCTTGAAAATTAAGCTAAGAAAGGAAAAACATATTAAATGCATTTAATCTAAGATGTATGCAACTAACTGTCATTATTCAAAAATTTGGAGCTTATAATCATCATTGAGCATTTTTAGAACCCTGTTTAGTACAACCATCACTAGTTTAAATATGATGATATGAATACTTTGTTAGGAATGAATGCTAAATTCTTGGCAGCCATTCTGTAGTAGTTTTTGTTGCATTTATGACTATGATTTTCATTGATGTCAACACAGCGATTTACCGAAGACTTACAGAGAAGCAGACAGAGTCTGAATTAGCACACATGGGTTATTGTAGTTGGAGCTATGTGATGTTGAGGATATAATCTTTGATATGTTATATGCCTATGGTTGAGAGAACATACAGTAATTCATTTATTCATGGAAGTTATGATCATTTTGGTGGAAGCAGTATTCAAGCAGTGTTCCTGAGTAGCAGTTTGTGGAAATCAGATGATATCTCCTAATCAGGATAGAATCTAGTTTTGCACAGTTAAAGGGAATTTGAAGACATATTGATAGTGACATGGATGATAGCATATAATTTGAGGTCACACGAGTGAAGATTTATTGTATTTGGAAGCTGACAGTTATGTGTAATTTTGGTGTAGTGTGTGGAAACTTTTATTTTGTAATTGTATGCCGACTCATTTGTAATTATTTGAGTGTGGTATAAAGGAAGGAATGTATTCCCTTGTTGTGATGGTGTAAGTGAGTAGTTTTGATATGGTAGTAATGGTTGTGTGTGATGCTGTATGCATGAAGTGAAGAAAAGAGCTAAGTATGAAAGCGAATTTGTGAAGGAAGACATGCAAAGTACAAAGATTTGAAATTGAGATCTGATGTAGTAGTAAGTGTGGTTTTGCACCGTCAGAGAAGAGGTAACATATTATTCTATTGAGTAATGCAAAGATTATTTGGACAGTGTGTTCTGTGATCTTACCCTGAAGCTATTTGGGTAGTGGGTCCTTCTGTCTTCCATAACTCTTAACAAGGTTAGAATCTTTTAACAAGGATTAAAAATCTTTTAACAAGGATTCATATGTACTAAATGTATTTCATAAGACTCCTAACAGAGTCCATCCTTTCAAAAGGAATATTCATATTAGTGCATCTTTTGTGGGCATCATTCCCACCGGGGTTTACTCTTTGATCAAGAGGTTCCCTAGTCAACATATCTTGTGTCATTGTGTTATTGTGTATGAATATCTTTCTATGGTTGGTAATTATATTGCTTATATGGTTTAATGCTATTGAAGATGATAAAAGTTATAATTATCTGATAACTGATTCACCCTCCCTCCTCTTAGTTATTTTGGTGGACTTTACTTTCTAACAATTGGTATTAGAGCGGAAGGTCCTTGAAAAAGAAGTTTAATAGCTTAAGGATATCCATGGTGAATTTCAGGAAAGAAAGCCCTAAGTTTGATGGAGTAAATTTTGACAGCTGGAAAGAAAAGATGAAGACACACCTACTATGTTTAGGACTAGGTTATTGGTTGATTACAAAGAATAATAAGACTATCATTAAAGAGGACAATCTTGAAACATGTACTATGGATGAGAGAGATCTATTCATGTGTAACATACTTGCAAGAGAAGCACTTTTGACAACACTTCCAGAGAATGAGTACAGTCAGGTGAAATATTTGAAAAAATCTCATGAAATTTGGAATGCTTTACACTCTACTTTTGAAGGTGATGAACATGCAAAAAGAGTTAGATTACATAATTGGATATGTGCATTTGAAGATATAAGAATGTTGGAAGATGAATCTATTAGAAGTTATATTGGTAGAATGTCAGAAATCATTACAAGTATAAAATCTTGTGGAGGAATAAAGATAGAGAATGAAGTGATATGGAAAATTTTGGGGATATTGACTCCTGTATTTAAGTAGACAACATAGATGATTGAACAAGTCATACCTTGTACAAAAAAATTTACAAGAGAGAGTCTTCTTGGAAGATTGGAAGCAACAAAAATGAACCTGAGATTATCAGGAGACTTACCTAGAATGGAGAAAACATTCAGTGATCTTAGTGTTCACCCTACTTTGTCAAGAAGCATTAGTGTGAGCAGAGATTATGCTAGCAGTAACAGATCTAGAAATGAAGGAGACAATAAGATTGAAGAAGGTATTGCCTTGCTTGTGAAAAGAGAACCAGACGGTAAGAAAATATTTAAATGTTGGACTTGTCAAGAATATGGTCATTTTGCATTTAAATGTCCTAAGAGAGTTAAAAAGTACAGAAATAATTTCAAACCTAGAAGATCTAAGGAATGTTATTATGCTAATGATGAAGATCTTGAAGCTAGTATAGAAAGAATTTTAAGTGAAAGTGATACTGAAAATAATGATGACATAGGATTTGTAGCAATTAAAGAATCTAGAATCCTAAAACTGATGTTAAGGAAGAAAAAGCCTTAGTTTCTCAAGTAGAAAAGAAAGCTGATTGCATTATAGACAGTGGTTGTTCACATCATATGACTGGAGACATGAAAAAGTTCATAAAGTTGAATGAATATGATGGAGGAGTTGTTAGAGTTGGAAACAATGCACCTTGTTTGATTAAAGGTATAGGATCTATTACTCTTGATGGAAAGACTAATATTGATGATGTTTATTTTGTGGATGGAGTGAAACATAATCTTTTGAGTGTTGGATAGTTAGTTGATAAGGGATATCAAGTTTGGTTTATTGAGAAAACTTGTGTGATAAAGGATAAAGATGGAAATCTGATTGGAACTGGATCTAGAACCAGAGGTAATGTATTTCAGTTGAATCCTACTGAGATGACATGTTTGATTACTAAGATTGATGATAGTTGGTTATGGCATAGAAGGTTTTGTCATATAAACTTTGATAACATTGTGAAAATAAGTACTACACTTGCAGTAAGAGATTTACCTAAAATTATGAAGCCTACTAACATGATTTGCAAAGAATGTGTAATGGCTAAACAGAAGAGAAGTTCTTTTCCCAGTAAGAAGTTTACATCTACAAAGAAGCTGGAGATTGTTCATAGAGATTTGAGCGGCCCTACTAGGACTAGAGGATTCTATGGAGAAAGGTATTTTATGATTCTTGTTGATGATTTTACAAGAATGATGTGGATTGCATTTCTTAAAGAAAAATTTGAAGCATTTGATAAGTTTAAGATTGTTAAGAATAAAGTTGAGAATGAATCTAGAATGAAGATTAAATGTTTAAGATCTGATAGAGGTGGAGAATTTACTTCTAGAGAGTTTAACACTTTTTGTGAAGAAAATGGTATTAAGAGACAGTATTCAGCCCCTAGAACACCTGAACAAAATGGCATTGCAGAAAGAAGGAACATATCAGTGACTGAAGTAGCAAGAGCTATGTTATTTGAAAATGATTTGGTGAAGATATTCTGGAGAGAAGCAGTGAACACAACAATGTATACAATAAATAAAGTACAAATCAGAGTAGACACAGACAAGACACCTTATGAATTATGGTTTGGACATGCACCCTCAGTTAAGTATTTTAGAATTTTTGGAAGCAAATGTTATATAAAGAGAGATGATGATATTGGAAAGTTTGATCCTAGAAGTGATGAAGGTATATTTCTTGGATATTCTTTGAAAAGAAAAGCATAGAGATGTTTCAATAAAAGAACTAAGACTATTGTTGAAAGTGCAAATGTTAAAGTTGATGAAAAATTCAAAATTCAGGAAAGAATTCTTGATTATGTATCTGATGAAGAAGCTCATCCTAAACCTAACACTGGATCTACTGAATTATTTTATGAAATTGATAGTGATTTGTTGAATGAAAGCCATAGTGAAGTCATTGAAGAACCTACATCTAAAGAGAGATCTGAGACAGTGACACCTAACAAGAGTTATTTAAGAAATCATCCTATTGGACAAATTATTGGGAGCATCAAAAGAGGAGTTCTAACTCAAAATAAGGCACAAGAAAAGTTATGTTTGATTTCTCAAATTGAACCTAAGACTAATAATGAAGCTTGTGAAGATGAAAGTTGGAATAATGCTATGAAAGAAGAACTAGATCAGATTGAAAAGAACAAGACATGGGAATTGGTCCCTAGACCTAAATACAAGAATGTTATTGGAACTAAATGGGTATTCAGAAACAAGATGAATGAACAAGGAGAAGTAGTAAGAAACAAAGGAAGATTGGTATGTAAGGGTTACTCACAACAAGAAGGAATTGACTATGAAGAAACCTTTGCACCTGTTGCAAGAATTGAAGTAGTAAGAATGTTTTTGGCATATGCAGCTTGCAGCTTACAAGAAATTCAAAGTATATCAAATGGATGTGAAGTCAACATTTCTGAATGGAGAATTGGAAGAAGAAGTCTACATTGAGCAGCCTAAAGGTTTTCCTTTAACTCAAGAAGGAGATATGGTATGTAAATTAAAGAAAGCTTTATATGGACTTAAACAAGCACCTAGAACTTGGTATGCAAGACTAGATAAGTATTTGTTAAAATTGGGATTTACAAAAGGAATAGCTGATAGAAATCTTTACACAAAAGAAATTGAAAATGGTTTGTTAGTTATCGTTATTTTTGTTGATGACATTATCTTTGGAGGAGAAGATGAAGCTAGTGACAAATTTGCTAATGAAATGAAGACTAAATTTGAAATGAGTATGATTGGTGAAATGAAATACTTTTTGGGATTATAGATAACACAAAACAATGATGGTATCTTTGTAAGTCAGAAAAAGTACTTGAATGACTTGTTGAAAAGATTTGGAATGGAGAATTGTAAACCAGTTGGAACACCCATGGTGACTAGACATAGTTATCTAGCACAAATGAGACTCCTATAGTAGAACAAAAGAAATATAGATCTATGATTGGAGGATTGTAGTATTTGACTCATACAAGACCTAATATAGCACATTCAGTTGGAATTGTAGCAAGATTTCAAGCTGAACCTAGAGAATCACATTATGTAGCAGTAAAGAGGATACTGAGATATTTAAGAGGCACAATGGACTATGGACTATGGTATGAAAGATCTGATGATTTTACCCTATGTGCATATACATATGCTGATTAGGGAGGCAATGTTGATGATAAGAAAAGCACCAGTGGTGGAGCATTTTTCCTTGGAGGAAGATTAATTTCCTAGCTAAGCAAGAAGCATAATTGTATCTCACAAAGCACATTAGAAGTAGCAACAAACAATTGTAACCAGATAATTTGGATGAAGCAAATGCTGAAGGATATTGGAATAAAATTTGTTGAACCTATTGTCATACATTGTGACAACACCAGTACAGTTAGTATGTCTAAGAATCCTATATTACATTCTAAGAAAAAGAAAATCAAGATTAAGTATCATGTTATAAGAGAGAAAGTATCTGAGAAAGAAGTCAGACTTGAGTACATAAGTACAAAGGAGTAGATAGTAGATATATTCACGAAGCCTTTGCCTAAGGATACATTTGAGTATCTGAGAGGTATGCTTGGGGTTATGCCCCAGCCTACTTTTGATAAGTGATGCAGTTGGTTGCATCCATCTAGTGGTATATGAGCCTTATCTTTCTTCTGGACTGGATGTTGGTACTTCCTCTATGGGGGAGTATGTGTATTTGAGCCGAGTCATGAGGACTCTAGTAAATGTATTTTCTAAAAAGTGTCTTTTGACATTGAGTTGTTGTTGACATAGTGATGAAATTTTTGTCATTGATGTCAATGGGGGAGAAGTATACATGAAAAAAAATCTGAGACATCTGTTGGACATAATTGAATAGGAAAACAAAGCAAGATTTGATTGATGAAGAGGATTTGAAGAAGCAGTGTTGCAGTATTGGATTTTTGGAACATTGGATGTTTTTCATCTATGTTGCCATCAATTCCAATGGGGGAGATTGTTAGGAATGAATGCTAAATTCTTGGCAACCATTCTGTAGTAGTTGTTGTTGCATTCATGACTATGATTGTCATTGATGTCAACACAATGATTTACCGAAGACTTGGCGAGAAGAAGACAAAGTCTGGATTAGCGCAGTTGGAGCTATGCAATGTTGAGGATATACTCTTTGATATGTTATATGTCTATGGTTAAGAGCACAAATAGTAATTCATTTATTCATGGAAGTTATTATCAGTTTGGTGGAAGCAGTATTCAGGTAGTGTTCCTGAGTAGTAGTTTGTGGAAATTGGATAATATCTCCGAATCAGGATGGAATCTAGTTTTTCATTGTTAAAGGGAATTTGAAGACACATTGATAGTGATGTGGATGAAAATGTAGACTTCTAGATCACACGAGTGAAGATCTATTGTATTTGGAAGCCGTCAGTTATGTGTAATTTTTGTGTAGCGTGTGGAAACTTTGATTTTGTAATTGTATGCCGACTCATTTGTAATTATTTGAGTGTGGTATAAAGGAAGGAATGTGTTTCCTTGTTGTGATGGTGTAAGTGAGTAGTTGTGATATGGTAGTAGTAGTTGTGTGTGATGCTGTATGCATGAAGTGAAGATAAGAGCTAAGTATGAAAGTGAATTTGTGAAGGAAGACATGCGAAGTACAGAGATCTGATGTAACAATAAGTGCAGTTTGGAACAGTTAGAGAAGAGGTAACATATTATTCTATTGAGTAATGCAAAGATTATTTGGATAGTGTGTTAAGTGATTTTAGCTTGAAGCTGTTTGGGCAGTGGGTCCTTTTGTCTTCCATAACTCTTAACAGGGTTAAAATCTTTTAACAGGGATTCAAAATCTCCTAACAGGGATTCATATGTACTGAATGTATTTCATAAGACTCCTAATAGAGTCCATCCTTTCACAAGGAATATTCATATTAGTGTATCTTTTGTGGGCATCATTCCCATCGGGGTTTACTTTTTGATCAAGAGGTTCCCTAGTCAACATATCTTGTGTCATTGTGTTATTGTGTATGAATATCTTTCTATGGTTGGTAATTATATTGCTTATGTGGTTTAATACTGTTGAAGATGATAAAATTTATAATTATCTGATAACTGATTCACGCCCCCCCCCCCCCCCTCTCAATTATCTTGGTGGACTTTACTTTCTAACATACTTTTTGGACCTCTTTCTTTGCTTTCCCCTCTCTTATTTGGTACGACTATCATTGATTGAAGCCAATCATGAGAGTGCAAATACTGATTTTGTCAGATTCTATGTTGCAAGTGGATTTTTGTATTATGATATTGAAGATCAAAATAGCCAAGGTATCCTTTTGCGTAAACAAACAAAATTTTTAGTTTTATCCTATGTACAAGTCCTCAATGATTCTTTGATGATCACGTCCTTAGACAAATAATACATGATTTAAAACTTTGATTTTAAGACAGTCATTCAAAAATCAACAAAAATATCATCCTTTCATCATAGCTTGTCTAGTTTAAAACTTTCATCGATTCGCTAGAAAGAGATGATTTCATCAATAAAGTCAACACTTAGAAATTTTTTTTTGCAATGTTTTTCAAATCCATATTTCAAGTGTAGTTCCATCCATTTCATACTTTTAATCCTGATAAAGATAAGGTCATGTAAGATCTTGGATCAAATTTTGTGTTTGGTTCAAACTGGATTAGAATGAAGTTTTGATTAAGTGTTCCACTTTTTTTTTTTTTTTTGATTAATTGATTCCATGATTGAATTTGCTTTGATGGATCTTTCCTCCTTTTGAGTAGATTGCCCCCAGTTTAATATGATTTCATTTGTGGGACTTAGGACAATTTGCAGATTAGGTGACCAAAATCTTGAGGTACTTGCAAATGCAATTGTAAGGTTTTATTATGCAATATATACAAATGCTGGTGAACGCAATATTTACAAGGTGACCTTCTAGGCATGCGACTGACTTGGACTTTATGGTGCCTGTTTACTAGGTTTTCACCGATTGAATGGATCTTTCTCTTTTTTCTATTTTTAAAATTTTTTGTCTTTTTTTGCTATCAAGGCGCCTATTTGCTAGGTTTTCACCAAGGCACTTTTTCTCTTTTTCTCTTTTTTTGTATTTTTGTATTTTTCTTTTTTTCAATTTTTTTCATTTCCACATCATCAAGGCACCTATTTGATAGGTTTTCACCAAGACAACATCTTTTTGAGGATCATATGTGAATATTTTTACTTTCTTCATGCTCAATTTTCCATTGGTTTTAATCTTTTCTGCTTTTCTATTTTTCAAGTTTTTGGTATTTTCAAGATCTCTTTTGACTATGTACAATAAATATGATGCTTTCCATTTGATTTTTAATACTCTTTATACTCTTTCATCTACCTCATGTATAGAACCTCTTTAGATGTATGCTATTAATAGGTTCTTGTAGCTCTTCTCCATCACAATCTGCTAATTTGTAGGTGCCGGTCCCAAAAGAAGAAGTAATGATAAATGACCCTAACCAGTTTGCTTCCCATTTTCCTTTCTTTTCCCTTTCTGCTTGATTTTTGGGATTCTCTCGCAAAAATAGGTCACCTATTTGAAATTTTCTTGACTTGATGTGCTTATTATAAGTCCTTGACATTCTATTTTGATATACCTTTAGATGATCAAATGCTTGTTTCTATTTCTCATCTAGGAGTTCTAGCTCATGTAGCCTAGCCACTCTATAGTCTTCTTCACTTATCAAACCATGAAGAGATACCCTTAAGGATGGAAGTTCTACCTCCAAAGGCAAAATTGCTTATGTTCCAAAGACTAAGGAAAAAGGTGTAGCTCCTGTTGGCATTCTTATGATTGTTCTATAAGCCTAGAAGGTTGGGTTTATTTTGATGTGCCAATATCTACCTGAATTGTCCACCATTCTCTTCAATATCTTCAAGATGTTTTTATTCGTTGCTTCGGCTTGTCCATTACCTTGAGGGTAATAGATTGATGAAGAATGATGAATCATGTGAAACTTTGTGCATAACTCCTTTAGGTCTTTATTTTTGAAGTGCTTTGCATTATCCGTTATGATGGCATGGGGTATGCCATATCTACAAATGATGTGATTTAGGATAAACAAAGATATCTTCTTTCCCGTTGCAGTTGATAAGGGTACAACTTCCACCCATTTGGTAAAGTACTCCATTGCCATGATGATGAATTTATGACCATTCGAGGATGGTGGATAAATATTTCCTATTAAATCTAGACCCCTTTGATAAAACAGCCAAGGTGTTGTCATCGGATGAAGCTCTTGTGCGGGAACATGTATCAAGTTTCCATGGAATTGACACTTTCTACAAGTTTTGGCAAAGTTACAAGCATCTTTCTCCATCGTAGGCCAAAAATATCCTATCCTAAGAAGTTTCTTAGCTAGGGTTAATCCATTTGAGTGTGACCCATAGATTCCTTCATGGATTTATTGCAAGGCTATGTTTGATTCCTCTTCTTCAAGACATCTGAGGAGCATTCCATCTAAAATCTTATGATACAATGTTTCAAAAATTATGGTATATCGGGAGGCTTGGCGAATGAAGCTTTTCTTTTGATTCCTGGTTTGGTCTATGGGTAGGATTTGATCTTTTAAGTAAGTGTAAATAGGTCCATACCAAGGTGATTCATGTGTAGTTAACAAGAAAATGGTATAAGGATGGGTAGGGTCAAATGCGGGTTGTACCACTTCTTCTACTAGGAATTCATATCTGGCACTCTGATCAGGCATTTGTAGAAGTGATGCCAAAGTTGCCATTGCATTTGCTGCTTTGTTCTTTTCTCTTGTCACTTGCTCAAACGTAATAAGTATGAAGCACTTCTTAAGATTTTCCACCATGTTTTTATAGGGTACCAATTTGTCATCTTTCGTCTGATATTCTTCATTAACTTGATTGATGACTAATTGGGAATCTCCATAAACCTTTAGTTCTATCACTTTCCACTCTAATGCCAGCTTGATTCCAATAACCAAGGCTTCATATTCTACTATGTTATTGGTGCATGGAAATAGAAATTTACATGACTTAGGAATTGTATATCCTTGAGGAGTGATTAGAAGTATGCCTGCTCTTGACCCATGTTGAGTGTATGAACCATCAAAATATAGTTGCCATGTTTTTGCCTCAACATTCACAATCTCTGAATCTGGGAATTCCACTTGGATGGGATGATCATCTTGAAGTGGTGCTCCTGATAATTGGTCAGCAATGACTTTCCCTTTGATAGATTTGTTATCTACATACTCAATTTTGAATTCACTCTACACCATGACCCATTTGGCTAGCCTTCCATTTAATGTTGTTTTACTAAGTAGATACTTCAAAGGATCTATCTTGGCAATGAGTCTTATCTTATGAGCTAACATATAATGGCATAGTTTTTGAGAAGAAAAAACCACGGCTAAACATGCCCTTTCAATGAATGTATAGTTCAACTCATATTTGACTAAGGTTCTACTTATGTAGTATATTGCTTTTTCTTTGCCTGTTTCATCTTCTTGTGCTAAAAGTGCCCCCAATGAATTCTCCATTGCTGAAATATATAGGATCAAGGGCTTGCCTCTGATAGGTGGCATCAAGATTGGAGGGTTCATGAGGTATTTCTTCAATAGATTAAAGGCTTCTTCACACTTTTCATCCCATTTGAAAATTGTATCTTTATGCAAAATTTGGGTGAAGTTATGACATTTTTCTGCTAGTTGGGAGATAAATCTCTTGATAGATTATATCCTTCCTTGTAGAGACCTCATTTGGATAATATGTTTAGGTGCTTCCATCTCCATAATGGCCTTGAATTTAGTGGGATCCACCTTTATTCCCTTTGCAGATACAATGTAGCCTAGTAGTTTTCCAGATTGGACTCCAAATGCACACTTTTTTGGATTGAGCCTTACTTTGAATTGCTCTAATCTGTCAAAAATTTTCTCTAAAATGGGTAGATGTTCCTCCCTTGAGTTATATTTTTCTAATATGTCATCTACATAATCTTCCATGAATTTATGCATCATATCATACAATATTGTGGTCATCGCTCATTGATAGGTCGCTCTGGCATTCTTCAAACCAAAAGGCATGACATTCTAGCAAAAAGTACCCCATGCACATGTAAAGGCTATCTTATCTTGGTCCTTTGGTGCTATCTTTATCTGGTTATATCCACTGAATCCATCCATGAGTGAGAACATGGAATGCCCCGCTGTTAGGTCTACAATGGCATCTATGCTTGGAAGAGAGAAATCATCCTTAGGACATGCCAAGTTTAAGTCTCTAAAATCCATGCAGATTCTAATGGATTTATCTGCTTTTGATACTGGCACTATATTTGAGATCCATTGTGCATAATCAATGGCCCTTAAAAATCCCACTTTCAACAATTTTTCTAATTCCACTTTGACAAGTAGTGCTATATGTGGATGCATCTTCCTTAGCTTTTGCTTAATAGGTTTAGCTCCTTCTTTGATATTTAGATGATGCATTATCATATTTGGATCTAATCCCAACATATCATCATATGACCAAGAAAAATTAATTTTCTTTTCCTTGAAATTTTTTATGAATTCTTTCCTTTCTTCACTAGATAAGGATGCCACTAGGTGTATGATCTTTGGCTCTGTTTCTAATCCAATGCTTATCTTTTCTGTAGGCTCGATCAAAATTAGAGATCTTTCTTCATAATGTTCTGGTAGAGAATCCAAACTTCCTTCCTTAGGTGCCTTGATTGGGTTTTCAACTTTGGAAACATCCTTTATTTCTCTTTCTTTTTGATCTAATGTTGCCACAACGTGGTTTTCAACACTTGATTCTTTTCCTTTTTTCCTTTTTTTGTTTTTTTCATTTCTTCGTGAATTGAAAGTTTGGATACTCTCCTTTATCATTTCTTCCTGATATTCCATAGTAGAAGAAGGTTCAACTGCATTGAGATATTGGGACACCACATTCTCATTCAAAAAGGTTGGGAGGGTGGTTGGTTCAATGGAATCCCATTCAATTAATTCTAGGTGTATGAGAGTTAAAGGATCAATACTTAGGCTTGGTTCAATGGGATTTAAAGATAAGACCTCATTTGATGGTTTGTACATTGTATCATTCAAGTCTATGACACGTGCCTCTTCTAAATGTTCTAAAGAAGTAGGATCAAAGTCCTCCTCACTAGAATCCTCTAAGGTTTCTATTGGATAAAATTTGTGTGGATTAAACCTAACATTTGATTCCTCCATAGTAGGTCTCCATGAAAGTACGTAGGGTTCACCTACCTATTGATTCACTTCAATTTCTTAAATGTTAATTTCTTCCCTGACAGGTATCCAGGATGGTACGTAGGGTTCACCTACCCATTGATTTATCTCTATTTCTATGCTTGGCACATCATTTAGAACCACTTGGTTTGAACTAGATGCTTGATTTAAACTTGATTCTGCTATTTGTCCTTTATCCTTGGTAGAGGTGTAGGTATGAATAACATCAACACCCTTATAATGGCATGACTCATCAGATAATGTCTCCCATTCCCACTCATTAGAATCTTCATCACTATGAGATTCTAATTGCAGTATTTGACCATGGAGTTTTGGATAGTGTTTTTGAGTGTACCCTTCTTCAAGATACTCTAATCCTATTTTCTCCTTGCTATCTCGCCATGTACTTTCTATTGGTTCAACAAGTCCTTCATTCCTCATGCCCAAAGGTCCTTGACCTTTGTACCCCATCTTTTGCATGATTTGAAACCCTTTCCCATATTGATGTGTGGGAATGTTGGGGTTTTGGATGTGTTTGACATGTGCACTTGTTTCTTCATCCTTGTAGAGCCAATTTAGGATCTTGTTATCATTCTCATCCATGAATGATGAAGTACTAGCTCTCACAAAATGATCATTGTATTTGTGGGGTAGATTTGATGGTCTTCCATAGGACTTAGGAGATAAGGGTAAGTCCATCATGGATAGGGAGTATCCGCCTACTCCTTTTTGCTTGATTTTTCACTGCTTATCAAAATTCTTCATCATTTGGTCCATCTTTTGATAATGGGCTTCTTTGGTGTATACTTGAATAGCTTTGGTGTACAAGGAAATGTACCTTCATATAATTAGTATTGAGCAATAAATGAAATAGAAACTAAATAAACCACAATATAGCAACTATTAGCAAATGAAAGATCAATTAAGCATCCTATGGCTCTCTATCTAAGAGTGTTAATGAGAAGCTCTCAACAAGCTACCATTAATGACAGTCCTAGAATGAGAAATGATAAAGATTAAGCTAAAGCTAATAATTAGTTCAAATTGAAATGCTAAATTGCTCTTAAAATGCCTTTCTAGCTATAAAATGCAAGAGGTTCTATGCAATTCTCAAATGTGTGGTTATGAATTATGATTGACTTTCATCTTCCTTTTATAGATTTATGTAAGGGTAGGGGGTGTAGTATAATTGATCATGATTAAGCTTGAGTTGGGTCTTTGGTTCCACCCTTTGAAGACAATGCAAAGTTTATGTCCTCAAAGCTTGGGACAAGTAGACAAGATGAATGGACAAGATGCTCTTTCACTTTGAGTGATTGAGATTGAATTTGGCTTGATCCATGTGAATGCCTTTCTCAAATCCTATTGGTTGATTGAATTTCCTCCCCTTTTGGGTTGTTGAGAGAAATTAGGATTTATTAATTGATTTAAATTGATTTATTTAGCCATGTACCCCTTGAATGGGTTGAATTTGATTTAATTCAAAACTACACAATTAATAGAATTAATTGCAATTTGATTTGATTTAACTTGATTAAAATGCTCTTGATTTTGATTTATCTCGAATTAAGACTTGATTTTAATTTTGATTGGCTAAATGTTTGATTCAATTCAATTACTTTGATCTTGTCCTCGATTTTTTTTGATTTGCCTTGATTTATTACTTAATTGTCTTTGTCCATTTTCAGATGATTACACTTACAATGCATTGAAAGTTATTGTTGTGCATATATTGATTGACCATATCCCTTGTTTTTTTGTTGATAAATATAAAAAACATCTAAATTAAAGTAAAAGATGAAAATAATATTTATTTTTGAAAATTATTATATTAAAAATATAAAAATAAATTATACTAACAAATTAATATAATAAATATATCATATTAATACAACAATCATATAATATAATGATGTTATATTTAAAAATTAACTAATAAATAAATATAATAAAATAGACTATCATGTAACACTAATATCTCATAAATATAATAATATAGTAAATACCATATATAATAAAATATACTTCATATAATTTAATAATAAGAATATATATATAATAATATAATTTAAAATACTGTTAATATAATAATATAAGAAATACTAAAAATAGTATTGTATGAACTTAATAATCATAATATTTAGAAAGATAATGCATAACAATAATATATTGATACTTAATGGTAAAATTAATTGATAATAATAAAATATAATAGAAATATTTAAATATAGTGTAATATAAAAAAAGAAAAAAAATGTATTAATAAATTTTTTTTTTATTTATTGGTAATTTACAATTGTGCTGTGAAGATATATTAATATTAAAAATATTTAATACATAGAGTTTGGAAAGAAGTCTAAGTGTTTCTTCAAGATTTGAGAAAAGATAATAAAAAATTTCCCTATGACAAAATGCCCATTTTTACATCAAAAGTCCACCAATGACGAACCTGGATACATTATAGGATTAAAGTGAACCAAAGCAAACTTTATTGATGACCTTTAGACATTATAAAGAGCCCATGTCCACATATTTTGTCATTCACATAATCTACATATACAAACTACAACCCATTTTCTACAAATCCACATTATGCCTCTATATATTGATATGTAGAAGTTCTACATGCTCCCATTAACCTTTTGTATCTATACTAGCATATCTTTATTAGACTAATATCAATAGACTAGTAAAGTGGTAGCATGACAATAGTGAATATTCATTTTTATGTAAGCCAAGGATAAAGGCTATTTGCCAAACAAACTAATTATTTTTCAAATGAAACCTCCAATACCAAAATTGACACCAGGGGACAACAAGAGATGTCCTCCAAAAAGCATCAAAATTGAAATTGCACCCCTATTTCAAGAACATTTATTAAATGCCTTCGTTGAAGGCTTAAAACTTACCAAAGTGGCAAAAACTTCATTAATCAAATTATTCTTAATAATAATATATTTTGATAATAAAATATAAAACCTTTAATAACAAAATATAATATATTATATAAAAAAATATCAAAATATTATTATTGCTATATGTATCATCTTAAAATGGAAGCACTTCCATGATAAGAGCGTTTAGCCCTCTGAGTAAGTGGTTTGGGGTCATGTCAAGCACTGTGAATTGGTCTTTGCATGGATCTGGATGTTTCCCCCCCATTCTACATCTCTCTCCCTATTTCCAGCCTCTTTCTAACAACTTTATCTGAGAAACTAAAGATTTTGACTTTCTGGGTCAAGGACGACCTGATGGGTCAAGTGTTAATATGATTTAGAACAACAAAGAGGGGGGGTGAATCAATTGTTCTTAGGTCCTAATGTATAAAACAATCTCAAAAACTTTTCCTTAAATCAGATCCAATAACCAAAATAAACTTGGTCATCACCGATTCAACAATAGAAACATATAACAATGCAGTTCACTACCCAGCTGTAACTTAACTTGTAAAATATAGAAATGTTCAAACCAAAACATTCACACAAGTATTAACACCAGGATTTATAGTGGAAACCCAATTTGGGAAAAACCACTTTGTAACATGCTACTATTATTTTCACTCTTCTGAAGTGAGCTTGGTAAAAAGCCAACCCTATCAAAGGTTACAATACACACTGTCAGGTGTGACCCAGTTAAAGGATTTCAATCACCCTGTTAAAAGTGAGTTTTTTCATAGGACTTACATACACTCCATTAGAACGCAACCTTGTTCAAAGGATTTAACATATGACTGTTAGGTCAACCTCTGTTAAAAGGATTTTGACTGTTACAATGGTTAGAAAGTAGCAGCAATATTTATCTGAAAAATATACAACTCACTTTGCAAATATCAGATCCGATTCCATATACTAATGCTGGTTTTCTGACTCTGAAACTTTTCCATCTCCATCTCTGATATGCTTGAAACTTTTCTTCAAGCAGTCACCACAATTCTCCTTCAGCCTTTTATGCTTATACAGTCAATAAAACTTTACTGATCTTCCAACATTCTTTGTTCACCCATGCACTTGCATATCCAAATGCTCAGGTTCCCTAAATACTTTCCTTAATTAGGTTAACTCATCTTATGCTGCTCAATTTCATTCGTAGATCTTAGGGTTAGGTCATATTCATTGAATCTACCCACTTCATGTTCTTCGACTCCTTTTCTAGAATCATCTCAAATCTCTTAAAGATTTACAATAAAATGTTTTATAGTGCATTTAATGCTTTCAAACAATCAATAAATAAAGTCAACACGTTTTACATAATCCAAGAATTCAACAATGTTGGCTCCAAAACTAAATTCTCTTCAAATATAAAATTGTTGATGCTCAGTCAATACTGTGATCAACTACTCGGTCTTCATGTAAAAAGCTCAGTCATTACTAAAAATATTTCCTCGACTTACACTGTCTTCCTCGACAATTAACTGTTGTTCGGTCAACACTAGAATTTTGCTTGGCATACACTAACTCGGTCGACACTAACATTACTTGGATTAAACATGATTTCTCCATTCTTTGCTCGCTCAAGCCTACCAATTTAGTCTTCAGTCTTACTAAGATAAACAATACATTGTCTCATCATTGTACAACATAGTCAAGTACACTTTGTAGTATCAAGATAACTCAACCTTTCCTTAGGTGCTATTGTTACCAACCTTGCCTAGCCCCTTAGCAACACTCAAATAGAAATAGTACTTTCCTAAGTAGCAACAGTCTTACCAGTTAAGGTTTGACATCAATGACAATACAACAATTGTTTCAATTGCAGTTTCCAACAATCTCCCTCTTTGGCATTGATGGAAATACCATATGATATCACCTGAATAACACATGGATTACCAACCAATCCAAAAACTTATCTATTCATCAGAGAATTATTTATAATATCCTTAGCTTCATTTTGATTCAGAATCCTATAAGCCTCACTTCTGTGACCGTCAGAAGTATTCAGATCTCCCTCTATCCTGATCCTTCATTTCATTTCATCATTCTTACTTTTCAGTGTCATGTGTTGTGATATCAGTTCATCTCCCTCTTTGACAAAAATGCCAAAGTAGCAACTAAAACATACATCCATCAGATGTAGATAATATCTGTGCAGCTCAGTGTTTTCTCCCTCTGTCATCTTGCTTATGACTGATTCCTTGTCTTTGCTCCTTTTCACAACTCTAGGCCAGCCCTAAAGTGTGACAATCTTCTGCATCAATTTGTCAAATATTCTACTGTAGCATATTTGATGCAGTGCTCCTAGCTTGTCTAGGAAGCCTCAGTTAGGGGAAGGACCCCTAATTGACTTCTCAAATACTCATGAGCTTCTCTGGGTAAAGCTTTAGTGAATATGTCTGCTAATTGTTCTTTTGTATTCACATATTCCATTCGGACTTCTTTATCTTGTACTAATTCTCTCAAGTAGTGATACTTGATTGCTATGTGCTTGGTCTTAGTGTGCATCACTGGATTCTTAAAAATATTGATAGCAATTGTGTTGTCATAGAAAATAACAATGGATTAAGTGATTTCTTCTTTCATGCCTATCAACAATTATTTTATCCATACCAAATTTGAATAGTTTACTGCAATAGCAACATACTCGGCCTCGACAGTAGATTGAGAAATGCAATTTTGTTTCTTGCTCATCCACGAGACTAATCTCTGTCCAAGAAATAAAGCTCCACCACTAGTACTCTTTCTATCATCTACATTTCCTACCCAATCATCATCAGTATAAACTTTGAGTTCAAAGTTGTCATCCTTCTTATAATATAGACCATAGGCAATAGTTCCTTTCAAGTATCTCATAATTCTTTTCACAACCATCATGTGTGTTTCCTTAGGATTGATAGAGAATCTTGCCACAATCCCAACAACTAATGCAATATCTAGTCTACTATGTACAACATACTATAATTTTCTAATCATGAATCTGTACAAAGTCTGATTCACTTCTGCAGCATCATCATTCTTAGATAACTTTTATCCAGTAACCATAGGAGTATTCACTAGTTTAGCATCTTCTATCTCAAAAGTTTTCAGTATTTCATTAACATACTTAGACTGTGTAATGAAAATTCTATTCTTCCTCTGATATACTTGTAAACCAACAAAGAATTTGATCTCACCAAACATACTCATTTCAAATTCAGTTTGCATTTCATTTGAAAATCTTTTGCACAATGCATCTTGTCCACCAAAAATAATGTCATCCACAAATTTTTTTGCCAACATGATACCTTTACCTTCTTCATCTTTCATGTACAGATTTCTTGTGTCATTTGTTCTTGAAAATCCAATCTGTATCAAGTAGTTGTGCAATCTCTCATACCATGCTCTGGGAGCTTGTTTCAATCCATATAGTGCTTTGTTCAGTTTGCACACCATGTGTCATCTATTTGGATCAATAAAACCTTCTGGCTGTTCTATGTAAACTTCTTCTTCTAGTATACCATTCAAGAATGTAGACTTGACATCCATTTGATATACCTTGAAATCTTTATAAGTAGCATATGCAAGCAGAGTTCTTACTCCTTCCAATCTAGCTATAGGGGCAAATGTCTCCCCATAATCTATTCCTTCTTCTTGTGCGTAGCCTTTGCATACCAGCCTAGCTTTGTTCCTATTTATTTCACCATTTTCATTCATCTTATTTCGAAACACCCACTTTGTTCCTATAACATTTTTGTTTTCAGGTCTCGGCACCAGAGTCCAAGTATCATTCTTCTCAATCTGGTCAATCTCTTCATTCATTGCTTGTATCCAGTCTTCATTCTCCAATGCCTCTCTAGTTGACTTGGGTTCAAATTCACACAGTAGGCATGTTGGATCCTTAGTCTTACTTCTGGTCTGAATTCCAGTATTTTTGTCTCCAATTATCTGTTCAGGCTTGTGGTGTCTTCTTACATATTTTTCCAAAACAGGTTCAGCTCCTCTCTCCTCTATTTCATCATGTTCCCCAACAAGATTGTCAGATTGAACTTTTGAATGCTCGACAACCTCATCCAGATACTCAGCAGCATTTTCTTGTAGCTCGGCATGTTCTTGTTCTCTTTCGACAATGTTTTCCTGATGCTCGGTAGCATCTGTTTGTTGCTCGACATTGCTTACCCGAGACTTGGCATCAGGTGCAAGTCTGTTACTTGCCTCTTCTTCTTCCTCAATGTACACAAAAGATCTATAATCTTCTGGCTCTCTTTTGCTGTCAGCTTCATTTCTTTTTGCATACTCATCGATTTTGACATTCACACTTTCCACAATTTTGTTAGTGTTAGAGTTCAAACACTTATAAGATTTACTTTTTGTGGAATATCCTAGGAATACACCTTCATCACTCTTAGCATCAAACTTTCCATTCCTAGTGTCTTTTAATGTATAGTACTTACTTCCAAAGATTCTAAAGTATTTAACACTCAGTGCATGCCCATGCCATAATTCATAGGGTGTCAGATTTGTACCTTTCTTGATCTGTACCCAGTTAAGAGTGTAGACAACAATGCTTATAGCTTCTTTCCAGTATTTCTGTGCCACATTCTTTTCAATCAACAATGTCCTTGCACAATCCAAGATAGATCTATTTCTCCTTTCTGCTATATCATTCTATGGATGTGTTCTAGGTGCAAACATCTATCTTTTAATTCTTCTATCATTGCAAAACAAATTAAATTTATTTGATGTAAATTCTCCACCTTAGTCAGATCTAAGACATTTCAGGTTCCTACATGTCTCCTTCTCAACCTTAGCCAAATACCACTTAAAGGATTGAAAAGCTTCAGATTTTTCTTTTAGAAACATTACATGCATCATCCTAGTATGATCATCAACAAATAAGATAAAGTATCTAGCACCATAGTAACTTTGTATACCCATAGGTCCACAAAGTTTAGTATGAAACAAATCTTAAATATTTTCAGAAGTAAAGGATTTTCTCTTAAAACTTGACTTTGTCATTTTTCCTAATGTTGGATCTTTTTCTTGCAGGACCAAACTTGAAGCAAATGGTTGGGCTTGAATCACAGGTTAGGCACTCAAGCTTGACAAGAAAAATAATCCAATTGATGAGGATAGAGAAAAATCCTCCTTCTTCTTTGAGCTCCACATTCACTCAGGCGGGTATTGCCTTATCTGCACATTCAAGACACCTCATGACAAACCAAAGGTCTACAGACAGATTAATGTGGAATAGCAATCAATCTCCTATAGGTATCATGTACCCTAATGATAGAAAATCTCATGTAATAGCCCTAGTTGCATAGAATGAGACTGAAAGCTAGAGACCTATCCTAACAACAAGAAAGGGAAGGGGTGGAGCTGAAGGGAAATGATTTTAAAATGAGTTTGAAGGGACCCCCGAGATACCCTAAGTCTTTCACAGACCAGTGCTTTATCCAATGGGCCATAGAGTCAAATACCCTATTGCAGATGACAGCTATGAAATAAGAAACAACATATATTCAATGTGTCGATGCCTGACATCAATCACACACCATGACCAAACCTCAACTTAGTTCCCACCTGTGCATTCAAATATGTTATTACCCATCAAAGGATTTTGACCCTCCCCTTAGAAGAGACCTATGAATAGACAATACATTAACCAGCATCCACTAGAAGACAAGCATGACCTATCCTTGATATTTCAGCTCATACATACATGAATACTAACCCTGAACCAGTTATCTCTGCGAAGACAACTCCACCCACAAGCTCTTAGGCAATGCAAGGTAGAAAAACTAGACATCCTTGATGCATGACTAATGAGTTCAGAATTCAAATGGAGATAGCTTGGCAACAGTAAGAGTATATTAACTTCTCATACATAAGAAAAGTCACTTACAATATGTATTGTGTTCTCAAAACCAACAAGAGAAAGAAGAACACTCTATATGAAAAGAAGAGAAAAATCTACAGGAAAAAGATCCTTCAGCATGGAACCAAAACCGTCAAGGAAATTGGAACCACTGGAACTGACGGATTTTAGAACCCTTCCAAAGTAAAAAGAAAAGCTACAACTTATACCACTAGCTACCTTGGAAACCCAAAATAGGTTGCAACAAGCTACGGACAGCTAGGGCCAGGGTTACAATGGCTAACCACAACAAAACTTCCAAAAACCACTAGAGGGAAAACTAGCACCAACCTGTAAAAAGCCTCGAGCAACAAAATCTATCCTTCACCAGGTACAAAACCATCATGCAGTCGACCACAGGAACCTTGGATCACATCGCAACAATCATCTCCACCAAACCAGTCAAATCAGGCTACTAAAATCATCAATTTTGTTACCTCTTGTCACAAAAACTCTCTACAAGTTCAAAGGGTCACATTCATGGTGGCAGAAGTAAATTGGCGGTCTATATTCAAATCTCGGCCAACCTTATATCAGCACCATAGACTTCATCCCTTTCCCGGGCATCGAAAAGATTAACTGCAACAAAATCTCAGTTACATGTGCTCTTGGTCGCATGATCGCAAGGCACCAAACTCACCCTTGCGATCATGCGACCGCAGTCTCCTAGCCATGGTCAATGGTCACAAACCCCACTGAAAAGTCTTCGGCCATATCACCCAAACAACCTCGCAACCACGATAACCCGTAAACCTTTACCTCCGCATAACCGCCGCCACTGCTAACACAAAATGTTAGTCACATGATCGCATAGCCTTGAAAAAGGCTATGCAAACATGTGACTAACCGCCAGCAATCACCACCGCTGCTTGCCCACCGACCAATCGGGAACCACCACACTGCATAAATTTAACACCAAGGGGTTTGTCGCATGATCGCAAGCCGTGGAAATGGCCCTTGCGATAATGCGACAAGGCCATAAGACCGCCACATTGTCACCCGCCAGCCAATGAAAAGTGCCCACGCCACCAAGAGCGCTAGCCCCACGCCCCCTTTCTTCCGGGCATGACCATCACCGCAGCACCACATGGCACCCAATAGAAACTTGCCACCTTACCACCGCGGATGCCACATTACCACTTGCCACTGGGCCCCAGGGACATGTGTCAATCGGTCGCATGATCGCATAGCCAAAAACTAGGCTATGCGATCATGTGACAACCAACCAAAGGCCACCACATCACCGCCTCTGATAGCGGGCCCACTGCAAACAAACCAGTCGGCATCCAATCAGATGGTGGGCGCATGATCGCATGGGGTGAGAATATTCTATGCGATCACACGCCGACCGTGGATCTTAAATCTCTGACACCGAGCCCTACTGAGAGAAACCACATCACCGATGTAGCCAACCAATGAGAAGAAGACACGTTGGTAAGACCCGACACACAGACCCACCCAGACCCATGGCACGCCCACACAGGAAAATCCAATGGCTATTGCAAAAGCGTGAAGGATAAACACCGTGCATCTTCACCACACGAACTTACACTGACCACTAAACTTGTCTGAACTTTAACCACACCGGGAAATGGGAAGAATTGGGACCCACACAGATAGGTGGCAAGTGGTCACATGATCGCATGTCAGAAAAGTCTGACATGCGGCCATGCGACAACCAATCACTTTGAAACCTTTGAAACCCCGGCCCACCATCCAGTCAGACTTGCGTAGTTAGGGAACGCCAACAAATAGGAAACTGTGAGGTCAAAAACACACAAAGTTTTTGATGGAAAAGATCAAAAACAAACAAGGTTTTCGGCACCAAAAGACAAGTGCACAAAAGCTAGAAGGAAAAGGTTGAAAACAATGAGGGTTTTCACACAGACCGAAAATATCATGGATTTTCAAAAATACTGTGGGTTTTCGACATTGTGGCAGATTCTGAAAACATTTCCTATAGACCTTGAAACTCGAATAACTTTCTGGATTTTGTGATTCAGCACATGTGTTTTGGACTGGAGCTAGGTGACAACATGAAGAACACAGGGCAGGACACTTTTACAAAACATTTGCAAGGAAGAGGCCATTTTCAAAGGATTTTTGCTGTGTCAGAAAAATGGCCTAACACCTAACTAGCATTCCTTGCACATCACATTCTCAGGTTTCTTCAATCTAGGTAGACCTCTTACCTTTTTCTTCTTACTTATCTCTACCAGATTGTCAAAGTTAACATGACACAACCTTTTATGCCATAACCAAATAGCATCAAGTTGTGTAATTAAACATGTTTCTTCAGATAGGTCAAGATAGAACAAATTACCTATAGTCTGATCTCCAGTTCCAATTAGTTCTCCAATAGCATTAAATATTTTAGCTTGCTTGTGATGAAATTCCACTTAGTAACTAGTTTTGTTAAGCTGAGCAACACTTAACAAATTATAATTAAGACCTTCAACCTAATATGCATTTTCAAAAGATATCTTATCAGTCAGTTTAATCAAACCTTTTCCTCTAACAGGACATGGTGCATCATTACCAAATTTTACACTTTTACCTCTGTAATGATGTAAAGTCTCAAACTTATTTTTGTCACCAGTCATGTGATGTGAACAACCACTATCAATAATTCATTTATCATTTTTGTTCACATAGGATATCAATGCAGTTTTCTCATCCTCATCAGATTCATCTTTCATTGCAACATAGACTACCTCAATTTCAAAATCATCACTATCAGTGTCAATTTATTTTTTAGCAATGTAACAAGATTTCTTACCTTTTCCCTTGTAGTATTTGTTCCATCAGTAGTTTTTGTCATCTCTTCTGTCTTTGTGTTTGCTTTTTCTTTCATCATCTTTATCCTTCCTATCAGGACATCTAGCAGCTATATGACCAACTTTATTACATGCAAAACATATAATAGGGAGTTTACCTTTATACTTTCCTTTTCCCCTTCTCAGTCTTCTAGCCATAAGAGCTTCTAGATCTTCTAGTTCTTCATCAAAAGTGTCACTATCACCTTCACTTTCACTATCACTTTCACTTTCACTTATGCATCTTTCTTTTTCTTTCTTTGGCTTGTTCAAAACTAGCTGTGACTTAAAAGTAGATTCAACATTACCAATGCTTCCGATAGTGAAATTATCATAGTTAGAGAGTTCAAAAGCAATCAGCTTACCAACCAAACTTTCCAAAGTAAGCACATTAGCAGAGTTACATCTAGATTCCTAAATAGCTGATATATTAATAGCATATATAGGATGCAGGGTTCTTAATACTTTCCCAATTATAGTTTCATCATCAATAACCCCATTTGCTCCTCTAATAGCATTCACAACTTCTTTTATTCTACCACAATATTGTGTAATGTTTTCACCTTCTTGCATTCTCATTTCATCAAACTTACCTCTAAGACTCTTGGCCTTTGCTTTCAGCACATTCAAGTCACCACCATAGATTCTTGCAAGAGTGTCCCACATATCCTTAGTAGTTGTGCAATCCTTAATGTCCTCAAATTTTGGATAGCTTAGGGCAGATGCAATTTCCAACATTACCTGATTATGTTCTTGCTTAGCTCTCATTTCTTTAGCAGTCAAAGGTGCGATAGGTGAGACATAGCTGTTCTCAATGTAGTACTTTGCAGAGTCACCAATACCAGCCAGATGCAGCTTCATCAAGCTTTTCCATGCAGGGAAGTTTTCCTTTTTGAGCTTCGGTACCTCCTTATACATCCTGATCATTTGCTTCAAGCCCCTTTAAACTTGATTTCTGTCAACACTAATAATAAGCAACAAAGCTCTCATACCAATTGTTAATATGATTTAGAACAACAGAGAGGGGGGGGGGGGGTGAATCAGTTGTTCTCAGGTCTTGATGTATAAAACAATCTCAAAAACTTTTCCTTAAATCAAATCCAATAACCAAAATAAACTCGGTCATCACTGATTCAACAATAGAAACATATAACAATGGAGTCCACTACCCAGCTGTAGCTTAACTTGTAAAACACATAAATGTTCAAACTGAAACATTCACACAAGTATTAACACCAAGATTTATAGTGGAAACCCAATTTGGGAAAAACCACTTTGTAACATGCTACTATTATTTTCACTCTTCTGAAGTGAGCTCGGTAAAAAGCCAACCCTATTAAAAGTTACAATACACATTGTTAGGTGTGAACCGGTTAAAGGATTTCAATCACCCTGTTAAAAGTGAGCCTTGTCATAGGACTTACATACACTCCATTAGAATGCAACCTTGTTCAAAGGATTTAACATATGACTGTTAGGTCAACCTCTGTTAAAAGGATTTTGACTATTACAATGGTTAGAAAGTAGCAACAATATTTATCTGAAAAATATACAACTCACTTTGCAAATATCAGATCTGATTCCGTACACTAATGTTGGTTTACTGACTTTGAAACTTGTCCATCTCCATCTCTGATCTGCTCGAAACTTTTCTTCAAGCAGTCACCACAATTCTCCTTCAGCCTTTTCTACTTATACAGTCAATAAAACTTTACTGATCTTCCAGCATTCTTTATTCACCCATGCACTTGCATATCCAAATGCTCAGGTTCCCTAAATACTTTCTTCAATTAGGTTAACTCATCTTATGCTACTCAATCTCATTCGTAGATCTTAGGGTTAGGTCAGATTCATTGAATCTACCCGCTTCATGTTCTTCGGCTCCTTTTCTAGAATCATCTCAAATCTCTTAAAGATTTACAATAAAATATTTTACAGTGCATTTAATGCTTTCAAACAATCAATAAATAAAGTCAACACATTTTACATAATCCAAGAATTCAACAATGTCGGCTCCAAAACTAAATTCTCTTCAAATATAAAATTGCTGATGCTCGGTCAATACTGTGATCAACTACTCGGTCTTCATGTAGAAAGCTCGGTCATTACTAAAAATGTTTCCTTGGCTTACACTATCTTCCTCGGCAATTAACTATTGTTTGGTTGGCACTAAAATTTTTCTCAGCATACACTAACTTGGTCGACACTAACATTACTTGGCTTAAACATGATTTCTCCATTCTTTGCTTGGTCAAGCCTACCAGTTTAGTCTTCATTCTTACTAAGATAAACAATACATTGTCTCATCATTGTACACCATAGTCAAGTACACTTTGTAGTATCAAGATAACTCAACCTTTCCTTAGGTGCTATTGTTACCAACCTTGCCTAGCCCCTTAGCAACACTCAAATAGATATAGTACTTTCCTAAGTAGCAACAGTCTTACTAGTTAAGGTTTGACATCAATGATAATACAACAATTGTTTCAATTAAAGTTTCCAACATCAAGGTCGACCTAGACCCTGACCTAGGTCACAGTTGACCTCGAATCTGACCTATGGTAGAGTTGACCTTGACCTTGACCCCAGGTCCAAATTTCATGTTCCAGGAGTTTCAGGATGTTGGGCTTCAGAAAGTTTTATTTCCCGCTTCTGGGTCGACTGTTCCAGATTTCAGAAAGGTAAAATCTTAAATTTTATTTAATTTAGGTCCATTTCTAGGGGTTAAGGTTAATTAAGATTTAATTCTCCAATATCAGACTCTCTAGAAGTTTGTGCCCTAGATCACTATAAAAGGAAGCCTTCCTCTCTCATTTTCTCCATCCATGATCAAGAGCAAGATCTCTCCATCAATTATTCATGAGCATCCATCAAGTTTTGGCATCAAGTTTTGAGATCAAGTCTTCTCCCAAGAAAATCAAGTGAGAAAGCATTCAAGAAATCACCCATTCAAGCATTCAAGTTCTCCATTGAAGATCAAGGATTCAAGCATTCAAGCCTTTGAAGGGATTTGGTTCAAGCATTCAAGATTCATCATTCAAACCCTAGATCTATCCATCATGGTGGTGTGATCTTTCTTCAAGATCCTTTGTTCATCTTCAAGATCTATTCATTCTCCTTTCAATGTGGATTCCAATCATAGAATCATGGAGGTTTTGGATTTACATTTATGGGTTTGATTTACATTGTTGAGTCCAAGCTTTCATATCAATATACTTGTTTACATTTCAAATATAATGCATATCTATTGAATATCATAGCTTCATCGTTAGATCTACTTCTACTACTTGCTAGCATTCTCTATTTAAATTCTATTATTAAGGTTGATTCCAAACCGGGGTTTGGCCAAGGCAAACCCCTCATCCAAACAACAAAACCCTTTTTATTGTAGGTTCAGGTACATGACAGCAAATTGAAGTTCAGATTTGGATACCCTTTTCGATGAGCTTTTAGAATCTTTGAATAGAATTTTTGTCGAAGCTATTTTAGGTCAGGGACAACCTTCAATGGGGGTAAGATTGTGCCCCGCTATCTAGGTCAAAGTCGACCTGACCTCAGAAAGACAAAAGTTTTCTGAGTTTTCTCTGTCTCGGCATTTCCAGTCCAAAGAAGGTTGCAGAATTCCCTGAAACTATACACAAACATCAGAAATCAATCTTTTCCAGATTTACCCTATTTTGAGGTTAGTATTTGTTTTCAATTCAATTAAGATTTCAATACATACTTTTCATAACAAAATATAAGGTTTTCTCCTTTATTAATATTCTCCATAGATTGATTCTTTTATGCATTAACCTTTTGGTTGATCAATTTGGATCTCTCCTTTGAGAATTTGGATTTAGGGGTGGATCTTGTATTTCCCATATATATATATATATATATTGGTGAACCCGCGATAGACAAATCTTTCTTTTTGGTGTTAGATCCTTTGTTTTAACATTAGATTTCTTTTATGCTCTTGCATTTATATCTCAAAAATACAAAAAAATATTGCAAAATTTCTTTAAAAATACAAAAATATTTCCATTTTTCATGCTTGTAGTGTTACTTTGTGTTCAACATGTATGATTTTTGTTTCAATACTTTGATGAAGCTTTTATTTCAAAAGAGGATAGATTCCTTAAGGAGGTACATGACAGTGAGGATGAAAATTGTTTGAATGAGATCTCCATTGATCCTATTCCTACTTCACCCTCCTCCACAACCTCTTCAATTGACATGTACAAATATGAGTTGGGGATCAATGTTCATTCTTCTCCTCATATATGTCCTTTCTATGAGCCTATTTTATAATATAATTTATCTTCTTTCCCCTTTAGGGATCAAGCTTTAGTGACTTATGGCACTCCTACAATGCACTTTATTGATAGGGATGATAATCCTCCTATTTGGGATGAACCTTTGGATTTGGATTGTTATTACTCTCTTCCTCATGAAACCATTGTGGATAATTCTACTTTTTGGGATGAACCCTTGGATAAAGACATTAATTTATCCCCTCCTCGTGAACAATCTTTGATACAAGAGGGTGATTTATTAATGGATGACATATTCTCTAAAACAAACTCCCCTTATGTGAAAGAAGATGACATTATAGATCCTTCACCTCCATTTGGGATTCCTTCTAGTGATGAGGCATTAGCAAAGAATGACATGAATTCCCTTAATGCTCTTCCTCTTAGTGATGATCTTATGGAGAATCAAGATCCTACCTCATCTCCTCCTAGGATATCTTCTTTTCTTCCCTCTTGTGAATCTATTTGTAGTGTTGAGACACCTAACATAGTTTATCCAAAACCCTTATTGACTATCAAAGGTTGTCCTCACATTACTATAAAAGGTAAACCTATGGAGTCTTTAGATTCTTTCAATGATCAAGATTAGATAGCTCACACCTATCATACAAGGAATAACCCTCAACCTAATCTGGCGGTTTCTACTTCTTTACCACCTTCTCAATCCTTCATTCCATCTTATCTTACATGTTCTCAAGATCACCATGATACCTCTCAAGATGTGGCTAAGAAGGTGAATGTTAAGTTAATGGATTCTAAGATGAAAGTCTTTAAACCTGTGCTGAAAGACTCTCTCTCCAAGTACAAATATCCTCTTCACTATAGTAATACACATTTACTTGTTGATTATGTGCATTTCAAGATATATATTACAGAAAGAGCTACTTTAGGAACTATATCTCACTCTTGCGCGGTATTACAATTTCTTCATAATTTTACCCCTCATTATGATATAATATAGATCTCTTCTCCTCTTGTCTCTAGACTGGGGGGCAAGAGGTGTATTTTCATCCAATCTCCTAGGATCCATTAAGCTTTTAGCATATATTTTATCTTAAGTTTAATTCGCATTCTTTCTATCTCTCTATGGTTTTGTATTATGTTTATAATCATCCATAGATTCTATTCAAGATATTTTTCCTAACACATTATTTTTGCAAAGGTATCCCTTGTCTTCATCCCTGGAGGGCAAGGTTCTTCCTTCTTTCTCTTTGTCTAGGGATATACTTTCCTTGGCTTAGTGGCATTTGTTTATATTGCAACATTATTTCATTATATTGATTGATGTTTTGAACATGGATATTCTTTTTATATGAGAGGTTGTTGTCATAGGTCATCACCTCTTCTCTATTTTGCAAATTATGTTCTTTATAAACTCTTACCCTTGCTTTGGTGTTAGAGTTGTTTCCCTTATTCCAAAGATTCCTCTTCCTCTTGATTACAGGGGGCCAGATCATCGAATTTTTGTTTCCTGTTGAAAGATGATATTTTATCTAAAGAACTCCTCTATGGTGGGGGTCTTGTTGATACGATCTCTTTCTCTTTTTGAGGATCCTTTTTCCATAAGTGACATATCCTTTTTCATAATTATCTATACTCTTGGATGTAGGGGTCAATACCCTTCGCTAAGAATATAGTATACTTTGCTGTAAACAGGATATCTCCTTACATTGTGAAGTAGGTATCCTCTTCCTCTTCCTTATCATGTCTAGTAGACTGCCACAATAAGGAGGGGGCATATATAGGGTCTCCCTTGTACTATAGTTTTTTATTTATATGCTAAATCTTCTGAAGGTAACACACATAAGTTGCTAAAT
Organism: Chamaecyparis obtusa; assembly: GCA_027943335.1. NCBI lineage: Eukaryota > Viridiplantae > Streptophyta > Pinopsida > Cupressales > Cupressaceae > Chamaecyparis > Chamaecyparis obtusa. The sequence goes on from BSBK01000589.1 coordinate 3,205,391, forward strand.
CTTGAAGGGACACACATTTTTCAATTTTCAATATGCTAAATCTTCTGAAGGTAACGCACATAAGTTGCTAAATCTTGAAGGGACACATTTTTCAATTTTCAATATGCTAAATCTTCCGAAGGTAACACACATAAGTTGCTAATTCCTGAGGAGACACGCATTTCATATTCATAGTGATACAAGAAGGTGGATCTATGGATATTCCATAAGCCCTCAGAAGACACATTACAATTTCAAAGCGCAATTTATGGGTGAACTATCAGGTTTGGCCACCTGTTTGGCTCTCCCTCCTTGGTGATTCATAGTAAGGTGGACATCTTATTGGGCAAGGTAATCACTTTCTCTTTTCTCTCTTTTTCGCTTTCATGCTAGTAGGACTGGATCATGAAGCTATGTTATTTATAGTGTTGCTCTTATTTTTCTTATGTAATCATTTATGCTTTTATGATAGCTTTCCGAATATGATATTAGTATAGGAAGCATTTCTTAGCAAGGTTTCCTTTACTAGTTGATTTGGGTTTGTACTAACCCCTCTTTTTATGTTTTCACACCCTCGTGCGTGTGTGAGAGTTAGAATACTTAGCCTGGGGGCTTGTGTCCTTAGCTAAGTGTTATTTTATCTTGTTGTGAATCCACTTGGATCTCTTCTTTCTTCTCCTTTACCAAGAGTTTGCATTGAGTCCATACTCTTGCTAAAGTGGGGGCTTAATGTATCATCTTAAAATGGAAGCACTTCCATGATAAGAGCGTTTAGCCCTCTGAGTAAGTGGTTTGGGGTCATTTCAAGTGCCATGAATTGGTCTTTGCATGGATCTAGATGTTTCCCCCTATTTTGCTTATCTCTCCCTATTTCTAGCCTCTTTCTGACAACTTTCTTTGAGAAACTAAAGATTTTGACTTTTTGGGTCAAGGACGACCTGATGGGTCCAGGTCGACCTTGACCCTGACCTAGGTCACAGTCGACCTCGACTCTGACCTAGGGTAGAGTCAACCTCGACCTTGACCCCAGGTCCAAATTTCAGGTTCCGGGAGTTTCAGGATGTCAGGGTTCAGAAAGTTTTATTTCCCACTTCCGGGTCGGTTGTTTCAAATTTCAGAACGGTAAACTCTTAAATGATATTTAATTTAGGTCCATTTCTAGGGTTAGGATTAATTGGGATTTAATTCTCTAATATCGACCTCTCTAGAAGTTTGTGCCCTATAAAAGGAAGCCTCCCTCTCTCATTTTCTCCATCCATGATCAAGAGCAAGATCTCTCCATCAATTATTCATGAGCATCCATCAAGTTTTGGCATCAAGTTTTGAGATCAAGTCTTCTCCCAAGAAAATCAAGTGAGCAAGCATTCAAACAATCATCCATTCAAGCATTCAAGTTCTCCATTGAAGATCAAGGATTCAAGCATTCAAGCCTTTGAAGGGATTTGGTTCAAGCATTCAAGATTCATCATTCAAACCCTAGATCTATCCATCATGGTGGTGTGATCTTCCTTCAAGATCCTTTGTTCATCTTCAAGATCTATTCATTCTCCTTTCAAGGTGGATTCCAATCATATAATCATGGAGGTTTTGGATTTACATTTATGGGTTTGATTTACATTGTTGAGTCCAAGCTTTCATATCAATATACTTGTTTACATTTCAAATATAATTGCATATCTATTGAATATCATAGCTTCGTTGGTAGATTGACTTCTACTACTTGCTAGCATTCTCTATTTCAATTTCATTATTAAGGTTGATTCCAAACCGGGGTTTGACCAAGGTAAACCCCTCATCCAAACAATAAAACCCTTTTTATTATAGGTATAGGTACAAGACATCGAATTGAAGTTCAGATCTGGAAACCCTTTTCGGTGAACTTCTGGGATCTGCGAACATAATTTTCGTTGAAGTTGTTTCAGGTCAGGGACGACCTTTAGTGGGGGTAAGATTGTGCCCCGCTATTTGGGTCAAAGTTGACCTGACCTCAGAAAGACAAAAGTTTTCTGGGTTTTCTCTGTCTCGACATTCCCAGTCCGGAGTAGGTTGCAGAATTCCCCAAAACTGTACACAGACATCAGAAATTAGTCTTTTCTAGATTTACCTTATTTTGAGGTTAGTTTTTATTTTCAATTAAATTAAGATTTCAATACATACTTTTCATAACAAAATATAAGGTTTTCTCCTTTATTCATATTCTCCATAGATTGATTCTTTTATGCATTAACCTTTTGGTTGATCAATTTGGATCTCTCCTTTGGAAATTTGGATTTAGGGGTGGATCTTGTGTTTCCCATCTCATCATAACACCCAACAATAGTTCAATATATATATATATATATATATATATATATATATATATATATATAATCATATTTTTATTATAATACAATAGTTATACTATATAATATATCAATATTTTTTAAGAAATCTATGATTATATTATACTATATTGTATTGTGATTTAGCAAATACTAGTATTATATTATTACTAACGTAAGAATTAGGTACCTCACATCCTAAGATTATTTGATATATATCCTTTTTGAGGTGTGTATTGCCTTAAAGAGGAAGGAAAAATATGACAAATAAAAGATTCATAATAATAAATGAAATCAAAATAAGAAACCAAAAAAATAATTACTTTTTTTTTAATTGTAATTCTTGTATTTAGTTTAAATTTTTTTACCTTTAAAATCTAAACTTGTTCTTTTAGTTTTATTTTATTTATATTTCTTAATTTTCTAGATTAAGACCCTTATGTTAATACTTGAGCTATTGCTTGAGTAGTTTTTTTCTTAAACATCGATAATAAAAAATCATACAATTTTTATCCAAAAAAAATCATTTTTAAATTCATGTATTATGGAAAAATTATACCCTCTAAATTTATTTTAATTATATATTCAACTATGGTAAGGATTAGGTTCAACTATAGTCAATGTTAGGATTACAATCGAATCTTGTTTAGAGTTAGGATTTAACTAGATTAGCATTAGGGTTTAATTTGGAGCAGGGTTGAATTATGATTAAAGTTAAATAATAACAAAAATCTTCAATTTAAGGTTAAATTATGATTACATCAAGCATGCTTAGGGTAAGGGTTAGACTTGAATTAGGTTAAGATTCAAGTTTAAATAAGATAATAGTTAAGATTAGGTTAGGGTATAAATAGAGGAAATTATAGAGTTAGGGTTAGGGTTTAGTTATAGTTAGGTTTAAGGTTAGTTTTCAATTTGGAATAGACTTTAGAAAGGGTTAAAATCTTAGAGTTTAATCATATTTAGTGTTAGAGATATGTAATTCAATTAGAATTAGGGTTCCAAGTTATACACAAAATATTTGATTTAGGATTAAGGTTAAATTATGGCTAGGATTAGAGTTAGGGATGCAATTTAAATAAGGTTGAATTCAATTATAGTTCTAGGAGAAATCTTTAATTTAAGGTTAGGGTTAGAGTTAAATTATGGTTGCAGTTCAAATATGGTTAGGGTTAGGATAAGGGTTGAAGTTTAGTTAGGGTTATAATTAAGGTTATATTAGGGTTCAATTTAAGAAAAATAATTTATTTATAGTTAGTGCTTAGTTAGGGTTAGGTTTAAGGTTATGTTTCAATCTATTTTAGGGTTTAGTAAGGGTTAAAATCTTCTCATTTAATAGAATTTTAGATAAGGGTTTGATTAGTGCTAGGGTATATTTAAGATGTGGTTATGGTCAAAGCTAAAATTAGAATTAGAATTAGAATTATAGATATATTTATGATTAGGGTCAAATTATGGTTATGATTAGTTAGGGCTATGGTTCAATTAGGGTTACAAGAAAATACTTTTTTTTAATGATTAGAATTAATATATTGTTAGGTTTTAAACCATGTTATAGCTACAATTGGAATATAGGGTTAGTGTTATAGTTAAACCAGGGTTACATATATCAATGAGCAATATTAAATACAAAAAAGAGAGACAATAATCCTCATTTGAATTATATTTACTTCAATTAACTTTCATTACATAGCATCCTTAAAATTTCATTGATATAGCATCCTTAAAATTTCATCGATGGCATATCAATGATTAAAATCAAATCTATTCACTATAATCTATTTCATAAGTTTATTGTTTCCTTACGTTGTAAAAAAGAGAATATATAATGAAGGATCTTAGGGAGTTATGAGGTAGATCTCAACAACTGATTTATGTGTATTATGGTATGTCATAGATCATATGACTATTAAATTCAGTTCTTAGGTTCTTTGATTTGTACCCTCTATTATATTATTTTATGTATATTTTACTATATATGTAACCATTGCACCTCCTTTTGGTGCAATACAAATACTTTACATTTTAGAAGGGAATTCTTGTAGAGAAAGTGAGACTCGTAGGAAAAAGGCACTTAACAAAGAGTTTGTAAAGATATACCAAGAAATCAATACAATTTTTTAAAATTTGTTAATTATTACATTGATATGCATTCTGCAATGATATCAAGGTTTAGAGGAGGTCAACAAAATTTGTGTAAGAGAAAGAAAAAGAAGACTATAAAGTAGAAATTGGACTTGATTTATTTTCTTAAAGTAGATCCATTGTATAAAGATTACATTTTATTTTTAACTATCTTAATAATGATGTCTATTGATATTTTTTACATAAATTTATCTAAATATAAGTATTCTAGTATTTTTTATATTTTCAAATTAAAATGTAATTTAGTTTAATATATGTAATAAATGCTAATTTTAAAAGCAAAAGACCTTCATTAATTGAATTCCCTAATCTTAAATGAATTATTCCAATGAAAATCCAAGATTTATTTGATAAAGGAATTGCTCTCAGATATCTTTTAGATTAAAGATGTTAATTGTCTATCTCATAATTCAAAATTAAAAAAAAACAAAGTTATTATGTCAAAAGGCGTAACTACATTGGTAGCAAGAAGTGAGATGTAAGCTTGTTAAAAAACTATTTTACAAAAAATATCGAAGAGCCATAATCAACAATAAAAACTTAAACTAAAATCATAAAATAGCTTAAAAAATTTAAATAAAACAACTTTAAAGTAAATATATTAATTATAAAATAATTCTTAAATAAATACCAAATTCTCATTTTTAAGATAAACATTTCATAAAAATAAGATATAAATATCATTTCAATGCTTAATAATTTGTGATCTAAATTTTTTGATAAATATAAAAAAATGATATTCATATGAAAAGAATGTAAAAGTTGAAGTAATATTTATATTCTAAGCAAATATTTTTCATGATTTATTATTAAAAAATAAAACCACTCTTCAATAAAATAAAATAGATAATGTAACAAAAAATATTTAAAAAATAAAATAATAATTATTTAAAAAATAATAATTCTTAATTTATAGTTTTATTTACTTATAACCATTGACTATTTTATTTGTCAAATTACATAATGGTCACCTCCCACTCAATGGATGTATCCTAAATTTTAATACATATGATACCAATTTTAAAATTACAATCAAATCTCCATCAATTTCAATGCCAACTCTAAATGAATGATTCCAATGACAATCCAAAGATTTAAATGTTTGATGCACACACAAGCGCCCAAAGAAAGATTACAAAGAATAACAACTTCAAGAAGTAGACTAACTCTTTACATAGGTTCATATGAATGTTGTTGAATGAATGAATGAAGATATTTTAATGACATTCATAAGACCCAAAATCAAAGAGACTGAGATACACCAAATTAATCCATTTTCGACATTTTTTCCCAAATGTTATTTACTTATAACCATTGACTATTTTATTTGTCAAATTACATAATAGTCACCTCTCACTCAATGGATGTATCCTAAATTTTAATACATATAATAAATACCAATTTTAAAAGTACAATCAAATCTCCATCCATTTCAAGGCCAACTCTAAATGAATGATTCCAATGACAATCCAAAGATTTAAATGTTTGATGCACGCACACAAAGATTACAAAGAATTACAACTCCAAGAAGTAGAAGATAACAATGAATAACAACTACACGAAGTATTTGAGCAAGAAATACAAAAACAATTAATGATTACAATGGGCTAGCAATTGACATTACACAAAAAGTATAAACACTTTGAAACAATTTGCATGAACAGATATGCTAATTCTTTACATAGATTCATATGACTGTTGTTGAGTGAATAAATAAAGATAGTTTAATGACATTCAGGAGACCCAAAATCAAAAGGACCAAGATACACCAAATTAAACCATTTTCAACTTTTTTTTTTCCATATTAGCTCAATTGTACCTATCTTACTAATCTTAAGTAAGGAACTGTGGGAACTCTCTCTGTTTTATGAAGACTTCATTCAAACTAACTATCTACTTCGAAATAGCTTTCAAACTCACAGTAAATATCTCCATAAGCTACACACCTTTTGATAAAATGCCTTTACTGGACTAGTCATTCATTGAACTTGGATTTGCCCATGCTGTATCATTCATTACTGAGGCTGAAGCATTTTCAGATATTTCCTTTTTAGTATCAACACATTAATTGCCCATCGCTAATTACCCCTCGTGCTGCTTCACCCATCACGAAGCTCGAAGAGGCTTATCCGTTCGGTCGCCGTTTCCCGTTACTTGCCCACCCACGACACTTTCGTGTCAACTAACGGCACCTCCATGTCCATATAAATAATGTGAGTCACGGGTGCGGGACCACCTGATCAAGCAATCAGATATGCGGTACTCAACATCGACTATCGCGCCGACAGAACAACTTTCGACAGAGACCACTCGACGCGTGTGCGTCGTCCGATGCCAAAAGATCCGCCTAAGATTCCCATCTCTCTCACGATTTCTCCAATGCATCATTTCGATTGTCCGTTACTTACCGTCAGAAAAATTAATAAGCAAAAAAGCTGCAATAATTAGAGCCCGTTTAGGGGAATTTTGATCTTCTCGTCCATCAATCATTATTTGCTTCATTCATCGAACAATCGCTGCGAGTTTCTGATTCACCGGCGGGATCGTCGGGAAAAGGTTCGCGGCGAAAAAGACAATGATATGACAGAGATAGTCAAGTACAAAATGGCAGTCGTGGGACCTACCGGAAGTACATCACGTGGAAGTTTAAGACAGCGACCTGATAGCTCATCGTCGGACAGGTTGCAATAAAATAATTTTTGTTTCGGCCTCAAGACGTGACAGGGCTCTGACACGTCAGCAGGAGTTTGCAAAAACTAAATAAAATAATTTTGAATATTCGCCGCCGATTTAACTTGGACGAGTAAAATAAACCTGGCGGATTAATGATGGCGCGTGGGCCGGTGGACAAGGCAGGCTGCTATTCGGTAAAACTGTTTTGGTTTTGGTTTTGGTTTTGTTTTTGTTGTGAGGAATACGTTTTGTTTGTTGTTATTGTTAAAGCTTCTGGAAAAGTTTCGTTTTCACTTCTGTGGTAAGAATAGGGCTCAAGTTCACGCCGTTTGTACTGTTCTGAAGTGAATCAGTGAAGGTACTGACTGCCAGGTAGAAATGGCGAGGTGAGATGCACCATGCTTTGAGCGTTGTGAAGCATGTGTTTGTTGTGTGATTAAACGGCTCTTTGGAGATAAGGATGGATTTGCAGAGCTCAATTTGATTTAAGGTATGCTTGTTGCATTTTTCTTTCCAGTGTTTTTGACAGAGGACTGTTGAATGCTAAAGATTTTTTGCAAGGATTATTTTAAGATGAAGAATTTGCTGTGTGGATGGAATTTTTAAGGTATATATATTTCTGCATTTTTCTTTTCAATGTTGTTGACATAGGACTGTTGAATGCTTAAGATTTTGCTAAGGAAGATTTTAAGAGGAAGAATTTGGTGTGGATGGAATTTTTGAGGTATATGTTTTTTTGCATTTTTCCTTTTCAATGTTTTTGATAGACTGTTGAATGTTTAAGATTTCGCAAGAGATAACGAAGAATTTGCTGGTTAGATGGAACTTTTAGGTTTCAACGCTCTGATGAAGTTTTTGCGTTCGGTAATAATTTCCGCTGAAATGTGTATTTCGTGTTTAGTTTATTGTATGGACGAGTCTTCGGCTTCTCTCAGTGAAGAATAAGCGATGAAGGATAAGGATTTGCTAAGGTATTTTGTTACTTTTGTTGTTGGTGTTATGCAGATTTTTAATGATAGTCTTGCTTAAATTTTTGAAAGAGTGAGAGATTTGCAGAGGTTTATTTTTGCAAAGCTATTTTGGAACGTTTGTTGTTTATGTTAAATAAATTTTCAATGATAGTCTTGCTTCCATTTTTGAATGAGGGAGATATTTGCAGAGGTTTATTTTTTTGTTCTTATTCAATTTATACCTTTTTAATATTGATATCTGGGTAAGAGATCGTCTCCTGATCAGTATTATAAATGAGAATTTAGTTTGTCTGAAGAATTGCGGTTCACATGTAGGACTTTTCGTACAGGCGTTAAATATTTTTTGTTTCAAATGATGCGTTTAATATGTTGCTATTATTTAGGCATACATTCGCTTGTTCCATTTTTTGTATGGAAGTTTCCTTGTCGTTGCCGAGATGAAAATTTGCGATTGAATTTTGTATAGGCTTATATTTTGATGTTAAATCCGTTAGTCCTCCATTTATTTATATATCCAGTATGTTCTAAAATTTCGGAGCGAATTAATCTATGCGGCTAGTTTTGTCGTATGGATATGCGACTGTAAGTCTGTTTCTCTGTAGGTGAAGAATTTGTAGTAGAACAGTAAGGACGCCTTTTTATTATACACACTGTGCTCGTGGTGATATATTTTTTAATACATAAAGTTTCTGAGCAAGTGTATACCAGTTTTCTGCATTAATGACTGCACGGATGGGTTTAACACTGTCTGTGATAAACTTCACGACTTCAATGTAGGTATGTACGAACAGGTTTCCTTCCAAATTGCACTATGCTAATGTTGATATGCTAATTTCATTTCTTGCTCTGCCGCAATTAATTTCGTTAAGGTGAACAATATGCATGCTTAGATAGAGTACACTGTGATATTGCAAGTTGTTTCTGGAATATTCAATTGTGTAAGTATTTTTTTGCATTGAGACCAATAAAAACTCTTACTGTTTGAATCGTCTGATTTCACAGTCAGGTTTTAGTATTTACTAAAATATATGAGTAAATTCTGCATTGTTTATTGTACCGAGAGCCTTGCTTTTATCTGGATAAGAATTTCTTTGTTTAATCTTATGTCTGGATTTTTATTTTTAAATTCTACTTAACTGGATTCCTTTTCTGCTCATTTCCAGTCTCCTGCTTAGTTTCTTGTCTGTACAGCTGCTATCCATTTTATTCAATAAATATTTTTTGGTTTCTAGACGGTTATTGCTGTAAAATGCTTGTGTAGTTGCTTTCTGATTGAATACTCACCGTTATCAGTTAATCTTGGGTATTGGTGGATTTTTTTCTTGCGTACGCATGATTTTAAAATTCACCAAACCATTTCTCTCTCAATAACCTTTTCGTTTGAAAAATGTTGGCTTCGGCAGACTTGATCTGTATAATATCTTATATCTAATTAGTTTAATCCACCTTGAACCTTCTAAATGGTTCCCTGATCGGACGGCGCGGAGCAAATTTATTAGTGTTGGGTTCTTTATATTTCTCCACTTTCTGCCATAGTTTGAAGTTTGAAGATTATACGTTATCTGTTGATAGTCTTTTGTTCATCATCCTTGCGATGACTGCAAAACCCTGTTAGCAACAACACTCTCTGAGTGTCAACTTTAAAGGTGTTGTTGCGAAAATTATTTCTTACATGTCTCGTAGTTAATTGTGGGCCAATATGGAATCCCGAAAGTGTACATTTTGTCACATACTAGTCGTGCCATTACTATTTATATAAAATTACAGGTGATGTTGTTTTGGATTTTTGTATGGGATGTTTTTTAGGTGATTTTGTTCGATGTTAATCGTATAAGGCAAAATGCCCACAAAAATGCTGTTGCATGCTTTTTTAAACAGGAATTCCGTTGAAGATTCGTGCAAATAATTGCCTGTTTTGTTTTTTTTATCAATACTGCAGGTTACTTTTTCAGAACTCGTCTTCTACCCGGATTAAAGATTTTTGTCAAATATAGCGCTGATTTGTGATGGTTCAATGTTGGACTGGCGGTGATAAATTTCTTCTAGTTTGTATCATTAATGGGGAATTTATGAAAGGTAGCCCTGGGAAGCATTTCTGAGAGAAATTGTTGCATCAGTCTTTAAAGGGTTTATTCTTTTAACGGCTTTAAATAATTTTCAAAGCTGGTATTTCTGTCCGAATTCAGAGCTTCTTTAATTGGAGCAAGCAACTTTTCCAAGGTCTTTCAACCCTGATATCACTTCAGACTACGTCGGTGTCCAAAAAACATACAACCATGCCGGACAAACTCATCAGATGCTGCCGCTTATATTTTGTATGCATTCTTGTGGCCGTATGTTTCCGTGGCATACTGCCAGGGATGTACTGCACTGAAGTGCAGACACTGATGAATGTAAAACATGGCTTCAGAAATCAAGACCCTCTGTCGGGGTGGGTTGAAACAGGTTCTTATTGCTCATGGATAGGCATAAAATGCCTTCAGGGAAATGTTTATTCACTTGATTTATCGTTCATAAACCTACAAGGAACTATATCTCCACTTTTAGGAAACCTCACAAATTTGTATCAGTTGAATTTAAGCAGCATTGGCGTTACAGGGAAAATACCGTCACAGCTCTGGGGTCTTTCAAGGCTCGAATTACTTGACCTGTCCGGTAATGATCTCCATGGCGTCTTGCCTCCACAGATTGTTAACCTTGTAAATTTAAAGGCTTTGGTTCTGGATAGCAACCATTTCAGTGGAATGTTACCTCTGCAGATTACTCACTTGAAAAGTCTGTCAAAGTTAAGTTTAAGCAGTAATTTCTTTTCAGGTAGCATTCCCCATCAGATGGGCAATCTTAAGAACCTGGAATACCTTGACATAAGTTCTAATACCTTTTCAGGAAGCATCCCTTGTGAGCTTGGAAATCTGTCGAAGTTGTTGTACATGGACTGCAGTCAAAATTTATTCTCTGGAGTCTTTCCACCTGAACTAGGCAGTCTTAGCAACTTACAGAGTCTGGATCTCAGCAAAAATGGATTATCTGGACCGCTGCCGAAACAAATCAGTGGAATGACCAATTTGGTCTATCTCTGGATTTCAGAGAACTCATTCGACAATGCCATTCCAGCTGAGATTGGCAAGCTTGCTCACCTGGAAACATTTTTCTGTAGGAATTGTAAATTCAGTGGAAAGCTGCCTACAGAAATCGGCGACATTCATTCACTGACAAGCCTTGATCTCTCAAATAATTGCTTCGAGGGACAGCTGCCAGACAGCATTGGTCGTTTACAAAACCTTCTGTATTTAATAGCTGAAAATTCTGGGTTAAGTGGACATATTCCAGCTGCAATAGGAAACTGCAAGAAATTGCAGATTCTGGATTTATCCTTTAATCAGCTATCTGGGCCATTGCCTGACGAGCTCGCGGAATTGACGTCCATGGTGAGTTTCATGGTTGAAGAAAACCTTCTATCAGGCCATGTACCTTCCTGGCTTGGAAAGTGGGGTAGAGTCAATTCTATAAGGTTGAACAAAAACCAGTTAGAAGGCCCTTTGCCCAGAGAATTAGGCAACTGCTCGTCTTTGGCTTTATTGTCAATTGATGCTAATAGGTTAAGTGGTCCGATACCGTCAGAGCTTTGTAATGCAAAGAGCTTATCGTATCTCTCTCTGGCACAGAATCAGTTCAAAGGAAACATCAATTATACTTTCAGAGAATGTAGGAACCTGACTGACTTGTTGCTGGATGGGAACAGTTTGTCTGGGCAAGTTCCTGGTTACCTTGCAACTCTGCCTCTGGCGACCTTGGATATGGCACAAAACAATCTGTCCGGAGAATTACCAGATGAGCTTTGGAACTCACAGACTTTTCTTGCTATAACATTGAGCAATAATTTTCTTGTGGGTGGGTTATCTCCGAACATTTCTTCTGCCAGAAGCCTTCAGAGATTGCTTCTAGATAACAATCATTTGCAAGGGTCTATTCCAACAGAGATTGGACAGATGAGAAATATGACAAATTTGAATCTCTATGGCAACTGGTTCACTGGGGAAATTCCTTCTGAACTTTTTGATTGTGTCAATCTTGTGACCTTAAACATAGGAAATAACAATTTATCTGGCACAATTCCTAAGAAGGTAGGGCAGTTGGGAATGCTGAATAACCTCGTCCTTTCAAATAATAAGCTTGGTGGCACCATTCCAGGTGAAATTTGTGGTGGATTCAAGCAAATAGCTATGCCTGACTCTGTGTTTTTACAGCACTATGGGGTGTTAGATCTCTCAGGGAACACTTTGGTTGGCAGTATTCCTGAGCAGATTGGAGATTGCGCTGCATTGGTTGAGTTATTTTTACAAGGAAACCTGCTTAGTGGTCATATTCCTCAACAACTTTTTCTTCTTGGAAATCTTACTAGGCTGGATATGTCTTTTAATTTTCTTAGTGGACCCATTTCACCTGAGTTTGCAAGACTTCAAAAGCTTCAGGGCCTCAGCTTGTCTAAAAACCAGTTCTCTGGTAGTATTCCTATTGAGTTAAGAAATATTTCAGGTCTTGTGAAGCTTAACTTAACAAATAATCAACTTACTGGAGCTTTTCCTGCAGCTCTTGGAAACCTGAAGAGACTCACTCATTTAAGCTTGAGGAGCAACAATCTGACAGGACCCCTTGTTCCATCATTTTATCCTGATTGGGTTAGTCCTTTGTCTGTCTTGGATTTGAGTGATAACAAATTCACAGGTTCTATTCCATACACCCTGGCAAATCTATCTTCGCTAGTGGTTTTAGATGTTCATAACAATGGCATTACTGGAAGCATTCCTGTGTGGTTGGCCGAATTAACTTCACTGATGTACTTGGACCTGTCAGCCAATGATCTCAAAGGTAATATTCCTTCCAATTTATGTAATATTTTGGGCCTTGAGTACATAAATTTTTCACAAAATGCATTAATTGGAGAGATTCCTCAGAAGTGCAACAAGTTTTCTCGTTCATTCGATGCCAATCCTGGTCTCTGTGGCAAGCCAACTGACATTCTGTGTCCTTCAGCAATGTATTTACCTGGATCCTCCTTAAGCCCAGGTGCTGTATGGGGTATCACACTTGGAAGTACATTATCATTTCTCTGCTTGATGTTAGCAGTTGTAGGATGGAGGATACTGAGACAGGATGCTTCAACAAACAATCCAGAGAAAACCAAGCTAACAGCTACACTTGAACCCATTGATTATACAATTTCAAAAAAGGTGAAGGAACCACTTAGCATCAATGTTGCAATGTTTGAAAGACCTCTGTTGCGCCTTAGCCCAGAGGATATCATCTCAGCAACTAATAATTTCAATAAGACAAATATAATTGGGGATGGTGGTTTTGGCACTGTCTACAAAGCCTTTCTTCCGGAAGATAGAGTTGTAGCTATTAAAAAGCTAAACCATGGGCTTGAACAGGGTAATCGTGAATTTCTTGCAGAGATGGAAACTATTGGAAAGGTTAAGCATAAAAATTTGGTATCTTTACTTGGTTACTGTGTTTTTGGGGAGGACAAGCTTCTGATATATGAGTATATGGAAAATGGCAGTCTTGATATGTGGCTCCGCAATCGAGCAGACGCTCTTGAGATCCTTGACTGGTCAAAGCGCTTCAAAATTGCCATTGGTTCTGCCAGAGGTCTTGCATTTTTACATCATGGTTTCATCCCCCACATTATTCACAGGGATATGAAATCTAGCAATATTCTTCTTGACACTTCATTTGAGCCCAAGGTTGCAGATTTTGGCCTTGCCCGCCTCATTAGTGCATATGAGACTCATGTAAGCACAAATCTTGCAGGAACCTTTGGTTATATTCCTCCAGAGTATGGACAGAGCTGGAAAGCAACAGCCAGGGGAGATGTATATAGCTATGGTGTCATTTTGTTGGAGTTGCTGACAGGCAAAGAACCTACAGGTACAGACTTCAAAGAAGCAGAAGGTGGCAATCTTGTTGGATGGGTGTCACATATGACCAGGATGGGTCTTGTAGAAGAGGTCCTGGATCCCTTCATTTCTAATGGATCTTGGAAGTCTCAAATGATACAAGTGTTGTACATAGCAGGATTGTGCACATCTGAGGATCCAAGGAAGCGCCCATTGATGCTTGAAGTTGTCAAGCTTTTGAAGGAAATTGAGCAACTTGATCAAAGATTTAGCATGGATGGAGCTGTCACATCTTAATCGCTTTCACTGCCATCCTTTCAATGGCCATACACAGCCAGGTGCCCTTTGAGAACTTTCATTTATTCAAGTAAGAAATTGGAAACTGCTATTGGTTTGTGGGCATTTTGCTCGTCTTTGTGTAAGTACTAAATATACAGACAGATTTTTCTTTTTACAGTTCAGCCTGTCCTAGTGACTGGCAATTTATGTCAAATAAAAGTTGCTGTACAAAAAACAGTGAGAGGTTCCTCTTCCCGAGGACAGCCTTAATGGCACCCTCCTTAAAATTATGTAGGATTAGAAAAGCAGTTTGGCCTTTTGATTTTAGGATGATAAACTATTTGATCTTCTTTGTTGTCACTGTAAATAACAAATAGGATTGATGAGTTCTGTGGAGAAATACTTGGGAGAATATTGTAATTTTAACTGCCATGATGGACATGTTGTCATGTATTCTAGGGCATTTTGTCATGTCAATCTCTCAAGCGGAAACGGAAAGGATAGAGAGGCGGTAACATGGACAGTCATTGTCTGAACATACCATATTAGTTGCATGGTGTGTTATACATAGAACTTCCTTCAGCTAGTTTCTATCAAGTAGCCCCACAAGATGCATATCTTTTCTTGCTCTAGCATGCTTATTAGTTATTTGTTATATGAATGTGATATGTAATTATCTCTGCTTGTATGTTTACTAATATATAAACTTAAAGTTTCCTTGTGGGAATAACATTGGGCTTAAGACGCCAGGACCAAGGGAAAACTAATAAACTCTCGACACACACAGTGGCACGCTGTATGAGTTTCTACCAACTAGCCACTAGATTCATTTTCTTCAATTCGTTTCTTGCTCTAGCATGCTTATTGTTGTGTATGGGTATGTATGTACGTTTTTGCTTGTATATTTTACTGAATCACATATCGTCCTTCGAAAATAACAGACCTTAGATGATTGATTAAAATACTAACATAGATGATTCCAGAAGCATACTTACTCATTGGGCGTAGATGCCAGGACCAAGGGCAGCTCTTAGCACACTTAGTGGGATGCAGTATATTATATGCTTTTTCAGCACTTTAACATGTCTTCTAAGAAGCTGGATATTAACCATTCTCCACACTTAAAACATGTCTTTTTGGTATTTAGATGCCAGGACTGAGTGAAAACTCTTTCATACACTTGTGTGATATAGTATTATTAGTCGTCAACATTTTAACACTGTCTGTGGGGTTTATATGTCTGGACAAAGATATATGTCTGGATCAAGAAAGAAAGAAAAAATCTTTTATACTTCATAATTCTAGACAATCTGTATATAGGTCTACAGATGACTTATAGCAATATGGAGCCACCCCATATTTCTTATGGGAAATACCAAACTGTACTACAAATTAGACGTACTCTCTCTAAATTTTAAACTTGTGATGTCTAAAACACACGATACAATTTAATATATTGAAAATTAGACGTACTCTCTAAATTTTAAACTTGTGATGTCTAAAACACACGATACAATTTAATATATTGAATATTTTCAGCCTCTTGTGGAAATTGAACCAGGGGCCCTACCTAAAAAGCTCCAATCATGTACAGTTTAAGATCATTTCATGGTACAAGGTCTTAGCGTGTTTTGCTCCAACATAGTCAATGGCTCTGTATTGGGGAAAATTTGTGGAATTGAGAGTTTATTTCTCTCCAAATTGTTCTGTTTTACTGGGGTCAACTTTAGGATTAAGTCAAACGCCTGGCGGCTGTCTTTCTGAAACAAGTTAGCAAGACCAAAGAACATGTATAGAACCCGATCAGCCCCCTTACGCCTGATGAATATAAAAGGCTAACTTCCAGTAATATTTTGATTCAACTTAATAACATATTGTACTACATAATTTAGCAGATTCCTTGTACATGCCAGAACGTTAGAAATTCCATCTTCTGACATTCTGAGTTTTGCTGTAGTTTTATGTGTCCAATGGTCGATATTAGTCAAGTAGGGAAAGGATCTAGTAGTTGTGCACCCTACTTTCTGGTTTTTTAAAATCTTATGTTGAAATTTCAAATCATCTCCAAATTTTTATAGCAGTTTATTTGGCAAGTCCCTTGCTTAAAACTAAGGTTTAGGTTCACATCATCGACTATGATGCCACATCAGCATGCTTTTTTGTCAAGCTGTCTAAAACAGCTCAAAAAGAGAGATTAGCGGTTGTACAAAAGGGACCCCCATACTTGAACAGGTGATGTGGCATCTCATGAGTGGTTGCTTTTTAGAATGAAGAATATGTTTTATTCAATTATAGGTAGTCATATGGCAATAACAACTTTAAAGTTACTACTGTTGGCACAATGTTGTAAAAAATATTAGACATTAAATCAACAATTGTAATTATTAAATTAACAAACTTAATTATTAAATCAACAACTCCTATCACACCTATTAGAATACTGATCCTTTAATTTATTTATATTTATTTAAACATATTTTTAAAAATAAATATATTCTATACAGAAATTAAATATATTAAAATTATGCATAAATACAATTACACGGCCATCAAACTTAGATCATCCTTCCTGTTAACACTATAAAAATCTTATAGGTTATAGAACAACCCCACTTAATTCTAGAAAAATGTCAAATTTGTGATTGTGACAATGGATTTGCTATCAAAATATAATCTTAGTGTTTAATTAATGTGATAAAGACAAAACATCAAGCTTGACTTATTTATTTATTTAATTTTCACTTAGTTATTTAATTCAGTTCTTTGGGTTTTCTTTATTTTTAAGTTTTGTCATAGAACTAAATTAATACGCTAAAGATAAAACATTTATGTATTTATTGTCTAAGAATTATATTCAAAATTAGTTTTAAATAAATCAGATCTGAGATATTTTTCTTACTGAAAAATATTTTTTTTTTCAAAGTATAGACGTAATAAATTTTAACAAGACATAATTGAAAATTAATTTTTATTTGACAAATTTTGTTGGTGTAATTAAATATTCTTAATTACACTTAATCTTATTTAGGATAATGCATTGCATAGTAGTTAGTGATTGAGACACTTAGGAGTGTGCACCTCATTCAAGCACGGTGTAGGAGAATTTTCACTTTAGGTGTGATAGTTGTCATCACATACTTCTTTGTGTGTGAGATCCACCTTTCATGCTCTTATCACATTATCATCCTAATCCATTGCAAATGCTTTATTGCATAGTGGAGGATGATCCACATTTGGTGGACATGTGATTACACCTAGCATAGGTAATAGCTTATCAGCTCCTTATCATTGTCTCTTATCTTCTTTCCTATATAAGGAGGCCTATTATGTATATTTTAATCATGTCCATGATCAATAATGTCATTTTTGCATCTTAATGCAATTCTCTTGCCAATCTCTTGTGGAAGTTATCTTGGTCTTGCATTCGATCTTGGGGGTGTTGTAGAGTCACCTAAAACTCTAACAAATTTTATCCATAGGTTGTTCCTTCCATAAGATAAGAATGTTCATAGTTACTTAGTTTTGATTAATAAAAAATAAAAAGTTCATATTTAATTATAAACATCTTTCTTTTTGTTTTTTATTTGTGTTTTCAATCTTCCAGTTGCATGTTTACCACAATTTGTATGCCTTTTAGCACAATACTCATGCCTTCCATATTCATTGACAAATTTTGTGAAACACTTAACATGTATTAAAATTGGATAATACTCAACTAGTCAATAGCTACTTTTGGTGTGGGTCAACCTAGTAATGCCCCTTTTGCAAGCCACAATGATTTTACTAGTGTATGCCTTGCCAAGATGATTATTCTTCTATTTTTTTTTTAAAAAAGGCAAAAAGGCAAAAATTATTTAAAAATCTATAATCTTATTTAAAAAATTAAACATTAATTTATATATTGTAATAAATGTAAATTTAATTAGTTTTAGTGTTAGAACCAAATTATTTTATAGTTTGATTTGGTTTAATGTTGAATTATGTGTAGTTTCAAGGTTTAGTTTGGTTTGGAATTTGGGTTTAATTTAGTTTAAGGTAAGAGTTCAACTTGGTTTCGTCTTAGCATTAGGGTATAATTTGGTCTAGGATTAGGATTCATTATGGTTTGTTGTTGAATTAGGTTTATGATTAAGGGTTAGATTTCAATTCAGTTTAATGTTCAATTACCTTTATAGTTTATTGTTAAGGTTAGGGTTTAATTTTATTTATTTTTTGGGTTAGGGTTATATTTGGTTTGAGTTTTGATGTAATTTGTTTTACCATTAGGGCTAGAGTTCATTGTGCTTTCATATTATGGTTAGAGTTCATATTGGTTTCATATTTTTCTTTGATTTAGTATATGGTTAGGGTTTAACTAATTGTAGTGTTGCATTGGATTTAGGATTAGCAATTAAGTTGGTCTAGTGTAAGGGTTTTATTGAATTTGAGTTGGGATGTAGGTTGAGTTTGGTGTAGGGGTAGGGGTAGGGTTCAATTAGTATTAGAGTTTAATTAATGTTTGATTATGGAGCTCTTAGTTTTAGATTCAAACTATATTGTGTGAGTTTAATGAAGTAAGGTTTATGGATATGGATCAATTAGGAAAAGGTTTGTGTGGAAGGTTTACTTATCATTGGCTCTTAATTGTGATTTTATTACTTAGCTCTTTGTATGTTTGCAATATATATTGTAGTAGGTATATTTGGTTGATTGTTTTTTCTAGGGATATCATTCAATTTACTTTAAGGTTGAATTTGGTTTATTGATAGGATTATTTTATTTTAGTTTTAGTGGTGGAATTCAATTTGGTTTACAATTAGGATTCATTTGGTGTACTATTAGGGTTAGTGTACCATTTTTATCATAAATAGGGTTAAGGTTAAATTCTGTTTGTGATTAGGGTTTTCAAATTTGCTTTAGTGCTAGGGAAAAGGTTTGATTTAGATTCAATTTACTTTAGGATTAGCATTTAGTTTGGTTTAGTGTTAGTGTTAGGTTTTTTTTTAATTGAAAAAAAATAGTGTGAGGGTTCAAGTTGGTATACCACTAGGATTCAAGTTGGTTTTTTATTAAATTAGTTTTATAGTTTGTATTCAATTTCATTTAGTGATAGTGTTCATTTTGGTTTTCTTGTTGAATTAGCTTTAGGACTATGGTTGGACTTGGTTTAGTGTTATAGTTAGGGTTCAAGTTGGTCTAGGAGTTTGGCTCAATTTAGTTTACATTAAGGGTTTAGTTTGGCTAAATGTTTTATTAGGTTTAGTTTTAGGGTTAGGGTTCAATTTAATTTAGTGCTATATTTAAGCTTGAAGTAGGTTTAGGATTTTTGTTTAATTCAATTTAGGTTCACAATTCAATTTGGTTTGTGTTAAGGTTAGGGTTCAAATTGACTTAATGTTTAATTGAGTTTAAGATTATGGTTGAATTTGGTTGAGGGTTAGGGTTCAATTTGGTTTAGTTATAGTGTTAGGAAATAATTTGGTTTAGGATTAGGGTTTGATTTGGTTTAATCTGTTCAATTTGGTTTAGGGTTACAATTTGAGTTGCTTTAGTTTTCAATTAGTTTTAGGGTAATGGTTAAGTTTGGTTTACTATTACAGTTAGGGTTCAAGTTGATTTATGACTTAGGTTAAATTTAGTTTAGTCAAAATTCAATTATGATTTCTATTGTTAGTGTTCACAAAGTCGACAAAATTTGACTTAAGCATTAAGCAATACTTAAGCACACTACTTAGTGCTTAAGTAGGTTTAATCAGAATTCAATTTTGATTTCTATTGTTAGTGTTCTGTTATATATTGGTTTATGAATAGGTTTGAATTTAGTTTAATTTTCAATTACCTTTAGGGTTTATTCTTAAGGTTGGATTTAATTTGGTTTTTTCGGGCTAGGGTTATAATTGGTTTGGGTTTTGATGCAATTTGGTTTACTATTAGGGTAAGAGTTCAATATGCTTTCATGTTATGGTTAGGGTTATTTTTGGTTTTAGTTTTTCCTTTGATTTCATATATGGTTAGGGTTTAATTAATTATAGTGTTGCATTGGGTTTATAATTAACAATTAAGTTGGCCTAGTGTTAAGGCTTTTTTGAATTTGATTTGGGATGTAAGTTGAGTTTGGCGTAGGTTTAGGGTTCAATTACTAGTAGAGTTTATTTAAGGTTTGATTATGGAGCTCTTAGTTTTAGAATTTAACTATCTTTGTCATGTGAGTCTAATGAAGTAATGTTTATGGGCATGGATCAATTAGGAAAAGGTTTGTGTGGAAGGTTTGCTTATCATTGGGTCTTAATTATGATTTTATTACCTAAGTTTTCATATGGTTGAAATATATATTGTTGGAGGTAGATCTAGTTAATTATTTTTTTGTACGGCTATCATTCAATTTACTTTAGGGTTGAATTTGGTTTATATTAGCTTTAAATTTGGTTTACTGTTGGGGTTCAATTTCGTTTATTGATACAATTATTTTATTTTAGTTTCAATGGTAGAATTTAATTTGGTCTACAATTAGGATTTCTTTTGGCGTACTGTTAGGGTTAGTGTACCATTTTTTTTATAAATAGGGTTACAGTCAAATTTTGTTTGTGGTTGGGGTCTTCAAATTTTCTTTAGTGTTAGGGTAAAGGTTTGATTTAGTTTATGATTTAGATTCAATTTATTTTAGGGTTAGCATTTAGTTTGGTTTAGTGTTAGGGTTAGGGTATTTTTAAAAAAATTTAGTGTGAGGGCTCACATTGGTATAGCATTAGGATTTATTTATTTTGTAATTAAATTATTTTTATATTTTGCATTCAATTTCATTTAGTGATAGTGTTCATTATGATTTAATGTTAGAGATTATCTTACGATTAGGGTTCAATTTGATTATGTGTGAGGGTTAGAGTTCGAGTTAGTTTTTTTAAATATAGTTCATTGGTCAAAGATAATTTCCAATATTACATAATGAAAATCTAAGAATTTATAATACTTGAAGTACTTTTATTATAATATGAAATTCTTATTGTAATTCAATGTAATATTGCATAAAGAACTAATAAATTTGTTTTTTTGGCAAAGCTTCACAAAGTTGACAAAATATGTTCAATATCAATTTATATCTAATTTTTTTCATACATACAAACAAATGGCACTGGTAGGTGTAAGGTAACATTATCAACCTTTTTAGATTCCTCTATGCTTGTGGTACTATATTCTAGTTAGATTCACTATCATTTTTATACATGGTGATAGTTGTTTGAATGAAATCTTGAGTTGTAGGATTGTTGATGTCAAACCAGTATAGGCGCTCAAATGTGCGTTGGTGCGAATACTAGGTGTTAGTGTCTTCATTAATTTTTGGATAGAATTTGTAAATAGTTTTATCCTTGTGGGGATTTTTTTCTCTTACAATCTTAGACATGCATTCACAAAATGGTAGAGTTAGGAAAACTCCTTGTGGTACCCATCTATTTTTTACCTATCAAATTTCATGTGTTGTTGGAATCATATGCAAACTGTAGATGAAATAATTGTCTATGGTTTTGGCAGGGTGATAGTAGTCATATGTGGTCCTCTAAGCATTATTTTTAACTAGAACTGCCCATTCTGTTATATTAGAGTTTGGTAGTTAATTTCAAATGCAATTGGGGTGCGCAAAAACCAAACTTCTAGAAAATCTCATAGTTTTTTCATATTGAAATGTTCATAATTGACTAATTCAACAAGTTAAAGATCTCTGTAGAAATGATTGACATTTATAAGGCTAGACCTTGTTGATATGTGATTAAGCATCTTTCCTGCAAGAATCCTTTGCAAGAAAAATAGGCTTTTCTTTCTTCCTTATGAATTCTCTGAACATCAATATATTCAAACTTGTGATCAATGAGAATTTATAATAGACTACCTCCAAAATGCAAAAAGAAAACCTAATGCCCAAGAACCTCACGAAAGAAAATATGATTTTGTGTCTTAACATATTTCTTTTGTTGAATTTTCTAGATTAGAAATCAAACACAATGATTAAAAAAACTGTGACAAAAATTATATATAATATGGTCTCCTTTTGTAAAATTCATGTATAAGGAGTCACATGTATTATCCAATCATTGGCAGTAAAACTATTTTCACAATTTATGAACTTAAATAACACACATCTACACTTTAGATGTGTTGGTGTTTCCAACTGATGGACCAATAACTTTTACGAAATAGCCAATTTTTAGTCTTTGAAGATTGGGTTAGTGGCCAACATAACAAAGTGTGATTAGGGACAAGGGTAATCATAATTCTCTCCACTTTTGGCTCTACTAAACTAGGGCAGGTAAACCCAAATAATACCATTTTGATCCTTAAATTCCTTCCTTGTAGGCATTATAACTGATTATGTTCTCAATGTATGCAATCAAGCATGTGAATGATTTGTAATGTTTTAGCTATCCTTTGATTTGATGCTACTTTGGATCATGAGAATAAATTACATCTAAATTTAAGACACTAAGGTTAGAAAAATGAAAGGAAATCCTTGAGAAAAGCATCTATTTTTGGACTTTTGAAGTATACTGAAAGTTATTGAGACAACTCAAACTAGTACCTTATTCAAGGTATACAAAGTCATAAGAATACAATTCTAAAAGTTCATGGAGTAAAACAAAAAACCAATTCATCCATTGACTCAACACCTTATATTGATCAACTATGATAATGAAGAGTATATTCTACAATAGTCACACACATATATCAGACTCATACAAGTTTTCAAGAAATATTTAAATCACTACTTTAGAGATCTTCAAGAATCACTTATACAATTGCTAACATAGAGCAATAGAGAGACCACAAACCCTTGATTTTTTATTTAATTGAATTCTAAAAAATATATGAAAGAACAGTATAGAAAGTCATTATGCTTGATTCCAAGTCATTTTTACAGCTACACAAACTTTTCACCAAAAATATATCATCATGAGAACTACATATTCAAAACAAAAGACATGCTTTGACTTAACCTACTAAACTTACAATGAAAGAAGTATACAATGACTAAAAGCCTATTTGACAACTAGAAAACTCAAAATAAGGCCCTAGATTCCCTTTTACAAGACAAGCGAGAAAACAAGCTTTAGACCTTTTAAAAAAGATCTGCTTGGTAGTAGGTAACCGCCATTACACTAAAAGACAAAATACTAAATCACTTGCTGACAATTTTTTCAGACATTCATTCCTTTTTCTTCAGAGTAGTTGGAGTAGATATTGTTAGAAACATTCTCTATGAGTTCAAAGAAAGTTCACAAAAAGCTGTTGAGATGTCAAAAACTCCTTGAGTCTTCATGACAACAAGTTGCTTAGTATTTTCTTTTCAAAATATAAGCATCTATCAAATTAAATCAGGTTGCAACCAAACCTCCCTCTTTAAGGTGAAGATTATTCTTAGAGTAGGATACAATCAATCCCAAATCAAAATAAATCATAGATATTTGAGATTCCAAAATTTTAAAATTTGGCAGGAAGCACTAACGGCTACATTCTGAATCAAAATTTTAAAACACAAGAAAATAAGGTTAGGGTTAGCAAAATTTATCACAAAATACTCAACCCATCAGTTGTTGCAAGGATTGAAAATGTTAGAGATAATCTCTATCATTGATTTTGGCCTTGGCATTACCGAATTTAATCCATTCGTGATGGGTTGTAACTAAATCCTCCACATATATATATAAAATAATTAAAGATCTATCTTCATTAGCTCTAATATTTACAATTGCAATATCTCCCAAAGCATCTAACTCTGCTTCCCAAGAAAGAAAAGTCTTAGAGACCCTAGTAATCTTTTGTGCATGCATCAGATTAGAAAAACGTGGGATTTTAATGTAGGGCAAAAAGGAAGAAAAAACTTAACTAGACTCAACCTTGCATGCAAATATTAAGGCATGAAAGACTCGTACGTCTAGTACAAGATTGAAACCTGCTAAAAAAAATAGGGAGGAGAATACGCAGGTGTGACAGAATAGAGAATATGAGAAGGAAGGAAGAATTTGGAAAGGGGGAACCACACACAAAATCTAAAATTGATTAAAGAGGGGTTTGGGAGAATTCCACAGATTCACTATACTCAAACTTCTTGAACACCCAGGTTCCATATTTTCTTTTTGTTCTCACATTCGATTGTCTAGTAGCGGTTAAATAGATTTGAACTGGTTCTAAAATTTCATTATTTCTGCCTTCATAAGATCAGTTTGTATTATTGGAAACTATCTTTTATATTCTATCCTTATATTCTATCAATCTCTATTCCAAGGAAGAATAAGTTTTTATGGAAAACTTATTACTAAAATCAGATTTTGGTTTCAAAAACATCTTTTATTTTTCAGTTGTATGATTTCTGATCTGGTTGACCCTGGAACCACTAGCAAAGGCACATGCCTATCAACATTTAGGCTTTTGAATGTATTCTTTTCTTTAGTTGTATGTTCACCATTGATCAAGCGGTTCTCTATTAAAAAATTTAGGGGTTGAACATCTTTAATAAAATGTTTTTTCTAGGTCTATTATTTATTTTTATTTAGAACAAATAAAAAATTAATGGGAAATGGTTGCCAAAAGGAAATAAAAACTGAGTTTTTAAAAAGATTTGATAGAGGAACATTTTGATTTTAAAGAATATGTCAAGAAAAGAGAAAATAGAGAGAAGATACCAAATACAAGAGGTAGATAGAAGGTTTCAACACAAACATAGTAAGGAAACTCCAGATTTCTCATTAAACTATCGATAAGAACAGAGGAAATGACACAAAATGAACAAAGACTGGTGTATTAAGGTAGGGTTTCATACATTTTGGACGTTTCATTGTCTTCATTCAAGGCTTTCTGAGGAAAGGTCATCAAAACATAATATGTTTACTTTATCTTGATGGATCCATTCACTTTTAATAGTTAAAGCATAATTGTCTTAAATGTTTTCCCTGCAGCATCTTGGATCTTTAATAATAGGATTAAAAAGTAGATACTTATTGATGCATACATAGAGCCCATACAATAGTCAAATTTTTGTGACAACCTAAAACCTTTCTTGCTAATCGAAATGGTTTTTATGTCTAGAGTATTTAAGACTTCCCCGAGTGGTGAAAGCTTTCAATATTAGCTATTGCAAAATTACAGCTTTCCAATAATTAGAAATAAGGGTAAACTTGTTATTCGGGAGATATGATCTAGATGTATAAGTGAAATAGATAGAGCCACATAAATCATTAGGTTGAATGTGACAATTTTGTGCCATGATGAATCATATTCTCAATAGTTCTTATATAAAAATAGATCTTTCTTCCATACAAACACTTTCTATATAGTTCTACAAATATTTCACAGACAAAGTGGGTCTTTTTGGTCACATTAATTTGAAATTAAGGCAGTTTAATTTCTAGATCAAGAACAAAGAGCCAATTTATGTAATATATTTTTACTATCAGTAAATGAAGAAAAGAATGATAGTTGGAATTCACTAGTTGGCTATCATCTTCCATGTTTTTATAGACCTATGTTGAGAGATGTACAATGTACGTTAACAAGTTATGTTAAATATGTGAGGCAAGGAATGTAGATAACAAGAAACATATTCTGCTAAAATGTGTTGCATTATAATTCATTTAATCCTTAATGTAATAAAAAAGAAGTGGATATTTGTTAAATATGTGCATTGTGTGAAGGATTTGAGAATACAATTCCACACAGCCCATGAATATCTGCAAATTGGAATAACCTGTTACAAGAGAAGAATGGAGACAAACTGCAATAGCTCTCAAAAGTAAAATTGCATTAGAGAAATTAAAAGAGCAAATACAAGATTCATCCTTAAATAGGAGAATGAGAAACCCTAAGTGAATCTTTAGAGAGGAATAAAAGATCAAAAGAATCTATTACTCTAACACCCCCCTTAAGATGAGCTTAGGGAAAAGCTACAAACTAAAAGCTAAAGAAGCTAAAGAAAAACAAGCTGAAAAGCAAATTTGGGTCCCGACAACAAAGCCTGATCAGGTACCCAATCACAACCAAATCTCTGTAAAGTGGAGAAATAGAGAAAACCTCATGGGAACAACTCTACTCCAAAAAGAGATGAAAAAACATGCTAGAAAGAAACATGAAGGAAGGAAGGCCTCATTGAGACCCCCCAAGGACAACTTCCTTCACCCCAATCATCGAGTGCAACTGAACCTAACGCGACGAGGCAAAATATTTAGTGAAGATGTCAACAACTTGCTCAGTTGTAGGAATATACTCCAAGATGAGAACACCATTCTGAATCAACTGTCGAATGAAGTGCATGTGGATCTCAATGTGTTTGGTCCGCTGATGCTCTATTGGGTTGCGTGAAATGTGAATAGCACCCTGATTGTCACACCATAAAATAGTGGGATTGGCCGGAGGAAACCCAAACTCAGTCATCATTTGTTGAAGCCACAAAATCTCCTGACTAGCTAGCACAGATGATCAGTACTCTGCCTCTGTAGATGATAATGCATGAGCGGTTTGCTTCTTGCAAGACCATGTGATAGGACTAGAGCCAAGACAAAAAACAAAGCCAGAAGTGGACTTTTGATCAGTAGTATCACCAACCCAATTAGAATCAGTGAAACCAACAATGTGAGGATGCCCGGATGTGTAGGTGATGCCATATGTAGTAGTGCCCCAAATGTACCTCAAGATACGTTTGGCAACTTGCCAATGAATCTCATGTGGATCCTGCGAGAATCTAGAGACAAGACCAACTACAAAGGAAAGATTTGGACGTGTGTGTGTCACATACAACAAACTGCCAACCAACTGTCTATACAAAGTAGGGTCTATTGAAGGAGTAGGACATGATGGTGACAAAGCAACACCTAACTGAAAAGGTGCAGGGGCAGACTTGCAATCAAGCATGCCAAATCGCTGGAGCATATCAAGAGCATACTTTTGCTGGAGTATGGAGATCCCATCTGAAGATTGAATAACCTATAGGCCCAAAAAATAGTGCAGAAGACCAAGATCTGTCATCTCAAATCGCTCCATCAGTGCTCTCTGAACACTTTGAATCATGGAGGATGAGCTACCTGTGATAAGAAGATCATCAACATATAGCACAAGAATCAATAGATCACCCTCATGATGTTGAATGTATACTGTAGGATCAGAATGACAGTGAGTGAAATGTGAAGAAAGCAGAAAAGAGTCCATTTTCTCATACCAAGCCCTAGGGGCTTGTTTGAGACCATATAATGACTGTCTAAGTCTGCATACCAAAGAGGAATCATGTACAAAAATTGGAGGCTGCTCCATATAGATCTCCTCTTGGAGGTCAGCATGCAAGAAAGCACTCTTCACATCCATCTGAAATATTGTCCATCCCTGTGATGCTACAAGAGACAGTACAAGGCGAATAGAGTTCATCTTGGCAACAGGAGAAAAGGTCTCAGAGTAATCAATACCCTCCACCTATGAAAACACCTTTACAACAAGACGTGCCTTGTACTTATCAATCAAACCATTTGCAACATATTTGGTACGATACACCCACTTGCATCGAACCAACTTTCTCCCTTTCGGAAGAGAACATAAATCCCAAGTATGATTCTTCATCAAAGAAGAATAATCCTCATCCATGGCCCTATCCCACTCCAAGTGTCCTGTCACCTGTGAAAAACTTTGAGGGTCTATAGAAATGGCCCGACTCAAAAGATTAGAACCGTATGTTTGTGCACGGGTGCGATGAGTATATGAAGGATCACTTGCCAAAGGTCTTGCTCCATCAATAGTATCACGAGCCCACTTGGGCACTCGTGGAACATACGGTGGTGGTGGAGAAGGTGGGTCACCTTTGAATCATCCTCAGAGGATATGGAATCCTACAGAGGGGAAGAGGAAGTACTAGGGAGTGAGGTGGAAGCTATAGGTGGAGGATCCATCTGTGAATAGCGCTCATCAAACTGAACATCTCGTCAAAACAATACCTCTCTGGAATTAGGATCAAACAACTTGTATGCCTTCACATCCTCACAGTAGCAAACAAAAATGAGTCGTCGCCTCTTTCTCTCCATGGCTTTCCTCCGAGCATCGAGAATGAATGCCCAAGCCTCATTACTAAAAACTCTGAAGGAAGATACATCAGGCTTGACCTGAGTCCAAGCCTCCTTAGGAGTCATATGTCATAATGCCTTGTGAGGCATCCGATTCTAAATATAGGTGGCATAATTGATAGCCTTAGCCAAAAAAGAAGCACTCATAGCTTGTGACTGTAGCATACAATTGGCCATCTCCCATAATGTCCTGTTCTTCCTCTTAGCAATCCCATTCTATTGTGAGGTATGTGGAACCGTGAACTGATGCTATAAACCATGCTCAGTGCAGAAATCTCTGAAAGACTGATTCACATATTCCCCCCATTGTTAGTGCGTATACGCTTGATAGAAAAACTAGATTGTTTCTCTACAAATATCTTAAAGATTCAAAATGAATTAAAGACATCAGACTTGTACTTCAAGAAGTACACCCATGTGCATTTAGAGAAATCATCAATGAAGGTGAGTACATATCTGGCACCAGAAAAAGATGGATTGGGAAATGACATAAGATCATTGTGTATCAACTCCAAAGGTGCAATAGCACGTGAGGCTCTACCTGACGGAAATAGATCTCTATGATGTTTTCCAAGGGCACAATCATGACAAACACCATCAGTACAAGAAATTTGAGGCAGCCCAATCACTAGCTCCTGTGTACTCATCTGCTGTAGATATCTATAGTTGACATGGTCAAAATGCTCATGCCAAAGTTTGCTCAATGTGTCTGCATGAGAAACAATAGAAACACCTGTAGAATCGGAGCTCTCAAAGCAATCAAATCTATATAAGTGAGACTCCGAATCAACACTCCTAGTAGCAACAACTAGATCAGGATCATGGAGGTCTCGAATAACCACATCATGTGGTGTGAACTCAACTATTTTACCAGATCTAGAATGATAGATTTGATAAATAGACAGGAGGTTCATAGAGATGGCCAGAACCAAGAGAACATCCCGTAGAGAACCACCATCCAATGAAATAATACAAGAACCTATAACTAAAAGCTATGCTAAATCACCAAATGCAATCTGTGTAATGGCACTCTGAGCAAGTGAGGTAATCAATCCAGGGGAGTGTGACATATGGTGTGAAGCACCTGAATCAATGATCCAAGGAGAATCTGTAGGTATAGCTCGTGCAGAAAGAGCATGACCTTTGTCGGTGGAAGAGGAAGGAGGACGAGGAGGGGAGATATTATGCTGCTACAGGGATGCCTCTAAAGCCTCGAGTCATTTCCAACACCTGGAAACTGGATGTCCTTCCTTTCCACAAAAGCTACAAGACTCTTCCGATTTCTTCTTTGTCTTGGAGGAAGGCTCACTAGAATTTGAAGAATTTCCTTGTTTGAAACTAGGATTTTTTTTGGAATTAGATTTGGAATCCTATTTCTGAGATGGCTTGGAGGGACTCTCACTGCTAGTTGAATCTTTCTTGGGCTTCGATTTGGGCTTCTTGCTATCCGTAGGTGTCTAAGAAACCAATGTTTGGTTCTTTGATCCTGAGAGAGAATCCAACTATTTAAGCTTAGATTGCTCTCGAGTCAAACGATCACATAATATCTCAAAAGAGGGCATAACAAATCTGGGTCCCAAAGCATCCATGGTGGAATGGAAAGTAGAAGAGAAAATCTAAAATTTTCCTCGAAGCTTAGAAAGAATCAGGTAAATGCATTCTTGATCTGTCTTGATCTTGCCACAACCCTGTAAAATAGATCTGATGGATTTGAATTTCATCAAGTAATCCTCAATAGAAGGAAAGGAATCGGGTACCATGAAGGTCAATTCTACATTAATATGAAGTGCCCTGAATTCATTAACTGTGCCAAAGAGGGTCTGAAACCGTGTCCACATATCCCTAGGAGTAGGACAATCATCAAGATGGAAAAGAAGGCTGTCTAAAACATGCAGAGACAAAAAACCCATAGCCTCATCCATTTTGTTCATGTGCTGCATAATCTCATAGGGGCAAGTTAGGGGCAAGTTAGTGAGAAGCTCAACTGAAGCTGGATCTACCATGCTGATAACTGATTTGAATACCTATTTTATTTATTTAGTATTATGGGTTTTCTTGCAGAAATAGATAGAAGATGTAGAAGGTCTTGTGTTTTTGGTGTTTTGGTTTTCAGAAACAAATGACAAAAAGCAAGAGAAAAAACACCCCCCACAAAGAGAGAACCCAAACCCTGGTACAATCTGAATGCAAGAAAGAAAGAAAGTAATGTTTTAGACAAATTTCTATGTACTTGAGAATTTTTTTGTAAATAAATTCTAGATATGAAAAGAGCTCGGAATGAGATTTTTGGAAATATTTTGTTTGTGAAAAATGGAGCTCGGATGCAAAAGTTATGGTTCTGGGAGTGCACATATGTACTTCAGAATTTGACAGAATAAATGAGAAGAAAAAGTCAAAATATCAATTAAAAACCTTCAGATCTGAATAAAGCTCTGAATGAGCTTTCCAATGATATTTTTTTTGAAGAAAACGGAGTTCGAATGCAAAAGTTATCGATCCCGGAGTGCAGGGAGGCTGAAACCCAAGAGAGCAGAGTAACCTCTATCTTTGACAGTGAAAAATTATAACAAAATGGAGAAATCAGGAAACCACACCTCCAAATTTGGATTGGGCTTGGAACCAACTTTCTGTTAGTATATCACATGCCCAAAAATGATCCCGAATGCTCAAGATATCGTAAAAAACCGAACTCCCTATCTGAATAGATTGATCAAAAAATCATGCAATAAGGTGTTTTTACAAAAAAGCTTGCCATCGTGCTGACATCATCACCGAAAGGGAAGGTGGGGGCCACATGCAATGTGTGATGATGCTAGCTGACGTCAGCACCAGGTGACAAAAAAAGAAGAGGCGGCTGGTTACCGGTGGGATCACTGACAAGATTATCGGCGGGGTCACTGTCGGCGGTGACCACACGGTTATGTTAGCGCTGTCACCATCGACGGTGACCGTGGGATGCCCTCAGTGGTACCCATTGGGTGGTGGGCCGGTGGTCACTGGGCGGTGCACCCAAATTTTTTTTTTGCTTGCATCAGCCTCAGGCTGCGTACTAGGGCCGTATGACCCTGGTATGGCAAAAATTTTTTGCCCCAGAGAGCAACTTGTCCAAAAATGGCAAGTGTTATATGAATTTTAACTATCTCAGGCCTTCCAAGTGCAATCATGAGGTCTGTTTGGGCTAGAAGTGCTCCAAAAAATAGTGATCACCTCAGGATTCGTGCCAGGGCTGATTGCAATTTTTTTTTCTCACAGATTCCAACTTTGTCCAAATTGGATAAATTTTATATGGATCTAGGGGTTCTTGGATGCTATGAATGCAAATGTGAGGTTTGTTTGAAGCTAAGATGAGAAGAAAAATAGGTCCCCCTTGATTCAACAGAAAAACCCTAAAGCTCCATAAAACTTCAAAACATCAAGAACAGGCAGCAGCAGATCAATGCTCTGATACCATGAAGGATTTGAGAATACAAATCCACATAGCCCATGAATATCCACAAATTGGAATAACTTGTTACAAGAGAAGAATGGAGACAAACTGCAATAGGTCTCAAAAGTAAAATTGCATTAGAGAAATTAAAAGAGCAAATACAAGATTCATCCTTAAATAGGAGAATGAGAAACCCTTGTATACACCTAAAAATGGTCACCTAGACTATTAGCCCCTTTTGCTAAATCATCAATTGCTTGCTCTTGATCAAATCCTAGCTCTATCATTTATTTGATTGTTTTCTATGGGCTAACCATCTTATCCTAAGTCTTTATTTATTTAAAAGGAATATTTCTTCCCCTTTTAATAAATAAAAAGCCCCCACTTTTCCTCTTATCCTAAGTTGCACAAATAAAGCATTATTCTTATTTTATAAAAAGGGAAGAAACACTTTTTGTCTCATATGGACACAAAAGTCAACTCTTATTTTCTCATTGGAGGATATTTGTGCACATGGATTGCTCCTCTTTTAAGCTCCACCCTTGATTAAATCTTTTGCCTCTTAATCTCCATGGTCCATTTCTCCTCATTTCCTTTAAAAGAAGAGCTCTCTTCTTCATTCTAGATCCTCAACTTTTTATGCTAACTTTATGCTACAGGATTTCTAGGTCACTTTGGAGCTTTTGAAGATTTGGAGCATTCTTAGCATCTACATCTCATTCTTGCATTCTACATCTCATTCTTTCATTCTTAGCTTAGCTTCATATTTATGCTTTCTTAGATTAGCTTCATTTCTATGCTCTAGATTAGCTCACATAGATTAATTAGCTTGGGTTGTAACACTTGCATATTTCCTTTCATAGCTTAGCTTGCATTTCCATTTCTAGTATAGTTGTATTGCATTTTCATTCTTGATTCTTGAGGATATTGACATTCTTGCCCTTGTCTTCATTGAATCTCCCATTGCATGGTTTACTAGCAAGGTTATAGGCTAAATAGCTTTAGCTGAGAGCATTCTTAAAAACCCTTGCACTCCATGCCTAGGGAGCTATGGATCGATTTGTGAGGGCTCATTCTTGAGTTTCCTTGCATGTAATGATCCATAGAAGTGTGACACATTTATAGCACACATTTTTGGCGCCCACCGTGGGGCAGAGTAGATAGACTTTGTCCTTTAAATTCTGCATTTTCGTCAATTTTCATCAATTTTTCGACAAGTTTTTAGTGTAATTTTCATTCTTTGGTTTTCTATCTCAGTATATCGCGCGATACTTCTTAGTATATCATGTGATACTTCTCAGTATATCGCGTGATATACCTTATAATACCCGCGTGACACTTCGCATCTCAGAAGAATCGCATGCCTGTATTAAGGTGTATCGCCTGGTGTCGGGCGAAGTATCGCCTGGTATAAGGCAAAATATCGCGCAGACTAAAAGTATCGCCCCATTATATTATGAAGTATCGTGTGATACTGTGTCTATACCTGGCAGTGACCTATTTTTGAGTTATTTTATCCATCTTGCAAGTTTCAGGTTTTTAGCTATCTTTTTGAAATTTTCTATTTTTTGAAATTTTGCAAATGGTATCAAAAGTTTAAGTGTGATATATCGTTGGAAAGGTCTTTCTGAGCCTAATCCAACCATGATGGTTTCATTTTCAGATTTTATCATTTGATCAGTTATTTTTGCACATTATCTGATTTTTTTTTTCATGTACTAATCATTGTTAGATTTTGGATTTTGATTCTCCTAACTCTTGTTGGTCTAACAAGTTGTGGTTGTAGGTGCTTCTTGCTTGAAATTTGCTAAAATCGCATGTCAAAGAGGGCTACTAATGGTTTTTGCAGGGCTGCCCTAGGCATAAAAACCAAATCAAGTGCTTGTTTAATTGCTTTCTTTATTAAGTGCGGCATATACTAGTTGTTTCCTTTATTAGGCACTTAATACCTTGTTGTAGGAATTTTGAGGTGGTAGGAGAGTATGCTCTTCACCCTTGTGGTGAAACAGAAATCTTGACCCATCTTGGGATTTTGAAAGCAAGGGGGTAATTAAATCTTTTCTTTGTGTGTTTGGGAGAAGTTTTGAGATAGGGGAGTATGCTCTTCACCCTTGTGGTGAACCAAAAACCTTGAACCTCAAAAATCATCCATTCTTTGTTTAGTATAGGATCCTTTAGCGGGCCTGCTCTTGAGCAATCAAGAGGAACGACCCAAGTGGGGACAACCTTGTCATCATTTTCCTTGGTGGCGAGTGATTCCAACTCACTATAATCTCAAGGCTATCGAGGACACAAAACCTTGGTAGACATAGTACTTATCTTCGCTTGATGTGAGTAACTTGTGGGATTGTGACCATGAGGAAAGCATTAAGCAAGAATGCTTAAGGTACTCTTGAGGCTGTGAGGTCCTAGTCCTTTATGAGGAGCAAGAGGGGTGCTATGAACGGAAACCCTTACTATGAACCATTAGATAGAGGCCACCCTGTTTTAGCCGCTTAGCTTCTTGGTGCAAGGATTGATTCAAGTGGACTTACCCGGATCACCCCAAGACACTCACCATATGTGTTCCTTTGGTTGTGTTTTTGACACTTCCATGACAACGCTAATATCTCTTGTGGGCAACCACTTGGTGTGAGGCAAGGGAGCATCAAGTTGTGGGCCACGTTGCTAAGTAATGAGCCTCGTCCTTCTAGGTAGTAATTGCTTGAATTGTCTTCGATTGTGCTATACCAGTGTAAACGTCCTCAACATTCAAACAAACGGTAGCATTCATAAGGTTCCCTATTTTGATATCACAAGTGCTTGTCTTGGCAAGGTTTCTTTTGCCCTTTTTTCAAGTGTTCTATGACATGTTTGATCCCATATTGTTTGCAAACCTGTCTTTTATCTATTGCTACTACTTGTCAAACTGAGAAATTGCACTGTTCAATCTACAAATTTGGTCCAAGCACTTCAAAACTGAGTTTTTCACGTTCACTGGTCAAGAGTCATATGATATTGAAGTATCCTTGCATACCCTCAACCAAGAATCCTGAGTCATTTCTACTCTCCTGTCATTGCTACAATTCGGAGTTGCTAAACTTGCACTTTAACTTGTCGTAGAGTGTCTTTTTCTGTTCTTAGCTGAAACTGGTTTGTTACCTACATGCTTAGATTTGTTCTAGACTAAAAAAAATGAGCTAAAACTATTGGGTTTGAGTTTAACGAATGCTACTCTTGATCACTTGTCGCATCATGGTTACCTCTCTAGCTACTTGCTTATTGAGCTTCTCGCTCGTTGCTCGGCTTTAGTCAATTGATTGCTGTAAGTCCTTGAGCACTTTTGACGAGCCATCTCTCTATTGTTCTACTTTGACAAGTGATCTTTATTAGCTTTGCTTATCTCAAATCTAAGAAACTTTGTCTCATTCTATTAGTCAACCAACATCTCTTTTCATGCCGGTTACAACTTGGTCTCAATTTGAGCAGGAGAGTCATCCTCCGTTCAATTATACATAGTTACCTTCTCCAACTAGACGTTCAAAAGCACCCATTAGCAACAATAGTTCTAGTTCTGACCAATCTGATAATTCTAAGGCTACACCGTGGTATAAAGGAGGTTTCCTCTTTTCCGCATTCAAGACCTCCAAAAACACAGACAGTGTCTCACTCACTTTGACTGAACAAGAAAAGTTTCAACTCTTGCAAGAACACTTTGAGCGTAAGGATAATCAAGTGCGCTTAGACAAAGAACACAACCAACAAAGGATGGATGCTACTAGGCGCATGGCTTATAGAGGGACATTTCATGAGCAACCTGAGACTAGTAATCATGAGCATAGACCTCTTTTTAACAATGGCAACAATGACAACAACACGCCACCAAGATCTCCTCCAAGGCCAACTTTTTCTATGCCTTCTTCACCTCCTAGACCTCCTCCCTCTCAACATGAGGCAAAGGCTAATGATGAGATTTCTAGTGAGGATCTTATGAGATGTGAACAAGATGTGGATTTCCAACGAATGATGCATAAGATTTTAGAGCGTAATGGCGATCAATATTTTCAATATATGACTTCTAGAGGATACAAGCTTCCTCCCGGCTATGATGTCAGACAAATTGTCCAACAAAGAGTACCAACTGAATTGGAAGTCCTTCAAGAAGAATTACGTCGGAAAAATCAACGCCTTACCCAAATGGCATTAGAAAGAGAGCCTCCAAAGGTCTCTTTTGTAGACTCATTTTGTGCTCTTCCTTTTGATAAAGATCTATACATGGTCCCGTTTCCTAAGGATATTGAGGTTCCTAAATATGACAAGTATGATGAAAATGGTGACCCTCATGACCATGTGCATCATTTTTATGCTCTTAGTATGGAATTTCTTCATGAAGACACATATCTTCTACGCTTATTCCCTCGAAGCTTAAGAGGCCAAGCTTTGGAATGGTTTGCGAAATTGACACCACCGCTTAAGACTTTTGATGAGTTAGCTCAGCGATTTACCCAGTAGTACTCTTACAACATCCAACAACCTGTCACTGTGATAGATCTCGGTAATCTAAGACAACATCAAGGTGAGCCATTTGCAACTTACTTACAATGATGGAGGTCATTGTATTCTCGATATCCTCATCAGCTACCTGAAAGAGAAAAGATTGACATTTTTGTCAACACACTTGTGCCTGAGCTATTTTATGATCTAAGGAAGCAACTGTTCTCCTCCTTCCATGACATGGTTGAAAGTGAATATTGGATTGAGGATGTAGCTATAAGAAAAGGGGATATTGTTATTAATAAAGATGCTAAAGGCAATGGTAAAGACAAGAACAAACCTTGGAATAAGAACAAGTATGTTGTTAATGATGGGGTTGTTGATGCTCCTAAAGTTAAAGAGCCTGCTTTCAATCTCCCCAATGCTATCTATGCAGCAAAACAACAAGAAGCTAGCAACACTCACAATGCTCCTAAACCTCAATATGCAGATAAGCCTAAGAAGTCATTTCGAAAGCGAGTCTATACCAAGTTGGCAGAACCTTACGATGTGATCCTTAAGACTTTGGTTGACAATGGATATCTTATGCTTCCTGATAAACCTGGTAACTGGGATCTGATAAATAAGCCTGATTGGTGGAGAGAGGATCATTACTACCATTATCTTAGAAACAAGGGACATCCAACAGACAATTGTTTTAGGCTTAAGGATGATATTCAGGATCTTATTGAGAATGGCACAATCTCCACTGATGGCTTAACTAAAAATTCTGATCACATAGCTTTCAAAGATCCTCTACCTAAGCATGATAAGGGGGAAACCTCTCAAACACATAAGAAGAATCATGATGCTAAGATGAATTACACGTATCCTTCTAATACACCTGTGATCAACATGGTAGAGCCCATTGAGAGCATTCTAATGATGAGGTCTCAAGATGATAATAAAGCCAATCATGGTAAGCCAAAGTTGATCTTGCAAACACGTGATAGTTCATCTTCCCAAAGTGAGACACTGAATGCTGTTACTAGGGGGCAAGCCAAGATTGTCCTTAAAACTGCGCAAGATCCCAAGCAAGCTTTGCCTTCCAAACAAGTGGCTCCTTCAGCCACCCCTAGCTATGATCTTGTCCAACATTTGCAAAAGACACCAGCACAGATATCTATCCTTGAGTTGCTTCGGTTATCCTCTTCGCATAGAGAGATTCTTGATGAGGCTCTACGTACAACACGTGTTCCCAATGACATTGATCCGAATCAATTTCAGGCTATGGTCAACCACATTTCATCTCTGCTATCTCTCTCCTTTTCTGTAGAAGATGACATATCTATTGCTCACCCTCATAATCTAGCTTTACACATTGAAGTTCTAGTCTACAATACCCGAGTCCGCCGAGTCCTGATAGACAATGGTGCAGGGTTAAATATTGTTTCTTTCAATGTCATACAACAATTGGGTTTGTTAGAATTCACTGTGGATTCTAAAAAGAAGATTACTATAAAAGCTTACGATGAAGTGGAAAGATCTTCCAAAGGTCTTGTCACACTGCCTGTCCGAGTGGGCCCTGTCATGAAAGATATTAGCTTCCAAGTATTGGACATCCCACTTGCATATAACATTCTTTTGGGTCATCCTTGGATCCATGACATGTAGGCTGTTCCTTCCACTTATCATCAGTGCATCAAATTTTCGTACAATGGCACTGAAGTTGTGATTCCTGGAGACCATACTATTGCTATTAATGCTCTTACTGCTGCTGAAAAATTTGTTCCTCACAATGAACCTTCTATTGATCCTAGTACGTCTCTAGTTGCTCCTGAGAAAACACTTAAGATGATGAGCCTTGGTATGGGTGAATATACGCTGGATTCCTTTTCTTCTATACCTGTTTCTCCTAGGTCATATGGGAGACCTTCTGATCACATGAAGCCTTCCACTTCTGCTATGGTGATCTTTGATACCTTTGTTCCTTCATCCATTCCTTTAGAAGCAGAAAGAGAAGAACAAGCTATTCAAGAGTGGATCTATAGAGAGGATTCTAGAAATACTCCCATGCTTAGTAATTCAGACACAGATACAGATGAGTCACCACTACACACTATGGCTCAAATGGGAGATGATCTTCCTTCTACTTCACTCCTTTGGGGAGAAGAATGTATATCTACTGATGATATGGCTGAGGCCTCTATGTCTAGAACCTATGTGCCTAAAGAATCATTCCACTATGATAGACAACGTCGCAACATTGCACGACTGCTACAAAGATGTGATCTCTCACATAATGACATGAGTATCTCTACTTCTCGGCATCTTAAGCCTCTTCCAGAAGATCCTCCCATGACAGATATGGATGTTGATGTGGTTCATACCTCTCGTAACCCACCTGACGTGGTTGATGGGTCTTGTGTGGGGTCTGATGAGTTTGTTCCTCGTATTGCCTTAGTGGACCATGCTGGTTCTTCTATGACAAGTCTAGATCTAGCTACTTTTGGAGCTTACTCTATAGGCTCAACCTCTCGTGTCACCAGAGATGACATCCTTCACATAAATACTATTGAACCAGTCACTTCATTTCATCTCACATCAACACCTGTTACTTCTTCCACCAAAGAACTAGCAACAAAAAAGATTGAATCAGCAATCAAACATCACGGTCATCAAGTCAAAAGAAAAGAGCAATGGTTGGATGGTGAAAACCACATTGTGGCGGTATCCACACCTAAGAAAAGTAAAAATAAAAATCTGCTCAAAAATACTGATTATCAAATAAAAGATGACAAGTTGATTCTCTACAAAAAAATGGTGCACTACTTCAAGCATGATCTCATATCTATTATACTTCAGCCCATTCCTAGAGCTGAGAACAAAGTTGCTAATGCCTTAGTTACTTCAGCATCCATTTTACAAATGAAAAAGCATAAATTTCACTTCGAGTTCCTGGTGGACGAATTACGCTATCCTGCTCACAAATCTTACAATCCTACCATCTTTTCATATCTTCCACCTCATCTTCCTCCTGCAAATTCACCATGCCATTCCTTCGGCCATCCCTTACACTTTGCCTTTGTCTCTGGTGACTTCTATAGGAAGGGTCTAGACAGAACTCTCCTTAAGTGTCTAGAAATAGAGGAGTCAGAAAAAGTGCTAGTTGAAATCCACGATGGCATATGTGGATCACATTCTAACGATCCTCCGCTAGCTCAGACATTGCTCAGGGCTGGTTATTATTGGTCAAACTGGTTGAGACCTCCTATTGTCACAGTTGCAACATTTGAGCCTGGGGCCTATCGGTTCTCTACATCAGAGGAAGTAGATTCTTGATGCCCATTTCTGTCTGGGGCATTCTTTGTACATATTTT
Organism: Chamaecyparis obtusa; assembly: GCA_027943335.1. Classification (NCBI taxonomy): domain Eukaryota; kingdom Viridiplantae; phylum Streptophyta; class Pinopsida; order Cupressales; family Cupressaceae; genus Chamaecyparis; species Chamaecyparis obtusa. Next base: position 3,244,981 of record BSBK01000589.1, read on the forward strand.
ATTGATCCTGAAAAAATACCAAAAAAAATCATATATGATGTTGAAAAAATCCTAAAAAGCATAAAAAGTACTAAAAAAATGAGCATCCTAGTGAAAACCTAGTAATAGGCACTTTGATGTCTCACCAAAAAAATAAAAAAATTTCAAAAAATAAAAAAAAATTGAAAAAGTGCCTTGGTGAAAACCTGGAAACAGGCGCCTTGGTAGCAAAAATACAAAAAAAATTATAAAAAGTCCTGAAAAAATCTATCAAGTGGTGAAAACCTAGAAATAGGCGCTGCTTGAGACCCTTTGCACCTATGTCTATCAGTCTTGCGTGGCACTCCTTCGCTCCACTTCTCTCTTTGCCTCTCTTAGCCTGGAATTGACTCTTGTCTTAGTCTAGGGGGCATCCGTTGTTTTCAGCTTATCTTGGGTCTCTTTGTGCGTCTGGGTTTCTTAGACACCTCACAAATGGTGTTTTTCGACACCACCCCCAATTGTATTTTTCAACACTTACCCTTGCGTCGAGTGTTTCTTAACACTTATCAGATATCCTACCCACAGTCTAGATGATGCAATATTTCTCACTGGCAGATGCGATACTCAAAGCTTGACTCTATGACCTACACACACGCACTTGACTTGCTAAGATTTGTTTGACTTTATTTCTTTGCGTGTTGTCTATGATGATTTCTTTGCTGAGTGTTCTCCCCCTATGATCATTTTCAATGATGCATAGCTAGAAGACTGAGGGAATGAGAACATGTTTTATTTCTTTATCTGCTTGTGGGTATATTTTGTTGGTCCTAACTGTCATGAGCATTTATGCTGGTCTTACTTGACACTATGGACCTACAAGGTATTATCCTTGACTATTTTGCAAGTGCATGCTTATAGTCATCTTGAATTTCTTTTGTCTCGATGTGAGCATAATCTTGCTATATCAGACTTAGGTAATCTCACTTCACTAGTCATCTTGACCTACATGTCTTTGATGCCTAGGTGGGATTTCCACATTTCTATCTGATATAGATCATATTTAGATCCACATAGTTATGCTAGTGTGTATTGTATGATCTTGTGATGCTACCAATAACGCTCGATGATGATTATTAGATGTCTATTAGCATTGTGACCTTGCAAGTAAACCACTTTTCATGTAGTTTGCATTCTTAAGTTCATGTTAGTTTAGTTTTACATCTTGCATATGGAGAGAGCTCTCCTTTTCATCTTACGTGGACTTGTTAATCAACTGCGCTCACCTTTCGCTTCTTCCTGATCATGTCTTTCACTTCTTTTCTTTCATATCACATCATTTTCCTTTCATTTCAGGATCGAAACCAAAATCCAAGAGCACCTTGATCACCCAAATCATCTTTTTCCTTCTTCTGTGCAGTTGGCTAACCTTTTGAGGCCTGATCCTTCCATATTCGCTGGGGCATTCTTCACCTCTTCATCTCCATCTCTTTCAAACTTCCAGTCTTTCATTCACTTTCAATCCCAAGTTCAATTCTTCCCCTCCGTGGTGTTTTCGGGTTGAGGGACCGATAGGTTCGTGCCCCGTGTCCCATGTGTGGGGCATATCTTCACTGCTTGATGGTTGTTCTGTTCTCTTTCTTCGATTATGATTTCTAGTGATTTGATCATGCTGCTCTTGCTTCTGCTTTCCCTCTACTTGGATTTCAATTTCGATCTCAAGGGGGCAGACACATCATATCTTATTGGCTATCTCTTTCCTAAGTGTTCAGTACTATTGCTACTAGGCTGACCATGCAGGATTTGCTATCTCTCTGCACTTCATTCTTTGGAGTCAGATCACTATTTGCTTGCCTTCTTGGCTATCTCTTTCTTTCTTGGCTGATCTGAGTTGCTTTGTGATCCCAAATCGATCTCACATTTCAACTTCATTCTTTGACTACATGTGTTCCTAGATCGATCACACATTAGTCAAAGAGGGGCAAATGTATACACCTAAAAATGGTCACCTAGACTATTAGCCCCTTTTGCTAAATCATCAATTGCTTGCTCTTGATCAAATCCTAGCTCTATCATTTATTTGATTGTTTTCTATGGGCTAACCATCTTATCCTAAGTCTTTATTTATTTAAAAGGAATATTTCTTCCCCTTTTAATAAATAAAAAGCCCCCACTTTTCCTCTTATCCTAAGTTGCACAAATAAAGCATTATTCTTATTTTATAAAAAGGGAAAAAACACTTTTTGTCTCATATGGACACAAAAGTCAACTCTTATTTTCTCATTGGAGGATATTTGTGCACATGGATTGCTCCTCTTTCAAGCTCCACCCTTGATTAAATCTTTTGCCTCTTAATCTCCATGGTCCATTTCTCCTCATTTCCTTTAAAAGAAGAGCTCTCTTCTTCATTCTAGATCCTCAACTTTTTATGCTAACTTTATGCTGCAGGATTTCTAGGTCACTTTGGAGCTTTTGAAGATTTGGAGCATTCTTAGCATCTACATCTCATTCTCTCATTCTACATCTCATTCTTGCATTCTTAGCTTAGCTTCATATTTATGCTTTCTTAGATTAGCTTCATTTCTATGCTCTAGATTAGCTCACATAGATTAATTAGTTTGGGTTGTAACACTTGCATATTTCCTTTCATAGCTTAGCTTGCATTTCCATTTCTAGTATAGTTGCATTGCATTTTCATTCTTGATTCTTGAAGATATTGGCATTCTTGCCCTTGTCTTCATTGAATCTCCCATTGCATGGTTTACTAGCAAGGTTATAGGCTAAATAGCTCTAGCTGAGAGCATTCTTAAAAACCCTTGCACTCCATGCCTAGGGAGCTATGGATCGATTTGTGAGGGCTCATTCTTGAGTTTCCTTGCATGTAATGATCCATAGAAGTGTGACACATTTATAGCACACAACCCTAAGTGAATCTTTAGAGAGGAATAAAAGATCAAAATAATCTATTACTCTAACATTGTGGTCCATGGAACATAGATAATAAGAAACACAAACCACCATCATGTGCAACTGTTTTAATCTATCCATAGTTTTTTTAAAGACAACCACAACATCAATACTTGATAATGGGAAACACTTCATCTTAAATCCTTTTGGGCATTGAACTTGATAACTAGCCATTGTACCAAATAAAAGTATAGTTAGAATACAATTTTAAATCATCAGGGTGGATGCCCCTTATAATATTTGAACATCTCACATCATGTGATAAGTAGTGTAAATGTTCCAGCATGTCTCAAATGACTGTAATGCCAATGTCATTAATAAAAGAAGTAGGCTATCTGAATAGATAGAATGATACTACAAGCATAGATTAAGACTATAATTCATATGTGAATGATATTTGATTCTTATGTACTTATGATGATGACATGTTTGTATTTGGATGTTACATTGCACATATTCCATTACATTAGTCATTTTTGATGATGATGACATGTTTGATGATGAACCTCTCAGGCTCCCAAGGTTCGCTTTCGACTGTTTCATTTTGGCAGAATTTTGCAGACAGTTGTTTGTGGTTGTTAAAAATACCATGCCAGAACAAAAATGGCCTTCTATGTTCCCAGTTAAAATTGGCAATTTGGCTTGTAACAATATGATGGAGGCTTCAGTGATTGGAAGCAACCTGTTGAGTTTTCATTTACATTTTTATGAGTTAAGAAGGGGCTTTGATAACAAGGGCTTCGCCAGGAAATTTCTAAGCTTAAGTAATTATCCTTCACCCAGTTCACACCTTGAGGACCTATGGGAATATCTTGATGATGAGGAGGCAATCTGGAAATGAGATCATTCCAGGCTTGTTATTTCACAGATCAAAATGTTGCAATTGCATTTTGATATTAAGGGCATGGAAGAAAATAATTCTGAAGTCACAGGTTTAAAGGCAAGCAATGTAGAAGCAAGAAGTCCCCCAGATATAGATTGGAGCATGAAAGAAGAAGATGATATAAAGTTGAGGGCCCGAACCATTTTTGAGGTCACAAAAAATTGGTTGTTAGAAAAGAGAAAGAAAGGAGCTAAGTCCCCCCCTCTTGAACAACATAGTTCGGGATCAGCCTTAAAAAATGTGAAACATGCCCCATCTAATGTATCTCCTATGGTTCCAAATGCAGGTAAAGTTACATCCCCTAAGAAGAAGGTGGTTCCTGATGGGCATCCTACTGCACCAAGATCGAGACCTAGAACAAGGTCAAAAAGGTGTTCTCAAATGGCATCTTTACGGCTTGATTATCTGGATGTTGAGATCAATGATGAAGATATCTCCTTTTTGTCAAATTAGCAAGAGAAGATTCAAGAGGTTCTTACCATTAATACAGAAGTACCTCAGGTTGAAAGTACTTCAGTCAGAATGCCTGACAACTGGATGATGACTGGTTCAGTTCCTCCCTGGCTAACTGAATCAGTGAATAAGAGAAAGAGCTACAAACCCATTTCACTTCCTATAAAAGAAATCGTCACTAAATATGCTACCTGGACCCCCAAAGCAAAAAGAATGAAGAGTGATGCTAGGCTATCTATTGACCCATCTACTGGAAATGTGACTACATAAATAGCCACTTTTAGACCTAAAGAGGGAATTTAGGAACCAGAGGCTGAGGACTTTGAAATTACGAAGATGGAACTTGGTGTTCTAAATAGGGATTCTAGGGATCACATATTTAAATTCTCAGCCGATCATATGCTTGGACAGTCCCAAAAAGATGGGAGGGAAAAACGTGAGTTGAAATAGTTGGTTTCTACCATGGCTGAATTTCTTTCCTCCCTCGCTGATGATGAAGTACTGCCGCTGGCCCAGTCTTCACAAGATTTTGATCTAAATTCAGTTGAAAGCCAAAGGTTGGTTAAGCAGATGCAACATGGAAGAATTCTGATGGAGGTCATGAAGTCTTGGATAAACAATGTTATCACTGAAGGAAGTGCTTTCATCCACGAGTTCATATCTACTTTCCTAGATGGAGAAGGATTACTCGGTGAGGTTCAAACCCTAGTTCCGAACTAGGAAATGGAGGAAGAAAAATACGTAGTGATCATCACACAGGTCTGAGAAATAGAAACCTATGGTGTAACTAAGTTCTTAGCTGAGAATTTGATGAAGCTGGTAGATCCATGTATGCTGTTCATCTTGAAACAAAACTTTAGATGGAAAAACATAACGTTCAAAGCTGCAGTCTCTCAAGCCAAGGCAATAGAGAAAGAGGTGCTAGATATGCATGCAGACTTCCTCAAAGACATTAAAATAGTGAACCCCTCGAGTATTTTTTAGATTGATGAGGGTAACAGGGATGCAGATTCCATGGTCAAAGTCTTTACAAATACCATGAATGCCCTCAAAGAAAATGAAGCACCTACAGTTCAAGATTTCACCAGGATTGCAAATGTGGAGTCTATGTTACTGCTGAACCAAGGTCAGCTGCAAAAGCAGGTGGAGAGGATCAGGGAGTTGAGGTGGGAAAAGAATGCGACTCGGGTGAAGCTTTCAGGCCTGAAGAATTTGCATTTTTAGCCAGCCCAGGAACTGGTGAACGTGTTCTGATCCTAGAAGCTCATACAGACCGCCATGTTAGAAATCCTCAATGGGAGTTAGTAATTTTTGGGATAGCATTTCCCTTGTTTTATGTTTTAAATGACCCGTGTTTAGAAACTCTATTTTTAGTTATGTAAACTGGTTTAAATGGTTTTTTTGGTGTCCGAGAGGCCGGGTTTTTTTGGAGGCTCTCTCAGACTTGAAACTATTAATACTAGAGCATTGAATAGTTAAAGGGTTAGAAAATATAGATAGGAAATAGATAGTTTCTTTTTGGCAGTAGATAGTTAGCGTAGTCTTTTATTTTCCGAAACAGCTGTGACTGATTTTTGATTAGACTTTGATCCAATCTTATATGAATATATGAATGCATGTCATGGTTTAGATCTTTGAATCAAAATCTGGAATGTATGAATTACTTTGGAAGTTGATACATTTAAATCTATGCATATGTTATTCATATTTAGATGCTTTGGGTTTCTTTCTAGTTCATCTTTCTTAAGTTACTTTATAGGTTCCTTTGTTTTCAGAAATAGTTAGTAAATTTTAGTTCTTTTGTAGTGTGGTTTATTAGTTTGCTGGTTCTTAAATTACCTCAATACCTAGGAGTATTCAAGAGTTCCTTCCACACTTTCTGGTTAAAAGTGTATATGTTTACTTTGTTGTTGATAATTCATTGAAAATCTTAAAAGGAAGCTGAACCTTAGAAATTCATAGGGAAGCAATTTCTTATGCTTACCCAACTATTGATGAACCATTTGTCTTAGGAATATAGAGTCTTTACTTATTTTCATTTAAAAAGAAGAAGACAAATCTGTTCACCAACAAATTTTTGGCGATTCTACTGGGGAAAGTCTAGTATAAAACACTAGGTTCTGCATTTATTACAATGCTACAAAATGGTGTTGCCACACAATGATGTGTTTCCTATGCTACAACCAAATCTAGAATTTAGAGACACACAAGAAGACATAATCTCAAGCCTTGCTGAAGCAGTGTGGATATTTAGATGCAGTAACCAACAGTTTCATCAAGTTCGAGAGGTGCTTGAGAAGGAAGAAGAAATAGCTGAGCGACTGAGGGGTATACCAGTTGCTCGTGAAGCGGTTATAGTAAATAGACTTGCTCAAGCCCCAACTAGAAATTAAGGTCATTCCTGACATTGAAGCTGGAAAAAAAGAGATACAACAGAGGTGATAGAAGTAGGGGATTGGTTGACGAAGACTTTGAAGCTTTGAGAAATCTTAGTTTTGAGGCTGATCTTAATACCCGAAAGAAGGAAACCCGAACATTTAGCAAACGTTCTTCACCTCCACCTAGCCCATTTGTTCCACCCCTTTTTCAAGCCATTATAATGCTAGGTACTATTGCACCTATTGTCCTTAATATCCAGCCTTTGAATTTCCAATTACCTAACATGGCTGCCAATCAACCCTGGGGTCAGAATATTGGTCCATTGAACTTAGGAGTTAATCGACTTGTAGACTTGCCTAAAGGTGCTAACCAAATTTTGCCCAAGTTCAGTGGAGATGGGAAAGTAACCTCTGATGACCATCTAAGTGCATTTCACATTGCTTGTGGTGTTATAAGTGTTCCTACTGAAGAAGCGACAGTTAGACTCTTTGTCAGAACCTTGGTTGACACTGTAGCTGACTGGTTCAATCATTTACCCAATGGCTCAATCAAAAATTAGATTCACATGAAGACTGATTTTGAAGCAAGATTCAAAACTCCTGATAACGAATTTTCTCTATTGTAACAACTCAGTCAAATGAAGAAAGAGATACATGAGCCGATGTGGGATTTTGTGGCCAAATTTAATAGAATCTTGCAAAGGATACCAGCAAATTCTGCACCAAGTGATGAAAATAAGAAGATTTTCTTCTTAAATGCTATCCTACCTGACATAAGCTTTCACCTATTAAAAGATGGCATGGCTGACTTGGTTGCTGCTCAGACAAAAATGATTCAACTAGAAGATACTTTCATAACGGCTGGAAAGTGGAAGAGAGAAGTTAAGCTTTAGGAAGTACTTCATCTTCTACAATAATAGATCTTATGATGCAGAGGTTAGTGAATGATATGGCTATGCTCAAGAGGCAGAAGAATAAGGAAAGTTATCCATATCAGTCCCCTTACCAAGATGTTAGCCAAAGACAGTATAACCAACCTTCAGGAAAAACTCCTCTCTTGCCAAGTTCACAACCAAGATTGCAGATTGAACCCGCACCAAGAGAAACAATGTGTTCTTTCCATCTCACGACATATCATGATGGAGAGTCTTGTCCTGATTGGTTAAGGTGTCTCCAAATCAATGCCACAAGGGATACCATTGGTATAGAAGAGGTGCGGGAAGAGAAAGACTCACCCGATATTGGTTTATCTAGTTCTTTTTATCTGGAGTATGAGCTGGGCTCTGACAGAGGTGGAAGTGTTTTGGCAACCTTGCAAGATCCTGCTTGTGCGATCTTGACAAGAAATCAGAGAACACAAAAGTTTTTCCTTGGTTCAATTACTGCTAATGCTGATGCTAAATGAAAAGAAGCTAGAAATTGAGAAGCTTCTGCATGCCCAAAGGGTCCTGAAGTGAAGATATTACCAAGAGGTAGTCTAGTTCCTTCCTCTCCCTTTGACTTTGTTGAATTCTATAAAACCTCCATGATCTCTATTGCCCCTATAGAATACCTCAAAATGAATCCTAAAGAGCTGGATAAACTGGTAAGCCGCTCATAGGTGAGACAACCATAGTTGAAGAACCTTTGGTCTTTAAACCCCAAGATACCCCACAGACACCATAAGACTGTCCCTTTGTTAATACAATTGAAAGTGAACTAGAGGAAAGAAAACCTAATCCCTTTTATATTTCTTTACTACTAAATGGCCAGAAGCTCAGCAATTGCATCATTGACTCTAGTGCATCCAATAACATCATGCTTGCTCCTGTTGCAAGAGCCCTTAGTCTTACCCTGACTAAAACATATGGCCATTGCTATTCTATGGATGGGAAACAAGTACCTTTAATGGGTCAAGTCAAAGACGCCCAAGCCATTCTCGTGGAATACCCTGATAAATGTCTAAAGTTGACTATCCTGGTGGCGGATATCCTAGCTAGCTATGGTATGTTGCTCAGTAGAACTTTCTGCAAGGATTTAGGAGGAGACATTAAGATGGACTGGTCAGAGGCTATGATACCAGTAGGAAAAAAGAAAGTAAAACTTGAACCCGAGCCTAAAAATAAATATACTGTGGTACCTTCAGATAATCCAAAAGCTCAAATTTTGTATGAGGAGTGTCATTTTGGCAATTATCTCATTTTAGCTGATGTTGAAAAGGATGCTAAAACTTCTTCTCAGAAAGAAGAAGGTATATGGGAGATGGAGTTTGACGACAACTGCTCTAATTTAGGCTCAGGCATGGGGGTAGCTCTTTTTCCTCCTAATAAAGAATGTATTCCTCTTTCTTTCAAGTTAGATTTCAAAAATACTAACAATACTGAAGAGTACAAAGCCTTACTTCTGGGATTAGAAGAAGCAAAACTGAGGGGAGTCAAAAAGTTGATAGTAAAAGGTGATGCCAAATTAATTGTGAAGTAGGTGAAAGGGTAGTTTTCTGTTAAGAATGAGAAGTTAAAGCACTATAGAAATTTGGTATGGGATGAGCTAGATTTTTTTGATGCTTTTTCTATAGAATTTATACCAAGAAATCAGAACACTGGAGCAAATGCCCTGGCAGTATCGGCTTCATTATTATTGCCACATCCTAACTTTAAAACCCAAAAGTATCAAATCAAGATAGTTTACAAACCAAAGGTGCCTGATAATGTGGAGTATTGGCAAGTTCTTGATATTGATTCTCAGCTCAGGGATTTCTTAGAATGTGCCGCAAGCTTTTCTGATGTATATTTTGAAGGATCAAATAGTGATTGCAAAGAAGTTTATGAAGATGTTGTAGGTAGTGATGGGGTGATTCAACTGAAAGGTAATAAAATCCCCAAGGGTCTTGTATCTCTAGAACATTTGTTCATGAGAAAAGATGATAGTACTGTTAAGGAGGAGATATCCCATGTGCATAATGTCAAAGAATATGATAAAATTGATATAGGAGATAAGGGGATCCAAAATGGATTTCAATTGGTCAGACGTGTACTTCAACTGAAAAAGAAAACCTGATAAAGTTACTTACAAAATACATGGATGTCTTCGCTTGGGGGTATGAGGACCTAAAGAATTTTAGAGGAGGAATTTTTGAACACCAAATCCCTTTAAAACATGGTGTTACCCCTTTCTATAAAAAATTAAGGAACTATAATCCAAAAGTGTCTGAAGCCATATTGAAGGAAGTTGAAAAGATGCTATAGGCAAGAATTATCTATCCTATTCATCATTCCACCTAGATTGCCAATGTAGTTCCTGTGAGAAAGAAAAATGGCGAGATCAGGATCTGTGTTGATTTTCGTAACCTAAACCAAGAAAGTTTAAAAGATAACTATGCCCTGCCTGTGATGGAGCATGTTCTTCAAGCTGTATCAGGATCTAAAGTTATGTCTATGCTAGATGGTTATTCTGGGTACAACCAAATAAGTGTGGAAAAAAATGACCAACACAAAATGACATTTATCACCCCATGGGGAACTTATGCCTATAGTCATATGCCATTTGGGCTGATTAATGCGGGTGCTACCTTCCAGAGGGAAATGAATTCTTCCTTTGAGGACCTTCAGAACAAAATTATAGTGGTGTATTTAGATGATCTTACTATCTTTTCGAAGAAGAGGAGTCAACATTTGAAAGATCTTGATACAGTGCTCTTGAGGTGTAGGAGTCACGACATCTCTCTGAACCCCCAAAAATCAATGTTCTTTGTGGAAGAAGGAAAATTACTAGGTCATATCATTTCAAAGGATGGTGTTCAGATTGACCCCAAAAGGGTTAAGGCGACTCAATAGCTCAGCCTACCATTAAGTAGAAGTGGATTGAAGTCATACTTCGGCCAGGTGAATTTCCTGCGTGCATTCATCCCCGAGTTCTCAGAAATTACTAAGCATATGATTGATATGATGAGTGAGAAGATTCCTTTTAAGTGGAATGATAATGGGCACAAAGCCTTCAATAATATTAAAGATGCAATATATTAGGCACCTGTGCTAAAGAGCCCCAATTTCAAAAGGGATTTTATCATCTATTGTTATGCTTCCGAGCATACTCTATCGGGTATATTAACACAAAAAGATGAGAAAGGACAAGAGGCACCCATAGCCTTTATGAGCACACCTCTGAAAAGGCATGAGCTCAAATACTCCTAGATGGAAAAACATGCCTTCACTGTAGTAAAAGCAGTAAAATAGTTCAAGTATTATATATTGCATTCTCATTGTACAGTTTTTGTGCCTGATACTGTGGTGAAAAGTATTTTGACTCAAAAAGAGATTGGTATGAATAACAGAGCAGTTTGGATAGCAAAAATTCAGGAGTACGATCTGATGATTAAACCAACCAATCTGGTAAGGGGGAAAGGTCTGTGCAAGCTGATAGTGGAGAATGGTAAGCCGTCTGATAAAATTGATGAAGTGCCCATGGCATTGCTTATCAGTTTAACTGATCCCTGGTTTTTGGACGTGGCTTATTTCCTCACTTATGGTGAGTGCCCTGACCATTTAAATCCTAAGGAGAGGCATAACTTGAAATTGAAAGTGAGTAAATATGTGATATCCCAGGGGACATTATATAAAAGAGGCATAGATGGAACCTTCTTAAGATGCGTGGATGCTGAGCAACAGAAAGAACTTTTGAAAGTATTTCATGATGAAGCTTGTGGAGGCCACTACTCATCAACCATGACTGCATTCAAGATTCTTCAGAACCATTTTTACTAGCCTAGCATGTTCAAAGACATGTACCAATATGTTCAAAACTGTGAAAAATGTCAGCTCTTCACTAGGAGACCTCATCTTGCCGCTTTGCCTCTTAAACCTATAATTGTTGATGAGCCCTCCAAGCAATGGGGGATAGACTTCGTTGGACCTCTGAACCCACCATCCAGTGCCAGGCATGTTTATATTCTCACGGCCACTGATTATTTTACCAAGTGGGTGGAAGCTATCCCCACTAAGAAAGTGAACTCTCAGGTGGTGTGTGAGTTCCTCTTAAATTATATTTTTGTTAGGTTCAGGGTAGCAGTTAAGATAGTAGCAGATAATGCTACTTACTTTTCCTCTGAAGAAATCTCAGCTTTTTGTTATGAACATGGCATTTCTATGTCTTATTCCTTTGATTATTTCTCACAAGGGAATGGTCAAGCCAAATCCAGCAACAAGAACTTGGTGGCGATCATGAAAAAGTTGACGGATGATAATCCCTGTGAGTGGCATAAGAAGCTATTTGAAGCCTTGTGGGCAGATTGAACCACTTTGGAAAGAGCAATTGGAATGGACCCCTTTGAATTAGTATATGGGATAGGAGCACATGTTTCTCTGCCTTTTGAACTCTCCTCAGCTAAGCTTCAAGCCATCATTGAAGATCAGTATTTTAAAGATCCTCTAGAGAAACGAGTCATGCATTTGAGTAGATTGGAAGAAGAAAGGGAGGAATTGGTGGATCATATCACAAAGCATCAACTGAAGGTGAAGCAGATTTTTGATATGTAGGCTCGGCCCCATAACTTTATGGAGGGAGATGAAGTGCTTCTATGGGACAAAAGACGGGTGCCCAAAGGATCTCATAGAAAATTTGAATCTTTATGGAAGGGCCCATTTATCATCTCTGAAACTCTTGGTTCAAATGCTTTCAGATTATCTTATCCAGATGGTGTGAATCTTCCTTTTACCTACAATGGGTAGGACCTTAAATTATGCAAGCTTTAATGATGCACCCAGTCAGTAGCTATGTACATATTAGGTAGTTTTTCCCTGCTTTCCTTTTTGTTGTGTAGTAGTGGTCTGTTTTTCTTTCCCTTTGTTATCTTTTTTTGCGAAACCAGTTTTCAGAGTTCTCTACACATTGAGTAATATGTAGTCCCCAGCTAGAGCTGATGTTAGAGACAGTTATAGTCACCATTGTTGAAGTGTCTAGGACCCTTTCTAGTTCATTTTGTTTGAAGTTCATTTAGCACATTCCCTTGAAAGTTCTTCCTTGTAGTAATTCTTCAAGCGTCTATGTCCTTCAAAGTTTGTCAAGTTCAAATTCAGTCTTCCTTGGACAAATCTTTTCTAAGACTCATGCCTCACCTGAACCACTTCAAACCACTTTGAACTCCGATTCAAAGTAGTTCGAAGTAGTTCAATGAATGTTTTCTTTTCTAATGATTGTTTTCTGCAGGTGGGCCCTGACCTAAACTTCTTTTGAGCGGTGAACCACTTCGAACCACTTTGAACTCCGGTTCAAAGTAGTTCAAAGAGGTTCGAAGCTAGATTATGGGTAAAGTAGTAAGTGAAAGGACAATTGATGGGACACATGGCATAAGCTGATGGTGCAATGATGGTTAAGTTTTTAAGAAGGGCAGTTTGATTTGATAGGAATAATAAAGAAAATCTCGGATGAAGTTTTGGGTGACGATTAATGAAATCATTAGCACGAGCAGGAGATGTCACTTGGGGGATGATTAATAATGATATTAAAGATGGAAGATTTCAAGGACATCCTATTGTTGAGTCATTACTATTCTCATCATTTGGAATTAATGTCCCTGACTTATGCTCATTAAAGTCAATTTTTTCAGGCATTAATCTTTCAAAATATAAACAGCTCTATAAGTTTTTCTTTCCTGCTATTTTCTTGCGGAGTCTTGGTTGTGGGAGAAGAATTTGTTTCAAGTCTGCGTAAATAGGTAGCTCCTAAAGATTTTCCTTATTTCTTGTTGCTGTTTGATGTATTGATTCGAGGGGGGGGAAGTTTGTGTTTTTATTCCTGAGAAAGAGATGAGGTCCAGTTTGCATTTCTTCGAGATGTCAAGAATTTGCAATGTCGAGCTCCTATTGTCTCAGATACAGACCTGTTAGGGATATTAGTAGAGAAAATACCAGTTGACCTCACAAAATGTGCAATGGAAGATCATAGTCTAGAGTTCCTATCAAGTGGATTATTAGAACCCGCGACTTTTCCAGTGTCAACTGTATGTCCATAATTGGTTCAACAATATATTAACAGATATGATGTCAAATCCAAGTGCATTTTGAATGTAGAAGGCCAAACCCTTGTGCCAGTCAATAGGTAGACTATTATGGCTATTTTTAAAATCCTGGAGGAATCCCTTGTCAGTTTTTCTCCCACCCAATCTCTAGCTCAATACAGAGAGAACGTAGATAAAAACCAAAGTCATGTGGCTAGGAAGTGGACTCAAACCAATTACAAAGGTGGGTCTCGGTTACCTAAAGTTCTTACCAAAGATCACATGAAACCTCTTATTCATGATGTAATAGTGTTGCTTCACCGGATTAAAGGTTTAGAATAGGTTCTTTTGTATGAGGAGTGGATGTTTCATTTTACTGAGATAGTCTTGGAAGGAGGGAAACATATTGATTGGGCAGAAATCATTGCTAGTACCCTGAGGGACCAACTTAAGCAAGCTCAAGCCATTAACAAGGATTTCTTTATGTCTTCCTATTTGATATACTGCCACTACTACATTTGGGGCCAAATTTTGATAGAAGTTTTTGATGGGTAACTTTTTATTACAAATTTGGCGTGTTTTTTTTTAATAGGCCTTGATGATGTTGGTATTCCAATGGGTGTTTAATTGACCATCAGAATTTTGATAGATTCAGAGTATAGATAAAAAAAAGTGAAATGACCTCATCATTTTTGTTTCGATTAGATAGAGGGAGCGGGAGAAAAGGAGTGAGAGCTGAGAGCGGGAGAAGGTATGTGATTTCTTCATCTTTCAAGCCTTTGGAATCATATTCGAATGCATTTCATTTTATTTGATCATGAATGCTCTTTGAAATGACCACATTATACTGGTGTTGTGCCATAGCCAGTGCTTTATCTCTATTATTTGATGTTATTGGTGCTTGTGCTCAAGGATATCGATTCACTATATTCAAATGTTTGGATTCACATTTGTTGATATTACTGGCATATATGTTTAATGACACCATTGTAAATTGTTATCACTAAAATGACCGCATTCTACTAGTGTCGTGCCCTAGCCCATGCTTTAACTCCATTATTTGATGTTATTGGTGCTTGTGCTCAAGGATATCCATTTTTTTGAAATGTTGACTGTGGTTATCAAATGGACAACCCATGAGCTTCTAGCTAGGTGCCATTTGTATTGATAGATTAGGGCATCAAATGTATTGTATCATTGATAGTTGATACTTTGTTAAAAGGAAATAGGACAAAGAACATTTTTTATTTAGTTTCTCTATTTTGATCCCTAAGTGGCTTACAACTCTAGAGAAGTATATGTAGATTTATGGATATAGTTGCAGGATACATAGCAGCCGATAATTCACAATAAATCCATGCATCCAATTTGAATAGCAATTAATACAAAGAACTAGGGTCCTCCAATGGCCCAATCATCCAGACCTTGACTGTCCCCTCAACTAGTGACCCTTCAAAACCGGGTTATCATGCAATCAATGAGTGATCCTTCATTCTCCTGGTGAGCTTCTAGGTAGGCGCCATTTGTATATTTGATAGCTTAGGTCATCAAATGTATATTATATCATTGATATTTGAGACTTTGTTAAAAGGAAATAGGACAAAGAATGATTTTGATTTAGTCTCTGTATTTTGATCCCTAAGTGGCTTACAACCCTAGAGAAGTATATGGAGATTTACAGATGTAGTTGTAGGATACATAGCAGCCGATAATTGACAAGAAATCCATGCATCCAATTTGAATAGAAATTACTACAAAGAAATAGGGTCCTCCAATGGCACAATCATCCAGACCTTGACTATCCCCTCAACCAGTGATCCTTCAAAACTGGGTTATCATGCAATCAGTGAGTGATCTTTCATTCTCCTGGTCTGCCCTGCATCCAAACATATTGGAAATACACAATACAATGATAACAAGTCTTTCACAATCCCCCTTCCCTCAAGGAACACTATCAACCATCCCTTCCACATAGCATTTCACTATTTTATGAGTGGATTGTGCAGGAACAGTTAACATTAAACAAGGAGCAAACTCCTCAACACATCTTGGAAATCATTGAATTCAATAATAAATGAAACCTAACACCAACACTATTCTTTCCATAGTTGCAGGATATATAGCAGTTAATAATTCACAAGAAATCCATGCATCAAATTTTTATAAGGATATCCTACTAATCAATAGGAATTTTCTTGAGATGACCAATGATTATGCATTTTGATGGTAGTGTGCTAGTTCAAAAGCATAATATAAATTTGAAACAATTTTTTTTGATTTTCTCAAACTATAAATGTGGTTAAAGGGAAAATATTATGTGGAAAACCCACAAACAAAGCTAGCAAATGATTGTACATCAAATTATTCCTATATTCATTCAAGTATTACTATGCTTCAGCTACTTGACCTTTGAGCTTCATCTAGAGGAATGTGTAGCTTTAAGATAGAGTTACTTCTTGGGCCTTACAATAGGGTGGAATATGATCAAGATTTGTTTAGGCTGTATCTTTGTTAGTCCCATTGTTAGGTTCTTATAGTTCATGGTTTGAATCTATTATGGTTGTGTAAGGGATTTGTAGATGTGTTTTCTAACATAATTATTGGACACCATGATTGAAACAACTAGTTGTTGTCTATTGTACACATGAATCATATCTGTCAATGGTTCTTTGTGTTCAAGAATTCATTGATCAATCTTTGAGATTTATTGTCCCAGCTTTAAAAGAGTGATAAAAGATATAGTGAGTGCTATCTTTTCCAAGTGTTTTGTGGGTGCCATTATCTTCTAGGAGTAATTGCTGGAACCAAATTATGTTCTTTGCCTATAGTAAATATTGCAGACACAACCATCTTCTTGGTGAAGGGTTTCTTCCATCCCCATGAGGCACTATTGCATGGTTTCCATTCCCTTGTAGTATACCAAACCTAATTTAATACAAGTGTGCACTATTTTGGGTTCCATAATTTATGGCCCCTACACTGTGGTTGTTAGCCTAATTAAGACATGCCTACCTTTGCATATAATAAGAGGCCAACATGAAACAAACATCCAGAGGTTAGGGGTTGTTCCCTGTCCATAATTTATTATTTAAGTGCTAAGTGATGATGGGTATATCATGTAATTCATACCTAGTGTGTCTCTTTCTTTCTCTACACATTTCACATTAGGAGTATATGTTATAAAATACTAATGAAATCAACTATAGGTGAAATCTAATCAAAATTGCAATATAAAGATTAAAATAGACCTTGAAGAAATATGGGAACTAGTTTTTGATAGATATTGTACAAATGAAGAGAATACTCCAAAGAGTAAATGCTTCAATGTGGAATAATTGAAGGACAATATTTTACTTTTATATGCACATCTGCAATGTTTTTGATATATTTCTAAGATAACAAAGCCATAGAAAGAATAGCATATAGAAGAAAGTAAAGAATAATGATCATACTTTGAGATATTGTGGAAAATTAAAGGAAAGAATGCTTGGTGGGGTTATCATGTAATCAGTGAGTGATCCTTCATTCCCCTCTTCCAGTGACCCTTCAAAATTGGGTTTTTATTTAGCTTCTCTATTTTGATCCCTAAGTGGCTTACAACCCTAGAGAAGTATATGCAGATTTATAGATGCAGTTGCATGATACATAGCAGCTGATAATTCACAATAAATCCATGCATCCAATTTGAATAGCAATTAATACATAGAACTAGGGTCCTCCAATGGCCCAATCATCTGGACCTTGACTGTCCCCTCAACCAATGACCCTTCAAAACTGGGTTATCATGCAATTAGTGAGTGATCCTTCATTCTCCCGGTGAGCTTCTAGGTAGGTGCCATTTGTATATTTGATAGCTTAGGGCATCAAATGTATATTGTATCATTGATAGTTGAGACTTTGTTAAAAGGAAATAGGACAAATAATGATTTTGATTTAGTTTCTCTATTTTGATCTCTAAGTGGCTTACAACCGTAGAGATGTATATGCAGATTTATAGATGCAGTTGCAGGATACATAGCAGTTGATAATTCACAAGAAATCCATGCATCCAATTTGAATAACAATTAATACAAAGAAATAGGGTCCTCCAATGGCCCAATCATCAGGACCTTGACTCTCTCCTCAACCAGTGACCCTTCAAAGTCGGGTTATCATGCAATCAGTGAGTGATCCTTCATTCTCTTGGTCTACCCTGCATCCAAACATATTGTAAATACACAATACAATGATAACAAATCTTTCAAAATCCCCCTTCCCTCAAGGAACACTATCAACCATCCCTTCCACATAGTATTTCACTATTGTATGAGTGGATTGTGCAGGAACAGTTAACATTAAACAAGGAGCAAACTCCTCAACACATCTTGGAAAACATTGAATTCAATAATAAATGAAACCTAACACCAACAATATTCCTTCCATTCACTTCTACCAAGAATAAAGCATTTAATCCATTCAACATTACATATAATCATTAGATAGTTACATTTCCTAACTGTGTAGAGGAACAGTCACGACCAAAATGATCAAAACTAATTTCACCCTTGCACAAGCTATTCCTCACTCTTAATGAGTTATAAACATGCCATTGTTTCAGTTTTGCTTGCGAGTTATGATAATTTTTGTAAACATGTCATTGGTTCAGTTTAGTGTATTCATTTTTGTTAGACAAATCTTCATTGTCTTTTGATTGTCTTCTTTATATAGTACCATGTATTAATTGGTTGACAAATAAAGAAGCATTTAGACAATCGAAAGATTTGGCTGATTAAGAGTGAGGCCTTCTTTAGAATCTCATATAAATTTGGCCGATTAAGATGAGAAGAAAAACATAATTCATTAGTTAAATTTTTCAATTTCATGTATTTTTTCTCCTATTTATTAGGTGCATGAGTTGAAAGTTGAATGTAAGAGCCTTATAATATTGTGTTACCTTAAATCTCAAGTTTTTGATACTCCTATGATGATCTTTCTCAACAAGTATTTTATTCTATTGTTATTTTTTGAATAACATATTGGGCAAATACAAAATTGTGTACTTCTACAAGACAGTTAACACAAAATTGAAGCATCAAACAAGACTTGATCAAGTTGTAGGGCGAACGTGCACTCAAATAATAATTAATGTAGAATAATAAAATAATTAATCTGTTGTGTCTACATTTTGTTATTTTCTGAGATTACATCCATGTTCTATATTCATAGAATGGTTCAAAATTGAAATTTACAATTCGATAAAAGTACTGATGGGTGTTGTTCCTTGTACCCTCAATCAACAACTTGCCTCCATTTTATTTTGATTTACAAACTACTATATTATTTGAATATCTTTCTTTCTTGCCACAATAGGAGAGAGTTTGAGGTGGAAGACTACAATAATAGAAGTGTTTCAATTTGGTATACTATACTACAACATCATTTCATAACTAAGTTTTCAATTTCTATATATAATTAGGTTATAGATAATCTAAGTGAAGAAGCATCATGTTAGACAATCCAAGTGAAGAAGGTAATGGGGATGCGATCAATAGATTGTGGTCGAACTTGAAAGGGCTTAAACATTAGAAGATTGCTAATCAAAACAGCTAAGAGACATTGTAGGGATAATGGTCACATTGAAAGGGGCTTTGATTATCATGAATTGGTAAGTTTTTCATTATATTTATTTAACAATTAATATATATATGAAATACACCTAATGATGAGATCATTATCATGGTTTATTTGTGTTCATTTTAATATAGGTCGATCTCCCTAGGGGAGTACGTGATATGGACCATGGAGGTGCGAATATTAAGAATATGGCTTTGGAAGTGGAGGATCATGGAGGTGCAAATATTGAAGCTGAAGATTATGATCCCATGGAAGATGACAATGATGTGCTAGATGATGGTACTAATACATTGATCCATGACACATTTGGTATTGGTGCAACTAATGATGATGATCAGGATGATGTTGATGTCATCCATGATATACCTCTATTTGAGAAGGCAGCCACACCCCTTTATGAAGGCTCCCAAACAACTCTTCTCTCTGCTATATTGTTGTTGTTGAACTTGAAGGTTATGAATGGTTTATCCAACACATCAATGTCACGTATGCTACGGTATGTCATATATGTCATTATAGTAATTAAATGTGAAACATGTACCATAAATATTGTTAATATTAACAACATATTTTTTTTTCTACAGATTGATAGGTGAGTTCTTGTTACCACCATCGAATATTCTCCCTCGCTCATACCGAGAATTATGTGCCACTATGAAAGATATTGGAATAGAGTATCAAGCAATAGATGCTTGTCCCAATGATCATATTATTTATCATAAAGAACATGAATTTACAACAGAATGCCCTGAATGTCATACAAGTAGATAACAAACAGATCAAATAACAAAAAAAGTGCCTCACAAGGTTCTTTGTTACATCCTCATTATACCACGTTTGCAAAGATTATTTAGGTGTAATAGCTTGGCATAATTTATGGATTACCATGCACGCAATAGGAGTCAAGATGAAATTATTTGAATGCTTGTAGATGGTTCTATATTTAAGGACATAGAGGAAAAGTGGCCACACTTTATCGAAGAACCTTGAAATCTCAAGCTTTCAGTGGCAGCGGATGGTGTCAATCCATTTGGAGAGCTAAGATCTGTTTGCACTGTTTGGCTTATTTTTGTCATCAACAATAACATTCCTCCATGGATGTCAATAAAGAGGGAGCACATTATGTTGGCAATGATTGTTCCAGGTATTTGATCATTTAATAGTTATTTGCATGTAATTATAAATCTTGTAGTAAAATGGTCACAATAATTATGTAATGTTGTTCATTCAACTAGGTAAATACCAAGTTAAAGATATGAATATTTATATTGAGCCTCTTACTAACAAGTTGGTGGAGTTATGGAAAGGTGTCACTATGTATGACATCTCCAAACCAATTGGAGATAGACAATTTCAATTCCATGCAATGCTTGTATGGACAATACATGATGCCCCAGGGCTAACACATTTTTCTGGTATGTTATGGTGAATTCAAGTTGCACATGATAATTCTAAAAATAAAAATTAACATATTTAATCCAATTGTATCATTACCTTGTAGGTCTTCAAACAAAAGAAAAATTTGCATGTCTAGTTTGTGGTCCAAAGATGAAATCTCGTTATTCAAAAAGTTTAGGAAAACAAGTGTTTGATGAGTATAGATATTTTCTCCACAAAAATCATAACTATTGAATTACCGAAAAACATCTTTTCAATGAGAAAGAAGAGACTACATCTAAGCCACGAAGAATGACACCTCACTTATGAAAGTTGGAATATAATGGAATTAATCGTCAAGGTACTACCATTCTACCTAACGGTTTATATTTGGAATTTGTATATTTTTATTGTGTTTTGTTTGCTGATTATGTGATTGATGATCATGAATGTCATCAAGGCAACACTACTGAGCACCTTCCAAAGGGACTAAAGAGTTATCCCAAACAATTTAGTAGGTTGCTCTACTACGAGCAGCTGCTTGATGTGTATTTGTTTGATACTATGCATATTGGAAAGAATGTAACAAAAATATTGTGGAAGATATTGGATGGAAGACATGACAAAGAAAAAATTGTCAAAATTTGTAGCGACATTCATGAATCCAATCATGCAATAAAAAATTTCATTGAATCAAATAGAAATGGAGAACGGATTAATACAAGTGCCCTTCTTTGGTTATTAATAGAACAACAAGGTGATGCCATAAAAGAAGTCAAACGAAAAATTTGATTTCCCACAGGATTTGGTGCAAACATAAGCAGTACCATAT
Organism: Chamaecyparis obtusa; assembly: GCA_027943335.1. Lineage (NCBI taxonomy): Eukaryota > Viridiplantae > Streptophyta > Pinopsida > Cupressales > Cupressaceae > Chamaecyparis > Chamaecyparis obtusa. The sequence continues at coordinate 3,266,412 of BSBK01000589.1, forward strand.
CAAAGAAAGGTGAATTTGGGCCAAGGTTGAAAATGCATGATTGGCATACCTTCATCAAGGTAAGTCATGTTCTTTTGTATTTACAATTGTAAAAATTTGCAAATAGCAAATATTGAACCAAGATCAAGAGGTTGAAGAAAAGCACAAGAGAGAAAATATGAATGTAAGGATGGATTGAATAGATCCAATGAATGATATTCACCAATTGATTGGTGATTGATGCTCAATTGATTTTGATTACATAATAGGCCTCCTTATATAAGAAAGGCAATAAGAGACAATGATAAGGAGCTGATAAGCTATCACCTAATCACATGGTCACCAAATGTGGATCATCTTCCAATATGCAATAAAGTATGTGCATTGGATTAGGATGATAATGTGATAGGAGCACAAAAGGTGGATCTCACACACAACGAGGTATGTGATGACAACTATCACACCAACAGTAGAATTTCTCCTACACCATGTGCTTAATAGATGTGCACACTCCTAGGTGTCTCAATCACAAACTACTATGCAATGCATTAACCTAAGTAAGATTAAGTAAAGTGTAATTAAGAATATTTAATTACACCAAGAATAATATATTTGTAAACTTCATGTACTTCTCATTGTATTATATGAGAAAAGAATGACATGATTATTTTTATAATTATTGTAGTACGTGCTACCCCTATCTCTCCCAGAGAACTTCGACAATAACATCAAACAAGTGATATATGATTTTGGAAAATACATGAGGTAAGCAATGATATCTGTTCAATTTGTTGTATATATATATTGTAAAGTCTTGTGTTTATATATTTTTGTGTCTTGAATGTCTTGTAGGTGGTTGTCATCTAAAGAAATCTATAGAGCAGATATAAAATACTAGAAGAGAAGAATTCTTCTTCTAATATGTGAAATGAAAAAGTGTCTACCTTCAACCTTTTTCAATGCACAAGAACACTACCTCATACACCAAGTTGAGGAGATTGAAATGTGTGGACCCGTACACACTTGGTCAATGTGGATGGTTGAGAGGCACTTGAAATTTTTGAAGGCTTTGGTTCGGCAAAAAGCATGTCCTGAGGGTTCTATGGTGGAGGGATATATGGTATACCAAACTATGGTGTATGTTACTGAATATCTTCCTAAGCTTGTAGCAAAGATCCATATAGATCACATTTGGGATCTCGACACCATTAGAAAATTTGAAGGGGAGTACTTGCTGGGGGAAGGCAGAATGAGGAAAGTGAGAGGTAATAAATTATAAGATGTTATTGTAGCTGTTAATTAATTCTTAATCTTCAAACTTAATTGGTTGTAAGTCATCTATTTATTTTTTGTACAGTTGCTCGAGAGTGGGATGCAATACATTTGTATATTGCAAATAATCAAGATTGGATGATGAAATGGATTGAGCGATGTCATCATTTAGGTCACACATTAACATAGGAAGCTGTTTCTTCATTGGTTAATGAAGCTCATTGTAATAGAGATCCAAATGTTACCCAAAGGGAAATAGATTTAGCACATGGTTTAAAAGATTTTCAGGTACATATAAATTTGTTAATCACTCATACATTTATGAACTCTCGATGCATTAATTTATACATGTTTTACATATTTTTGCAAGTCAAACACCACAAGGCTATGTTTTGTAATGGTCATAAATTTCACATCAAAAAGTTGGATGACACAAAGAAAACTTGTGATTCTGGGATAAGTGTAGTCTTTCAGGTGACTAATATTTCATCTAGAAATGACTTACATCCTTGAGAGTCTGAAAATTGATACTATGACATTTTGGATAATATACTTGAGTGTGACTTTAATTCTTTCAGATTAGTTCTCTTCATCATTAGATGGTATAGGCTATGACTTAATCAAAATGATCCTGATAGAATTGTTATTGAATATGACAATGAATTTCCAATGATTAATACAAGGTGGTTTGAGCCAGTTGGGGATGAACCCTATGTTCTTCCAAGCCAATGTGAGTAGGTATTTTACTTAGAGGTTTTGCATAAATCGGATTGGTCATTTGTTGTTACACATGATCCAAGAAGAAGGCCGATGAGGTATAATGCGATGGAAGAAGATTGTGAAAAGCTAGAAGATGATGTAGATGATGATCACGAATAATAGTTAGTTGATGATATTCCTGACACAACTTTTCTTGAAGAAGAAGAAGATGATGACGATGATGATGCTATTGATGATGCTACTAATGATGCTACTGATGATGATAATGTTGTTGATGATGATGATGTTGCTGCTGCTGCTACTACTGCTGCTGATGATGATGATGCTGATGCCGATAATGATGACGATGATGAAGATGAAGACAATGACAGTGGTGGTGATGATGTCGATGTCAACAATGATCATGGTGATTAGTTGGATGAAGAAGAAGATGAATGACATGAATGAAATGTAAAGTTACGTGATAACTACTTAATCTATTTAATATTAATTTCTTGATAGAAATGTGCAGTTATGGAATCAATGCTTAATCTGATTAATTTGTGATGTACTTACTATGGGATGCTTATGGTTTTTAATGTACTTACTATGTAGTTTTGAGTATATGTATCATGAGTTTTTTAGCTAACATTAGATAATTGAATTACATATGTAGGTACCCAGACTCCTTTCACGAGCATCCCACACAGTCTCATGGATCAACAAACTGACCTTGATGTTGATTATGTGACTAGATCAGGTAAAGAGCTATACGATTATGGCCTGTAAAGTACTGAAATACTTTAAAATGTTTAAAATATTTTTAATTATAATAAAATGTTTTTAATTTAACCCTTTTATATATTATTGCAGATGACCCCCCTTTGCATCAACAAAGAACTAGGCGTGCATTGAGATCTAATGAGAGGGTAGATGATCATGATGATAATATCGATACTCATCTTACAATTATATCTTAAAAACTAGAAATCAAAAGAAAAAAAAGAAATGATTGTGATCTATGCACCTTAATTGATAATGACTGATTTTTATATGCCAATGAATTTAACTGTGGTAGTGAATGTTCATAAATTTTATAATGTGTTAATGAATGTTATCATGTGATAATTAATGAATGTCACATTTTATTAATGTGTGAATGAATGTTATCATGTGATAATTAATGAATGTTACATTTGATTAATGGATGAAATAATGAATGAATGTTAGATGTTAACGGGGAATTTAGAGTGATGTTAGGGGGGGGTGGGGCCAAATGAGCTTCCACCTTCATGTGGTTGGCCCTATTTAGTATAGAATATAAAACTATTCTTGAAACAAAATGAAGCTTAATAAGTTTGTTCCTTATATAGGGTCTCAAGTGTAGCTTTTATCCCACTCTCAACATTTCAAGGCTTCAAGTGGTGTTTTGATATTGGTTTCTCCATCTCCCACTGACATCTTGTCTTTCTCCTAAGAACTCTCATTGAGCTATGATACATGGATGAGCAGAATATGTCCCTTACAGGCTACATATATATAATATGGTAGATCTAGGGAACAAATATACTACAACATAAAATGAGTCAACTTGAATCTATAGTTTCTTCATTCAAAATGAAAATTCAAATTACAAGCC